>JACAXG010000085.1:0-600000 GCA_018881555.1 Amblyornis subalaris | reverse complement strand
AGCTTCTGAGCTGCTAGGTTACTTTCAATATTGATCAACTAAATTTTCATTCAGCGTGACTATTGCTTCACATCAAAAAGAAAAGAAATGGACTGGGCTCCATTGCCTGAATGGCACTGCGAGCTTTTGCCACTAGAGTGTGTCAAGGCATATGTGAGGAATGAACCTCTTCATGTGCTGTATCGTTCCATTCAAAAGAGTACCAGAGCATTGGACAAAGACAAGTAGCTTGAATGTACCAATTTTCTGATTTCCTGCTTGGCTGCTGGAACTTGTCTTAAACATTATAGTACTAAGAAAAGGTCTCACCTCATTAGTCTGCTTATGCTCTGCACAGGGATTTTTATATGGATACTAAACAACACAGGCATCCAGAAACAGTCCAGCCAATTTTAAGTCCCATTACACTGTGCCTATGTTTTCAGTTCAATGTCAGTGAAACATCCCTTGCAGGCTAAGACTCTTACTTTGGTGCAGTACAATAACCCTATTATTATGTATTGAAAAGTCAGCACAGCCAGTCAATGTATGTAAATCTGTCCATTCCTGCTTCTTTCTCTGCTGGATGTCTGCAGTTGCAGTAAAATTTGGGGGRGGGGAAAACCCCACATACCTATACAAATACTGCTGAAAACCTGAAAATTTACCGAAAATCTGTGCTGAGAATAGACATGCTCCGGTGTATTTAAAAAGTCAGTTTGAAGAGGAACTATAAAAGCCTCTCTCTTTGATAGTAAAAAAAACCCAGAACAGTTAAAATTAGAAATGCGTAGGCATAAAGCATTGCCAGTATGTTGAAATGTACACATTTGGAAACTCTAAAAATCAGGATCTGCCTCCATACTTTTCTGAATCAAGGCTTGTCCCTTTCTCCATCTGTAAAGCTGAACTGACAGCACTCCCTTCCTCTCTCTTTTTGCTCACTTTTTCCTCTTCAGTTTGCAAACTCTTATTAGCTGTTTTGACTACAGAGGTTCTATCTTAGTAAAAGTTTTTCATTGTCCATAATTTCACCTCCTTGCTTGAAGATTTCAGCTACTAGACCAACCCTAATAAATTTTCTTTAAAAGACATTCAAAACAAAAACCAACCAACACTCAAACAACTACCTATGAGAGACAGAAATCCTATTCGCAATCTGTAGTCACATATATGCTCAAGTGGGGTTCTGAACAGAGACTCGTAGCACTTGATTTCATTACCTACTTGACTTCTCCTAGCAAAGGTCTGCTACGCCTTTCTTGGAAACTGTAGCAGCTTTCTGAGCTTCCAAAGGTCGGCACTGTTAGAGTGATAAGGATGACTGACCTTCTAAAATCCTTAAGCATCCACCCAAGTCAGCCACATAGGGTTCATACAGACAGTGGGAGAAGAGCCCCAGATCAGAAGATTTTGCCTTCGAATTGCTCAGATCAGCCCGAGAAAATGAGAGTCTCGTGGGGCACCTGGAGTTCTCATCACCTGCTCGGTAACTTTAGATGAAAATTTTAAACGTCCTATTTGAAATGAACTGATGGCTGACAAGAGAACAAGGAACGTGAAAGAAGTGAATAGGAACGCAAAGTAGAAGGGAAAGATCTGTGACCAATAAGGTCACTTTTACTCAGTGTATGCTGAACTAATGACACCTTAGGCAGGTATCCCACAATCCCATCAGCATTAAGAGATGCTGCTTTTCATGAGCAGCCTGTTGAAATCACAAATCCCTACACACKGTATTTTTGTCCCAAAGAAGCAGAGTACAGCACAGGCAGAGCATGCAGCAAGGCTCAAGGTCTAGCACTGGTACAGAACAGGGAGGAACTACACCCTTACACAGTAACAGTCACCTGMAAACACAGAGGTCACCAGAAAACTCTCAGGACAGTGTCTCATGAAGATTTCATAAACAGAACTGAGCAAGTGAAGTTTTTTCTGGTTCAATTACCAAATTAAAACATCAGAAAGAAGGAAGCACAAACCTCAGTTCATACAGAACTCACAAAATACCTTTTTTTTTTTTACAAAAAACTCCCCAGTAATTTCCATTTGGGGTAAATCTGAAATACTATATCTAATTACAAAAAAAATGTTTTGTGACTTTTTCTAAAAACACATATGTTTTACTTTTAAATTTATATGGATTTTGAAGTGGAAAATGGTATTTCAGTTTCAAAAGGTGAAAAATTTCATTTTTAGCATTTTAAAATATTTCCTTTCAAAACTAAGAAAACGTTTCACATTTTTCCTATTATTTCAGTTGTAACTATTTTAGTTCAACCTAATCTCAAAAATAGTCCCAATGCTTTCAAACCTCCATTATCCTGAGAACTTTAAAATCATTCAAAATTTTTGTCCACCTCTATTCATAAATTCAAGCAACATTTTGGACCTACAATCTTGCAAAAGGAAATACTCAAGGGCCTTTCTAAAATACCTTTCCATCTCCCACCACGGTGCCCCTAGCTGACATTCCTTGTATCTTCGTGCAGCAATAGCTCTACCTCACTGTGGCAGAGTCCCTCATGCAACGTTTTCTAGAATTAGAGTGTGAAGGCTTGAAAGTGAACTTGCCGCTTTTATAAAGAGGGAAGAACACCCATGAGAAGGTATTTAAATTATGTCCTGAGGCAGAATKAAGTTGATTTATGTCAAGGATTATTTTTATCTCTCCAGTCAAGTAGAAGTTATGCAGCAAAGTCTGCATAGGCACAGCCATGCAGCACTGGTCTGTACCAGACCGTGACAGTGTTTGAAAATAAAGTTAGCTTAGCAGCAGGCGGAGCTCTGCCCTTCCGAGCCTTTGGCGCGGCCCTGCGGGAAGGTTTCCCCGGCCGAGCTCCCAGAGCGTGGCTCTGCTCAGGTAGGCACCACACGGACCCGCTTTGCAGGGCTCGGGCAGTGCAAACCAGACTTCACTTGCAGACTGCCGCAGGAATGCTGGAGACTGGTGGGTTCGGCTCCTGCATCTACCACTCCGCTCTTGTCCCGGAATATTGATGGGGGAAAAATGGGATGGTTATGGCAGATCCCATGCCCCATTCTTCAGTCACATACTGCCTCCAAACATCTCTAATATGTGCTGAGATCAGGTTATTGGAACCATGGACACCTGGGATCCTTCTTCCCCCTTTTTTTGGTCTGGCTCTGATACGGGAGTGAATATATTCTTCCGTGCCTGAAACCTCTGTCCAAAGTGCATGATCTTTCAATTGATTTCAGAAATYCTTGGATAGAAACCCAATCAATTACCCCTGCAGAATATCAACAGGAAGACAAAGCAAAACCCCACAACTATGAAATTACCTATGGAAGAGAAATGTCTATTTCCTCAAGATTTTTTCTCTGAAAAAGGCAGTATATTTACTGAGTTTTTAACATGTAGACGCATCTATGCAGTTGCCAGAAAGCACATGATCTAAAACATTAAACCTCTGCRTTTAATTTTCATGTGTAGGGAAGGAAAATTAGTAAAAAGCTTGAATAAATAAACTCTAGTTTTCAGAATAAAAAATTAGAGTAAATGTTTCCAAGCAGCCTGCTATAATAAATAAATTCCTTGGATTTTAAAATTCTCTTGCAGTTTCTGAAATTAAAACATTGCACCACATTTCCAGTGCTTGCAAGCAAGAACAGATTCATTATAAACTAACATAAAACTACATTTTCCTGTACCACTGGTGAACAAGTAGTGATGTGCAAGGTCATAAACGAGAAATTTAAATGAATTTGTATGTTAATAAATGTAATGATGTATCTAGATGAATTTTAATCATCTAGTGAATGTAACTCCTAAATTACAGAAGGAAAGAAACCAATTGGATTCTCTACATCTTTTCTGTTGGCTATGAGTAGTGTATTGTACATTCCCTAGCACTGAGCATCCTTTCCAATGCTGTGGACAAGGAAAGAGATCCATCCAGAGGCCATCAAGTAGCTTGAACTTTATGATGTGCAGCTTTCTATCTTTTTTCTTCTTTTAATTTTTCTAAGTAGAAATACCACCTATTTTAAGAGACTCCCCCCATCATTTGAAACAAGTACAATCGAGGATTAGTGAGATATGTTATAAAGAAATAGAAAATTATTAGAACAGCAGCTAAAAAGAATAGTTTAGAGCTACTCACATACTTCAATCTCTTTAAAATTTGAAACAGAACATCTTCACAAGAGCTAAGAAGTGATTTTACATTATTTAATACAGTGTAGAGATGCAGTGGATATATATGTTTTCCTAATAAACCTGTCTCCGAGTTCTCAACATTTTGAATCAGAGCAGCAAAAAGCACTGGGATATAAGATGGGATAATGCAAAATTAAAAACTAAATTAAAAATGGTGTACATGTTTTCTGCTAAATATACAGCATGTATATATTACACTCAGAAGCTTTATTCCTTTCTTGGCATGAATGTTTATGGCAACATTACTTGAAAGTAGAACAGGAAGATTATAACATATTACAGATATAATACATATAAATAAGGTCCTGTCAACTAAAATCCTAAAATTTGTCTAAGTCCTATATTATATTTGATTATCTTTTTTTCTGTTTTGAGAAGAATCTCATTTCATTCCTATGAGAAAATAACATCTAATAAAGCAGATGAAATTTCCACAGCAGTTTGCAAGAAAAAGAACTATTTTTTAATCTCCATCTGACATAAACAAAGCTGATAATAGCAAACCTTCTGGTGAATAAATTATTAGCAATTACATTTAATTTGGGTACTATACTATTGGAACATTTCAGCAGTAAACAAATGCAATTTGAGAGAGGTTTGTCTCTAGCACTAAAATAACAGGCTGAGGTCACTTTAAACAAATGTTTGAAATGCAGTGTGTTATTAGTACTTCGATCACTGCCAATTGCATTTACCTACTATAATTATTGTTTCATAAGATTTAGAATAAACATGTTTTGCTATCTGCTGCAAGACAACATATCAGAAATYGAGGTGATTCAGATTGAGACTTGTCTTATTGTAAGCACATTCTGAATCCTAGACTTTAATCCTTATAAATTATTCAAATCTCCTCACAACCGTACCTGTTTCCTCTTAAAAATAATCTTGTATGGATTTGCCCTTTCTCCTCAGAGATGGCTGTTCCTTTGATTCTCTTACTCAGGACTTGCCCATTCCAAGTACCAATCCTTTCTACCACTTTTCCTTTCCTAATTTTCCAAAAGAAATCTTAGTGACTGCAGTTCACTGGGGTGACAGAAGTGACAGAAGTGTCTAATTTCCAGCTTTCTACAAGCTTCGTGGAGTGAATTCCCTTTTTCCACAGAAGGGTGATGCAACAGGCCACCTCGTTTCACCTGGCAAATTACAAGCAAACATTGGAATAATGTACTTGCAATCTAATGTGTTGGTAATGAACAGAAACCTACCTGATGCACACTCATGTTGGATGATGACAAGCAGTGGCCTTGTGAGGGAGTATATGGTTGGAGCACTCGTGATGTGACATTGACTTGAGTGATTTATCCAACATTTTGAAAGCAAACTGTCTTCTGATGTCTCAACTCTAAAGTGATTACAGTAAGATAAAGCCATCTGATTTTTATAATGAAAAAGTACATCAATTTTCCCTTGTCATCATTTGGAGAGCTATCACAGCATTTCTCTTATTGTGCTCTTATTTATAATAATGATTACCTCAAATATTGACAACCATAGATGTATTATAATATTAAAGGCTGTATAAACAAATAACTATATTTCTGTTAAATAATGAATAACTATCATTCTGACAAATGTTAAATGTTTTAAAATAGAAACTTTTAAAGTTTCATAAGTTATACATTCATAATGTATCAGCTTTGAAAAAAAACAAAACAAACCCACCAAACAAAACACCCCCAAACAAATCTCCAGACTCAGATTTATCTTTCAAGGGAAAAAAGTTGTATGTAGCATAATTAGCATGCATTGCTATTATTATCTCATTAGTCTTGTAATGTAGAATCACATATGATGTGAATGTATGAATACAAGAGTTTCTACCCCTCACTTCATACATCACAGATAGAACAGGTTTCTTGCATTGTCCTCATGGGGCCTATAAGAATTGAAACTCTGCATTAAGGCAATAACTGTAATCAAACCACACACTTCACCCAGCAATTCGCAGGACTCAGGAAGGAGTTAGTTTCCCTGATGCACAATTAGTTTCTCTGATACACATTTTGTTTTTATCTATTGGATTTAGGCCGGGTATTTTTCACCTCCCTCTGAAGCATCAGCTCAGCCCTAGTTGTCTGGACATACATCCAAACTCTACCCACACAGATCAAATTAGAAGTTAAATCAGATAGTGCCAAGACTTTTAAAATTAAAAGCAATGTAATTCAGCAGTATATAAATCATATTCTTCCATTGGCCGCTATGCAATTTCTAAAGCTCATCTGGTGATTGTAGCTCCTAAGCAGAAAGACATCATTTTATCTTCAATTAACAGTTTCTCAAATAATTCCACACACTTTTTCATAAGCTTTGTATAGTACAAATGGCTTTTCTGTTGTTTTGATTAATTTTTCCCTACTAGTGACAACTAAATAATTGGACTAGAAAAGTGTATGATTATGTCACAGAATTCTCTTTTGGTCAATATATTTCTAGTCTTCATGACCATTTTTATGACTGTGCAGCATGTCCCTCACCCTCCACAATCCTGAGACCCTTCCCTCTCTACTTCCTCCCTGCTCTGCACTTTTTGGTTTTAYAGCCCCTTTTCTCAAGCCCACAGTCTAGGTCTCTCATGGAATCCACCTGATGAAAGACTGCAGCTTCAGACCTCTGAGTGAAATAAAATATGAGCACATTTGATGCGGCTTTTTTTCCCTCCTGATCAGCATGACAACACAGTCAATGGCAACACAAGTGTGTTAGAGCCTTGGCTCCTGCTAAGCAGAAGGGAACTTGCAAAAACGTTGTAGCAACGTTACTTTAAAATCTACATGTACACAAGGTTTTTCGCACATSTCCTTGCCTCTCTACTGGGAAAAGGAATACGGCATTATAATAATTCTAATATGTCACATATGGCATTATTTCTCTATTGCTTGGATAATCAAGGATGGCTACCCATGGGGTCAGAATTCAGCCAAAAAATAATGATCTTCACTCCATCAAGGCTACCTAGTCCATGTAAGATTTGGGGGCACAAAAATTTTGCATCTCTGTAGTGCTGACAGCATTTATAACAGTCCTAATGTGGTCTACATCTGATCCCTTTTCTGTTTATGTCCTTGGTGCAGGTAGTTCAAAGAACAGGATTTTATTTATCCCCCTTCTCCTTCTCTGTAAGTCCTCGCTGCTGTTCTCTTAACTTTGTTCTCAGCATCTCTTATTTCCCTCTGTGCCTGGCAGACAAGGCAACCTTTGGGACGTCTGTGCTATGAGTGTCATCACAGTGCAGAGGTTCAATTTGTGGAAGAGCTGTCTCCTGCCTGGCTGTGAGCTGTATGCTAATGTGACAGCTTGGCAAGTATTTGAGAATGTCACTCCTAGTAAAATAACTGTCCTGAATGGTATTTGTCATGCATATAACCACATACCTATCAACAAAAAAACCTCTACAAAATTCAACTCTAATATATATTTCAAATGAGATGCCTACAGGTTCTTATAACATGAGTCCATGTCAGTAGCCATATGTGCTGTAATCCTCCTCTTTATACATAGACCCAGCAAAATCCTTTCATGCACCATGTATCTAATCTGTATTCTCTGCTTTGGAAGCAAGATTAATCTCAAAATTTCAGAATTAATTCAAAGGCATTAACTAGCATACAAATCTTCATTACTTTGACTACCAAGTAGTTAAACAATGTGGCAAATGACCAAATCATTAGTGCTACCACTTCATTTCAGGTTCTTCAAAGCCCTGCAGTTGAACTACAGCCAGGTATTTAATTCAGAATTGTATCTTTTGGGGGAATGTTATTTTTAAATGCTTAATAATAATGAATTCATTTGCCATTCTTTTTATAAGCAGGGGATCATAATGAACTCATCTGTTATTCAAGTGAATGTCAAATGTGCTCCCATGGGAGTTTTATTCTAATTCACTATTAGTTAGTGGACTCATAAAATAAAATGTTATCCAGTTTTTACTCTGAACATGTAAAGCTTGGTAATTTTTCATCAAAGGGCAAATGTAATATTTTTCTTTGATAACTTTCAGTTCTGATTTAACTCGGAAAAGAAATAGGTTTAGAGTAAGGGTACCTTTAGAAACAGAAGTAGATTTGATAAGCTGTGAGTCTATATTTAAAATGCAATGAATGAGATTATCATGAGCTAGTATTTAAAAATGTAGATGTATTACACTATAAGCACACATGCTTGAACTACATGGATTTAACATAACAAGACAAACCATATCTTACATATAATGTTTAATGATAGTTCAATGTTTCAGTATTCATGAGGTGACCACAACACTTTTCAGGTAGCAGTTCTATTGCAATAGAAAATTTAGAGAAGAGAGACTTACAGGTCATGGCAGGATCTGAATGTGATGACATGGGACATCAGGACTCTGACCTGTGAAAACAAAGCAGGCAATAGAAAAACAGAGAATTCAGACTCTTATGTGACTTTTTTTTTAAGAGTTAAGCATATGAGATTTTTTATTAAATTATTTTCAAATTTCTTCTAAATCCCTCATCTAAACTGAGCGTTAGCTGGACGGACCTACCCCATGAACAGATAGCCCTGAAATATTTCAGCAACAGTTCCTTAGATCTGACACGCTGTGCTGAGGTTCTCCACAAGTGTGTCACAGGGATACTTCCAATTTTGAATGCTCTTTAGAAATGCTAACCAAAATGAATGAATTATTATTGAGATGCATTTTAAAGGGAGATGATAATACACCCAGAATATAATTGGAGCCTCTAGATTAATATACTTCTAGATTTACTTTAAAATACACAAGGAGAGAAGTTCTCTTTTTTTCATTTGAAGTCACAAGGATATGTTTTTAGTATTAAGAATGGAAATAATCATTTCCTCAAATCATATGTACAGTATTTAAACGAAAATATGCAATCTCTGGCAGTCAGTAGATTATTAGAATATTAACCATGAAGAAACCACTGAGAAAAACAAACATGCAAATCAAAGCTCAGATGTGAATCTTGATGTCAAAAACTAGATGTTAAAAACTGTCACTTCACCTTTTATAATGGTTAGCAGGAAAACATAATAAGCAACAGTGATTTCTGAATGCTATGACTTTTCATAGTTGAAGAAATCCTATTTATTTTAATCTTTTAAAATATGTTTTACTTTATTTAAATAATGATCATGTTAAAAACAAAAGGTCTACTTTTACTTGCTGTAATGGCAGACTGAGTTACATGGATAATGTGAAAAAATTGTGAATGAAAGAAAGAGTGCACAAGAGAGGTAACACTACTATGCCAAGAATTGGATTAAACTTTTTTGAAGCTTGCATGTTTATCAGCTGCTTTTTATTCAAAATTAATGTAATGTATTTATTTTATACATTAAACAACTGCGACAAAAATTATCACCACTAGCAGGCAGCCTGAAGGCCTCTCCCTAGAGTGAGAATACAAACGTGGGAGATAAGAAAAATGGGAAGACATAAAGTTTTGTCTAATGAAATTTATGTGAGGATAGATGTTGATCTATATAAATATCACATTCCTTGAAAGTAGAGGATAGCTCAGGAGCCCTAGGAACTGACAAATCATTCAATTTACAAGGGGACCTACAGGTTTAAAAGGCCTAGGTTTGAACTCATCATTCTGTAACAGTGAAATTCTATTGACTTCATTGGAGTAATTTGATTTATATATGTCTGAAAGGAGAACTGACTTTTGCAATAGAAAGTACATGAGAAAATACGTTGGAGAACACGAATTCTACAGAAAGGGAGAAATAAAACTAATGAATAACTATGGATAAGTGAGGCACTGAATGCTACCAGTTCCGACATTCAATTTTATTCAGAAACTTGCAGGAGTTGGGGTTCAGGTTTGCTAGTCCCCTCTAAAGCCATAAAGATATAAGAAAGAATTAGGGATTTGGTGCTCATGAGTTGTTTGGCTTTTCCTACCCACTCAAAAGAAAAGAATTTGCAGGACTGAATATATGAACGCAGGTAGGGGTGAGGGTGAGCACCAGCCGTACTGGGGCTGCACTCCCAAACTGCCAATGACGAAAGGAACAACTGCAATGAGAAGGGGTTTGCTGGAGCCCTGCTGGCTTTTTGCCACAGAGGGTAACACCTGCTATTAACTAACATTCTATTTATATCAAGTCTCTTTCAAGACAATGTATTCAGTGCTTTTAGCTGTCGAGAGTGCTAAAGGACCAGCACCTTTATGGCAAAACACTGGCATTTGTCAGCTTTTACTTTGCACAGAAAAAGAGATAAGTTCAACAAAGTGACATAAATGGTGATTTTTATCAAACCAGTCACAGAAAGGAGGATCAACATATCATTCAGGGTGACATGTACAGATCAGGAGCACTCGAAGATATAAGGTTGAGTAATTTAGGCATTGAGTATAAAGAACGCTGATACTTCTAGAGAAAAAGGAAAAAAATACAGTCAATAAATAGCAATATGTTACAATACTAAAGAAGGAAAAATACTTGAGTGCCATGCTTGCATATTTTTAGAAGCTACAATAGTCTACTGCAGCTAATGAACATTCTTTCAAAACAATAGCCAAACCATTTCATTAGGAGAGACTAAAACCATCCAGTATCAAGTGACTAGATGTTTCCACCTGGAAGAGTGGAAGCAGTCCTTGGCCATCTTAACATTCACAGATTCTTTTATAGGACTGAGAATGGTAAAGGGCAGCAGAAGGATTCACTGAGTTTTTACTGCTCAGAAAGATTAAAGAAAAAAGTTCTTTAGACTCTAGAGAAAAGAACAGTATATCTCATTTCTCTGAAAGGAACAGAGAGATGACAGCTTCAATGCTATCTAAGCAGTGTAAAATACGAGAGCAAGGGAGCATGAACCTGAGCTAAGAACTGGTCATTAGAAGAATGGAGGTGGAACTCCTTCACACCAAAAGCTAGATAACACGTGCAAAAAGATAGCAAAAGCAGCAGCCAGAAGAAATCAAATCATTTCACAAGAAAATTAAATAACATCTGAAAAAGGAAGCTCAACACAGTCTCATATCAAAAGGAAGATCAAAATTTATGCCTGTTGGCTTCCTTACACAGGTGCATTTCTGTCATCCTCATCAATTAACATCACTAACAATCAATTAGTATTGTTAACATTCATCTCTTTTTCGAAATTACCGCTCTTTGCATTAACTAAATTTATATGAAAGTTTCATTTTGGTATTTTTATGTGAGATACAAAATCAAGTGCTGGCCACTTGGGATCGTTAAAGGTCTAACGCAAGTCTGAGGAATAAGCAGGCATGTAATTGTGGTGTCCAGATAGGATTTTAATTCTTAGCAAAACATCGCCACACATTCTATGCTCCTAATTCACTCCCGCAATTGAAAATTAATGATTACATTTTTTTCCTAATCAAACTCAATTGTGGTGTCCTATTTGACTCTTGCTGGTGGTTCATTAGGGGGGTGTGTATGACCGCACTGGATAAACAGACACCTATACTGTTCTAATTAACTTATAACTCTTAAAGCTCTGACTCTTCAGAAGTGAGGAACGTTATTAATACATTTGGTTGCTCCACAGTAATGGCAAACATTTTGTGAAGGAGACCAACTACAAACAGCCACGTCAAAAAATATGTCCTAAGGCTTATTATTAATGTATCAGCTAGCATAATCACTGTAGCTCCACTGACCTCCATGAAGCCATGGTGAATGTATACAGAGAATACAGCTGTGTAAGCTACATCTTCTTTTATCACTGTACAATGGAATAATACATTCAAAAAGGATAGAATATGGCATTAACATAATATTCGAGGAACATTCCAGCTCACAGAATTAGTTGAAAAGAATTCCATTAAAAAGCTACTACTAGTCTCACCTTCCATTTATTACAAGTGCTTTGAACCTTCAGTTTTTAATGAAATAATTTTTCTGACTCCATTGACACACTTAATGTTTTTATCTCTAGTTCAAAAACTGTCTAGTCCTAGATTGCTGACATTGACAAATAACATTTTAGAATGCATGGTGATTTTTTTGCTTTACTTGTTTGTTTTGGAGGGTTTGTTTAGTGGGGGTTTTGTTTGCTTGTTTTGGATGTTTTGTTGTGGGGTTTTTTTTAACAAACTAATGCCCTGTTTTGCAGTGCAAGCTCCATTCACAGATGGCTTAACAGGACCAAACCTTAAATTTGCATAGGAGTGAAAAATGCCTTTAAAACAATATTAATTTTAAAATAACACAGATTGGATTCACAGTATGGTAAAATTATAACATAGCTCAAAATATGAAACAGGGCCAGGATTCCAGCAACATAACATGCGAGGACCTTTTGTCTGCTGGCTGGTATCACATCCTGAGATGATTTTTTGTACAAGATTTTTTAGAAGAGACTTCAATAGGGGTTTGATATATGGAACAATAGCAGGATATGGCCTCTAACTGGTAAGAACAATTGCTGTTCTCAGACATGTGCAAGTTAACTTTCATTAACTTTATTGGATTTTGTGCACACTTTCTGGCCTAGATTCAGGGCTGCATCTAATTTCTCCTGGGGACATCTGAGACACAGACCGTAGTGAAGAAGAGTAGCTATTCTGTGTAAGCAGAATGTACTGAGGAAAACTCACATGAGCCTCAAGAGTGTGATAGGCCAGTTTGGGAATAATGTGAGAAAGTAATACAGGCAAATCCACTTTCTTTCCAGCTACACCTTCAATGCCTTGTAGGCTGCACGGCAAGGGAGGAGTTGCCTAGACTGGCTCTACAATGGGTGGAAACTCCTCAGACCAAAAGAATTTTCAGCATGTAAATCTTCCCCTTTTATGGCAGGCCCATCTAAAAGAGCTCATTATGATGGGAAGATACAAAGATAGAATTTAACCATTGAATTTTGGAAGATGTTAGTACAGATTTTTCTCTAGAATAGTAACTAACAACTCCATAGACATGCTAGCTGTTTACATTATTCAAATTTTGAAGGGTTTTCTTTTACAGAATTATTTGTGATAAATGTTTCCTTCAGTTCTAAGAAAGAGGAAGATTATAGATTTTGAAAAAAGGACCCTCTGTTGCCCTTTCTTTCATTGCCTAGCCCTGACTTTTCTACAGTCTCAAGCATAAACTAATTTCCTTCCTGTTCAATGCCCTTTATCTTTCCTCAACTGGTTTTCTTCACCTATTATTTAAAATTTAAACACTTCTGTGATTTCTGACAGTTTCCCCATAAATATGTGCAATGCTGCTTTAGGCTGTATCTTCTAATTTTTCACCAGCACTCTTTAAGCTGCCCAAGGCCATTAAGCCTCAATTTTGTGTAGCCACTCCAATAACCCAACACAGATTTTTGTGCAGCCCTCTGATAAACCAGACTGGAGAACTGATTTGGCTGAAAAATAATTGAGGGAAAAGAGTAAGTGTTTTTCGACTTGATCTTCTGCCTCACATCTGCCCAAACAGCTGCATGAACACAACAGAATGGGTGGGGCAGGAAAGAGAACAATTAGGTGAGGTAGAGCTGCTTAAACATTACTACTCCTACAGAAATGCACATGAAACCACAGCCTCAATGTACTATTTTAAGTATCCTTTTAAATCCCTCACCTGTCACAGTACCTATTAAAAGAATTGGTGCTAAAAAGGCAAGGATTATAGCACTCCTGCTTACTGATGGAGCCCAATTTTGGCTCATTATTTCCTTGTTCTGGTTGATTTGTCTTCTAATTAGATTGTAGGATATTGGGAAACATAAATGATCTTTTGGCTCACTTGAGAACAATCTGACTTCTACTACAGTCAGTGCAAATTCTGCCTTGGATTCAAAAGGAATTAGATCATGTGTCTGTTAGGATATCACCTCCCCCAGATACTAGTCATTCTGATTATTTTGTTTAAGAAGGGCAATCCTTCAGACCAGGTTCACATCACTGAGAAACATCTTTCAGCAAATCTGGTTTTCTTACAGTAATTTCTTTAACAGCTCTTTTCAAGAACAATGGATTGCGATGCTTAATTAAAACATTAATTTTAATCTGTTACTTGTAACAAGTGACAAGTCAGAAATCACTGGGGCTTTAGAAGATGAGGTGAGCAATAGCACTAAACAGCTGGAGTCATAAAGCAGAGCTACACCACACCTAAATTAAATTGATCTAATTGCATGACCATTCTGACTCCGTTGGTATGGCTCAAGACTTTGTTTTTCATACAGAGTTCACCTGATACATTTGACTGCGTGTGAGGCACAGCACAGTCATCAACCAACAGGAGGGAATCTGCTAAAGTGAGCAGTGTACCAGTACTACATACATTAAGGAACTGAATACATGTGGGGTTTCYTGCAGTAAGAAATGTAAAGGTCCTTGAGACTTAACTGAAGCAAAGGGCCAATGCAACCCATATTGCAGTTAACTGAGACCATATTATCCAAAGAATAAATGCTCCTTCAAATATAAATGGAAATTTTCCACTGAGCTATGAAAAACGTTTTGTGAGTCTGCAGTTCTCTCCAAGATATTTGATAATACAATTCTGTCTTCTTGATTCCACTCATTTCCATAGTTGGGTTCACATATTTTTGTTGTCTTTACATAGAGATTGGGTATGCATTACATGCACTGAGGTAAAATAGGAGCACAACTACAGGCAATAAAGCAAAGAACATCAGCAGAAGTGGAAAAAGTAAGGTGCTTTTAATGATTAAGTAATACACTTAGTTTACCCTTTCATTCAGGGACTATTGCAATACAATATTTAATCAAAAAGTTATCACTATGCACTATCAGTAGTCTTGATATTGCATAAGGATATCAGTCCTTGCTCTGAGACTTACAATGAACCTTCCAAATATCTGTCCCAGTGGAGTGAATTATTAATATTTCTGTCTGTATCATAACCTTTTGCAATTACTGAATATATTTATAAATATTGGTGTTAAATAATGTAGGATGTTAAAAAAATGAGAAAAAGCCAGAATTCAATACCTGGATAAACTATTTTCCCAAAAGCAACAGAAGGTGTCACTGCCAACTGATTTTAAACAAATGAATTCCTAAGTGGAAAACACTGCCTTTGTTTTGAAAGAAACTTGAAAGTTGCTTGAGAGGGGAACTGGGTTCCCTTCTTAAGTATTCTCCAGCTCCAAACATAAACATTACATTTAAAAATGGAAAAGACTGCTTCACACCATCTAATTCTCCTTTCTGTTTGCTGTTATTCCCTGCAGCTGTTTCACTTCAGGCTATGATTCACAGCCAAAGCAAGAAGAGTTTAGGCCAGTATCTGGACAGAAACCCTCAAAGGGCATTTTAACCCATTACCATTACAGATCTGGTAATTGGCGATTTTCTCTTCAAATCCATAATTTAAGATGCAGCCAAAATTAAGATCATGAGGATGCTGGACAAACCATTTCCATCAAGAAATGTAAAGCTGAGTCTCTAAGCAGTTTGAGACTGAAAACTTTTTGTATACTGCATTTTGGCTTGGATAACAGCTGTCTCTCTAAACTTGTGATATTATTTTAACTGTGTGGCAGTCCTCACCCTCTTGTCTTCCTCGACACTGTAGTGTTGCTATTCTATGTTAAACAGCTGTTACATCCCATGCCAGAGATGGCTGCATAACACTGACGGGTGAAGTGTTATTTTCTAAATATACATACACACAGATTTTGAAGTACKTTATGGCTGTTTGCAAGCCTCTCCATACATTCAGATATATGTGAGGCTAACGTAAAACAGTAATATGAAACACATTTCCCCTCCTGCCCTCATAGCTTGATAAGCTTAATTTTCGATGTCTGGAGGACAGCAGGAACTTACATCCTTTTTCCTCTGGACTTCCCTTGTCTAGAGGTCTCTCCGGGCTGCCAGCACCCAGGGCCGTGGTCTCACCGGGTCATGGCTGCTGGCTCTGTAGGTGAGGGCCGACGCTCTGAGCTGCTATTTACTGGTTGTCAAGTAATTGCCAAAGCTGTAATGTAACAACAACAAAAAATATATATATACATAAAGCCCGTGGCTTTTAGCCCTCACGATTGCATGCTTAATAGGTGCATCCAAGCACTCTCTGCAGGCTCCCAGCCTGGCGGCTCCAATACAGCCCTCCCCTTCTCTTCCCCAGAGAAAGGCATTTCAGGTCACTTGAATTATTTAGCGGGGTGTTTTTAACCATCTCAAGGGCTTTGCTCTTGCCGCGCGGCGCCTGCAGAGCTCGGGTTTGTGGGGGGTTTTTTGTTGGTTTTTCTTTTTTTATTTTAGCACGCGAGGTGGAGTTGCTCCACTTCCCTGGCAGAAGGAGGAGATAAAGCGCGGGGGGAAGGCGAGAGGGGCGGCTCGGCGTGTGGAGGGGAGGGGAAAGGCCGCCACACCTGCGGGCCGCGCTGCCCCCTCAGCCCCGACCCTGCCCGCCGGGGCCGCTCACCGGGTCACTCTAACGCAGCTCTCTCTGTCTCTCCCCCCATCCTCCTCTCCCTCCCGCTCCTCATTCATCCTCCCCTCTCCCGCCCCCTCCCCGTGCAGGCGGAGCGGGCGCGGCAGGAGGCGGAGCGGGCCGCCGCACGTCCCCCGGCCGGCCGGCCGGCCCCCCCGCCATGGGTCGGAAGCGCTGCGTGGGGGGAGACGGCTCCAAGATGGCGGCGGGTTGCTGCGGGGTGAAGAAGCAGAAACTCTCCAGCTCCCCTCCCTCGGGCTCGGCCGGCCCGGGCAGCGGCGGCGGCGGCTCCCACTGCGGCGGGGCGGCGGCGGCGGGGGGCGAGCCGGGGGCGCTGCCCCCGCCGGGGGGCCCCCGCCTGAACGGCCTCGGGGGGCTGGCGGGGGGCGCCGCCGGCTGCGCCCTGTCCCCGCCGCTGCCGCCCAGCTGCGGCGGGGGCCCCGCCGGCCTCTCCCCGCCGGCCGCCTCGCTGCTCGCCTCCCCCGGCGCCGGCTCCGGCGGGCCCGGCTGCAGGAAGATGGTGGTGTCGGCCGAGATGTGCTGCTTCTGCTTCGATGTGCTCTACTGTCACCTGTACGGATACCAGCCCCCGCGGAGCCCCCGCTTCACCAACGACCCATAGTGAGTATCGSCGCGACCGCCCGCGTGGGCGCCTCGTGCGCGCCCGTCCCGCCCGGCTCCCCCCCGGCCGGGCGCCCTCCCTCCCTCCCCGCCGGCTCCCGCCTCCCGCCCGGCACCTTCCCCGCCGCCGCCGCCCGGCCGCTGTCCTCGCCTGGCCTCGCGCCTGTCCCGGGGCCCGGCCCGCGGGCGCCTCCGCTCCTCGGGAGCCGCGCTGCCCTCCTGCGCCGGGCTCGCCCCGGGGAGCGCCGCGCTGCCCGCCGGCTCCGTGACCCCTGCCCGGCCCCTCTCGGCCCTTGGCGCGCGGGGCTCACTGGTRGCATCTCCCCCGTGATCCCTGACACTCCGGCAGCGCCTTGCTCCGAGCGGCCGCCTTTGTGCCGGGCTCCGCGGCCACGTCCGGCCGCCGCGACCCGTGGGCAGAGCCCTCTCCTCGCTCCTGGACTGTGTTCAGCAGTGCCCGAGTGGCCCGCTCCCCGCGCCTTTCACCGGTAGTCCTTATTGGGACCCCTTCACTAGGCAGCCTCTCGCTGTCCATGTGTTCTGCATGAGTGCGGGCCTCTCCTTCACCAGTGCTGGATGGTGAGTACCCAGTGTAAGAGCCCTGTCGTGCGAGTCCCGGAATTGTGAACACTGGTGTACCTGTACATTCCCTGTGCCAGGCACTTGTAACGCTACTTCGGTCTCAAATCGTGCAGAGTCCTTGCTTTGTAATGACCCCTGGAGATCACCCAGTGTTAAACATCCCGAGTCCCTGAGTAATCCACCACATCAAATTCCCAGAGTTTTGAACAGATCACATAAACACCTGTTACTCCCATCCTCCCTCTGCCTCCCAAGCTTCCTTGCAAGAGTGTCCACCAAGGGCCTGTTTCATTCCCATCCCTGGCCACTCTTGTTCAGTGTTTGTGTTGAACCCTGTGCCCCACTGCCTTCAGCAGTGACCTGCCAGGACGGTGTCRCCCAGCATGTCAGCACCTGCAGCCTGCCTGTGCCGGGGAGCCGGGCGTGTTGCTGCAGATCGAGCTCAGACACTTCAGGGAGTAACTTCTCTCTGACAGGAAGTTACTTCCTCTCAGCTGGGATGAGTTACTGAGTTGCTGCATGTTCCACGTCCGTTTGAATGCAAAGTTAACGTAAGGGGTTGTTGAAATTGAGTTTCCGCTGCTTTACTTTGCTTTTAAATGGAATGGAGCTCATGTGGTGAGTTTCCAAGCTCCAGCTGAGGCTCGAGTGCGTTGGTCCACCAGAGTGCATGTCACTTCTTTCCTCTTATGTATAGCATGAGTATTGAATCTGTCAGAACCCGTGCTTTATCAGTACTTAATGAATACAAGTTTTTCATGTGTGTCCTGGACCCTCGTGCACCCTCACCAATGCAAACAGTTATCATGCAGTCTTTCATTAATGAGATGTAGTGTATGCTTCTTGGTGTTTAAAAATGTAATGTATTAATGAACTTATTTGTAGTCCTTGCTGTTCTAACACCCAGGATCTATACATCTCTTGCATACTTTCAGCTGCTGTCATGACAACCCAGCTCTGTGGATTCCTACTTAACCTGCCACCCCAGCAAGTCTTCCCTATATGCTCTTCATAACTCCTATGTGATTTCATCAGAGTACCAATAATGAAAGGAGGGCAGGGAGACTCCACTGTGAGTTTCTTTACCCAGGTCTTTTGCAAATCCATGTCTGTCCTTTTGTAGATACCAACTGTTCAGGAGCTGCTGCTCCGAGTAGCCATTTTGCTGTGCATTGTCCTGTGTCTGTTCTCCATCCCAGACCAATATAGGTTGCAACATCAGCTTTGTGCTGTTTCACTCTTTCATTGCTGTAAGAGAGTTGAATTCTGTTTGTGTGTCTCTGTAACAATATTACCTTGGTGTTATGTTTTCTTATTTGTGTTGCAGAATGTTTTGTTGAATGGATTAGTGTTACTGTCTGTTTTATTAGTGGAGGAAACTGAGGCAGGGGTGAAGATCTCAACAGTGAAATGTTTTCTAGTAAGCACTTTGATTCTTCTTAGTAAGTAGCAGATCACTTTGCTTTTTTCCTCCCACTTCTTACTTTAACAAGAACACAGTAGTAAATTAAGGAAAATTGTTTGAATTTTTCTGAAATTCGTATGTGTTCTTCAGATTTAGTTGCTAGACCTGGTGAGAAGTTGCCACATCAATGGATTTCTGAAAATGGCGCTGCCATTAAAATTAGTAATGTAATTTCTGCTTATTCCCATGCTTGTGCCAGCATGCATGGTTGTACAGATCAGGAAATGATCTAATGATAATTTTATATTTCCCTGATTGGTTTTCAGAGTTTGGTTCTCTCTAGATCGTTGCATGGCTTCACAAAAATTTGTGCCCGCACAAATGTGAGGTRGGAATAAGCAGACAGATGGCAGAACTGCTGCTTTCAGCAGCCTTGTGAGCTGATTATGTTTGTGCAGTTGGGGAAGCAAGTTTGAAAAAGTTGTTCAGTGTTACATGTAAAATTCTAGGTCGGTGAATAAATTGCTTCCACTAAGTGTTCAGAGGCAAAATGACTTCTAGTATTCACAAGATTTGCAGGCAATCTTATCAATAACTGGGTAACTCACAAAGATGGTATGTTGACTTTGAAGCTGAGTTTCATCCTGTACAGCAAAAAAAACCTGAGTGAGAGCTGTTGTTTTTCAGTGAATGTGTTGCAGCTTTCTACCTCGAATCCTTTTCGAGGTTTTGTCCATAGGCTGAAACATCTGGTCTAAGAGTAGTAGTCTAAAATAAGGGTTCGTATGTAAATTTTAGAATTATTTTTTTAAATAAGGGTAATTACAGGGAAGATGAAAGACCTATGAGCAGGTATCCTCACACAAACATGACTCATATTCCTTGCAGGTCTTTGAACAATGAAACTGGGCATGATCAAAGAAAAGCAGGTGGCTGAATCACTTGGACAAGGGGTTCTGGCATGTTGTCTTTAGAACAAAACCTGCTTGTGACACCTCTGGATTTTTCTGACTTTGATGCCAAGATGAGGGCAGTGTCAGGGCAGGAAATTCAAGGCAGTTAGGAGGAATGAGTGGAAATGCCTGTTTTGAAAGGGTGTGGGTTTTGACCTGTAGGACAGCCCATGGGTGACACAGTTGGCATGTTCCTAAAGCAAAGAGAATGGGGTCTTGGTTGAGGGTATTGCTAGGGAGCTGTTGTGTTGGAGAGGGTGGTGACTCATGGAAAAGAAGACAGCTGAAAGATACGGAATCTCTCCAGCAGCCGAGAGTAGGCTCAGCAAATCCTTCCAGCCATGGACTTTGTTTTCTCTTATAGGCTCCACTGATCTGCTGACATTTTATTCTGTCACTCTTAATTGAAATACTTTCTCCTACCTGTAATTTCACTTCACTTTGAGTTGCTCTCTAAGCCACCCTTCCTCTTCTTCATGGGGTATGTCCCACAGGCCATGTGCCTTGCTTCTACCAGTGTGGTGGCTCTCAAACTACAGGTGCAGAAAGGATGTAGAAATTATCCTGGAGGTGTGAACACTGATACGAAATTTGAAAATTGCTGACCCAGACAAAATTGTCTCTTAGACAAAGTGTCATTTAGACACTGTTTTTGAAACTCAATTTGATGAGGAAAGTACAGAACAGTGAAATTGTTTAAAAGCAGGTTTTTTAGAAGTGTCCATAGAAATGAATTGTAAGGGGCTGGAGAAAGAGTTGTAAAAACATTTTAGTCCACTCATTTAGGGAGAAGGAAAACCGAGTCGCCTTTTTTTCCTGTGTTTCTTATCTTTGTGACAAATAACTCCCATCTCTTCATTGCCTTTCTGGTTTGGTATTTTGCAATACACAGGATGGGCCACTGAGATCAGTGGAGACAATACCATCTTCCATTGTGGAAGTGAAAAAGGAGTGCCTACCAGTGTGAAGGGGCTCAAGGTTCATATTGCTTACTGCTGTTTTTCTTCAAGTAGGAAAGTGATTGATTGGAAGTGCAAGAAGGTTGTGACAAGATTGGAAGGGTAAGTGTGTGAAGAGGAGTTCAGTTGAAGCTGTGCTGTGGGGAACAAGGACGACTTTCTTCTTAAAGATTCTCACGTCTGCTCACTGTAATGATTTCCCTTGGCACATAGAAATCGCCTTTCTGCGTTTTTTGATCTTGCACAGTGTCTGCCTCAAGCTCTTCATCTTGCCTACTTGATGTCACCATCTTTGTGGAGAAGATGTTGTCTGGCAATCCAGCAGGTTAACTCTTTTGCCAGTTGTTTGCTTGTTATAGTCCCTTCTTGAACATTGCCTGCTAGTGAGCAGGATTATTTTAGTGGTGACCACCTGTACTTGATACCATTTGTAGGGGGAATCATTTGTTCTGCCCCTGTCATCTGGTACTTGGTAACCAAGAACAAAAGTTTGCAGCTGGAATGACTGAAGGGACCTGTGCCCTGCTTTCCACCTGTCTGAGCAGCTCTTTGGAAAGATGTTTACCATGAGCGTCTTGCATTCAAATGCCTGGATGAAGGCTTGCTCCTGTCCTCCTCATCTGCCAGGGGACAGTGCCAGAGGCATTAGGTGGTGTCTGTAATTGACCTGTGTACTTGTGATGGATCTGGTGCTTTAGGGAAGCTCAGAGCCCTGTGCACGTGTGGAAGTGTTGCTGGCTAGCACATTCTTTGCCACAGGAATAGTCTGTATGGCTTGACCATCTTCTGTGATTCAAGGCTTCTGGATGAAAATATTTTCTAGGTGATACCCAGTTTTGACCTAAAGGCTTAGGTTGGAAATTTCTGATCCTTTCTGTGTTGATGACTTCCAGTATTTTGCAGCAACTGTTCATTTAGCTACAGGACAGAGATGCAAAACTGCTGCCATGTTGATGTGCCTTACCTTTGTATTTCATTGTGTTTTCGGGTCTGAGATCTATTAATTTACGTAATCTGGAAGGGTATGGGATAGCAGTACTGCACTACCTTAATATTTTGTTAGTGAAGTTTGGAAATATTTCAGTTCAATACAGTTTTAAAATACAGAGTTAGCTTGTGCCCATTAGTTTTCACACTCTCAAAGAAAGTTGTGATTTAACTTAAGCTTGTAGTAAAGAAATGGTTCTAGGGTTTGTTGCTGGACATCAAATTTTTTTCCTTAGTTATTGCGTCTTGATAACGTGTTGGTACTAATGGTGGTGAATAACTGGTAATTTAGATTGAAATAACATAAAATCTTCTTGTACAGTCCCAAAGCTGTTTTTTTTCCCCACAATCTTAACTGTCTGATGCTTTCTTTTAAGGCATTGAAGAAAGATTAGGCTTGTCTGTAGGTGTGTACATATGCTTACATATACATGTGAATAAAAATGTTATGGCTTGCACTTGATAGGATTTCATGCTTTTCTCAATTTCTTGTTTCTTGGCTGCAGCCTGACTTCCTGCTTTAGTCTCTTACTGTAATGTTTGTTGGAAGTTGGAACCTTGTGCTTAACTCCTTGCTTGCTTTGGTATATGTTTCTTTACAAGCCTTTTTTTTAAACTTTGTCTGGCAGCTTACAATTTCATATTGTCTTAAAAAATGAGACAGTGTTCTTTCTCTGCAGTCCCTACACAGAGTTGAGCTGTCCTATTGGCATTGCTATTCTTGATGCCAGAAGTTTGAAATTTTGTTGTTTCTATGCAGGACTTGGTTGTATGGTAATAGAGCCTTACACTGTTGTATGGCAGATTCTGCAATGATTTGTATTTATTGTTACACTCCAGCATTACACAACAGCTGTAATGATTGCTTGGTCATGGCCAAAGATCAACAAGGAAACACACAGACAGGGAAGTGTTCTTTCATGTYGTTGTGTCTGTCTAACTTCACTCTAGTTTTCATGGGTATGTCATGTGGATTTGTATAAGCGTCAGTATTTTCTTCGGAATTAACAGGGTCTTTACTGTTGAATGTTAAATGTTGGAACATGAAGTGGTGGTTCTTTCAGAGTGGCATTCTGTGGTAGATGCTTTTAAAATATAGTGCAGTAGAAAATGTGTATTTTGGCTGGCATTGGCAGCGCTCAGCAGGGAATTCCCAACATATTTGAAAGCAGATCTGGTGAATGCATCCTGGTGCAGGAGAGGGTGAGAAAGGATAAAGTTGCATGGCTTCAGAAAGAACTTGCCTTTGCAGCAGATTCATCCTCTGATATGATTGGTGAATGGAGAAAATAATGCTATGATTAAACTCCAAATTAGGTTAACTGTAACGTGAGGGYTTTTTCCTTAATAAATTCATTTTAGTGAGCTTTTTTTATGTGCAGATGAGGTAGTTTCTATTAGTACAGGAGATCAAATAATGGACAGTCTTAAGGATGGACCCTGGTTTTGTTTCTTTAGCTAAAAACAGTCACCGCAAAGTTATAATAAGTGCTCTGATTCACTGCAGTACTAGTTCTGTGTAAATCAATTGTTCGTATACTCCTTGTAGGATGAGGAGGAGTCAGCAACCACCTCTCCTTGTGCCATCAGTCTGATCATTCATTTTTATTGCCTTCTTTGGTTTAGTTACATTCATATTGTTTGTCATATTTTCTCTTATTCTATCTTGTGCTTTATCTTATTGCTAAAGATTTTCATGGAAATTTGAGTTTTAACATTGCTTTTGACATCTAAAGTCACTGTCAGAAAAATATATTTTGTGTCTAGATTTGGCTTACCTCACAATTACATTTAACTTTAATATTTTTTGCTAGAAATTGTTGCGAAGTTAATTATTTAAGAATGAAAATATTTTATTTGGAGTTCAAACTGTGAAAGAGTGCACGGTTCTGCCTCCTCTTCAGTTGAGTTAAATATAATTGTAATGTTATCTAGAATTGAATATTTAAACAAGAAAAATTTAATGTTGGCATCTTCTTGTTGCTGACAATTAAGAGATAATGAGGAAATGAAAGTTTGGAACCCTGGGCTGGCTCAGTTTGCTTATTTTTCAGATCTAGACTGTGACCAGTTAATGAAGGAAATATATATGTTTAATCCATAGTTTTTGATTCTCTTAAAACTCATGCCATAATTAATAGAGCAGGCTCAATATGCCAAGCTGTCTGTTTTTACATTACTTGTTTACAGTTAAGTGCAGGTTTTCTGTAGCATCAAATGATTGTCTTCAGAAGTAGAAGTGTTAGTTGTTTGAGCCATATGCTGGTGGTGTATGTGGCAAGAGTCTCCATGGAAGGCAGGAAATATGCAAATTATTTAAAAATAATAGTAGGCTCACCAGAGTTTGGCCAATACAGAAACTGTTGCTAGGCTGGAGGCCAAAACAAGTCCAGTCAGGCCCTGACCCTCATTAGCAAAGCATTATGAAAATGCTTGACTTTTTTTTATGATGCTTATGCTCCTGCAGAGTAGGATATTAATATTGGTACTCAGCATTGCAAAGTTTGCATTTAAATAACTAGATGGGGCAGCTCTACTGGGGTTAATTGACAGATTATCAAAAACATGTCCTTGATAACAAAGCGTGTTAGGGAGTGCAGTAGCTCTCAAATGGAATGTGGCTGTTAAGCTGGTCCTAGTGCTGCACTTCCTTACTGTTTGATAGTGCCATGGTATATGCTGACTGACCAAAAGCTTGGCTGTTCATCAGTCCAGCACTGTGCACAACAGTCGGCATCTTTCCTGGGCTACTCATATGACCTTTTAAAAAGCTCTTCATTTTCATAACTGGGGTGTTGGTAAAAGGAATTGGTGTAAAGAGCTTCATTTCTGAAGTGGGATACCTCCCTGTTCCATTGGCCAGAAACATATTTGATGAAATTTTTTTTTTTTTTTTGCATTTGTCATGTCTCTTCATAGCTGGTGTCCCCTAACAGACTGCATGTCTGTGTGTATGCCTTACAGGATATGCCTTAAGTTTTTGTAATCCAACTGGGCTTTGATAGCCTTCCTGGAAGGCAGTGCTTGTTGTGAGTACGTAGATATTGCTTTGCCACACTGAGTACTTGCAGCCAGGGTTATTAAAGTGCTAATTTCATGAGAATGACATCTTATGGAACATAGAACAGCTCCACAGAGTTGTGGCGAGGTCACTGGGACAGCAGCCATACGGAGATCTGTATGTCTTCCCAGAGCACTCTTGTGTTACAAAGATGGAGTTCTCACAATCCTTAATGGTATATAAAATCTCATTTTATGCCTTTCGTTCCATTACGTTGAAATCTGTGGGACCTTTGGCAAGGTTGGACCTAGGGCTGTAAAGATTGTGATATATGAGCCGTAGACATACTCCTGTAATTTATCCTTTGCCCCTCTGCCAGCAAAGATGTCTCCTCTCCAGACTTTGTTGGCATGTGACGGATTCCAGTATCTGTGAGGCTGCCTGCTTTACTGGGTGGTACTTGGAGGCCATGTTTGAGACAGAAGAGAAAGGAAGAGAAGGACCCCTCTCATAATTTTTTATCTTTAGCATCACAATTACTTCTGCTTTATCTTTTTTGAAAGTTAAAACACTTTGTTTTTCCATGTGGCACTTCATAAAGAGATAAGAATTGTATGGGTGAAGCTCAAGAATTCATGAGTTTTAGGTATATTAAGGTAGAAAAAAGCATGTGATCCTCCACTGGTGGACAGCAATGTGGGCAAACTAAGTAAATCTGGTTGCTGCCAGCCCCTTTTTCCAGGTAACTGTAAGAATATAAGGATTGTGTGCCACACCATTTTCCCTACTCAGTAGGTGAGCACGAGGGTAGGTTCAGCTGCCAACAAATGCAAGTTTGCAAGGCTGTTCTTTTCTGTAGAAATAAACTTACTGAGAGATTGCCTTTTGGGAAAGATGATGTGCTACGCAGAGGTCGCTTGTAAGCTTTTATCAGGAAGAAAAAACGCATTTTTGTAGTCCTGAGTATTTTATTTGACTGCCACATTAAGTAGGCAAAGAAAGTGCTGCTCCAGCCTTCTCTAAGTGGTGTTTCTGCAGAGAGAGTAGTGGAGGCTGAGCGGGTGGTTGAAAAACCCATAGAAAAGTAGTGAGGAAAGAAGCCCTCTTCAAAGAGTGCTGCAGTGCCTGAAGGGAGGTGAGTAATTGCAATTGAAGTTTCTCTTAAAGCATGAGGGGAACAAAATTTCAGCAAGCCACTGCCCCAAATGAAAAACTGCAAGCCAAGCAATAAAAGGCAAGTTGTTTTGATACAGTGTTGTACAAGCAGTTATCCAAACTCTGAAAAACCAAAATGACAATGTAGTATTAAAACTACTTGCTATTAAGATGCTGATAGAGTGTGAAGTTGTAGTGATTGGACTCACTCTTCCTTAAGAAATAGGAGCAGGATTCTGGCTCTGATTCAGTTCAGCTGAAATTGAAAAATAAACAGGTAGAGAAGAGGCAGATGTCAGAAATGTCATGTGGGGTATTTCCCACTGTAGTACCTGAATTCCTGTAAAATGCTGGGACTAAAAGTTAAAAGAATATAAAGATTGGTGCTGTTAATTTGGAATGAACAGTGGATAAAACCAAACACTAAAAATGAAGTGTTGTAAATAAGGATAAGTAGAACTGAAATTAATCTTTTTCCTGTGAATTAAGAAAAAAGTAACGTTAAACAAGATTCCTGTGTACACTTAACCGTTGTGGTCTCTTTCCATCTCGAGAATGAATTATTGCAGTTTTGCTGTGCTTGGACAGCTTGAGGTTTTAGGGTAGAAGTCTAAGCCACTGCAAAAAGTAACTCCCACCTGTACCTCTTTTTTTGGAGAATATGAAATCTGTGCTTCGGGTTGTTTGGTGCCAGCTGCCTTTTTTTAATTTCCTTTTTTTTTTTCCTTTTGGAGGATTTCATGGTGTTAAGTTTCTTTACATATGTAATGTAAATGTCTTGGAATAACCTACTCAAAGACTACCTACTACCCTATGTCATCCTGCTAATTTAAGTATGTTTTCTTCCTCTTTAAATGTGCTCAGCAGCAGCAGATTCTTCCTCGTCCTGAGCTGAAATAGTTACACTAGACAGGATAGATGAAGATAGAGGAACATGACGAGCGCTGTGCTGCTACAATGTGAGAGATRTTTACTCCTTCTCTGACCAGTAGTCATCTGAATGTATGGATCACAGATATACATCCAACAGATAGGCAAAATAGCATAGTATACTTTCTTGGTTGTCCTTTTGTGTAGAATGCTTAATGGAGATTGCTCTGGAGGTGAAAACTAGGGCAGTTCAGAGTGGTCTCTGACATCTTGGCACTAAATTTTAGAGTTTTGGAGATGCCAGAAATTTCTTGGAAGAGGCCATTGCAAGGAGGTCAGTAATGTTCAGATGGTTCCACAGATACGTCCTCTGCTTATGTGATTGGATTAGTCAAAAAAGAGACAGTCTTACATAAAAAACATAAAATGGCTGTTGGACCTCTGAGTGTTTCTGAAGTTTTGCAGGTCCTGTCCAACTTCTCTGTATGCAAGTTATTAGAGGAGGCAAGTGGGACTTAAGGATGAATCACTGCAGTGGGGTTTGGAAGAGTTGTGTTTTGTTCCTGACTGTGGGATTATGGTGGACAAACCTGGATGAAATCCTCAATCTCTCTACCTTGTGTTCTTAATGTAAAAAATAAGGCACTTCAAGCTATTTTTCTTTGTCAAGTTGGTATTGAGAGAAATTGGCTATTATTGCGATTGTTCTTTCCCTTGACTGGATTACCCTGCCAGGAAGCTCTCCAGACCCAGCTCAGGATATTTTTGCCTAAATTGGCAAGTTGGAGGCATACACTTCTCTTTTTTCTTTTTTTTCTCTTATTTTAAACTGTAATCCATTATATCTGAAATGAATCACCGTTGTATTTGTGTTAGCTTGACTCCTTTAAAGGCTATTATTGCTTCTCAATTAAGTCACAGAATTTTCAATGATTTTTTTTTCAGAGTAGTTTTTTCATTTGGGGTTCTCATAGTCACAGTATCTTCCTTCATATTTTAGGCTCCTGTTCAGTGAATCCTTCCCCTGAGAACAGTTCAGACAGTTTTAAGTCTGCTAGTGCAAGTTGAAGACAAGACCTTCCAAAAATCCTATTGCATCTCGTGTTTCTGTTGAAGTTGCATGAACACCATTCTTTCATGGACATTTTAGAACTGTGAGGAGGGTATGGTTACACATTCCCTACCCCGCTAAAGCCAGCAAGCTGTGGTCATGTAGAGAGACAAGATCTCTTGATTTACTGAGTGTTGGAAATGGAGATGAGCAGAAAGAAAAGGTAAGGTGGCAAGGAAGTACAAGCAGTGACAGTATAATGATACTTCTCTAAGTATTTTTCTAGTCTTTAGGAACTTACAGTTTGGGATATTTGGAGCCAGAAGTGATGCCTTTTACCAGTACTTCTTTCCCAACACCCCACCTGCACCCTTAGCAATTGTTAGATCATAATGAAATTTTAGTGAGGTGAAGTTGGAAGGAAGATCAGAATGCTCTGCAGGAATGATTGAAATACTTCAGGGGCTATACTGTTAGAAATGGAATGAAAATAATTCATTCAGTATTTTTTTAAGAACAATTTCATGTACTTCAGGAATACRTAAAAACTGATTCTGTAAGTTAGGAGTTTGTTTTTTCTCCTTAATGCGTACCTGGTATTGCCAGTTGACTGTCAGTTATTGCTTCGTTTTCATTATGCTATAGATAAGGGCAAGTGGCTATTTTAGAGAGTAATTATAAGTAAGAATAGAAAAGTATTAAATACAATTGTATAAGAGAGTGGCTGAGAGCTTACTTGTAAAAGTTTATGGTTCTGCTGCTCTCAGGAGAAGGACATTTTGTGTTTGCAGAGCAGGGCAGCCAGAGTGCTTGGAAGTGTGAGATCAGCTTGCAAAGGAAGATGAGAAGAGCTGGGCTGCTTCAGAGGATCAGAACAGTAACTAAAAGGTACAAAATTTGAGTGGGGGGAGGTGGTATGTATATGTGTGTATACATACTGGACTCTATATTTTTGTGTGTGCATTTGTATGCATATTTAGGAAGAGAAGGACAAAGGGACATAAATTAACTCTTTAAACCAGATGCCAGTACTGTTAGGAGAACAAAAGGATGTAAAAAGACTGTGAATAAGTTTTAGATTTACAGTGTAAGGTTTCTGCTTTCTGGAGCAGTATGGCATTATAGTAACCCCTWATAGGATTAGTGGGGGCAAGCAATCTAAATAGTTTAGGTAGATCTTGATTAATTTATGAGAAGAAATGTATGACACATTGCCTTTGGTAGTAAGCTTACTAGATTTGATAGTTTAAAAGGTCCCTCGAGCTCATTGCAGTGGACTTGGGCTTTAGGCATCAGTATGGCATTTATCTTCTTATGGTCCCCCTATGGAAGGGGACTGATATGTAGCAATAATCCTGGTTCCTTAGTTGTTTCTGCTTTGGTAATATGTTCTAGATTGAGCAGTCTTCTGGTGATGAAGTTTTCAAAAATGAAGACAGTAATTTTGCCATGGAAAATCTCAAGCTATCAAGATAATGTGACAAAGCTTGTCTTCTCCATATCATATTATTGTCTGTTTATTTCTAGCCTGAAAATTCCTCTTCTGTTTTTTTAATTGACACTTGTGGTCATTGCCAAGTTGTTCGTGTCCTCATGTTCAGCCATAGTAGCTAGTAATGATCCACTGATACTCCTGACATGAAGTTAAGTGCTGTCACCAATGAATTCTGTCTGAATATGGGGATAAGTCTTTTAAACTGTGGCACTGATGCTTTTCTTGTGTAAGAAAGATTGTTTTTGGGGACAAGTGAAATAGATGAAGTTTGTTATCTCTAAGGAGTGTTAGATGAACTCTGTGTAGGCAGTTTCGGTTAGAAAGTGGGAAACTTATTTTTGAGCAGATTACTTGTTCACTGTGAATTCAGAGATGCCCAAGTTGGTGCTCTCTGACCTGGTTGGGTCTAGCAGGATTACTAATTTACTTAGTGGGGGTTGTTCTCTAATAAATTGTTTTGCTTTGACAGAGAAACCTTTACCTTTCTTTCCACCCTGCAAGGTTTGAGCAAGATCTGTGACTTTCTTGAGGTGGAGATGAATAGAAGCAATCATTGGTCAATAACAGAGCTCTGTGAAGGTAATGAATTTGGAGAATGTTATGTGTATAAATAATTTTTCACTGAATTGGAACTGAGCCGTAACTCTGCAATTGTTCATGTTGAATGGGGAATGGGGATATTAGTTTTCTGAACACAGTATCTTTTGCTCTTAATAAGAGTGGTTGCCAAAATAGAACTCAAGGAAAGGATTCAAATGGCAAACAAAGTATTTGTTAAGCAGTGATTTTTTTGAAGTAGTGATACTGGCGATTTTACTGCTTGACTTCAGCCACCTAATAAAATGGATTTTTATTTGCACAGCTATCCATGACAGCAAAGAAATGGAGCAGTGTAGGACCACAGTTTCTCTGGGGGGGAGTAGCAGGCAACTGAACAGACAGGCTCACTCTGAGGTGTCTGGGAAAGTTGGGGCTTCCACATTTACATTGAAATGTCAGAAGACTTAAAAGTTGATAAGGTTTGAAATTGCAATATGTGAAGGACTTTTAAAGCAAGGCTGGGTTTTGGTGCATTGTTTGTGTGGTTTCATTTCGTTTTTTTAAAACCAAAACAACAAACCGGCAAAGTGATACAGTAGGTTATCATTGCTTCTAGAGCTGGTAAAATGGTTGTTATCAGTGTTTTTATATGGTGGTCCTTCTGTTCCTCCTCATCTCAGTTGAGGTTTCCCCCATCAGCTAAAGTATGGCCACTGCTACCTGTGTTTTAGGCTTGGATGCAGTTGAGGGAGTGGCAGCCTCTACAGGGCTAAAACTGGAAGTGATGGTTAAAGGAAGAGTTTGAGCTCACACCGTGAAGAGGAAGGTGCCACCACCTCGTGTGTGGTCTGGCACAGAGCTGACTGCTGTTCACGGAGTGGATGCTGTGCCAGTGGCTGTATCTGAGCAAAGTAAAGTGTGTAAATCCATGCTTTAGTTTTCAGTAAAACTTGCTGATCACAGTGTAGACCCACCTGTCCCAGGTGGGTGCCATCCCGTTGATGCCAACATCCAGCTGTCAGATCTGGTAAATAGAGGTGGTGGCCTGAAGTCAGGTTAGGGAGCAGGACAATAGTGGAATTACTCTGCCTTGGAAGAGGTGAAAATAGGAGACCTGGCACCTTGAAGCATTGCAGTGAGAAATCGAGAAAGGAACAACTTGGACCTCTCTGTTGTTTTCAAGGGATTTATAGCCTTTTTCATAGTCCTTTAAAAGCTGTCTACTCTTACTTGGGTTGATTTTAAAAATAGATAGGCAGTAGGATGGTTGAATCTTTAGTGTTTTTGGAATAAAGATACATCTTCAGTGGTTTGACCTTTAGAAGCTTCATTGGTTAGCCAATGTACAGATTTGATAACAAAATAATACTCCTCTTTAGGCCCAGTGATTTGGTTTGCAGCTGTTTTATTTTAGCTGATTCGTGGCATAATGATTGAATCATGGTAGTGTGGGATCTGCTCATAGGTGGTGAGTTGTTTGGGGCTTTTTGGTAGTATACCAAATAACTGTCTTTAACAAAATTAGCAAATTTCTACTATATGTTTTTGTAGCATAGTTGTAGGATACAGTATTTTCAGAGAACTCCTGGTACTACTTTTGGAAGGCTATATATATACTTTGCTGGTGTGCAATGTAGTTGTAATTTTGTGTTAGCTTTAGACATGTGTGATTTTCAAGGTTAATTTGAAGACGTCATTAGCTTTTTGCTTTCATAAAATATCTACTGAACCAAAACAAAACATGAACACACAGATTTTAATGTGTCAAAATTAAAATGCACCCTGGTTATTTTCCAGATTTTTCAGTCTGATGGGATGATTTTTGAAATTCAGTTTTGACATTTGAAGGGATCTTACTGAAGGTGTTCCATACATAGTTATGAGAGACTGTTTGCATCTCGTGCGTGTTTGAGAGAATATTTAATTTTAGAATGAAATGTTTTAAGCTTTGTTGTGGAAACAATGTAGTCTCTTTGAGATTAATTCTAGCTCTTTCAGAATTTTGTTTTCCTTTAGTCTTGTTAGTGTTGAATAGCTGACTATCTTATGCAGTGTATTTGTGTCCTGTGAGCCATTTGAATGACATTACAGAAGTGGACTGGAGTTTCACAATCTGACTTCACTCACATACCAGGTCTGTTGCAGGCATAATTAATACTGTGACTATGGTTTGCTGATTTGGGGGAGTAATGTGAGTTAAATGCAACCTTTGGATGAGACTCCATGTCCAGGGCAAACAAAACATCCTTGTACATGTGCCCCACACCCTCTCTTGTACTACTTGCATTGATCAGTGTATGCTGGCTTGCTGTTTCTGCTTGATAAGTCAGCAGCAGATATTCTGCTGCTTTTTGTTAGTTTATTTTTTTGCTGAGTTTTAAGACTTTTTTTGCTGAGTCTTAACATGCTGAATGCCAGAGCTGGCTTAAGGCATGGGGTCTGGGGAGACATAGGACCCTTGCAACCAGCCAGTATTATTTTTAGGCTGCCAAGAACTGTAGCTCAAGTTGTTTTAACCTGGATTTGTTTTCTGCTCTGAGAAGGTAACTCCTGTCCTAGTTGAGACCTTAAGCTGCTGTTGTGCCTAGCAGTGCTAAAGATGACAGTGGAGAGAAATACTTGGGGTTTAACTTGAAAATTTTTTTGGTGGACTCACCTCAATGAGTTTTCCCAGCCTTTGACACCATGAGCAGGTAGATTGATGCCTGCAAGTACATCCAGAAGCTGTGGAAGAAAAAGCAATCACATAACAGATTTCCTTTCGTGATTCTGCTGTTAGCAGCACTGCCAATTGTTTGCCCTACATCTAATTCCCCAGTCATCAGAACAAAGCTTACAGGCTGGAATATAAGGCTAAACAGGGTTGTGGGCTTTTTTTTTTCCCCTTGTTGAGTTCATCTGGGTGCATCGTGGTGCTTTTAAGCACGTAGTTGCAAACATTGCAATGTACAACAAACCTTTACATTGTGATTTTAAGATGATGAAGGAGCCTGCAATATGCAGCAGAACCATGTGCAGGGTGTCATAGCAAGTCTTGAGTCCCTTTTGGGTGGCTGAAGGGTGCATTTACAAGTTTTTTTTTCAAAACAGTCCTCATGAATCACTTCCACAAGACTATCTGGTGTTCAACTCGTATATTCAATGGCTCCAACTGCTCAGTCCCCAAATTCAGAGGGCTAAGTAAGTTGGCACCGGCTTGGATGGGCAAGTGTTGTGGTCTTGGTAGGATTTTTTCTCAGAGAAGCTGTGTATGCTCTTTCCAGCAGACTGGTTGTCTGTGCTCAGTGATCTGATCTGCTCCTACTTTGCAGGGATGGAAATTGTGTTTGCTTTTTTGTAGTGTCCCTTTAGAGTCTTCAGTGTGCACTGGAGTTACACTGGCAACCTGTTGCCCAGGAGTTCTTCAGTGTCAGGTTTGGAACTGTCCTGTGAAGGCCTGTGCCCTGGTGAACTATGTCTGACTTGTCTGTTCAGCCAAAAGCTTCCTCTGTACTTGATTCAAATTGACCTCGTCCTGCCTACCTGTATACTATAAAGATAGGTGTGAATGTCTCCCCAGTTGCTTCACTGGTAAATACTGGGAACAGTGTTCCACTGAGCTCTGCATTGGTGGTGTCAACCCTGTATCCCTTTCTCATTTTGATCTGTAAGAGATCCCACTGGTTTTTCTTGTTGGATTCCTGCTTTTGATGTAGGTAAATAACTTTGCAAGGTGCTACCCAAACATGTTAAGTTCTTTATTTCCTGTTTACTTTTGACCTGCCRCGTTGTTTCTAATCTCTTCTGTTTTCACTAGGCAAGCTGTCTGTTTTTAAAAGCTGACCTCTGAGATTTGCTCCCTAACTTCCCTATTTAATCATGCAGTATGTAGGCTTTTGTTGCAGGGGCTGATGTATTTCTTTGACTGCTTTTGTTTTGCTTCTAACTGTGATGATGTTTTACCCGATCTCCTAATACAGAATTTTGTCTGCTTTTGTTACTACTTTTTGGGTTTTTGGTTGGTTGGTTTTGGTTTTTGCATTTGTTTGATTGGTTTTGGGGTTGGGGTTTTTTTGTTTGTTTAGGGTTTTTTTGAGTATTTTTTTTGTTTGTTTTTTTCTCCTCTTTTTAGAGTTGTRTATTTTTGGGTTGGTTTGTTTGTTGGGATTGTTTTTGAAGGGAAATAGGTTTGAGAGGATTACTAATTACTGAGGGTTTTTTTACACCGTTCCCTTAACATTAATTATGCACGTGCCAATAATTTTTTGTCTCACTGTTTTCAACTGCAATGTTGAATTATAATTGCATTGCAGGCACAGTTACAGAGCAGCTTGCCCATCCTTTAACTAGGTCTTGTGTACCACTCAAAACCGAGCAAAAAATGGCATCTTTACGTGCAGGTCCTAGCACTAACTTTCAAGGTAGAAGTCATTACTTGGCAGAAAGAAAAACCTCTGCTGTTCTGATGAGTCATGGGGTTCGCTTTACATCAGGAAATTTCAGTTGCCTGTTTTTATTACCTTTCTTAAAATTGAAAGTCTGTAATCTCCCTGAGCTGGTAATGGAGTTGATGATGCATCTTGATGATGCATTATTTGACTATCTGACTTCTGCCATAAGAAGTTTATTGGGCTTCTCTTCTCCTGTAATACTTCATGCCATTGAATGTTTATATATCCTTTACAGGCAGTGCCATTCTCCACCTGCCTGTTGTTTGTCGTTCCTGTTGGTATTGCTGAGTAAGCTGGTAGGCTCTCATCATTATCCTGTTCTGGTTTGTCCTCCTTCCACCAGGTCTTGGAGATGCTTGTTACTTTGAGGGGGTCAGGTGAGGCCAAGCATTTGGGCTTCCCGTGTGTTACTTCTGAAATTTCTAGCAGTAGTGTAGAAGTGTTTGTAAGTTCCAGAGCTCTTATTAGCATGCCAGTTTGGCTGACTCTGGCATGACTAATGTGTGTGCCTGACAAGTTCTTCCTGTTCCCATCATGCCTAAATCCTTCCTGTCTGTATCACTGACTTCCTATCTCAGCCTCACATGTGGATCTGGCAGCACGTGAGAAAGTAAAACCATGGAAATTCTGAGTGTAAGTCTTCTGTCCATCAACCTGAGCTTACTTTCCAGAGAATCCATCCTATGATTCCGTAGACTGCTGTTACTAGTGTGGATTCAATGGACTAGTGGGTTGTCTCATTGGGGGCTTTCTGGTTTGGTGGTTTGGGGTCTTTTTGCTGAATCACCAAGCAGTCAGTGTTCAGTGTAGAAACCTTGTGAGGTTGCTGCCTTTCCACGTGCTGAGTGCTGTGCCAGCCGATTGTCAGATGTCACAAAGACAGAGCTGTGTGTCTAGTAAAGTCATCTGATAACCACACCTGCTTCCTCCTCCTGGGCTTAAGACTGTCTACTGCAAGGAGGGTTCCTAGTTTAACAGCAAGCAGAGGGTGGATTATTTCAAAGAGGTTATCTCTGACCCAGCCTGGGTCCACATGAATGCTAGAGTTGGCAAAAGGCAAGATAAAGGAAGAGAAAACAAGTGGGCAACATGAGACCACCTTTTTCAGTGGCACTGCTGGTTGTCTATTATAAAACTGCAGTGAGGTTCATGTGAGGCAGTGGGTTTTTTTAAACTTTATAGATTTGTTCCCTCATAATGGAGGCATAACCCTAAACTCGTGGATCTTCAGATAGAAAAAGTATGTTTTTTGGAAGCAGAATGGCAGACAGTGTTGTGTACCTGTGTGAACTTGTGTTTGGTAACAGACAGTGAAAGAACTGGTGTCCCCAGTGAGGATCTGCTTAGTTCTGTCCCAGGGATGGCCTACAGCAGATGCTGCTGGGAGAATGTAACAACAGGGAAAGCCTGTAAAGATGCTTCTGTATCCTCCAGTAATTTCCTATACTAGAGCTAGTGTCTCTGTGTTTATGGGTTGTCTAATTGTACAGCTGGTGACTGCATGTAGTAACCACACTACTTGCTCTGAAAACAACGCTCTGTTACCTTGGATGTCTGAGAGTAACTAAGTCATGTCTGCTGCCTACGGAAAATTGGGGCCTCAATACTGCATCATTGTGTCACTAACTACAGTCTATTCCTCTTCCAAAGGGATCGTGACCAGTCATCTGGCCTGTTGCTAACAAACTTATCTGTTGCCTGAGTGCTAAGTGTGTTCTTGTTCAAGGTTAGCATGGTTATGTTTACCTCATGACCAGTTTTGTTCTGTCTTGTGCTTTGCATAATCTGCTAAAGCAACGTGTCTGAAAGCTCCTCTGCTTTTTTCCACCAGTATAGACTGTCCTCATGAAAGTAATTACCTTTCTTAATAATCTTACTGCTGTTCCCTGTTGTTTAAGCTGTACTGCATGTGTTTCTTCTTGTGAGGTGCAGCTGCAAGCAGTCATCATCCTTGCCCTTTTTCACTGTCCTTTTGCCTCTCCTCTCTTTGAGCTGACATCCCTGTGCATGCCCGTGCACAGTGAAACAGAGTAGAGAAACAAACGGTCTAGGTTAAACTGGCAAAAAGGAGAGAGATTTTTAACCAGATCAGTCCCCCTGTCACACATGTTCATTGCAGAATAAGAGAGGAGGCTTTCTGGGATGGAAGGGTAGGGTGAGTCTGTATTTATTTAAGCAAGAGCTCTGGACTTTACTGTTACTCAACCCTCAATGCAGTCATTAGTGATTTAAGGGGTGGGAARAGAATGAGAGATCATCTAATTCATCTGAAGGCATGATATTTTCTGTGTTCTATACCTACGCTGACTGACAGATGTCTGTCTAACTTAAAAGCATCCAGTCTCCATACACTTCACTTTCAAGCCAGTGAGAACTCTGTGATTTTGAATCATATTTGTCCATCTTACAAGTACTGTCTTTTATTATGTCTTTATCAAAAATATAAATTCCATTTGGCTCTTCCAGCACTGTATTTAGACTTCCTTTAAACTGTTGTCTTACTGGTTAAATGACATGACTAAGTTTATACAAGTAGTGCAATCTAGAATGCATTGATTTAATAGTAATTAATTTATTCCAGCCGTCGAGTTAGTGAAGTTTGAATTAGAGGGCAAATTCATATTCTTCTGAGGCTTGTTTTTTGGCTCCTCTTGCATTATCATGAGCTTCTTGAAACCACTTCCAGAATAATTGAATGTTTACTAAATTTTCAAAGTTAAACATTTTTAAAATAAATTCTAAAAATTTGCAATTAAACACTAATGTATCTTCTTGTTGTATAGTTCATAGGGTTTTAAGTCTCTCTTGCAAGCTACTGTTATGGAGCGGACCTTTGAAATATGTAGTTTTAAATGAGGAGGAGCAATGATTTTTAAAGGAATAATTTTGAATATTTGGCTGAGTTGCAGTCTCTTCTGTCAACTGACACCTTGGCATATAAATTTTGTAACATATTATTGCTGTAAAAAAATCCTGCATAGTTTCAATATTTTTGGTAAGGTCTCTTTAAATATTTCTCAATCCTTTGAACCAAGTTCCACTTAAGCAGAAAACTCCTGTGTGTTAATTTCTCACAGGCTTGGCAAATTCTAAGTTATTGGCATAAATTGTTTGTTCATCTGTTTATGTTGTGCCCTTAGGTGCTTCTGTATCAGCATGCAGTGTGCATTTGGCAACTAACAGAATGCATTTTAAAGGTCCAAATGGATGCCTTTATGACTATGCCTAGTGTCTTGTATGTATAAAGTGTCTGAACTTAATTAACAAAGTTATTTTCCAGAACAAATTGCATACATTGCATTGCCTGCTTCTACTCACTGATCTAATATTTTGAAAGAACAGCGTGTCTTGCAGTTAGCTGAAATTCATTAAAACATAAGTTATGATTCATCTGTAGCAGGAGAATCCCAGTTATAGCTCTAATAAAATTTTGTGTGACCTTTTAATAACTGCAACTCCGGATTTTCTCTGATGGCTTGAGTAACTGCTTCAGGTAATATTTCAGCAGAACAAAAAAAAAACCAGTTTATGAAAATCCAATTGTCACTGGCAATTTGGGTAAAACTGGCAAGTAATCAGAGTGAAAAATTCAGTATCTTCACTGGCAATGGGAATAGACACTCTTTTAAGGTAGTATGTGTAGACCCTAAAGGTAGGAGTAGTGTGTTAAGCTGCTATCTCAAATCTATGCAAAACAATATTCTCTGGCTCCTGGTTTGTAGTAAATATGCAGCTACTACTTGGGAGCATGGAATTGTTTGCTCTCTTAAAATAATGGAAATAATGCTGTGGCACAAAGCTTCCAGACTTTTAGTGCCTGGAAGAACGCTTTTTCTCTATCGAATTTCAAAACTAATTTTATGCCGGAGTCATTCTATAGACAGGGAAACATTATACCAGTGCCTCAAAACTAATGTTTCCTGCATTCTTGCTAGTGACTTCTAAGGAAATAAAAATATAGGAGCTGGAGCTATTCTTAACTGATTTCTTCAGCTCTGTCTTGTGGTCTGTTATGGGGTAGAAGTTATGGGAATCTTACGCAGCTTTCTAAAACATGTTGGATGTGGTGTTCTTAAAACGTGGGTTTGGATACATTCATGGAATTTTAGAAAGGGTTTCTGCTGAATCCTTTCAAAGCATTAATTGCAAAAAAATTGCTATTCAAAGGAAAATACTTTCAGCGGAAATATTTTGTCAATTCCAGTCTGTACCTAGAATGATTTTAAACTATAGCCAAGACCTCTGATGATCCTGAAATTGTTTCAATTTTGACTTGCAAAACTTGCAATTATATGTTTTTAGGGTGACTGTTGCACCATTTAAAATGTTTTTCTTTGACATGACTATCTCTAATTCATGACTACTTGCTCCTTCTTGAGAGAAGACTCCGTAGCGTTGCTTYGGAAGGATAAGTAGTGCCAGTCCTTGTTAATTTGTTAGTTTAACGTGCACGTGTGTTTTGAGCTCATTTTTAGATACGAGAGCTGCATGTGGTTTGAAGTTGCTGACTTTCTTTGAAAATTGGGTGGGGAGGTGACTTCAACTGAGACATATCTACTTTGAAACACTTCAAATGTAGCCAAAGTTTCTTGATGCAAATTATTTATTGGCTCAAGTGCAATATTTTCATGGTGTTTCTGTCAACAGCTACGGAAGGGAACCTAAAATAGTGTAACGTCTTCTGGGGAATGAGAAAGGTAGAAATATCCAGGGAGAAAATACCAGTTTTGCTTTGTCAGTAGTTTTTGTTAACAAACCAGTAGTTTCAATGTGTAATCTCAAGTTAGTCTGATTTGATTAAAAGTATAATGGATGACTAATAATAAAGGTATCAAGAAAACAAAAGTATATTTCTTTGGAACATTTAAATATGTCCCACAGTCATAATCAGGTGACTGCAGATTCTGAAGTTATAAAGTTAATAATTTGTAATGACGCTGAATTGATTTATTAACTTCATAAAGTCTGATTTTTCTGCTCTGGTTCATAATTGTGCAATTGGGGAAAAATAATTGCTTAAGTAGGTCAGRGCATAAATCTGAAAAGTTCTATAATGTATATATATTGTTATATAATTTTATTAAATATTGCAAATTATGGTGTTTTAATAACCAAGAATATGGTGACACTTGTTCTTGGGTGCTTTTGACATTAGAGCAGAATTTTATCTGCAGTTACAGCCCTTACCCGCATGTATTTAACAGGCATGTGTACTGTCTTGAAAGATTAAGTTTTACTTTGATAGAGAAGTTCCAAAGAACCTTAAGGTTTGCATTTCAAAATTCGAAACCTACTTTCTCATAACTTTTTGCTGAGGTTTTTGGGAACATGCTGAATGCTCCAGAAGTTTTAATCAAAATGAAGGTTCCAGAATTTATGAAACAAGTAGAGACTCATTTAGTGAGGGTTGAGGACTTTCTCCCAGACTTGTGATGGACATGTGGAATGCAATAATTTGAGTATTACATTATTTCTTCTCCTCCCTTTTTAAGAGATGGTTACAAAGAGAGATTTAACTATGAAAGAGATGGAGGGAGGATGGAAATGGAAGTGGGAATGAAAGGAGTGGGGGAAGGGAAAGCATAAAAACACATGAAACACAGAAATGAGCACAATGGGCAGAAGAATGAATTTTGAAATGTAATGAGTTCAGAATGTGATGGAGGCAGGAGTACATGCTTACTCTGTAGTACCTTATCATATCTCAAACTGTGTGAGGGTGGTAATGCTGATCAGTGGAGTGGTATATGTTTATGCTTTGTTACAAAACAATATAGAGTTCAGCAATTCCTGACCTAGCGCTTAATAAGAGCCAGTTAGAGCCATCCTATCTGCTCTCACACATATGGCACTGTACTGCTCAGATAAACATGCTTGCCTGGAAGTAGCTGAGGGATATCTGTCTTCAAGCTGTGTTGCTCCAGACCTGTGCTGAGAGACTTGTAGGCACCTTTAAGGAAAAGAATATGTATGGAACAATAAGCCTTTTTAAAAAACAAAGCTGATTAATTATTGTCTTTCAGTTTTTTGGTGTTGAAATGGAGACGGTTGGTTGGTTTTGAGGAGTGAGTTTCTATGTTTACCCTGCTGGTCAGGACTTGGATAGGATTAGCAGAAGTTTACAAGATAGAAGGCTAAACTGGCTACTCAGAGGTAAATATGGAAGAGCAAGGGATCATGATGTGCATGATCACAGAAAGTACTGTGATAATACCCTGGTTAGGAGCCTTGGCATCACAAGTGCCATGTCGTAAAGAGACTGTAACCCCTTGTCCCATTCTGGTAGTTCTTTCTACATTGTTAGCTTTCATTATTTAAGACTAACAGAGGTGTTCTACTCGACATTCAGAGGAAGGTGAAAAACTCTTCTCTTTGCCCACAGCTCCTTCACTTCTGCAGTCTTTTGAGGAGCTGTGAATTTTCCATTTTATTCTTCCTTGCTTTTTGATTCCTCCTATCTACTCTCTAGTCATGTCCTCCCCTCCCTGTTTTGTGTGGGTGATGGTTTCGTGCCACTGTTCTTCATCATTGCAAAGAGTATTTTCAGTTTGAAATGACTAATGGTTTCCCTGTTGCATGGATGATTCTGACAAGAAATAGTAAACATAAAGACTGTGCTAACATTGCTGTTGCTAAGATCGGCAGCCAAGGTGCTGGAATAACCTTGTGATACTGCATTGGCTAATACTTGGGTCATACTTGGAAAGCTTTCTTCACAGCTGTATGGGGTAGAAATATTTTTTAGGCTTGATTTTTTTTTTTTAAATTAAAAAAAAAAAACAGCGTTTTTCAGTTAAATAACATAGCCATGTCTGTACTGTTTCTGGCCTAACTGCAGAATATCTGTTGGATCCTTACTTTAACTTGGTCTTAATATCTTGGAGATACAAATGATGTTAGTGAGTAAAGTACAGCCCTAGGCTTTGATGCTTTAAAGATACTCAATTCTAGATTACTTCAATTAACTTAATGATTTAGCACATATCCAGATGTATAAACCTGATACCTGCTGATTGAGGTATAAAACGACTTGATGATCTTGGAGTTTGTGGTGGACAAGACCTGTGGTTGGAACATTGTTGAAGTGTTGTAATTTGAAGCAGTCCAGGCTGATGAACTGGTATGTCCTCTTGGTTAGTGTGTGCATACTCAGCTGTGTGACACATCAGTCCCTTGTACAAACTCAATTTACACCAGTTGAAGTTGTAATTTTGGAAATTTGTGGAAGAAACATTTAATTTTAGAGGAAAATCAAGTGTCTCGCCTTAAGATGTATAGGCCTAAAGATGCATCAGTAACTCTGAGCAATGAAGCAAGTAATTAGTTCACCTAAGGAAGATGCCATCCTGAGTAATTTCCAAGTGTGATGTGACCTGTAGCACTGCAGACTTAAGTACTCTGACTTGCCACCTCTACTACCCTGAGGAATATCTTTATGGGGAACGTTATGATTTTGAAGGTTGTTTCTTGAAAGTGCTGTGTAAGGAACTGTAAATATTCAAATCTTTTTTTTTTTAGCAATGCTAAATAAGCTATATATAACAAACTTGTGTGATTTCTGAGACATTCTGAGGTTTGTTACATGTAAATATTTATTTTAGSAAAGTGAACAGCAGGAACATATGGAACATATGTCATAGAAACTCAATTTGTTTCGTGAACTTGGATTGTCTTGTGAGAGTTAAAGGGAGAAGGTGCAAAATAATGACTTTTGTCATTCGTTTCAGTGTTTTGCTGGTCATGTCTGACTGAGCATCCAGTCTGGGCATACCTAAGATTTCTTGTCGTCCCCTTATAAATTGTGACTTGTACCTTCTCTTTTCTGAAATGCTGCCCATATTGCCTGAGCTTGTGTAATAGAGTGTACAAGAATAGCAGCTCAGATGCTGCAGCTGAAGGAGCAGACACATTGTCTAGCTGTATTTGTGAATTTATGTCCATTTTTAAAATGACTTTTGAATGCAACCTTAATTAAGGTGTTGTAGGTGCACTTTAGAAAATGACCTAACAGGCAGCAGTCCTTTTATTTTTAACCCTGATTATACTGTTGTTTAAACTAGATATTCTTAAAATAGTAGCTGCTTTCTGACCGTCCTTAAGATTAGCTGCTTAGATAAGCAGAACTTGCTAACAAATTCACACTTAGCAGCTCAGGTTTGAGGCTGATCTCTCTGGGGCACATGATCATTTTGGGAAAACCACTGAATATACTAAGTGGCTTATATTCATAAGGAAATAAATCTCTAAATGTTGGTTTCTGAAATACAGCAGTTGGAGGAGTTGCTCATTTAGTCCTGAGAATGACTGAAAGAATATGCTGTACCCTCAGAAGTAGTTAATAACATTTTCAGTAATTGTATAGTATTTTAAATTTAAAAATTGCCGATCTGGCTTCTGAAGCCAGTAGTTTGTGATTGTCTTTGGATCACCATGCGTTGGCAGTAATGAACCTTCTTCACTGACTAAACACGTTGCAGGAGTAGTGCAATATAGACTGTTTTTAAGAAGCTCAGCATGTTTCCCACATGGAAGAAGAATGTTATCACAGAATAAATTCCGTTCTCTTTGGGGAAATCTATGCTTGACAGGCTCCAGTCTTTATGGATTTTGCTAGATGACATCATTGACATCATTATCCTAGAAAGTTGAGGTTTCTTGTGTATATGTGATCGGACACAGGCAGGGGAATGGATTTGAGACACTTTGCTCAGTACCGAATTCTTTCTTTGATTCTGTAAAACTAGTCAAGCACGTTGTGCTGTTAACAATGTCAACACGTGTTAGGTGGCAGTGTAGTGAAAAAAACCACTTTTTGTTTGCAACTAGCCTGAAAGACTCCTTATATTGGCTTTCAGAACAGGAAAAATATAATGTATATGCTTCCTTAAAATTCCTCTTCAGAACCTAATTTGAACTTGAGATGAAGCAACTGGTTTCTGTTCTGGATTCAGAAAATGTTGAATTGCACCTTGAACCTTAAGGAAGGTAACCACTCTTATATTCCTTGAAGCAATAAATACAGTTTTCTGATCCTTGAAATATGGTTAATATTACATATCTCTCTTTCTCTAAATGATTCTGTAATACTGCTACATAGAAGGAAGTATACGGAAGTATAATACGAATGTGGGATTTTCAGATTTTGGATTTTGACCCTGGAGATTTGTTATGACAATTGTCTCTCCCGCAGTTTAACACACAGTTCCAGATGTGAATTGTCGCTTTGTTCTCTTACCTTGCATCATACAAAATCAGAAAAGGAGTCCTCAGTGAATGTCAGGAGGCCATTTGGTCTTTTCTCTTGTTAAAGGATGGAATCAAATATGTTTACAGCACTCCTGACAGTGGCCTGTTTGTGGAAGCCTTTGAGGATACACTGCTGATGGCAGCTGAACATCCTCCTGGACAGTCAATTCCAACATTCATGTTTCTTACCATTAGGATTTTTTTTTAATTGAACACTTAATGGTTTCTTAGCATCTTCTGTTGCCAGATGTTCTAAATCTCTGACTTAAGTAGCTGGCCAACAATTTCATTGTCTTTCTTCTCATAAATGATTTTATGAGAAGAGTGGGGTTTTTTCCCTATATACTTATTAATATTCATAGGTTGCAAATAGATTGTTTTCRTTGTGCCTCTTTTTGGGCTTTGCTGGTTTTCTGTCTGTCTTTTCCAATTTCTCCAAGTGGATGTATTGCTAATTGTTGGTCTTCTATGCACTTGTGCTGTTTTCCTTAGAGGAAGGAGCTTTGAGCTCCTTTTGAGAAGCTACTGACTTCTTCCTTTTCTTGTTTCTCTTGGCTTCTGGAAAACCTTATGTATTAATTGTCTACATTTACCAAATTCTGTCTTTATAAATGTGAATGGAGCACTGTTGTTATTCTTGGAGGTTTATGAGCTCCTGTCTTGACTTTCCTGTGTCTTACCAGACTTCTTTTGGAATATATCTGGTGAGCTAAAATGTCCTTGCACCCCATTGTGTGCTTGTATGACGACTGTTTGAGAAAGGCAGTCACCAGACTTTTTTGTGGTTGTTGACCAGCTCCATAATATCATCCATCAAGTTTCCCGTTTCATCACAAGCCGGGTACTTCCAACATACCTGCCCCCTCGTGTGCCTCAGAGGTCTGTGCATATGCCCTGGATAAAGCTGTTGGGGGGGGGAGGAGGTGGGGGTGTGCTGCCTCCTTCACTCCTGAGCTGTATTCTCTTCTATCGAGTAATGTGAGTTAGCTCATGGAATTGTGACAGCTGGAAGTGCCCCAGCCTGGAGTGTGAAGTTGAGTGCACCAGTTACAGCAGGGAGGCTGCTCTCTGTGCTTCTGGGCAGGGCTGGCACTGCGTATGCGAGGAGTTGCAGCAGACTGTTCCAATGACAGACTTGAATTCCTTTTCCTCCAGATGCTTCTAGTTGGAAACAGTATTAAGAGAAGGTTTAGCATTATTAGAAGGTGTAGCACGATCATAAATAGGACAGAGTAAGCTTTATGTTAAAAAATCTAAATGTTAAAATTTCTAGAACTTGGAAGCAATAGCTCGTTCACTTGTGTGAAACAAAAAGGAGAGCACTGGCAGTGCAACTTGGCTTGTTCTGAGAGCTTTCTGGGCATGTGAGAGCTTGGAGATCCTCAGAGCCAGAGTGGAAGCACTCTGGTCTTACAAAGGGATGAGTGTGCAGCTTTTCAAAGTGTCAGACCCCACAGCCCTGGGTGTCAAGTAACTTTAGGACTGTAGAGGCTTTCTTACCTTCTCTGGTTATAAAAGGTAGTGGTTAAATAACTATAATTAAAATGTCTGTCTAAATATCATTTTACCTTCCAGTTCATCAAGTTTAATCCTTTTCACTTCAAAGTCCTCCAAGTTTTTTATTACTTGGAAGTCTTCAAATGAAACAAAAACATTTCTTACTCATCTTTTATGAAAGTAGAGAAATATTCTCCATCTGTTACCCCCCTGTTCTTCTCACCTTCCACCGCTTTCTTTTTCTCTTTATCCATAACAAGGAAGAGAAACTTTTCATACTGCTTCTGGTGGTACCAGGACAAGACCAATTTATTCATAGTTCTTGCTTTCTCCTCCACACCCGAACTTAAAGAATTCCTTCACTTTTTTGGTAAATAAAGAGGCAGCTTGTATCCAGTTCTGCTTTATATTGAAAGAASATATTTTTAACTGTGCATTCTGCATGATGTCAGTGTAAGTTATTGGCATGCTGACTCTTAACTGTGATAGCTTACTAATTGCTAAAATAGCTTGCACACTTCTGCTTTCAGTCTAAATATTTTCAGTAACATATAGCAACGGGTCAGTAATTGGTTTAGAGGACTTTGGTTGTGAAACATTACCAGTGCCCTAAACACACTTTTTAAGCATGCTGTATAAGAGACTATTTTGATACTTGCTTTCAGTGTTTAGATAGGTTTATACCTTGTGACCTGCATGTGAATTGTTCCAGTTCTCCAGGAGTTGCAACAGATCAATGCTCAAGTAAAGTACAGGGTTGTCCTAGTTTTTTCATTAATGAAAATGGTGTAATAGTAGCTGGAGTGTGACATGGGCAGCACTGATCGGGTGACCCAAGCACCTGGGCTTCAGCCACACATTTTCTGGCTTGCCTTTAAGGTCAGTGCTTAGGGTGTTGGATACATGCATGTATTTCAGAATCTGGCAAGGAGACAGACTATGTTTGTATGCACCTTTTGATGGCTGCAGTTGTATATAACGAAGCAATATCAGTTTAAACTCTTAATGTGTTGCAGCTGTCTCTTTAATTCAGTTTACAACTAAAAGGAAAAAGCAATGTACATGAAGCTGGTTTTCATGGAGTAGTGCCTGACAACCTCTCTAGCAAATAACTGAAACAGTTGCTGCTATTTCCATTAGAGCTGGGCAAGACTTTTCAATAAATAGTAAATTACGCAATGGCTGGATGGTGAGTTTATAGTCTTCAGTTTGGTTGTGAATTTGCTGTAGCACCTGTAAATAGTTTTAGATGGAAATACTTTTTCAGTGTCTGGCTCTCAAACAAACAAAAGTCAAAATGCAGACCCTTATGAAAGAAGAATGATTGTCATGCTTACAAGCGTTTTGAGGGGTCTGGATCTGGTCTCTTCTTCTGTTCCTGTACAGTCTGAAACGTCTTCCACCATCTTTCAGCTACTGATATTTGGGGGTGCTCTGCATCACTCCCGTTAACACTGTCAGCAGCATATGTCAGGTTCCTGGCAGCACAAAGGGAAGCTGGATAACTCATCAGACAAATAAATTTCTGACTCTGTTGGTTCAGGAGAGCTCACTCCCAAGCTGTTCTGCTTTTGTGCTTCATCCTAAACTGAGTAGGAGAACTACTTGAAGCTGATTGTTAGAGCACCTCCCAGGGAAGTGCAACGTCTGGTTTTGTGAATATTTTTTTTTAAACTAACAAACAACAACAAAAACACCTGTAGCTTTATGACTACATCAAGAGGGAAGAAGTCAGAAAGGTGAGAGCACTCCATCCAATATGCTCTTTGATTCTTTTGGGGTATGTGGCTTCAGACTTCCTTAGGTAAAAAGAAGACTTACCTCAGCACGTCATGCATATCCTTGCTGTACATCACTGGATAACAAGGACTCCATCGCATCTGCTATCTTTTCTGCTTTTTACTAAAGATTTTTAGGTCCAACAGTGTGTTTCTCAAAAAACCCCTTTGTTTTTATCTAAGAAACACAGATAGCAGATGAAAATAAATTTTTTCTTTCAAGTTGAAAATGTGACAGTTTGCTTAGCTGGTTTTGACATCAATATCCATGGAGTTCAGTACTTCAGCCTCAGATTCGCAGATAGCAAGTTTATTTGTGGGTTACTAGCTTTAAAACACAAGAAAAGAATTGCAAGCTTGAGGAAGATAGGCAAGCAGCTGAAACCAAGGATGCCAATAAAAAMCAAAATAACATCAGTAGTAAGAAAAATATTCTTTTCACAACTTGTCTAGCTTCTATGAGCAGGTTTTCTATGGTCTTTGTTTAGTGTAAGACTAGAAATGCTCTCTAAAGACTTGGACTTTATATTAGGCTGTAAGAGTTGCTACTAAAAAGCAGCAGTCAGTGTCCTAGTTCCCAGATGGAAGCATCAATGCTGGTGAAAGACCCTCCTCTGTAATTAATTCTGTCTATGATTTCAGACATGGATGTTCCAGGAGGCAAATTTAAACTGGAAAAAAGTGTAGACAAGAGATGTAATGGTCAGAATAGGAAGGTCCCGTTTGAGAGCAAATTGAATGAGCAGAACCCACTCAAGAGCTTAGCAAAGTCAACTCTGAAGAGGCATGTTAATTCTTTCTAAAAATACTTTGGGGAATAATAGCCAGGAAGGGAAAGAACTTTTTAAACTAAAGGACAATTTTGGCACAAGAACAGCTAGGTACAAGCTGGCTGGGAAAACACTTTGGCAGGAAATTGGAATGTTTGCAGAGGTTCTGAACTTCAGCGGGGTTTTGAGGCAACCTTCGAGTTTTTGATTTTGGGGATTTTGTCTCCATTATTTCTACCTCTAACATGTAGAATGTGGATCACTTATGAACAGAATTATATAATTATTCCTTACAATTGCAGGAGCCCTGAAGGTCTCTTTCAGCCTTATTTCTTGAATCTTAAGAGTTAGAATCCTCTTGGGTTGCTGACTGTTCTGAACCTGTGGTCCATATTACTCTTTGAAGACATCTGTGATGATAATTAAGTAATTCTGTTCAGTAGGCTTAGACTTTCTGTGTAGAAATCCTTTAGTGGATCCTGGGGAGCAATACAGAATTTGAAAGGTTGGAAGAACATCTTTAGTCAGATTTTGTGTTGCATAGCAATAATGGCTACCCAGTGATGGTTCTTTTACCCAGCTTAGTCTGAACAGTAGGTTTATACTCCTACTACCACTAGTACAAAAATATGTATATAACCTTTACATTTTCTCTTGCTACTCATTGACAAGGACCTTCAAAGTGTATGTAAATGTTTCAGTACTATTTGATATTCAGCGAAGTTCTCTGGTCTTCTGTTGTCCTTTTAAAGTAGCAGTAATGATGCATCTTAGAAGGAATTCAATTTTGACAAGAAAGTAAATGTGTATATGTTTCCCTGAATTATAGTCCTCCACTAAGTGTATTACAGCTAATAAATCTCATAATCCAAAGATAAAGGTCAAGAGAATAATCCTAAAGTCCAGTTTGAGTCCTATTCATGCTTTTTTCTGTGCAAGGGGAGAGTGGCTTCAGTGCCATTGCAATCTAGTCATTTTGTTGATACCTTTAAGGGCAACTTGGATACCTTTCTTGAAAATGTAGTAAAATGGCACTTGCTGATCTGAACGGAAAATAGTGCAATGGCTCACATTTTATTAAATGTTAGGCAATGGGCCCTTCTGGCTTTATGCTCTTCAGTATTTATTAAACAACTTTTAAAAAAGGGGGGAGAGAGGGGATGCCAGTAAAAAAGAAATAAAAGGAAATCCAAAAGCAAGCTATGACTTCAGCTCCCTGTTTTATTCATCATTGTTGAAAGAAGGGAACTTGTCCAGTTCAATCAAATAAGGAGGAAGTTGCTGTACCAGCAGGTGACAACAGGTTTTAGCAAGTTAGGATAGGACTGGATGCTGCTGTGTTGATGCTGCAGACTGAGGCTTATCCTTTTCTGCTATCACAGGATGAGTATCTTGTGCCACACCGACAAAGCGAATGGCATGCAAGGAGAAAAGGGATATGGGCTATTCCTTGAGAGTCTAAAACTGCACCCATCCCTATGTATGTACCTCCAGTACAGTTACACCCATCTCTGCTACACTGTGCAGTTGTGCAGTGACTGATCTGCTCATACAATAAAATGCATTCGTCTTTGATTTGTCACCTTTCTGGAAAGAGAGTAAATTTTACATGCTTTCCTTCTCTAAACGTCCCTGTTCATCTCAGTATTAGAAATCTTTGTTAGAGTTAGTATCCAGGATCCATGTGCACTCCCTTGAGAAATTCAAGTTAGTGTTTTCTGTTGCTTGTGTATTGATTGATGCAGCGCGCTAGAACTGCAAGGAAAAGTTTGGTCCCCAAGAGCTATATGGTTTGTCTCTTCATGGTTAATTTAGTGTATGGATTGGTTGGTTATTAGTATTTCTTTGTAACTGTCATGCTCATGTAATTGAGACGTGTTCAGCTTAGAGAGTTTGCTCCACGCCTGGTCATTTTTGAGATTTTTTTTTTTTTTTAATGCTAACTTCGGATTAATGGAGAAAATATCCTTTTCTCAGGTAGTTCTTTACAGAGAGTCCCTAAATTTTGTTGTCTTCCAACGATTTCTGTTTCTAGCCAGCAGTGTTAAGAACCAAAGTATTTGTGTTCAGGAGGAGGGATGGCTGGGGTGACAGGGGTGTTTTTCCCTTCCGTAAAGGGTTACTTATGTACAGATCTCAAAGGTGAGGCTTTTCCCATTCACAGGAGAAGGTTAATGGGTAACAGTAAGGTACACTGAGCATATYGGATCTGTTACCAAGCAGTTTCATTCTGTCCCTAAACTATTCCAGTAATCTTAATTTCCATTATATCACATGAGCAGTGTTTCTAGAACAGTCAGAAGAATTGCAAAGGACATTTTTAACTGCTATGGCCTGTTCAGATACAGTTATTTTAGAGATTTGGCCCCCTGTTGCCTGAAATGGAAGGGCACTGTTGCTGAAATTTCACACCGTCAAAATTGCTCCTGTGATCACTCTCTTTTTTCCTCCCTAACACAGCCCACTGTTTGTAACGTGGAAGATCGGTCGAGATAAGCGATTGCGTGGATGCATAGGTACTTTTTCCGCCATGAACCTGCATTCAGGACTCAGGGAGTACACACTTACTAGGTAAGATTTTGTTTCCTGTAGCCTTGACTTACGTATTTAACTAGTCTGTTGAGGAGATGATAGGTGTGCTTTGGTTTGTTTTGGGTTTTTTGGCTGTGTCGCTGTACTGATCAATGAAAACCTGTGTCTCCTTTTGATGCTAAGTGTATTGCCTGATTATTTGACTACTGGTGTCATGAGGCCATGCTTTCAGTTAAAAACCATAAGATGAGGCTATTCTCCTTTTATTGGTGTGGAAACTACTCTCCAGTAGCTTATTGTAACTGACTATTACAGTATTTTTCCAGTGTTCAGACAAATTTTAACCTTAGTAGTTAATGTCAGGGCAGAAGACCAGAAAGTCATATTTGGGGATTATCCTATTCACGCTTCTAAAACAGCAGGTATTCTCACCTCTTCTCCATCAGGTGCTTCCAATCAGCTGCAGTTAATTTAATGCTACAAATTTCCATTACATGTTACTCTTCAGATACATCCCAGCCCCTGAGTGGGAAGCTTCTGGATGAGGGAGGTAAGTGATGATAATACTTCACTCCCTGGCAGCATAATCCTTCATGTTTTGATCTACACCTAAATTCATTCACCTTAATATTGTTCCATTTCCTTTGCATAGAGTGAAAACTAATAAGTTTATCACTAGAGCTAGTAGCAAGCTTTCTACTTGTTTTTTCTAAGAGTTTTCTTAAGTTTATTCTCTAAAGAATCAATGGAATTTTGTTCCTCTCAGTTACAATAGACTTTATTATGCTTTAAAATAGAAGCTACATTCTAGCATATGTAGACCTCTAAAATTGTCATCACTTTAAAATAATTAGTGCTTCCAGATCACTTTAGATTTGAGGCTTTCCTCCATTACAGGATTTTCCTCTTTGCTATTAAAATGCCTTGTGAACCCGAGCATTGAGTAATATTAGAATGGGACATGGTTTTCTTACATGTCTCCCTAGTTAGTTGCAGCCTGAAGTTCATTTCATGCTTCTCTGCTCAGCTTGAAGAAGATCAACTGCTCATCTCCTGGACTCCTAACAGACTTCTGAAAGACCTAGTTACCTTTATTGTGTTCAATTTATTTTTTTTGTGCTCTGGAATGTTTCTGCTTGTGTCATTTAAAACCTCAGCATTCAAAATGGTCAACAAGAAGCAGCTTTTAATAAAATTCAAAGCAATTTCTTTGATGAGGGTTAAAAGGCTTAAAATCTTAACCATTAGTGAGCCAGACTGAATGAAAAACAACTTTCCGCCTATACCTGGAGAGTGTTTCATTTAGGTGTATGCTTTACAGTGCCTGATCAAGAACAATGAGTTTGTACACAAAATTTTCCCCTAAGGCTAGGAATAAGGTGATAGCCCAGAAAATTAGGTTTTGTTCCTTGTAGATTTTTCCATTCTCACAAATGAGACAGGGCTATACTCTTAAATATCTTTAAAACTGGTTATAAGATTCCTGTCACTGCATTCTAACACTGAAAGCTGAAGTCAAAATATGTGAAGAGTGATGAAAGGTAAAGGGAACTGAAATAATTTCAGTGCAATATTTAGAGGATGGCCATGTGCTGTGGAAGTTTATACTAGGCTATTCAGAGGATAGATAGTTCAGTAATTTTCAAGATGAGAAAAATGGAACTATATACCAACCTATTTTTTTTTTTAAATCCTCATGAGAACATAAGTTGTTATAAAATAAAATAAAACATGTAGTGGCATATTGAGTTTTGTTACCTTTTATGGTCAATCTTTTTGATGTTTATGGTACCAAATATGTTTCCAGATTTAAAAAAAAAAGACCAAACTTCAGATATGACCACTGAAATGTAAAGTTCATATCAGAATGTACAGAAAAGGTGTTCCCTTCTAGCAGTCATCATATAAAAAATGAAAAAGAGGATTACCTGTGATCAGTTTCCTTCATGGGGTCAGCCTTTTCCATTACAGGGGTTCCAGAGGAGAGCATTTGAGGAATAACAGAAACACCTTTGAAATGTCCGTGAGCTTTCAGAGTTTGGAGCTCCACAGGCCTCCCTAGGAGTAATCAGAAATTAGGACATCATAGCTTGCTCCAGCAGTATGTGGGCAATAGGCTCCTGCAGAAGACATGACTATTCCTAAAAGAGAAAAGCTTCTTCAAGGAAGGCAGAAATTAATCAACAGAGTAGGTAGAATGAAAACTTTCACTTGAGGATAGTCAGATATTCTGCTGACTTTATTTTCCTTTGACACTGGGAGGTACTTTTCTTCAGTTATTTTGAAGATACAGCATGGATAAACAGAACCAGCTTGTTTGTCTAGTTCATTCTTATCTTTTTCAGCACCTTCTGTGTAATTGTGGCCCAGCTTTCAGTCAGTAAAATGGTACAAAAGAGTAGCTGTTCTTAAATGCCCTGGTGCTTAGCAGTCAAAATATCCACAATTCCCTTCACACAATTTTATTGCAAATATGCTGAATAGTCCTTAGGATCACAATAAATAAATTTCTTTATTTCTAGTGGTGATCTATAACTGTATATTGTACACAGTGTGTAGCATACACCTCTCTATCTGCATACAGTAGCGTAGTTCCTTTGAAGTAGCATAATGGTAGTTCATTTAGGAATATGAAGTGAACAATTTCTTTCTTGGGGTACCCCCACCCTACACTTTTTCAGGTCTGTAAACAAAAATGGTCGTGATCTGTGACCATTTTGAGCTCTGTAGGTTGTTGTGCTGATATTGCCAGTATGTTCTAAACAGGAAATCTATGTGGAATGATTCATCATTAATTGGATGCATCTGCCTAAGTTGTGAGGAGGGATGAGAATACCCATAGTTTAAAAAGCTGTTACTGCATTCCTAATAAAATCTACTTGTTAAATTCAATTTTCTCTGCAGTTGTATCAGTGAAACACGGGGGAAAGGATGTGTATTATTAAAATCTTTTGCAGAAATTTATGAAAAGACAGATTCAGACTTAGTGATTTCTATTTCATTTTACTAGGAGGTAAACCATGTCCAAATGTTCTACACTGTGAATATTGCATTTTAGAATGAAGAAATTTTACCATGGGCAAAATAGTCCTTTAAACTAAATCTGTTAATTGAAAATCTATTAATTGAATATCCCACCTGAATGTATAAAAATAAACCAATCCAGATTATGAAAAATACCTTGTGTTTTACAGCTCCTTCAAGAAAACACACTGAACGTGGAAGCAGGTTACCACAGAATTTCATAACAGGTTGATAAATTACTTTTTCATGTATTCTGTACAGCAGTGAGACTTAGGTTTTGGCACTGAATTTTTAAACTCCTGCTTTCATACACTTGATATACTGCACAAAATGGTTTTGTTTGTTCATTTTAGTTTTGGGTTTTTTACCTATTTCATGGAATTCAAAGATTTTATGCCTATTAGATGTAAAAGTGCAGGTGCATAAATTAAGTTTTAATTCTGTGTTGGTTTAGCCTGTCCAGGCTAGAATATGTGTCTGGGGAGGGAAGTAGTGAACAGGCAGGTAAAGGGAGAGGTTACATGGCAGAGTGCTGTCACAGAAGAAAATAGTGAAGAAAGATTGGAGGACTCCAAAGCCAAAGTGTATTAGCCTAATGGTTGAAAACTGGGTTTAAATTTTAAAATAATATGCAACCCACCCTCCTTTAACTAGCATAGGCCTGTCTCTACTGACTATATGGTGTTATCAGTCTTTTTGTTGTGTGTTCTACTTACCACTCCACCTGGGCGAAATAGGACTGCTGTCAGACACAGCCTAGATGTGGTTGATAAGAAAAAAAAACAAAGAGAAGCTTGGGATGAGAAGCACAAGATTGAAGGAAACGAAATCTGCAACCCAGCCTTTTCATAACTGAATTTGGGTGTACATTCCAAATGAGGATTTGGTTACCGCTGGCATCAAGTACTGCTCTGTCTTTGTCAGCAATTTCAAGAGTCTCTGTCCTTATTGCTGCAATATTGCCTGCTCTCTCTGTGAAAAACACTGACCCTTTCCTCCTATTCCAAAGTTAACTGCAAGACAACAGTATGGCAAGTTAATTTAAGGGGTAAAATTGAAAAATATTTAGTGATTGATCACATCAATATTGATGTTGGCCTTATTTGCTAAAGACTAGAGACAAGTATTTGTGCAGACAGGACAACTTCCCTCTTGGGTTTAGTAGAGGTTACTACTCTGTTTAACCCTGTAATCAGTCCCACAGGTCAGTGCTAACTTCCCAAAACCTTTACCACCAGGCAGTGTTGCTGTGGGTGTAGACAGTCATTGCCATTGATCCAGGGCAAAGCATACTCATCTATCTGACTGCAATTTTTTGAACTGCTGTCTTATTTTTGGCTCTGATTTACAGTAGACCACAGCTGAAAGTCAGCTTTTTTAAGTTCTGTTAATACACTGTCTGGTGGCCACCAGCGAAAAATGCCTGATAATTGTGAGATGAAGCTTACACTGTCACTCTTGAAATTAAACTCTGCAGAGAGCAGTGTAGGTTTGTGACAGCCTGAACTCACCAGGGTTATTCTGTTCTTCTATGTTTAATACTGTTTTTAAAGTCAGGAAGCTTCCTGTCCATTTGTACATTCCTGTGAAAAGCAGGTGTCTGCTGGTCACCTCAGAGTTCTCMGGGCTGCCTTATTGAGGTAGAGGGCACAGATCTCCAGGTGAGAATAGACGCTAAGGGCTGTATGTGGTAACATGGTTCTGTGTCCAGTGGACACAACATGTGTGTACCACAGAGCATGTGAGAAGCCAGTGGCAAAAACCATCTGGAATATGTAACTTTAGCAGCAAATTGGGGTCATGAGGGATAAAATTTTAGTGGAGGTTCGACTTAAAAAATCCACTAAGTTTTAAGAATAAAAGTGCCCTACATGCTGTCAAAGCTTGTTGAACCAGTAAGACTGCAGGCAGCTGGGACTCCTCAGATACTCGTAGCACATCTTTCACTTTGAATCGTAGGATTGTTTATGTTGGAAAAGACCTTTAAGGTCATCAGGTCCAACTGTTACCTCAGGACTGCCAAATCTACCACTAAACTGTGTCTCCAAGTGCCACATCTACATGACTTCTAAATCGCTCTGGGATTGGTGACTCCACCACTTCCCTGGGCAGCCTATTCCAATGCTTGACAACACTTCTGTTGAAGAAATTTTTCCTAATATCCAATATAAATCTTCCCTGGTGCAACTTGAGGCCATTTTCTCTTGTCCTATCACTTCCTATTTGGGAGAAGAGGCCAGCCCTCCCTGGCTAACAGCCTTCTTGCAGGTAGATAGCAATGGGGTCTCCCCAACCCACTTCTTCTCCAGGCTAAGCACCCCCTGACTAAACAACCCTCAGTTACAGCACGATATTCCCTGAGTTACAAGGTTCTGTAGGAGTTATTTCAGAGCATCCTACATTCCTGGGAAGCTAGGAAGTGGAGTGCCAAACTGACATGTTGGAGTGTGTACTGAGTGCTTTTTCCTCAGCCCAGGGAGTGGTCTCCCTGGCCTAAGGAAGGTTCAAGGGTCCTCAGGAGGTTGCAGGACTGCTGTTCTGCTCATTTGGGCCCTCTTGGGTGGGTAGTTGATAATGTTGCAATGACATGGGCATCTCCCAGTGATGAGTATAACACAGATCCTGCTCACTGGGCAGACAGCAGCAGAGAGAGGGCCTTCTTCTCACTTCGTAGCACTTGCCAGTCACTAAAACTGCCTTAACAAAAGAAGGAGGTGTCTGAGCCAAAGCTGTGTTTGAAAGGCATTTGGAGATACATAAGCACTTCACGCATTTATTATATACACATATATAGCACATATAATATATAGCACCTACTTGTTCTCAGTCAGACTGGGCTGAAGTATATTAATGCAGTTCAATGTTTAACTTTGCTTTACAAATTAAAAGATGTATATAGATATGTATAGATTTATGGTGGTGTTGACCTCCAGAGAGTAATAATGCCGTATTTTAGAATCCCTTTTTGTTTTCAAAAATGCTTTTGTTAAAATATAAAATCAAGGCATTAGCACTGTGATCTAAGTATTGACTGATTACCTCTGCTGAAACTGAGGCAAAATTACTTTAGCATACAGATGTTTTGTACTGGCTCATGGCTTTGCCAGCCGTGTCATCTGTATACAGATGAGACTTCCATGAAACTTGGAGCTGTTCATATTTCTAAATTTTATCTAGGCTGATAAGAGCCATTTGCTTTGACTTTGCTTGTAGACATTGACTTTAGGAATAACAAGCACTTTAATTTCTGTGAATCCTAAGATCTATTATAGTGGAATGCACGTTTATTAGTAAAATGGTTTGTGGTGTAAACCCGTAATACCAGAAAATCTAAATGAAGTATATAAATCTGAATTTATTGAGCGAGGCTTAGTTACTCTGTGTGAGTCAGTTCAGTAAATAGGTCTGTAATGATTTTGTGCACATAGTGCCAGGTCATTATTTCAGGGAACTGTTGCTTAACAGAACTGTCTGCTGCCTTTTCTCGAAGGGCAAAGATAAATACCGTACTGGCTCTTTAAGTGGAAAAAAACCCCAAATTTTTGCTTTAATGATGAGTTAGGTGTTTCTCCTTATTTTGTTATGAAAGGAAAATCTTGTTGTTTAGGAGAGAGGAATGTGCCCTAGGGCATGTATGTTTTTTGCATTTTGGGTGTGTTGGGGATATAAGAATTTTGCCTTAATTTTTTTCTTTATTTAAAAACAAACAAACAAAAAAAACTAAACAAAAAAGATGCGGATTTTGTAATTGCTGGTCTGTTATTCCTGAGAAAAACCTTGCTAGACCCTTGGACCTAATGGTAGATGAGAGTCTGTTTCCTTAGCAACACTTCCTGAAAGAAAACAAAGGAAAATGCCACAAATGGAAGGACAATCCTTAGATTATTATCTTTATGAAAGGAGGAGAGCATAATGATGCTCTCCCAAAGCTTTTTCGATAGGTCCAGGGTTATCAAATATTGATAACTATCTTACCGTTTTGCTGGGAAAACTGAATTATAGAACATGAATTCTTTGGCACAGGGGAATGCATTACTGCATTTCGTGGAGTAAACTTACTCTGGGAGTTTACTGTTTATGAAAAATACCTGAAAATCAAGGAAAATATATTTTATAATTAAAAATTATTACAAAATTGCTATATAAAGCTGCTCTGTGAAGTTTAGAGGGGGTTTTGCTGAGACTCGTAAGTTTAAGGTCTCAGCAGTAGAATTTGGTGTAACTAAGGAAACTGGCCAGATTTGAAATACTTATTTCATCATCTTATTTTACAAAATATGCATTAAAAATTGGGAATTTCAAAAATGTACTTCTTATAAAATGCACGCTTAGAAAAAGACATGCTCTAGCAAGATAACTTGCATTGGTTGGTGTAACTTGTGGTATTTAGAATAAATCAGATGTTGCTGAGATTTGATTGAATGTGAGTGAGTAACTGGCGATGTCCAGCAGTTATTCAGACTTTCGAGATGGGTTTCAGGGAGGAGCCATGTCATTTGTGACTCCAGTCTTTCCCACGATGATCTTGCATTTCATGTTCTTCCCGCACAGTCTCCTATTATGTGAAGAAAATGATGCACACCCTGTAAGTTCAAAGACAGAGTTCTAGTTGAGTTGAAACACTAGTTTGGTTCTAAGTAAGATTTTTATTTGTCTTTGAATATTACTTGACAGAAGTGTTTGGGAGGGAGGGTGGAGGCAGAGGAACTGGCCACCCTGGCTTTCCTTGCAAAACTCTGCATTGCCATAACTTACTTCTCCATTACCAGTATGGATAGTTGTTGGTACTTCCATGTGTTTTGGTCGGCTTTTTAATTTTTTGTATGATACTCTTAAGGGGAACATCATTAAAACATTGCCTAAAAATCTTTTGGAATGGAATTTGCTTTCTTTGGAGACTCTTGGTGACTTACTGATTTCTTAAGCTACAGGGATGTGCTGAATTATGGGCCAGTGCTGAAGAACACAAGGTAGGACTGTGCTCACAGTAGGTGAAGTGTGTCTCAGAGTACTTATGTTGTAAAGAAAGGATTTGTCTATTTGGAAACAGGACAGAATGGAAGGATTGGCGTAGAAGTTACCTGCTTCTGGGCAGGCTTTTCTCTCTGGCTGTTCTCAGCTTAGCAGTAGGTGTTAATTTTTAATATAGAGAAAGGGGCATTTTCCACAATTTTACTGTGAGAGCAGTAAAGCATCCCACTGCACAGACTGGCCRGTGCTTATATGTGCGAAATATGAGGCATCCTAAAACTCTGGAAATTGAGGTGCAGGATGGTATATTAGATACCTTGCCCAGTGGAAGTAAACTTCAGCTCAAGGAACTCATTTTTACTGAAATCTGATGTTTGAATACCAGTTAGCAGAGACTAAGCAAGGTCACAGGAAAAAGAATTGTCTCATGCTTATAAGCTGTTAAAATCTTTAAACTCTGCAGCTTTGTGTGGGAGGCACTGTGGGAAAGGAGTCTCAATTAAAGTTTTAAGTCTGTCAGCACCTCCTCCATTTAGGTGTTTTCTGATGCTTTCTTTTAAGACTATAAAGAAGAAATAGCACGAACTGGGTGTGGGGAACTGGGCTCCAAAAGCCCTTGTTATCCCTGTTCACTTTAACACAAAGGTGTTGAAGCTTTTGAAATTGTTTTTTACCATTTCCCATAGATCAGAGTAATGAGAGTTAAAATGCTCTTGTAAACTGTAGCACAGTTTTTCTGGTATTTTTAAATAGTACTGACAGATACCTATTTCTAAAAATCACTCCTGTAGACACCAGGAAGAGGGAAGTTGTGTCCTTTACAGAGCTGTGCAGTTGAGATGGTAGAAAAGCTCTTGGAAGAAGAAATAGCCTCTCCACTGCTGGCACACGAGCAGCCATATAAAAATCTGAACAAATGTCTGAAGACATCTAAAGTTAAGCACACTTCTGACTGAGGTAGTCGTAAAGTCTTACAGGGCCAGTCACTCTGCACTGTTTCAGCTCATGTCATGAATGTATTTGTGAGCAAGGGATCTCAGAGCAGGGAGGGAGAAGCAACACACAGGAAAGTTGACTGGCTTGAACTTCTTCAGGTACAAATGACTGGCTGTGTTGTAGGGGGGAATATATATACTTACCTGAAAATAACAGGGTTTTTCTTTTCTATCATTGTTTAAAAATATAATATTAAGGACAGAAGCACTCCAGGTTTGTCTTGTTCCTATGAATTGCTGATACACTTTTCAGATTCTGCCATTTTTAACTGTACTCCTTACAAAAATGTATGGAGTGCTATATACATTCCAAACAAATGTATATTGCTGATAGCCTTTATTTTAGAAACAGAAACTGAATGTACTTTGATTTTTTTTTTTAGCTATGTAAATAACTGTGTATTGCTGCAGTTTACGAAGCATCTACTGCTGTGAAAGTATGTAAATAAACCATTACTTAGGAATATTTGTTGTAGAACCAAAAAATACTTCTAATCTCAAAGCTTCCTTCTTTTATGTGAATCTTCAAAACTTTTAATTAAAACTTCCCTAAATATAGTTGTAATTTACATGTAGAGAATAGCTTTTGACCATGGTGAAGAACAGCTTTTTTTGGCCATTAGTATGAATTTCCGTAGGACTGGCAACACTCAGTTCTCCAAGCAAGGATGTTCTCCGTGGGGGAATGGTGACATGTGCCTGCGTCTTAAATATAATACGTAGGCTACAGAGCGTCAGCTCACATGCTTAAATTTAGGTTCACTGTTCTAGTGCAATGGTATAATCTTTATTTCTTAGTGCAGATTACTTGCATTAAAGGGTCAATTGTCAGGCAAGCAATCTCTCAGGTTGGAGAAGTACAGTATATAAATAACTCCCACAAGAACTTGGGGAACTGGTCCAGATGTTAAGGAGTGCTCTGCTGAGCCTAGGTACAGCTCCTGGGGACTTCCCATCTGTCAGAAGCTGCAACCCCAGCTTCATTGAAAGGGCCCTTTGTGATAATGGCAATTACTAACAGTTGTGTAAGACAGTATATAAAATCAGGTATTGCAAACATTTGCCAGCAAGGAAAGGTGACTTTTTATTTTTATTGCATTTTTCAGTTGATTAAAATTCTCTTAGTTTTAGTTTGTTTTGATTTGAGAGGGAAAAGAAGAAAAGCTCTTGGTTTTTTTGAGCAGTACAACTTTCTGATACTTCTAATTCAAGTAATTTTGATGACTTCTGTAATAAAGTTCACAAACTGAAATAGGTCACAAGCTTCCTGTAACATACAATTAATTCGCCGCTTTAGATACCGGCCTAATTGTGAGTAATGTTTTCAGTGCTTTATTGATAAATAAAAGCCAGACTAGAAATGCATTCACACTGGTACATTCAAACAGTATTTCTTAGTTCAGAAGACTCTTCATTTCCTTCATTTAGTGTTGCTAAAGTGAATGATGTAGAATAAAAATATATTTAGTATGTAATAAAAGGTTCAGTAATGATCTTCTTCAAATATTGGCTTATATCCCATTTAACCAAAATGTCAGTGTAAAGCCAAAATATAATGTGACTCTATTGTATGAAAGTTGAAAGAGATGCAAGTGTCAGTATGTAAGAAAAAAGGTTCTGTGTGCATATGTATGCCTTTAACAGCTTCTTATGGAATTAGAGTTAAAAGAGCTTCTTGTGTTACCTCTAGGCCAGTTGATTCCAGGTGCTGTTGTTAAAGCCCCATGGGTAGCATGTTGGTTTTGCCATGAAGAAAAAGTGCTTGTTATATAAGTGAACACAAAAAAGGGAAAAGGGAAATGTACTTTTAAAGTAACTGAGAAATCAGTGTAATCTCAGTTCTCCAGCAGGGCATCACTGCTTTTCACCAGAAATGTTACATGCTCGGTCAAGAAATTGATGCTGGCTTTGTTTCTGTTCCCAGAAGCTTCTACACAGTTTGCAAGCTGGTTAGCTGGCCCTTTCTCATCTGTGCTGAGGATGCATTCTGCAGTTTGCTCACTTAGCTACAGAGAGGCTTTTTTCCTTTGACCTAGACTGCTAATCCCTCATTGCAAAGAGCAGCAGCTGTGCTTTGTCTGTGGAGGTCTCTGCACCACATGCAGCCTCATTCGCCAGAGCCACCCCTCTTTGTGTGCTCGGCTTTTTCAATCACTGAAAAGGGTGACTTTTTGGTTTGTTGCTCAGAAAACCCTCTTCAGGTTTGAGGAAGTCTACAATGCAAGATTTTAAAATTTTTTTTTTCAAAAATGTAAATTTCCAAGAGCTGTTGCATATGATTTCACAAGACTGTGTTTGACTAAAACATGCCTGACATTCAAGAGGTGAAACATTTCTTGAGTTGCTTTTTAGAAAGTGATGAAATCTATTTCCATTTATATATTAACAACTTTAGATAGATGTGTTGAATTGTATCTCTAATGGTATGATTATGACTAAACCAATTTCTTGTGTGTGTCCACACTGTATCCTCATTTAATATTGAATAGTTGGGCTTCACTTGTTCTTGGTACAATTCCCTCAGTTAAACATATGTAGTAATGCAAGATGTTTGTGGTAGTTAAAAGCTGACTTGACACAAGAACAGAACAGTCCTTTCCTGGTTTAGGCTTACCGCAGTGAATGGCAAAACTCCTACTACCTTCAAAGGAAGAATTTGGCCTGTAGTTTCTCTAAGAAGATGTGATGTAAAATATTTCATTCATAAGCAGACTTTGCAAATATATGTAATGCTGTTGAGTTAAATGCATTCCTTGAATACTTGAGTTACAGTGTTTGGGGCTATAGATAGATGTAGCCTAACCTGGACCTTTTGCCTTTTCATTTTAGAACTTCCTTTTCATTCGACTTAAGCTGTTTTTATTTGCTACTCAAAACCTGGTTTAGAGTGAAAAACATACACAGAGTGACAGCTGGCAGACTTGGAACTGAATGTACTGTTTAGCTGAGCTTGCAAACGTTCTGTTGCTTGGGCATCTTGACCTTAGATAAGAGTGATTTGTGAATGCCCCATCCAGGCACTTCTGTAAGCTGAGTAGGTTGCAGGTGGCACACAATGTGCCACCCTAAGTAGACAGAATTGTGACAGGAACCTGGAAGGAATAAAGGGATGAAATCGTGACCTGCTCTCGTGAGCGAGAGAGAAGAGTTGCTAAAAGGAGAATAAGAAGATGGCTTGCAGACAACTTCTTTGTGCATGGAAGATAAAGGGAAGGAAATGCAGGAAGCAAAGCTTCCAGCTATATAGAATGTGTTTATGTATCTAAAACGTACTCTGTTTTTTAATTGGGGATTTGTAGAGGTAATGAGCAATCAGAGCTTGATCTGTTAATGAGATTCATGTGTGAAATGAAAACCTGCACACATACAAAATAAACAGAAAAAATGTTGAGGCATTTTTTGTTGCCTTAAATAGGAATTAAATCCTGTTGATGCAGCAGTTCTGATGGCCGCGTTCTAGAATAGTTTCATGATAGCGGGAGCAAGTGCCTAGAAACCAAAACTCTCGTGAAATAAGGAGGGACCATTTCTTTCCCTGAGGTCTTGTTACATTTGATGTGCCGCAAGGGGTTCATCTTGTGCCTGTCTTTTACTATATTTATAAAAACACTGAGAATTAGTAAGATGCCATGAGCTCATATACCAACCTCTACACTGACAGCACTCAGATCTGCATCTCTTTGCAGATGTACTTGCAGGATGTGTAAGAGATGGCACTTAGCTAAAAACCAGTTGGTTTGAAAATAATCCAAGTTGAGCTGTGATATTGATGAAACACGTATCTTGGGAAACAAGCCAGGATATTATTCTATGTCCTGTATTTTGAATGGTCATATTCCAGTCTGTAAGGCAGTGTGCACCTTGGGCTATTCTCAGTTTTTGTACTTGTTGAAGAATTTCAAGACTGGATTCTGTCACCTTTCATTTCTCAGACTATATCCACTAATACCTTCATATTTCAGCATATTTTCTTGTCTTAATCTTTTTCTATGAAACATTTACTGCAATACCTCAGGTAAGCAAATACGATTGAGCAACCTGGTCTGGTAAAAGGTGTTCCTGCCCACAGCAGGGGGTTGAAGTGAAATGATCTTTAAGGTCTCTTCCAGCCAAAACCATTCTGTGATTCTGTGATATTTTTCCTTCTTAACTGATTTACTGCATAATCTACCATGCCTTTTGTTTTCCTTACATTTAACCTGATATATATTTAATTTGTCCATCACTATGGTTTCAAAGTCCTGATCAAAAAACACAATTTCAGTGTTTGTGGCAAACAGTACTGAAACTGAGCAATAAAAATTTGACTATATCGTATTTTTATATAAAAATATAGTTTGTAGTATTTCTGGTGACAAAAGAAATATTGAGAAAATTAAGTACTCTTTTGTTGTAGAATCTCAACAGCATAATTAAAAAACTACCCTTTTTACAAGATGCAGGAAATCAAAGATGTAAATGTTTAAATTATCTTAATGTATTTATTTAACTGTAATGCTAAGACATTTAGAAACATTTTTTCTGTATGTACTTAAGATGAGGATTTTTTAAAGTTAATAATAAATCAAAAATGCCTAGTGTTATAAAATTGTGACTTGAATGCAGCTTTAGATGGGGAGCAATAGTTTATGATTTGCTTAAATGAGAGTTGAATTCAGCAATTATGTGGCCTTAAAGATTTTTGTCYTGACTTCGGTACCTGTTTTGGGGTGAAATAACTATCTTAGGTCAATATTGAGAGACATGCTGGAGATGTAAAGAATTTTAGAGATTTCTCTTTGTATTCCTAGGGATTTGGGTGGTTAACGTTGCTCAAGCTGTGTGGTTCTAAGCGTAATTGAGCAGTTCATTTTTGTTAATTATCTAAATTTTGCCATCTGCTGGAGAGCCTTTTAGTGACATTATAATTTAGTCCAGTTGGAGCTCAATTAAAGGTTTCTGACTAGTCTGTTATCATGTGTTCGCCAAACAAAAACCTACACACCAAACCCTGGTCAGTTTTGTTACTCAGTTTTTAACAAGCATCTGGAATTGCTGTGACAAGCTTACTGTGTTATATTGGGAGGTTGTTTTAAGTGCTGTGGATTTGGTTTTTATCTAGCAAACCAGGACATTTCCGTGGCAATTGACACCTTTCAGCTTCCTGAATGTTTATGACACAAACTGYCATGCCTTTTTGAATTCCATTGTCTTTTATCCCAGCAGGATGATTGATGCAGGGAAGGGTGAGGGACAATCCCGGAGAAGGCAAAAAAAACCTGCCACCCAAGAAGAAACTCCTGCATACAGCTGCTGAACTCATGATCCCTTGTAGTCAGAAGATGTTGTTCAAGGTCCATACTGAGCAATTCACACTGCAGGTGGCCATGGGGCATTGGATGTTCTGAACTGCCTTGGTTGAGTTCTAGCAGGATGGACTGTATGGAACAGGCAGTTACAGCTCTCCACCTACACTTGGGCAAATGCACAGTAATGGCAGTCTCTGGGCTGTGGTTTGCTCTAAGTGTCCCTCTCTCACTGCCCTGTGTGATGGGAAGACTTTGGGTTTAGCACACCTGTGTCAGGGGGTACCTCTGAACTGTTACTGAAGCTCTGCTGCATCTTGAGGTTAGGGTAGTCCAAGATTTTAATTTTTTTCCAGTGTAATAGGGTATTTTGTATAGTAATGCAAAATGATGCTCCCATGCCCTGCAGGACTAAAATTATGAGAAAAATGGAGTCTTTACCTTATTTGGCCTTTCCTCAGTTTAAAGGAGATAAGTAAGTGCTTTAGAACCACAGAAGCAATGTGGTGTAAGATTTCTGGTTTCAGGAAACAGTAAGGAAGTTAAAGCCATAGAAACTTGATTCTTATGAATGTAATCAAGAACCTACAATATTACTTTGTGGATCTTTTTAGTTTTAACTGAACTTTGTGATGGGAGCAGGTTGCACGAGCTGTGACTTTTATGATCATACTTTTCCACTTGAAGTCCAAAACAGCATGTACACAGAATTCTCTTAAACTTTAAGGACCTCTCCATAAAAGCCTTCATTGTTTTCTTGATACATTACAGCAGAAAGAAAGAGTAATTAATTTCAGACATTATGGCCACACAGTTTAACATGATTGTCTGATAATAATGAACTACATTTATTTGGAAGAATCCAGTGTGATGGAATATTTCTCTGAGTAATTGTCAGAGCAGTAGAAAAAACATCTTTGTTTCTTTCTGGTAAAAAGCTGTGAATTTATGGGAGTGTTGGCTTTTACAGCTTTCATGCTTATGAACTTCCTTTTCTTAAAAGAAATTTTGTAATGGTGAGTCAGCAAGGAGTTTGCTGGATTTTCATCTGGTACGTGCACAAGGCTGACAGACCCAGCAGTAGTTAAACACCCAGGAGTTTCAGCCAGTGGTCCCTGAGCAGAGTCCATGGGCAGCATCTCAGACTGTTAGTCTTTCATGTGTGCTGTGGAGTGGATCTGTACCCTRTAGCCAGAGTAAGAAATTAAGGTTTAAATGAGGATTTGTCTGGAAATTTTAGGTACCCCTGGAAGAATTCTGTAGAGGCTTCTTTTGATTTAAACAACTGGTGAATTTGTTTGTGGAAAAACAAGGGCACAGAACATTATCAGCAATACCAGTATGGTTTGATTTTTACTTGTGGGTATGGTTTGCACAATACATGTGTGCACACAGAAATACTCTTCATATAATTAAAGCCATTAAATAAGGAGAACATATAGCTTATTTTAGGAACCTCTAGCTGTCTAAAATAGAGACTTAATTGTCTTAGGTAGCCAACGTAGGTTGCCTTTTCCAATGAGCTTTTCTAAATGCTKAATTTATGTACATGCTCTGATTTGTCTTTTAGAGGAATGATACTCTTTTCAAAGCTAAAATAACTATCTGAAATAAAGTAGCAGGATATTCCTCCTTCCTGTTAAGTTACATTCTGGTATCAGACAGACTGGGAGAAGAGGGACTTTCTGGCATACTTCACTTTTGTGGAGTAAAAAAATAAATTGATTCAAGAGCCAAAATGCCAGATCAGTATTTTGTTTGTCCCACCTGGAATGCTGTGGTTATTACCTGCTGCACTGTGCTAATAAAGTCCAGCTGAGAATTTCAGAGATTTATTTCTGTGCCACAGAAGTGGGTATTTCTTTTTTTATCTTGTGACTGCCACTTAGTAATATAATGTGCAGGAAGTAAAAATGTTGTTCTTTCCCTTTCTGTCTCCCAAATGTAAGGGAGGGTTCAGGAAAAACACGTCACTCACAGTTGTTTTGTTTCCTGGAAATTTTTTCAGTCTGACCCAAAAAAAAAAAGATGACAATGTAAATTCTTTTTCCTTGCATTCAAGTGATTTGATGTTGCATATAAATCACTCCTTAAAATCTCCATTTAAATTGGCAAAATTCTGCTGGTCATAAATAAAAGTCGGTAGAAGGCTGACCTGTGGGTTGTGTTGGGCTGTCTGATGTCTTACGCTGACAGCTAGGAGGATTGTATTCATAATAATTTCACTTTCTGAAGTAGAGCACACTCTGCCCTGTTTTTCTGGCTTAAAAATTAATTGCGTGTCGTGACTTGGAAGCTGTTAGTTTTCTCTGGTCTTTGCCAAACCGAGCTATGAGAGCTGATTTTCATTAGGAAAATACTGGTGGTCTGCTTAAGTGTTCCTTAATTTCTTCCTGTTGAAGTTACTGAATGAAAAAGTAAAAATATGAACTAACTTCACCACTCGGTAACCCAGCAATGGAAGAAACAATAAATACTGTCTTTTTTTTTTTTCCTGAAACCCTGGCACCAAGTGTCTCTTGCTGTTGTCATTTCTTCACTGTTCCTTAAAATCCAGTGAGTTTGCCACTCATTAATTTCAGGATGTTTTGAATTAATTGAAGAACAATATCTGGGCCCTTTGGGCTCAGTTCATTGACAAAAGGCTATTTCTTTGTTAAATACATCTTCAAAGGTAATTCTACTAAGCCTAGTTCACTCAGTGAAAAAATCCAGAATCTCAGGGTTATACTTACTGAGCTAAATGAAGAGCTGGTAGAATTTAAGATCTTTCCCTACCACTGGAAGTAGTGCCAAGGTACTGTTTATCAGAAGAGGGTAATAGTTTGTGAAGTAAGATCTTTAGCCTATTTTTTCATAAGTCCACTGATGATATTTGAAGAATTATTTAGATGTCAGGAAGTTACAGTTTGGTTTAGCTGTGTTCAGTACTGGAAACTGGTTAAGTGAAAATTGACTATAGTAGAGTGAACTAAAAAACTAATGGAAAATTAATATTTAAATTGGATTAAATTTATCAGTTCTGTTTTGATTAATCTTCTGGGAGCTACATTTCTACAGGGTAGGCTGAGCAGACTATGAAGGAGAGGCTGTCACAAAAAGTAGATTTTTAGGAGTCAGGGATCTTGGATTCTATTCTCAATTCTGTCACTGACTCACTGTGTAAGCCTCCTGAATTGCATGAGTCACTTAATGTCTCTGCCTCATTCACACTTCCTATAAAAGCGAGTATTACTTACATCATGCCCAGTGTTTGACAGCTTCCTTTGCATCTCCTCTCATGTCATGTTTAAGCCTTCAAAGTAATTTCCAGCAATGTACAAAACTGCATCCAATTTTGTCGGAACTCTCTGTCCAGTATAGGTCAGTAGATGTGACTATCCCCAAAAAAGAGCTTTAGTGAGAAATTTCCTTGTTACTATTTGTTGTTAAATAACAGTGAGTAAAATACTAGGAATTTAATTCATTTGATGCCTTCATTCATCTGCATCAAAATCCTTCTTTACTATTTTTGATGCTTATATGCTATCAAGCTTTTTTAAAGGATCTTTTAAATTCAAACACAAGGATTTGAGGCATTTCTAAACAGAGTAATGAAATTCCACTGCTAATTCTTATTTCCCCAGTTTGTGTTCTGCTGTTTGTTATCCATCTGCCACATCACTTATAAGAGCCATAGGTTCTTAAAAAACTAAAGCTTTTTTTTTCAAGACATTTTTATAGCCTACAGAAGTTACAGATGGACAACACAGTGATGTATTCCATTCCAAATTACCTGCCCATACTATTATTTCAGGTCATTCCAAGAGCTTCTCTGGTGGTATTTTATAGAGAACAGAACATAGTATTAAGGAACATAAATATAGAAGGAATATAATTTTTTTTTCCCTAATCATCATGCTGTTTGTCGCAGCAACTCAAAATACTTCGAACAATTCCCTTTTCTTTTTATATTTTCAGTGTCTTTAAAGTGTTTGCAAGCTTTTCTATATCCCACATACGAGGAGGAGTGGTACATGGAAAATGAAATTACTGATAGACATTTCCTATAGCCAAGTAAAACTTCATTTGAAGAAAAGCTGAGATTTGTATAGTATGGCTCAGCCGAAAAAAAACTGATAGTTGAGTAACACTTTGTTTTGGCTTTTTTCTTTACTGGCAATTACTTGATCTTAGTAGGACATCCAAGACTGCATAAATATTTAACTAGAAAGGCCATGCGTGTGTGTGCATGCATTTTGTATCTAAAAATAGTTTTCCTTGAACAGGATTCAATTCTGACTTTGCTTGCTTCACTTTTAACATGAAGGAGATTCTGTGTGGAAAAACTAATGCCCTTTTATTGGCCAGCTAGAATTCCCTTTGCATGGCACTGCCTCTTTTCAGCTTTTCAATACCGTGTACTTCTATTTAGTCAGCAGCAATATATGTAAATTATTTTGGGCCATGAAGGAATGAAGAACAGATGGCCTAGAAAATGCTTTTGAAATTAGTGGGCTTTTTCTTCAAAAGTAGTTTTGAATTCTGTGTCATTTTTCCAAGTTCTTCCACTAATTATTTCCGCTTACCCTTCCTTAATTCTAAGTTTAACGTAAAAATTGTAGAGTTAATACTTTTTAAACCTGGTATTTAATATGCCAGATTTCATTCCTTTTTCTAACAGAAGAATTGACAGAAAAATACAGCATTGTATAAGACTGTAAAATCAAATTCTAATCCTGCAAAAGTACAGACTTAAATCTCCTGTGCTGATCAGGCCAACACACAGTTACATGGTGATTTTTTTTATTGTGAGCTCTGACCAGTGATGAGCTTTTGAGGAAAGCAAGTGTACATTGCCTTGTCTTGTTTCCTGCTTGCTGTGATTTGGTCACCGAGAGGCACATGGCAAGTACAGTGACATGTCAGGGGAGGCCCAAGTCTGAATTTCCATCCATAGATGTTTGTGGAGTGTATGAGGTGTATGGTAAGTGCTAAACTGCTGCCTCTAGAAACTGATATTTTTTCTTTACAGAACGGGAATGGCAGAAGTAAAAGCTCATGCAAGGATTTTTATCTTTGATGACTAAGTGTTGACATCTGCTGACACTTCTGAGAGTGATGCCAATCTGCGAGGCATGGAGAGCTTAGGTTTGTACAACGTGGACAGCTGCCTTTGAGGAACTACTGGGCACCGTCCACTTGTTCCCCTGGCACCATCAGAGCAGTCATAGATGGTGATTTATTCCCTACCCACAGAGATGAAGTTTAAACACAAGGAAAATGGCTGAGTTCTAAAGGGAAGCATCTCTGATGCCATATGTCTCCTGCTAACCAGGCATTGAGAAATGCAAAAATTAAAACGACTAATCTATGAAGAGATGATACAAAGGTGGTGTCTCTTAGATTTTCCAAAAGTATCTGGAACTTACTGCAGAGTTTGGACCATGGTGGTAATAAAAGAATGACTGAGAAGCTGACTGATACCCTAACTGCACTTGAATTCTCAGGTTTTAAACCAGTATGTGGTGCCCAAACTCATTAGGGAAAGGTTACTGAGTTCTAAGGTAGTTCTTCTAAAGCTGGCACCTGATACAATTTTAGTTTCATAAATTTTGTTAGTAGTATTTCATGTGTAGCTAACCAGTACAAATAATTTCTYTCTTGTTGGCATTTCCCTTCAGTATGTTTTAATTCCAGTTCCTGATTGTTTGTCAACACAAATTTCTCCAGGTAAATTTTGGTTTTACTTACATAACACCAGAGGCAAAGCTATTTTGAAAGACAAAAAGGGTGTGAAGACAGGGAAAGGAGGAACAGAATAGCAGCAATATTCTGTATAGAGCAGTCACAGTGGTGTCAGAGACTGTTACTGAAATCTCTGGTCTTGTTCTGCCAAATGTCTCACTTACCTCCAGCACTGGAAGTGCTGGGACAGGATCTGTGCACTGGTGTCTGTACTCTTGGAGGTGTCGAGGAGGAATTTTCCAGCACGCTGTACAGATGAAATAGCACCTGGCAGTTCAGCAGGAACTAGTTAGAGTTGAAATCACTGTGTCTTTTGGTAAGCAATATTTTAGTTATCAAGAGGTGGTTACATGAAGATAAGGTATTTATGCCAGTGTCATTAATGAAGAATGGAGTAGGCCAGCTGAGCTCGCTGGTCAGCGTGTGCTGTTCACTGCATGGCTCTGCTTCCCCTGGAACTGAGCCCCTTGGCTGCCTGAGTGTGCCCCAGGCTTTTGTGCCTTTGTGTGCCTTCCTGCTCCCACTGTGTTCACCTGAAGATTTCATATCTCAGCTTTTTATCAGTATTTAAATTTGTCATGATTTCACTCATCCTGTTTCAGATTATTTGCTCAGCATTTGAGTGGAGTGGCTGAGGTGGGGTCTCCTGCACAAGGGCATCTTGATGGCTCCCTTCCAACTCGGGATATTCTATGATTCTGTGAGATATAGCTTACTCGAGCATGGCATGAGGTTTGTTTCTGCACAAGTTGAAGAATGTTAAATTACAGATGGGTTATCATCTAGTAATGCCAGTGCAGCAGATCTTCAGTGAGTGGGAATTTGCCTGAGACTTTTACTGCTAACATTGTGGGGATCAGGCTTACACCCACAGCAGACGACCTTTGCCTCAAAAAGTTGAAATTCACAGTGGATTTTGGCAGCTTTAGAAAGTGGAATTCAAAGATAAACTCCTAGTACAAAGTTGTGCAAAAAAGAGGGGGAAAAAAAGTCTTTTGAAGGTTGTAAATTCTTGCAATGTGGGAGATGTTTGGCATGGTAAGATTGTTGCATAAATTATGAAAAACAGATTTAAAGTAATCTTAGCAATATCTGTACATACTTTTGTTTGCTAAGATAACTGAATTTGTTGTTTGTTGATGAAATAATGCTTGTCTGTCTGAGTGCTTCTCAGTAGAGTGTTCACATACATTGGTTATATGACAGATGCAGCAGACCTCAAGGAAATAAGACATTTGCATATATGAAAACTTGTAGTAGCAATGGATATGAAGAGGATTAGGGTTTCTAAACTCAATTTTTTAGTAAAAAAGTGGGGGTAAAATGTTAAAAGCATGTATACATGAACTTACTAAATAAAATTCAGAAGAGCTTTTAAGTGCAGAGATCCCATCTCTGACTCAGAATAAATACCTGAGCTATAAATAGCGGGATTCCTGGAGAGTATTCTATGAAGGTACCCCTGGACATTGGCTGTGAGCATGTTCTTGTATTCATTCATTTTGCTAAGTGCTGTTGGTTATGACTTATTACTAGATAGACTTAAGACTAGATGGACTTCTGCTTTGAGCTGTCCACGTGTTCTGAGTGTCCTCCCTTTACATATGTATATTTATTTATTCTCCCACCCGATGTGGGGGGATTTGAAAGCTGAATTAGGTTCGTGGTATTTTGGGATGTTGTTTTTACGCTGTGCTGTAAGAGTTACCTCTGATGTTGCTCTGATCAGCAGAGACCAGAGGATGGTAACTCTGCCTGGTTCCAGCAGTTTCAAATGAGCTTGGAAAATCCCATCAGAATTTCCTACTCTTGATACATCTTCAGTGGAAGTCATTAGTTAAACATAATAGGCATTGTGCTTTAAATCTCTTTAGTGTTCCCAGTTTTTCACAAGTCTGTGTAGGGTTGTCTATACTATGTAAATATCAACAGAATTGATCGTGGCTAGTTACTTACTGTGTCTGTATCATCTCTCACAACTTCACCTGGGGTTGCCTAAAATTGCTTTTAAATAGTGGGTACCATAGGCCCACTGTTACTAAATTATATAATTCATTTGCCTTTGTAATGGAAATCTAAATTTCTGACCTATTTTGTAATGTAAAAATACCAAAGCTTGAAGAAGGACTTCTAAGTCTGAATTTCAATACTGTGTTCTGTTTGTAATTGTAGCATATCTGCAACAAAAAGCCTGCCTTCCCCCCACCCCAGAAAAATACAGTTTCTATTTTAACTCTTCAGTGTATGGTATTACTTCTTGATGGGAAACTATTTCTGGTTATACATGTGATGATTTCCTTTAGTTAAACTTTATGTGATTTTTTTTTTCCTCATGTGTCCTTGGTCTGCTTTAATGAAATTCTAGTACTCTTTGTACAAAATGGTGGTTTCTGGTGCAGAGCCTTCAGCCATATTCTAACACCATGGCCGTGGCTGTAATTATGTCAGCTAATGGCAACTGCTGGCTCTAGGCCAAGTAAAACGATTAAGAGCAATCTAATTGTTAGATGAAACAATGAGACGTGAAGAGCTTGGTAGTACTTTACTAAGTCTCTTAAATTCTCTTTGCTTATCAGAAAGCTCAGTTAGCAGATGACTGTTTTTGTTGGAGATGAGCATGTTTGTATTCACATCATATTTCAAAGCTTAAGAGAATAAAAGACTGAGATGCCATCCTCCCTTTAACCTTCCCTTTGCCAATTTAACTGGTTCTTAACCAAACTTATGCAAGTAGGTTTTTACAAATGTTCTTACAAATGCTTCCTGTCTGTTAACTGCCGTGTGTTTCCAGGCGTGCTGGACTGTGCACAGGTAGCTCCCCGTGGTGTGGATTTACCCCATTAGGTGTGTTTGTCTGTAGAATGGTATGTCAGCCCGTGGATTAGCTGTTTGCAAGCTTCCCTGTTACTAATCATGACATCTGCTTTGCAGAACCTCCTCAAGTCCTGTAGGTTTACAGGTCTGTAGAGCCCTTGGATGTTTTCACCTTTTTATATTCACCTTTGCTAGTAAGCATGAATATTACTCTTTTTTAGAGAATGTTCTGCTTGTTTGGTTTTTTTTTCACTGAAGAATTAAGTTTTACAATTTGATTACTGTATGAAGTGTTTGATCGCTGTAGGCTATAGAACTTCCCCCTCCACTTTGTGTTGTGAAGTTTAATCCTTTTTGAAAGGGATTTACAAGTTGCAAGTGGAAGAGCTATTGCTTTTGTAACTTTTTTCTGAAGCTTTCTGCTGCTTCATTAATGAGATTGTCACATTAGCAAAACCAGCTCAGGAAGGAATGACCCTCAGAACACCATCTGATTGGCCAGCCAAGAACCAAAACAAATGTCTAAGGAAAAGGTTGGGAATGTTAATCAGTGTGTTACACTGGTGACTGAATTATCAAACTGGTCATCATTTCATCAGGAGTTTTTTTTCTTCTTTATACTCTTCAGATGATTCATTAGATCCTTGAAATAAAAAGAAAAAAATCATTTGAAATTCTGTTTTGTCTTCAACAGTGCCCTTAAAGATAGTCGTTTCCCCCCCATGACGAGGGATGAGCTGCCACGGCTTTTCTGCTCAGTGTCTCTACTCACTAACTTTGAAGATGTATGTGACTACATGGATTGGGAGGTAAGAATGTCAGATGTCTTTTAAGAAAATTACTTTGATACCATGAATATAGCTGAAGTCACGCTGTTTAAATGATCTGCATTTATTAGTGTAGCTGTCACTGTTTTGCACTCTATACACATGGTTATGTGCATAGATTCAAAAGATACCTTTTGAGAAAACTGTGATCACCTTAAAAGTCTGAGCCATGAAAATGGAATAATTGCCCACATAGTCACTTGGAGTGGTCTGCACAGTTGTCTTGATGGCTAAGACTCCATCAAGGAAAATGTTGCCTGAGCCAGGGTGTCCTGAGGCCTCGTTTGCAGCATCATGAACAGGAACATGGTAGCTCAGTCCCTTGACTCCAGAAAGGGGATGTTCCAGTATGGAAGTTAGTAGTCTGATGTATGCTGCTGGAAACAAGCACTGCACAAAACTGCAGTCCCAGAACAAGCTGCTTTATTTAGCTTGTAGGAGCGAGACATTTATCTTCCCCAAAACTTTGTTTGCTTTCAGAGTGTCCTGCACAGACCCCACAAAGCCTTTATACAGTGAGGCCACGTAAGTCATTGCTCTCATGCTGCTTACGCACAGAGCTGAATGTATTCTAATTGCCAGGTTCTAGGAAACCTGCATGCATTCTCTTGGAACAGCAGCATAAAAGAGATTAAGAAGCAAATGCTGACGTATGTATGACAGTGTATACTGATGGAAGTGTTAGTCTGTACTGTTCTTTTCCCCAAATTGTTTGGCATTAGATGCTTGCAGAAAACAAGCTACTTGACTTTGAATGAACTCCTCATCTCGGCCATCATGTTGCATTCCTCTTTGAATCTGTATTTGAGTGAAAACTGTCGTGTGATTAGGAGACATGATGGCAGAGACACCACAAAAGCTACAGTATTTCCCTTTAATAATAACTTAGCCTGACTAAATATTTAGAATTTCTTAGGAGAAAAAGAGGCTTTCTGTTGTATTTACACATAAAAAATGTCTATTGAATAGAAACTGCATTTGTTGTTAGAACAGTAAGAGGTCTTGCTGTCTCAGAAGGAGGGTATCCAGCAGTGACCTCAGCATTAGGAATTTTACAGTAGCTGAAAATTCACAAAAATGTGTTTCCTGTTCACCTCATAATGACAACGGCTTCTTACCTTCTGATATGTAACTCTGAATGAGATGAATCCAGGTTTTCTTTGGGGCTTATGAGCATTTTCACCATAATCAGAAATACTCATTTTTTATGTAATGTCAGACCAAAAATAAATCTTAGCTGAAACTGTGTGTGCATTCTCAACAAGAAGCTTTTACAGAGAAGTCTGCCTTGTCACTGAGCCATTCAACACTTCAAACTGTGTTTTCAAGTAATCAGACTGTGGTGACTGTTAATACTAAACCATGCTAGAAATCAAAATGGTAGAATTTTTCTCCTCTACTAGGTTGACTTTTGGTAGCCATCATTGTGATGTTTTTAATTTCATTTACTATAATTTATTAATGCAAAGTGCATAATGAAATAGCATTTAGCTCTTTGCATGCTGTAGTCTGTAAATATTATTAGATGCTCTTTCACTGTCTCAGTAGTAAATTTCCAGTATGGCCCAAATATTCATCCTTAAAGAAAAGCTCAAAGCAAAGCCTGAGTTCAAAAATTCACTCTCTCTTGGAAAAACTGGTTTTAACTTTGTTCTTTGGGAGACTGCTGATTCATAACTAATATTGTATGAAATAAAGGAGGCTTTTACTTTCTATGTCTTTTCTATATTTTGCCGCAGAACCTGTGAGACTTTAGCAGTGTAAGCAAGCGTAATGCAGAACTCTCGTCTTGCTGAGTTCTGATTGATTTTATGGATTCTCACAGTTCTTCTTATTGGAAAGCTCTGACTTACAAGGGAAGAATTCAGGGGTCAAAAATATAAAAGTCCTTGTGTTATCCATTTGCTTAAGTTGCTCTCTCCTTTTTCATTTAAGGTTTTCTTATAAGTTTTTAAAACCCTTAGCAAATTCCTACAGGTTCTAAGAAATGGTCACAAAGTAGGTTTCCATGCAAACGGACCTGGACGAGAGGGGGTGATGTCTAAATATGAGATTATAAAATTTGTAATTGTTTGTCCTTAAAAGAATGATTCATTGCTGTGTGTGCCTGTCAGTGGGATAGCTCATGTCACCCATGTGTCTTTTAAGGGAGCTGCAGTTATGCAATATTAATGGCAAAAGGACATTTCAGGATGTCTGGAGTGTGATGTAAAAAGAGATTCTGCATCTTTCATCTCCTGTAGYGCTGAGATCATCCTGAAAAACATCAACCTGGTTAGGAGATCCTGCTTCTGTAGGTGTGCTGCTGATGATCTCATGGCAGCCAGGTCAGCAATTTGCTGACAGAGGTCACAGTATTTCAAAATTGCCATTTCAGACAACTCAGTGCTCTGGGAGCTTAGAGACAAGGTCGTCTAAAGTCAGGAGTGAAGCTGTCTGAAGACAGCTCAGGAGTGTCTCCTCTAAGCAGAGTGGTAGATCTTCTTTTCTCTGATTAAGGAATTACCTTCCCAAACTAAAATGAGTATTCCAGCTGTAAAAAGCAATGCGAGATCCTTTTCCAGCAGAAACTCTCATCGAGATCTGTGTGAATTCACTGCTCTTAGCTCCCACATGATTTTTCAAATTGCTGCCATTTTCACCTTTTATAAAAGTAATTAAGGGAAAGTACACATCTTTAAAGGACCACTTCAATGCCACGTTCACGAGGATGCTTCCTAAAATACAGTTTACCATTCTGACTTACCTGTGACTTACTGCAGTGCACTTCAGTAGCTGAACAGATGTAGGGCTTTGAAAGGAACACGGGGAGTGTACGAACTGCATCTCTGTTTCTGCTCGACAGAGCCCATGAGAGACCACTGTGGCCTAGTTGGTTGCTGCTGGGATAGAGTTGCACAGCCTTTCCACCTCAGAGAAATGGATAGCATGAGAATCTGAAAGATCCAGGAGTTTTTTGTGATAGTACTGCTCTTTTATGAAGATCAGACAGCAAAGGACTAGTTACAAGACAAGTCATAAAGACCACTTATTTTTAAGCATATTTGCTGTTGATAGTAGTCATTCCTTCTCTGCATGCACTAGTTCAGACCCTCTCCTCATTTTTTATTTAAAGATCCTAAAGTATTGCAATTGTATGTAATGATAATAAAAAACTTTTTGGCTAGAATTGAGCAGCAGCTCTTCCTTAAAATACCTTGGAAGAGGTCTTTGCCCTGAAGTTGCTCTTCTTGGGTAAAGTAAAATCTGCAGAATGGTACATGCTGGCTGTCTTGATACAAAAGGCCTTTAGACTGTGTGCACTGGTTTAAATATTAGCTTAAATAGTTGTAGCTAATAGTGTTGATTGAAGGTGTCTTTCCTGTGTTGACAAAGGTGATACATTCAAGAGTTGTGGAAATTCTTTCCTGCCTGCAGGTGCAGTGACACTGGCAGCTCCTCCTTCTGTTCTGTAGAACAGAGAAGAGTCTTGATCTCAATCTTTTATTCTCTTTGGACGATATTCAGTGATTCCATGTATGTAAATGAACGATTATGCTTGCCATGAAGTAGAGAGCAAACCTCCTGAGGAGTCTTTTGCCTCTGTCCTTAAGTCAGAATGTAGTATTTAGATGCTGCTAAAGATGATCAGAAAGAAGGCAGCATATTTGCTGCAAATGTGGGGCTAAAAAGCTGTAGAATTCAGCTAATAAGAAGTGGGATCAGCTTCCAGAAAGTAGCAGTAGTCTCTTAATCTGAAGTGTTCCGCTTCCAGGCACATTTGTGTACAGCTTTTTCCATAGTTTTAGGTAAATAAAGGAGAAAGTTGCTGTTATGTGGTATCATAAGGAATACTGTGCAAGTTACAGGCCAGCTCTTTTGCTGCAAACTGTTTCTAGGTTGCTGCTCTTCAGAGATGGAGCTAACAAACCGTAAGTCAGAAGAGCTGCCCCTAACCCAGAGCAGGGTGTCCCAGTGCCACCAGCACGTGGTGGCACGGGCTGTGCAGCGGGGCTGGGGTGGAGAGGAACACAGCGAGTGRGTGTAAGGAACAGGCAGACCCTTGTTCCTGACACCAAGGGGATGTTGCACTGCTCCAGCTCTGGAGCGTTCGTGTGGATTCTCTGCAAGAGGCTCTTTGTTACCTGCTTTAATATATTTCTGAACAACTGTTTTACAATTAATTCATCTTAAACTAATTAGTGGTGATTGCATGCAAATCTCTTGCAGATTTCAGTGCAGTAGATGTAACTGAACAGAATCATTATTGGATGATAATTTACTCCACAGTGGAGTCCACAGAAGCTTAAATCTCAACAAGGCCTGCTGTTTAGTGCTTATCCAAATTCCCCATGGATAGTCTAATGAGAATAATGTTATTTCTTCCTTTCAGTATGGTCAGAGTGTCAGGCCAAGAGGAACAAATTAGTGAACTGTGTTTGGAGCTTGGGTCGGAACAGTTGAACAGGAGAGTTGCTTCAGCTTTGGTTTCAAAGGGGGTTTTGGAACCTTTTTTTTCTTAGATGCATATATAGAGGGAGGGGTAGTGTGGGCAGTACTTTTGCCAGAGGCACTTGGCAAAATGATAAATGTAGCATGTGACTGTTTTCTCCCATCCCAAGACGTATGTAAATAAAGAATTCATTTAAAAAATTATGTGTGTAAATTAACATGAATGTGTTTAAATACACAATAAAGTCTGAAGTTTTGTCACTTCAGGAGTAAAATAATGTAGTTTAATGCAATCCTTAGATTTAGTGAAAGGTGTGTGAATTTTAATTAATATTGTCACAGAACTTAATTTTAGGTAGCCTCTGGCCACCTACAAATGGGCCAGAAAGTTTATATTTACAGTTACTGGATATATAGGATACAGTATTTCATGCTCTAAAACCCCATAGAAATATATCTGTTGGCAGAGATTGTTTTTCGGCTTTCTAAGTTTCTCTCCTTTATCTTGCTTTCCTCTCCCAATAGCAACAATTTAAATAGATTCCTATCCACGTGGGAGGCTGAAGTAGCAATTGCGTGGTCTTTTCTCAGCTCCAGAGGATACCTGTAGGCAGTGATTTCCCTAATAAATGGTAATAGGCGAGACAGAACTCCAGTTCTTCTGCACAAGATTGCTTTGTTTTTCTAAACTGCACAGACAGATGTTGTTGTTCTACAAAATGTTGCCTGTGGTGTGTCAGTATTTTTAGTCTGAGCAGCAGAGCTGAGGCTGTGTAGGAAGGGGTGTGCTGGTCCTGGTAGCCAGGGCAGTTAATGCCTTCCAAACACAGCCCCAGCCCTTACCTCCCATCTTGGAGGAAATTTTGGGAAATCTCACAGAAGTTTTCATCAGTCTGGGAACACCAGTTTCTTAAGGAAGTCAAAATAAATTCCAAACTGCACCTATTGCAGTCTTGATGTGGATCATTTTTACTTTGCTTGTGTGTGGCTTCCATTTATTTAACTCAAGCCTGGTTTTGATTTAACTGGAGTTGAATAATGAAAATAGTTTGTCCTGCTCAGCTACACACTTGGAATTCATGCTCCGCGGGATGCTATGAAATTTTCCTCTGCTGTACATCCCTTTTTTCTACAGACATGGACCTAAAAGTCCATTAAAATGGTTAATGGGAAACATCCAGAGCAGTGATGCAACTTGAACGTTGCATCATACTTAATACATCACTAGTGCTCCTGGTTAGTTGCTGGCGAATATTATGTGGTCACTGTTCTGCAAAACACTTGCGTAGCATTTAGAATCTCATATTCTGCAGGATTTAAAGGTGTGCAAAACCTGCAAATATCGAATCTTAGTGCTTAGGCAACTGAATATAGACAGTTATAAAATCAGCTGCAGAAACTTACTGGTTTTGGAATAAACTCCTTAGCCTCATTTCAGCTTCTAATATTGTTTCATTTTACTGTCAGGCCCTTGGGGTTCATAATTACATCCTCTGAGTATAGAGATTTGATCTCTCTAGTGATTATATATATACATGTAATGAAAGTTGGGGTTTAGGAGTGTTTGGTAATGAAATAACCTGTTAAAATTTGCAGTGAATTAAATTTGTTAGTCACAAAGTTAAATTTTTCCTATTTATGAACAATGTTAGGTTCATAGGGGAAAATGGTTGTGGCCATAGCCAGCCGCAAGAGACTCTTTCTCCCATTTCTCCTCCTTACATCATGTGTAAAGAATGAAAAGATTAAAAATTAGAGTTCTTAATGTAAGCAAATATGTTAATTGAAGAAGTGGTAGAGCTTTGTAAATATTCCTTATTTGTTTTTTGACTGCCATGCAATTACTATAAAGTAAGTAAGTTGTTCCTAGAGAAACTTACAGCATTTTTTGATTAATTTTGTGTCCACAAGGAAATGCCACACCAAATAACATGATACCCTATTAAACATCAACTATTCGTTTTCATATACACTGGATCTTTGGATTTAAATGGAAATAACATCTYGGTGTTGTGGGCATAAAAATGTCCATCTCCTAATGCTTTGTGTTTATGCACAGAATTCAAAAGCAATTGAAAACTTCTGGCAATGGAATATCTTTTATGGCCTGATCCCAGTGCAGGTACTCTCCACAGAATTACTGTACCTTGAAAACAGGAGGCTCAAACAGTGCCCCGGAAAGGTGCACAGCCTCTTAATGGTTTTTTTGGGTTTTTTAAATATTCTTGGCATTTTGACTTTTATCTACATCTAACTCCTTGGTATCAGTAATCTTGGTTTCCCTGCTGGCGTTTTGTCACCTTACAGTTCTTAGTAGCATGGAAATAGGAGTTTGAGGCTGGGTACTTTGAAATATGTCCATTTCCTCCTCATACATGAGCAGAAATTTTGAAGGCTCCAGGCTCGAGTCCATAGTGCGACAAATCTTTGATTGTTCGGTTGCTGCTTTGAACAAAATGAATGCTCTTAATCGAAGCCTCATTAGATTTGGCAGCTGTTTTGCCTGCAGATTATAGCCGGTGACCAGGTGATTTCCTCAGCGACAACACTGGTGCAGTGTCAGAGGAGACAGAGTGACTTTTGCCCCTGAGCTGGATTTCCTCCAGCCCAGGAATGAAGCTCCATGGGGGGAGCAGAGGAACATCCTGTGTACCTGTGCTGCTGCCGGGCCTACGTGGCTGTAAGTGAACGCCTCTCCAGAGGACACCCGCTGCAGGGCCACCTCCTGACACTCGTGAAATGTTGTTAACCACCGAAAGGTTCACGGTTTGGGGTTTATCGTGTGGGAAAGCTGTCGTATCTTTTCTCTGGCAATGTACTAATAAAGCTGCCGATGATCTCTTGCAGGTGGGTGTGCATGGCATTAGAATAGAATTCATCAACGAGAAAGGATCAAAGCGCACGGCCACCTACTTACCGGAGGTTGCGAAGGAGCAAGGTCATTGTTGCACTTTATTTCATATGATCTGGTGAAGAATTTAAGCGTACCTATAAATCTAAAATGCAATATTTGACCTTGCACTGATGTCAGATGATGGAGCAATATTTAATTGTAAGAAGACTCTTATATAAAATGCCAATTACATGCCTGTGTCAGTCTCCTAGAGGGATTCAGTAAACTGYAGCTGTTTTTTAAGCCAGTCAGAAATGCAGTGTAGCTGTAGGAAAATAAAATGTGGAGGGGTGGTGCAGTGCTGTCAGCTAGGCTAACAGTTKTTAAAAGCTGCCAATTTTTGTATAGCTGTTGAGCTGTGATGTTAGAGAGATGCAGAAGCTCCGTGAAGTGATGGGATGGCTGGGCAATTATCCTAACCACTGATTTATTCCTGAATTCCCAGTGATCAAGTTGTTTTTCAGTTAGGTACATTCTGCTAGTACCTAATTCCTTTTACAAACACTGACTTCCCAGGGTTTGGAATGGATGGAAGGAAATTATTTTCAGTATGAAAGTACAAAATAATATTGTTAAAGTCCCTTTTAACAGAGGCACAGACTTAAGCTTGTGAATTTAAAAAGATGGAGTAGATTCTGTTGAACAGTTATCTTTTGGACCAAGCAACTGACTCTGAATGCTCCCTATGATTTTTTTATTTCCAAAGTTGATAGCGTGTCTCAGTCTGTCTAAATCCTTTACAGTTTGCATTGCTTCTATTTTTATTATTGTTATTTTGCCTTTTTATCTATGTTTGTCTACAAAGGATTTGTCTGATCCTTTGCAGATACCTTTACTGAGGATCATCTTTAGTTGGTAATTCTGCTTCCAAATGGTTGCTTAAAAGTCTAGAGGTGTTCCAAGCTTTCTTTAAAATTCAGGAATTGTGGGGGGAATGTGTTTAAATTTCTAAATAATTTTAGTAGACTGTGAGTTGCAATCTGATTCTTTAAAGTCTCCAGAACGACCCTTTGTATTTTGTATGTTCCCAAAACTACTGGGTTTTGGTTTTGGTTTTTTTTTTAAATGTAACAATATGACTAATTATTGCATCTTTTGGAAATAACATGTCTAGTAGCCACTTAAAATACTAGATTTTTAAAAATAAATAAATAGGAGTTTTGAATAGTATAAAGATTTTGAGTGCAATAATGAATCTGTATTTTTAATCCTTTACTTTATTACCCAGACACCTATAATATATTCTAGTTCTAAAATTAGACATATCTCTGTAAAGTTGTGGTATCTATGAAAAAGTCTGATTTCAAATTCTCTGCGCATGTTCAACTAATAATTATTTTAAATTTTAGACAGAAATTTAGTTTTCCATATTGTCATAGTCTTTTATAATAATTAAAGTGACTGTGGTACATAATCATACCTGAATGTTTTGTATAAGTTTAATTTTTTATCGCACGCCCAGTCTAGGACACTTGGGTAGACTGAGTTCACTTTTAGAATATTTCAAGTATGAGATACAAAGTATGTGTTTGTAGACTGAACTGTGTGTGTCAAGAAATCCTATGTGTGGTATTTCCTTCTGCTGTTCCGAATAGGGAAGAACGTTGTGGTTGATGGCAAGGGCCAGCAGAGCCCTTCGGCTCTCAGCAGCACCACACACTGAACTCTGTGCTTTTGCTACATCTGTTCTTGTTGCTGGACTTCTCACTAATTTTTGCTACTGTAAAATTCAACAGGATGGGACCACATTCAAACCATAGATTCCTTATTGAGGAAAGGAGGCTACAAAGCTCCGATTACTAATGAATTCAGGAAAACAATAAAGCTAACCAGGTATGCACCGGGATACCGCACTAAGTCCTGTTGTTGTAATCTGGGAGGTGCTCCTTCCTGGTAAGTGCTCCTGCAGRTGGTAACAGTAAACTCTCCTGTATGTATCATTAATGATTTCTTTGTTTCCACAAGAGCAGCACAGACTTTGGAGAAACCTTGCACAGGGATTAGTGGCACTAAGCGAGGAATAAGAGGTGGCTGTTCAGTATCTCACAGTACCTGCGTATTTGGTTTGATAACCCTACATGTTCTCAGCAGTGTTTCAGCTCAGGCTTCTCACACTGCTCCTTGGCCGCAGAGGGTGTTCAGGGCTGTGGTTAACAGGGATTACTTGCCTGTGTCAGGTTTGTTTGGGCAGATGGTGGGGCTGCTGCTGTATGTCATGGAGGCCCCTCAGTATCCCTAATCCTCTGGATCCTCAAAGAAACCTTTGGATCTCTTTTATCCCCTGTGGAATACAGGTTTCCCTAATCTTAAGGTGTGAGACATGCAAGCCTTGTACTGCTTTGACAGCCAGTGTACTACTGAAACTAYGTCCGGGTATTCTCAGTGGTGGGGACAAGAATTTAATATTTTATTTCATACGAGTTTAGTGTGATTTGGCTGATTTAATAAAATGTATTCTTGAGGGCTTCTTAGTGTGTGAGAGACAAACTATTTTAGAATTAGCAGCAGATACTCTGCCCATAATACTGTAGTTACATGGTGAAGGGTAGAGGAGTGAATGTAAAAATGGCTCTAAAGCTATTTATTTGTATAAGCCTGCAGTGTAAAATGACTGCTGAACTCTGGTTACCTGGTCATGTGTGGAGAAGTGGGAATTTTTAAAATCTTGCATCATAAGGAATTTTTGACCATTTCTCCTCTTCAAGGAGATAAAGACTTTGTGTCTCAATGACTGTTGAGAACTCTGGATTTCTGAAGGAACTTAGCTACTGTGGAGTAGCTCCAAGTAAGGAAAACATGCTATTCTGAAGGTTAAATTAGGGAGGAAGGATTTACAGAAGCCAGCTAAATTTCCAAATGCAGAATCCCAATCTCCCTTTAATTTATTTCAGCTGCACACCTTATCTTCTGTTCAAAAAGAATATCTGGAGATAGCTGAGGGCAAGAGTAACAGTGTTATAGTTCATTTCTGTACACCTCAGTAAATAAGGGATATATTTTTCCAATAAACAAAAACTCTGTATAGCACACATTTTCTTCCTGCTCCATGATTTTGTTTGGAGCAATGGCATGGGAGCACGAAACAAAMAAAAAAAAAATCAAAATTCACCCCAGCCCCCAAAAAACCCCATAGAAAGCTATGTGTTTAGTGTAACTAAGTTCACAACAATGAAACTGCTCTCAGCAAGGCCCAGGTGGTTACATTGTGTTCCTCCTTGTCAGGCAATACTGATGCAAGTATATCCAGAATATTGGTTGTCAGGGCCTGGATTCTGGTTTTAGTTACACAGAGCTGGTCGGTGTTCTTGTGAGACCTCTCTCCATTATTTCCAACCATCTTGGGAGTCAGGAGAGGTCCCAGTCCAGTGGAAGCTGGCAAATGTTGTTTCATTTTTAAGAAGGGTAAGAAGGAAGACCCTGGTTATTACAGGCCTGTCGGTCTCACTTCAGTGCCTGCTAAAATCAGTTTGGTGCCTCTGTAAGAACGACATCAAACTATAGAGTGTGACTGGAGAAAAGCAACCAAGATGGTGAAAGGCCTCAAGGGCAAGACTCAGGAGGAGCAGCTGAGGTCACTTGTTTTGTTCAGGTTTGAGAATGCTGAGAAAGAACTCACTGGGGTCTAAAGCTTCCTCAGGGGTGCTGGTGGAGGGGAGCTGCTGATCTGCTCTTTCAGGTGACCAGCAATCACGAGGAAAGGGAATAAAGCTGCATCAAGGAAAGTTCAGACTGGACATTAGGAAAATATTCTTCACTGAGAGGCCAGTCAGGCCCTGCAACAGGCTCTCCAGGGAAGTGGTCATGGCATCAAGCCTGTGAGAGGCCATGGGGTGTCTGAACAATGCTTTTAGCCATATGGTTTAGTTTTAGGTAGTTCTGTGAGGAGCAGGGAGTTGGACTCGATGATCCTTATGGGTCACTTCCAACTGGAGATATTCTGTGATTCTAGTCTAAAAAGAATGTGACTGCATTTAATGTAGCTGCGATAATTTTAAAAGCAGAATTTGGCAGACAATTGATACTGATTGTTTAAAAACAGCCCAGAAATCTGTAGTGCTTGTTTACAGTTTTTCTTCTTAGGTTTTTGTAGAGCGTTGGCTGAAGATTCAGGACATTCTCACTAAATCGACAGGAGTTTCTATTCCGTCTGCTTCGAGCAACATAGTAGGCAACCATTTTYAACAGTTCTGTTTGCTTAAAGTATTTTTCACAAGCACTTACGCTGTGATTTGTAATGTGATTCAGGAATGACCCTGGCGGTTGGGGCGGTTCCCTCCCTGCCCTCGTGCAGCTGAAGTCAATCTTATTCCCAGCACCAAAGTACGGAGCTCTTACCACTAAACTAACACCAGTGCAGCATTACCAGTGCTACTTGCAGCTTGCTGGTAACAGGTCCTGAATTGGCTTCTCTGCTCTTGCCCAGGTACCGCAGTGAGAAGATGACGATGAGCTACACAGAGTACCTTGCCCATCGTCAGCATCATCACTTCCAGAATGGTATTGGGCACCCCCTTCCACCATACAACCATTATTCCTGACACTGAGCCGCATGACCAGTCACTGGACCTCTCTGCAGACCTCTTCCCAGGAGACCCTGCCCCTTCTTGGTCTAGCTATCTCTATTACTGTACCATTTTATGATGATAGTTTCCGTTGCCGTGTTGAGGCTTCTTAGTTGGTTTAGCTCATCATGGCAACGGGAGGGAAAACTGCGTTACTACAAAGATCCCATACTTTTTTATTATTGATTCACTGCAGATTTTTTTGCAGCATATACCCTTGGGTTTTTTATGAAAATTTAAATTTCTACTTCATTAACATTGAATTATATCAATCAAGGCTTTCTGTGACTGTGGATGGAAGGAAGAGTTTAAGGATTGCAGTTAGGGATGCTTTGCTTAGCAAAAAGGCATTCATGGCTTTTGCATTAATAGGTGTGACAGGGAATGAAACATATCAGATTCAGGTATTAAAAGTAGACAATGAATTGCATTTTCGTAACATTCTTAATAATGTTGTGTGTACAATATCTCATCCTCACAGTAAAGATTCCATGTAGCTCTACACAGGATCTCCAGATCCAGCACAAACAGCCGGAATGCCAAGGCTGACATACAGAATGCTATTTTTGGATGAAGAAAAGCAACTTGGGTACAGCGAGAGGTGATGTTAACATGGCAGCATGTTAGAATCAAGTGGCCTAATTGATATGGCACAATCCAATCCAGCAGGATACTAGACCCCTTTGTGTCCCATTGTGTGCTGGGGATCACGGGCAACCCGGCCCTGTCAAGAGTAGTCATGATAATGCATTTGTAATCAGACGATGCCTTTCTGATGACTCAAATTAGGAGTGACATTTGTTTTCTAAAAACAGGTTGGCGAGTAGCAGATGTCATATTAGGAAGAATATGGATTTAGATTTTAGTGCCTTTGACTATAACATAATTATATACTTATATATAAAATTCATAGAAAACATATAGCAAATACTCCAGACATTCTAGCAAACCCTGCTGAGGCTGCTCTGGCATCAGGGTTTGGACTTTTTTTTCCTTAAAAGTGAGATTTTTTTTAATAGCAGACTTATTTTGGAAAAGAGAAATCCCCATTTTGTTCTTTCGTCTGCTCTTGAACTGAGTTTTATCAAGTCATGAATAGTTGGATCAAGTTAACTTTTGTTTAATAAAAGAAAAAAGACTTTTTTGAGAGAGCCAGGACAAGTATGCCATAATGTTACATGTTTTCATCTATTGCAGGAATAGTGCTTGCGAGCTGTAAGTACTGTGTAATAATTCTGATACCCCTCCACATGGTAGAAGAAAGCAAACTGATTGGAACGTTTTCCTGCTGTAAAAATAGGATTTAGTAAAAGGTATGTGTGGTATATTTGCAAGCCCAGTCGATGGTAGGAGCTCACTCCTTCCTCCTGTGCCTGCCGAACTCCCACTGCTGCCTGTTGCAGCTCAGGGCGTGTTCTAGGGGACAGCACAGGCCACCGGTTACAGAAAAGACCTTCCAAATATGCGTGAGTAAACCACAGTAAGCAGAAATTCCAGTTATTTTAAATAATGAATGTTTGCAAATATATAGATGTAGAAAATTCAAATAGATAAAATCCATTTAAATTCAGTTGTTTAAAAAAAATTGGACTAACTGTAAAAATGTTTCAATAGGGTTTCAAAATCAGATAAGGATAAATTATGCTCATCCCATATGTGAGGTTAGCCACTCTGCCACTTAATTTCTAGGGAGGTTCATGTAGAAGGTCTCTGGTATTCCTTCATCCACAGCATTTATGTCCAAATATTACCATTTTCAGTTGCGATGCCTTAATTTATAAGTAGAGGGCCTGAAATTTCAGGAGCCAAGAGATGCCAGCCAGAAGCTGCAAAAATGAGTAGATGTTTATACAGATGCTATTTTGGATGATACTGTTGTCTTGTTTCTACTTGGGGAACACTTTTCAATGAATTAGTCTTCAAGTGGAAATGTGATCAAGTGGCTACCTGATAGAGTTGTGTTGGTTTTTTTTCTTGCCCTTATAGGGAACCTGAGCACAAACTGAGTCATTCTGCTGCAAAAAAAGTCATCCAACCCCATCTTTATCTGTCATCTCGTTACAGCTCGCTCGTGCTTCTGCATGAGCTCCTTGTTAGAAGTTTTTTAAAAAGATCTATTATATATAAAAATATATATGTATTGAAAGGTGCTAATCAACCTCAAGAAGGTCACGTGACTGGTCATGCGGATCTAAAATCATATCAGATTTTTTAAAAAATCTTCGATATATGCAGATGTTATACAGAATTTCTTACCAGTGTAATAATGATATACTGATGAATAAACAATCCTGCAGGATTTTAAGGACAAGGTCAGCAATACTTCCCATCATGGCTTGGGGGAGAAAAGGATAGTTTTGTCTCCTTTTTGTATACAGCATAATGCACAATGCATTTTTGTCTATCTCTTAGTAGCTGTTGCTTAAAAATATAGTTAAAGGGCGTTATACAAACTGTAAAGGTGTGCTTTTGAACCGAGCTCATGCCAGACCCTTCTGGACCAGAGTTTTGTATCACTAATTATAAAACTGTTACGGAGTCTGTGGTCAATCAGATTGTATGATACTTTTTTTTAAAGATTGGAATAATCAGTCTACCTACAGTGTTTCTAGGGCACCTACCTCCTCAGCACGGGAGTGCTGAACTGCTGCAGATTGTTTCTGTGTAATCGTGGGATACTTTGTACCAAAACGTGCAGCTCACTGTGACATGCACTGGCACAGAATAGGTCTGTTTGTAAAGCTGATCAGCAATTGCTCTCACAAATGTCATTCCCTCGTAGTTACGTTTAGTACCTTTCAGTTGTATCGTTGGGGTTAGCTACAGATTTGTTTTCATTTGGGGTACTTTATAGAAATTAAGGTACAACCAAGTAGCTTATTTCACTATTAAGTTGAAATGCTGATTATTTTTATGAGCACTACTCAGTTTGCCTTATTCCATTAAAGAGATTGTTGTGGGGGCTTTTTTTCATTCTCTTGCTTAATGTTCCTAAAAACTCTGTTCTGTAAACTGAGTTAGACAACCAAACCATAGACTTGACATGAAGCTGTTACTTAGTGATGCTTCAAGTGTCCTTCCTGCTGCCATCCCTGCGGATGCTGCTCCGGCAGGGAGGGATGCTCCGGTCCTGACCTCAGCCCTGCTCTGGAACCAAGGTGGGCACAGCCCTGGCACACCTGGAGTTTGTATATGGACCTCTACTTGTCTTCAACTGTGCGGGTTTTTAAAATTGTTGTCTGGAGTAGGTTACATCTCTTATGTGTGTTAGATCGAACCAAAGAAGCCTCCAGCCATGCCCAAATGCTGCTCCTAAAGCCTGCCTTCCAGTCCTTGCAAAATCCCTGCAGGATTAAATGTGTTAACTTTTTTATTTTTGTACAGTTTCTAACTGATTTTTGCTAGTGATGTTAATTGAATTAAGTTTATTTGGGGAGTCTGAGTATCTCCTCCATTTAAATAAACTGGTGACTTTCCTTTTATGTTAAAAAAAAAAAAAGTTTAAAAAAAAAAGAGAAACCCGAAGTGTGCCTCTCAGATGTAAGGGTTTCTGGTTACATTTATTCTTAAGACCAGCAATGATTCTTTATATACAAAGATATGTTTTCCTCATTTTTTATTACTGTTAAAGAAAAAAATAAAAAAGAAAAACCTCTTTCTTTGCTCTGGACCCAGTAATTGCGCTGGTACATAAACGCACTGAGAAAACAAACTTTTGTTTGAAAYTTTTGTAACAACTTACGACTGTTTTTGTATATCAAAGTTGATTCTTTTCAAGATATTTGGATCTAGTTTCTAAGTTATTTTAGTGTTTTATATGTTACAAAAAAAACTTACTTAAAATTGTTCACCAGCATCTTGAGTTATCTTCAATGCCATGGTGACACAGTGGGCTTAGAGCTACCTGGAGTAGCTTGAAAGGCCTCAGTCTTTCCCTTCCTTCCTTAGCAACTCGATTGATTACAATAATATCACAGATTACCTTGAACCCCCCTCCTTTATAACTAGATCCTCCTTCCTTCCACATTTAATTGCTATTAGTGTGAAGAAACTGTTGAAATGGGCATTTTAATATAAGTACGGCTTAAAAAGAGAAAATGAGGAAAAAGAAAAAAAAATGCTAGAAGGTTATCTGTGGGTCTGTGAGATATGGCTGTGGAAAGATATTGTAGTAGTTTTAACACTATTGTTATTACCTTTTAAATCATTTACCCAATAAAATAAGGAAAAAGAAATCACCATTTCGTTCTATGTTTCTCTGCTTAATTGTGGCTTGGTCAATGTTTTTATTTAAGCAGTTGTACCTGGTGCAAATGTCAAAGGCTAATGGAGTGTTAGAAATATTTTCCAGCGATTAACCCTTTTGTCTGTTATAGGAACGAACGGGAGACAGGCAGCTTTCACTAAACCCTCCAAGCTGAATCACCATTTATAGTCAGCTACATCAGTTATTTATATCAGTATATTTATCAGTATTTATACCAATTACCTGTTCAGTTTTATAGTTTTTACTTATAACTTGACACATGGAATTCTGTCCAGGCCTGAGCTCCTTCTGTGGGAGGCAGAAGTGGTTTCAGTCTTCTGAGGCAAAACTTCCTTGCAGAACCAGTTATATTGGTGTAAGCAACACATCATCTGCAGCACTTACTGCCACCTTGTTCAACAGAATAGTGTGGCAAGGTGCACTGAAGAATCTCTGTCAAAGCCACAGTGCAGCTGATGACAAAAGAAAGTACTCGGAGAGGGAAAACTGAGTTAGAGAACTCTGGTCCCTCAGCCAATTCTTGGTGCACCGAGAGACACTTTCTACTGAGTCTGAGTTAAAGGGAGAATATTTCCTCTGTAAGATAGTTCCTGAGACAAAGCATTCCATCTCCCTGGAACTCAGATCTGATTTTAGACGGGTTTTGTTTGCCTAAAGCAGTATTAATAGCTCTGCTGGCTGTAGATGCAAAGTCTTTTAAAACAAAGCAGTAGACTCCATGTAACCTTTGGATGTTGAAGTCTGATGCAGCCATTACTGCACTTGCCCTGAAGCTTTGATTTAGAAGATTAACAAACCTCTGAAGAGAAACATGCCTGAGTAAATAGCTTCCATCACTGGTTTAGTATCTCACACATTTGGTATCATTAGTCTGAACTGTGTAAAACCTAACCTAAACCTTATCTAAACCACTCAGGCCATTGAAATGTAGAGCTAGTTACAGTTTCCCAGGAAGAGTTTCCCACTCTTCTCATTGCTTTAGCCAGCTCTCCAGTTACTATGCTCTAAAAATCAAACTAGCAGTAGCATTGAGGGTGTTTCAGATGTGGAAACTTGCTTCTTATTATGTGTTTGTTGGTATTAAACAATGAAAGGCTGATTTCCAGTTAGTTATGGAGAGCTGCTGGAAATAATTAGCAGTGCCTGCAAAGGGAAATTGCTTGCTTGGTTCAGCCCAGGTTGCTGTACAGCACTTCACACTGGCTTTCTGTTTAAGATGTTGTATCAGTCTTTATACTCTTCCAGAGAAATTAAGCTGGAGAATTTATTCTTTTCCCCAGCTGCATAAAAAATGGAATCCTCTACATTGGCTATATAATAATACAGGTGGGCACATCCAGTATATTCTTTTTCCAGGAACAGTATTTGCCAAGAATCTCACACAAGGAAAGAATATGCTTGTCTGAGATGTACTGGGTCACAAGAATACATTTAACTAGACTGCAATCATTTTGATTACAGCCAGAAGTATTTCTGAAGTGCACTAAAACTCCTTTGCCATCACCTGTGGTATGGGGCTGTCTGAGTGCAGGACTGCACCTGCTGCTGCAGCTTTTTGAACAAAGGTTTGAGATTAAAACTTCTGTGCACATTCTACCATCTTCTAAAGTGCCACGAAACAGGAACTACAGGACACTGCCAAAGCTGGGGTAGGAGCAGTGGGGGGAAAACATCCTTGTACTGTAACAGTTCCCTGAGCTCTTTACCTGAAAGACAAGGACAGGTACTATTGAAACAGTGATTAAACGATTTTAAACCTACAGTGAGTCCACCAGTAAACTGCTGTTGACTGACAGGTAACAGGCACAGGTCATACCAAACTGCCCAAAACTTCCAGAAATGTCAGGAACTGCTGTGAACAAGGTAGGCAACATTGGACTGTACAGACTGGTTCAGACAGGAGCCCCCATCGTACCTGATGTATAATTAGCTAATACTAAGTGCCTCTGTGAGTCTTAACCATTAATGTTACACATTCAAGGGGAAAGTCAATTTTTGTTTTCTTTCCTAGTTATAAAAAGTCTTAAGCAAGACGGACCCCAGGCCTGGCACAATTAGAACGATAACAAAACTGCCCAGTAGTTATAATGCATTTATTTGTTTTAATTCAAAGGTTTAACAACTATTTGCCCAATGATCTGGACTTGGCATAACAACAAAAAACCCCCATCAGACCAAAATACAAAAGCAAGTACACAAATTACCCCATATTTGTAAATGTTACCTCATAACCAAGGTTTAGCACATTAAAAAGTTTACAAAATTTATAACACTCTTACAAATTATTCAGAACTAACAGCATATGTGGCAGTTGAGCCCGTCCACGTCCATCCTTGCCCTTGCCAGACCATTCTGTGCCTGGATAATGCCATGCTTGAACCAGAGGGCAGGGTAACCAGACCTGCAAGGTTCTGAAGCCCCCTTGGTGCTCCAGCCCAGGGGAGCAGCTCCAGCTCCCTGGCACAGCGTGGCTGGGGAGAGCAGGGTGTGCTCACTGCTCTGCCTGCTGCATCCTCTGCAGCATTGGGATAATGACTCAGAAAATGCAGAAATAATTTAAAAAAGTACAAAATTGACCCTGAAGAAAAATAAAATTATTTATAAAACAGCTTGGCTTTGACTAAGTTACACGAACAGCTGCATGACAGATATACAGCAATATCACTTGAAGTACGAGATCACAAAAATCAACAGATTCATTATGAGTCTTGTCATTGTAGAACTGAAAACATCAAAGCTGACCTGTCTGCCTTCAGAAACCTCCTACCAGGGCTGACATATACCCTCTTCCTGGGTTTTGGCCTTTTCAGAGCTTTGTTAACTATAAGGACTAATTTAATTCCTAAGAATCCACCTTGAGTGAAATAATTGCAACACTGAAGCAAAGAGCACAACTCTATTTCCCATTAGCTACGGATGCATAGAAAACAAATACTTCTGGTTTAGGTGCAAGACTTAGGCCATAAAAGTACAGTAATTTAACAGTTGCAAATAGCCATTTATGAAAAATACAATTGAGTTTACAAAATGATCTCAAATATACAGAACTACCAAAACTCTGATTGTGGCCAGAAACAAAAACCTACAATTAGGTGCTCTCTGACCTCAAGGTTTGGAAATGGACTGGCTTTTCCTGTCTCCCAAGTTCACCAAGGCAGCAGCTGCTCAAGCACACATAAGATTTGCTTACAGGCAGCATCTTAGAACCATAAAAGCTGAACCAAAACCAGCTCCAGATGCATGTTCATAGACTGTGGCTTTTCATCAATTTATAAACACATGGGCAAGAGCTGTTCATTTGCACCCTTCAAAAGAAACAAGATGCAAGTTCTCCTTTGGTGTTTAAAAGTAAGGAAGTTAAATAGATAAAGCTCAGACACTGTACAGTGTCTGAATCCTTGGGAAAAATAGCACTGCAGGGATCCTAGACAACTCAAGCCATGGCACAAGCTGGGGGGTGCAGAAATGGTACTGGGTCATTTCTCTGCTTTGGAAGGTTACTCTAAGGCTCCATAAATAAACCCATCAGTAAACAGGTTTATTATAGCTAATAATGCTTCATTTACAGGTACACTTGGAGGGAAATGTAGCCATTGGCAGCAGGAGTAATGCATTTCCTTACTCTTGTTTCTTTTGAAGTGCCTACAGTACTAAAAATTGGAGGGCTCTGTTCAGACCTCTTAATCCATACCAGCCTCTCTGAAGGCCAGGCAGTGGCACTGCACAAGTTTTTTCTGGTATTCTGGCCAGCAATTGAACCCACTTTGGGGTGAGATTTCACACTCTGCTTCAGCTGCTGCTGCTGGGAACATCAGGTCTGCCTGCACAGCCCCACTCCTGCTCTGCCCCACRGCTGCAGCCAGTGTTGCTGGGATTCTTAGTGCCATGACAAAGGATTTGGGCACATGACCAAGAGGCCCAGGACAACCCTTTCAATTGTACACGGCACTGCAGCACTGTGAAATCTCAGCACCAGGTACTGGGCAACAGCTTCAAGTTACCTTGACAAGGATTGTGTGCGTAACACCCCAGGAGAGAATGCAATCGCCTCCCAAGATCAGCAGTAGAGTTTTGCGCATTCATTTCCAGCATAAATAAGCATAAAAGCAACCAAAGAAATCTGTATAGTGTAACTGCCTATAAAATAAACCATTCAAGGAAAAGAAAAACCAGCCTCTGCCAGGGAAAACAATGAATAACTGCTATGAAGATGAAGTATTCTGCTTTCCCATATCCTGCACATAGAACAAGCTCTGGCTGATGCCTATTCCCAACAGATACCAGAGATAGATGAGGAATGAAGGATGTGAAGTTCCATGACAATTACTGCTAAGGTTTGTTCCCTTTCTGCTCCCATTCTGACCTGTCCTTCCCCTTCTGTGCAGCCTGTCTCAGCTATCCTGATACAGTTTTGTGTGGTGGCTCACTGTAAACCGACATGAAATTCTGTTTTAAAAGCCTTCAAAAAAAGGACATGGGGAAGGAGGGGAAAATTTAACTTTGGGGCCCGTCGCCACTGGAAAGACATTGAGGCTCTGGAGCATGTCCAAAGCATTAGAGCTGGTGAAGGGTCTGGAGCACAAGCCTGAGGAGTGGCTGAGGGAGCTGGGGGCATTTAGCCTAGGGAAAAAAGGGCTCAGGGTGGACCTTGTCACTACAACTACTTGAAAGGAGGATGGGGGGTCAGCCTCTTCTCCCGAAAATAAGCAGCATGACAAGAGGAAACAGCCTAAAGTTGCACCAGGGAAGGTTTAAATTGGGTATTAAGAAAAATTTCTTCACCAAAAGGGTTGTCCAACATTGAACAGGCTGCCCAGGGCAGTGGTGGAGTCACCAGGCCTGGAGGTACTTAAAAGATGTGTAGATGTCACACTTGGGGATAAGGGKTGGTGGTGGATTTGGCAGTTAATGGTTGGCTTGATGATATTAAAAGTGTTTTTCCAACCTAAATTATTCTGTTCTAACCAACCAGCCTCACTGATACTGCACAACAAAGAAGGGACAGTTTATGTCAAAGAGGTGAAGGTTGCCCTTCCTGCCCTTCCACCTGCACCATCTGATGCCTTTACTGCAGCTCCAATACCTCTAAAATTGTTATTGAGTGGAGTAGTCGGTTTACCTCTCTACTTTTTCACTAAATTATCTTGTTCAGTGAGACATTTTAGCAACTTAAATTCCTATGAAAGAGTTCAGCAAGTCCAGAACTTGCCCACATAAGGTTTGGAAGGACAGTACAAGTGTCCCACAGGCTCTGATGAGCAGCTCTGTCGGCAAACTCCACGTGGTGAAATTACACCTGAAATTTCTGTGTGACTCTCAACAACTGGGGCAGAGTAAGAGGGAAAAGAACAGCTTGGCCCAGTGACCACCAGGGTGGCAGGGAGGGAGGGCAGGAGTGACCGCTCCCAGCAGCTCTGCTGTTTGTCAGTGGTGCCAGGGAGCAGCTGCACCAGGAATCCCTTCCCACTGCCCAGGGATGTCCCTGTGTCAGCTGTGTTTAGATTTCCTGCTACTGAATTTTAAGTCAGCCAGAAGAGCTTACAAAATTTTGCATTCCAAGCAAAGAGCCTACACCTGAGCTCATTTAAATGCTGCTGCAGTTTTAATTGACCAGAGGCAGTCAATGGTGGCAAACAGCAGCTGGTTTATACTTGTTTGGAATGCCCTGGAGCAGATGACTACAGATACCAAAAGCTATAGTTWAAAAAAAAAAAAAACAGGCTGCAACTTAGCGAACTGCTTCCAGTAACTGCAATATTCTGACAGAAAAAAAAATGAAAGATGCTTCAAAAAAAGGAAATTTTTTTTAAAAAAAACCAAGAAAACATAAGTAAGTTAAACAAATAATAACACTAAGTAGTATTTGCAAAATTTGGATAAAATCATTCTATTGTCATACCAACACCAGCTGTGTGTGCCTGAGGGATACTTTAGGTACATGCTGCATGTTCTCAAGTTGCGAACATACAGTATATTTATATATACACACACACACAGAGCAAGGCATGGAAGACAGCCAGAAACTAGTTTGTAAATCAGAATATGGGACAATATATTTCTGATTGAAGTGTACTTTTTTTAATCATATAGAGTAAAAATATTTGAAGTAGCCACTTGTTCTCTCACCAATGAAATTTTTTTCTTTTTTAAGGAAAAAAAATAGTCAACTACTCGTTCTTACTTTTGCTTCCTGAGGTATAAGTTGCTGTACCCGAACTTCAGCACATACCTTCAGATGCTCCAGCTGGAGGAGGTATGGTGGTTTTGGTTTATCTTACAAGTCACAGCTTTGACAACACAATGAATCTATAAATTCCAACAAACTTCTGCACAAGAAAAACCTGCAGCCCTGAAACACAACAGTCTGCATAATGGACTCACAATTCTGGAAGAACACAGTCAGGATTTCCCATCTTTCTGCCCAACAGTTTTTCCTCTTGCAAAATTTGAACAGGTACACACAGTTGATCATTCTGCCCAGCTACATCCTGTTCTCCAAAAGACACATTGATGGGAAGAGTCAGTCATACTGCTAAACTGGAACAGATTATTTTCAGCAGAGGCCTGCACTGATTTGAAATTCCTTTTTATACCTGTACTTTAAAATCAGTACACATGATGTATTAGAGCTCTAGGGAGAGAGCAGAGTTTCATTTTGTTTCTTCACTAACCAGTCTGGTCAGTGAGGGTCAGGGTAGACAGAGCAGAAATGTTTCAAAAGCTACTAAGTATAAAAAAGAAAACGGATGTTTACATTGGACTTTGGATCTCCACTCCTTCTCCAGTCCAAGCTAAGTGAAAAAAAACCATTTTGTTCAAAGTCAGGACAGAACAGTGGATGCAATATCTTATCATGGCTTAAACATGGTCTTTTGAAATTATTTTAACATTATTTTTTCCCCTCACCCAAATAAAAGCATCTCCAAAGCATCTCCAAAGCATCAAGATATGATGGGACTTCACTAGATAGAGACTTAATCCAGTGCACTTTAGAAATTATGTAGTTGATTAGAAAAAAAGTAATAATTTCTTGATTGAGTTATTGTTCCCCAACATTTTCAACCAGCTTAAGGAAAATACAGTAGAACCTCAATGTTTTGCACTTCTGACTGGAAGATTAAGTGTGCATCATTTCTTGTGACCGTATTGGAACATTCAAGTTCTAAGAGTTAAGCCAGGATGATGCAGTTCAGTATGTTGGTTCACAATTCAGCATTATTTCCTATCCTACAAGTGTACTGTTCTTTAATGAAAAATGAGTCAAAACGAGGTAGCACTGCCACTCTCTCTGCTGGAATGTGGACAGGTCCTGGCCTAATTTTAAATGGTGGGTTAGCAAGATTCTACTGTAATGTATACAAAATGTATAAAACATGAACCTTTCCCAGAATAAGGCCACTAATTTTGCCATTGGCAATAGGCAGTGAGAAACAGCAGGTAAAAAAAACCTCACTTGATTACAGAGGTGTTTTTGAGGCAAAAAAAACCGTGGGAAGTAGTATAAAGCCATTGTCCTCTCATCCCTCCTCTTTGTTTTCCAGTATATCTCTGCTTCCTGTATGAACTACTCCGTGGGGAGACATTTCAGTCTATTTTCTTAGCTGGGAGTCTAAGCAAGTCCATGCTACATTTGAAGATGGGGACAGCACTGTAAAACAGCAGGATTATGAGCTTCCCATGAGTCATGGTCATGACAGTCTGATGTCCAGATGCCCAGATTCGATACCAGGGCCCGTAAAAAGGATCTGAGACAGCTGGGCACAACATGTTGTTCAAATTCACCTCTGTAACCTGAGGAAGCAACAACAAATTTATAAATTAACAATATTTTTATGTTGCACTGATTCAGACACCTAAAATGGTGAAAATCTAGAGAATTACCATCATAATCAAAAATGTTTAGGTGACACACTTCTGCTCACCACAAGTAGGGCAGCTTTCAGAAAAAAAGCAGATCCAAATTCCATTGTGTATTTAATAAATGGATTTATGCAGGTACATAACCAATCTATGAAATATTTTACCAGTACTTGCAAGATATGAGATACAAATGCTCATTAGAACATGCAATTTGCATTCAAGTAACCTTATCAAAAATTTGCATGCAAGTAGCCTTATCCTTGTAGATCTGGACATTCAAACTAGTCAGTGTTTTTACTTTGAAAGTACTTGCAAACTATCCATTTATTAACCTGTGTTTACTTACCAATCCCAGGATCTGCAAGATGCTAAAATGATACACAAACATAAACCCCGTGGATAAAAGAGCCCACCAGAAATTGCAGAGTGGTTCTGGAGTGTAGATACCTTGAAAAGAAAGGAATACATTAATATTCAGCTGCACTGCTGTGGCCAGCAAACACTCACTGAATAATCCTCTCTCTCCTGCTCTGGGGATGTCAGGGCATCTGGCTTGAGCTGATAACCTACTCAATACCATTCCAGTAATTAATATTTGAGAGCTTGCTTTCTTACCTGGAGCATCCTGACCACCTTCTTCCCTCCTTCTGGTCCAGCAGTAAGATGTACAATGTTACCTCACTAAACTTGCCTATTTTTCACCAACATCAATGATTTTTACTTCATTCTTCCTTCTACCACAGAAGTACTAAATACAGTAATGGTGTACAATGAATCTTCAAAAAACCAGGTTATTTATACTTAAACACCTGCTTCTTGCAGGGATTATGGCTTCAGCATGCACAGAACTGACTTGGGTAGCAGCAGGTCCTGCACGGCCTATATTAGAGCACAGCCTAGTTGTCATTTCCCAATTTTATGGTTGTTTAACAACTATTAAAAAGGAACTTGCACCAGTAAATGCAAAGGAATAGAAAAGCTGTATGAAGCAGTCAATCCATTAAAGACAGGCTGTCCTTTTAAATGAAAGATGCTGTGGATATATTTTCAGATGTACACTACAAACAGTTTTATAATCAGTAGATATCACAGATACTATGAAATACTTTTTCCCTGCAAATGAAGTAGCAGATACATTATTCCAATCTTTCTCTCCCCTCCTGAAACCAGGTTTTGTCTATTTACTGACAAAACACAGTGTTCCCTGATCTAGAATGTACCAAGGAAATCAGATTTAATAAAAGTACTCATAGATACAAGACGATTTTGGGAATTAAATATTCGAATTTCATATGGTGAGAACAAAACCAGTTTACAGAGTTTTCAAGACTCTTACTAGCAGACATGAAAATGTCACTAAGATATGTGGAAAAATATTACTTTTCTTATGACTTTAATAACTTAGAACACGAAAGAAAGATGCACAGTGTCATGCTGTTTGGCTGCTGTAAGAGTTTCAGAGGATTGTAAAAATACACTGGCAATTTTTATCTGCCCTTATCTGCTCTCTGATCCATTAGATATTATTAAATATTGGAACATGTATCCAGTACTCAAAGGATAGCTCAGAGCACAGACTACAATATTGATACTAGCCTTGGCTAGTGAGCGCATCCAGTAATTACCAGGAAGTAATTGAAGACTTCAGCATACACTGTACAAGGCTACTGGGAACTCAAATAACTCCACATGCAGAGTAGCTACCACAGAACCCACCAGACCACAGCTGTTAAGAAAATGCTTCTGTATGGCATGCTGTGTAGATAAATACAAGTAACCACAGAATGGTGCATCCCATCTCAGGTTTAAAGTCTCTAGAGCAATGCTTTCTCAATCTCTGTTGCTCTTTCAGAATTCTTTTCTGCATTGTTTTCTTCCATAATTTGTACCCATCATGCCAGTTCAGATTGATTGTGCAGTATCTACCTGAAATAAGCTCAATTAAATAACATTTTGTAAATGCTACAAATTCAGAATTACCTACACTGTTGTCTAAAACTGCACATCCATCCAGTGTCCATTCACAAGAATACAAGTGGCTCTACTGCTTGATCCACAGGGTAAGACTCTGATTGTGTGTTTGAGTGACAGCAGCAGATCTGCACCACACACATCACTCCTGGCTCTAACGAGGAATGGCATCAGTGTGATTACCCCACGAAAAACTGCACACCCTGTTTCAGTGAGCAGGCTGTGACTTGGTGACACCATGAGAAATATGAGCACAGAAGCTACTTGGAAAGCAAGGTTTCTTATCCAGAGGGAAGGTGAAGGTCAGAAGTGTCTGAACAGCAAGAAAAATCCAAAGGTAAAAGCAAACTCTACAGGAATAACTTTAAGTTCTGCAGGTAAAGGGAAAAGATTCACAACACAGTAATTCTTGGAATGCACTTGGCAAGTGTGAGCTAAGCCCTGGCATCCTATTTAGAAAATGGTACAGAAGCCTTGGCTTAAATAGCAATGATATTCATTAAACTCCATGGCCTGAAAACATCAGATACGTGACACCACCTTGAATATGGTTTTTCATTACAGAGAGAAGAGAAGGAGGAACCAGCCTTGGTGTCAGAGTGCAGGAGATCATGGCTCTATTTTTGGCTGCACCAACTTTAGGTGACCTGGTCAAGCTTTACAGAAACTCTTTGTGCTCCCTCTTCCGCTGTAAAGAAAACACTGTTTGACTTGCAAAATTTATTTATATTGTCCTTGCAGTTTTAGGTGCATGTTTAACCTAGATACAAAACACAACATGAAATTTAAATAAGCTTTCAAAGCAGCTCCTGGGAACTGGCTGAGTAGTGCTAAACCAAATTAGGTTTCTGTTGGCAGTTGCCTGTGTTATTTCAAAAATATTTGACAAAGCCTGGTGAGTCTAAAGGGGTGAGCACCCAGGAAAGCAAAAATACAGACACCTCCACATCCAGGTGACTGACACTGCAGGTAGGGTATAAACACCAGTATAGACAAGTGAACCCAGCTATGAAATGAGACTGGAGGGAGACAACAGTCATTAAAAGATCAAGGAAATTGCATAAGATGACAACACAGATCCGTGGCACAATTTGGCTTCGAACCCAGGCTTCTCATGTCCAGCTTCAGTCTAGTCAGGGAATCATATTTCAGAGGTCCCTTAGGAGAGCTGTTCAGGTTCCCCCAGCAAGGAATTTCACTCTGCTACATCCTCTCTCTCTTGCAAAATGTAAAAAATACATCAGCCACACTCACTCTCTACAGATTTTTGGTCTTGCTTTATTCTAAAAATATCCCTCCTTGTTAGACTTTGTAATCCTGAAAATAATGGTGTGGTTTTCAGCAGTAGCACTATCTAGATATCAAGGGACAAAAAGGAAACACTGACCTGCATACAAAAACATTTCAGAGCGCTCTAGATTCCACAGCGTGCTTTGAGAAACTAATTTTAAATTCATACGTGGGATATTTTCTGTACATTTCTCATTAGATAAATAACCAGTATAGATTTCATTACTCTACAGCCCTGCTATTCAGCAGATGGCTGTTTAATGGAGCAGTGTGGTCTATTTTCCATAATAGTCTGTTAAGAGAAACACACAAACAGGAAAATTGAGACCCAGCTGAGTGGTTGTTTGAAGGGCCTGTGTTGGCTTTGGCAAAGCTACCTTCTGCTTGCACAGGAAATCAATTTCAATAGGTGGGAGCAGAGAGTTTCACTCTATGAAGGATCATGAGCAATTCTTATACATTAAGCACTTACAGAAATTTAGTACAACTGCCAGTGTGGCACTGATCTCATTCTCAAAAACACTCACACCTCAGACAGTTGAGACCATTCCAAGTCAGGGCCATCTAGGTGGGCTGAATATTTGCTCCTGTGTTGAAATAGCATGGCAGGGGATATCTCAGTTTAAATTAAACTTCGTTACTTCAACAACATTGATAGGAAGGATTCCATACAGATTGAAGAGTTTGGGGTTCTTCATCAGCTTCTATAATAAGATTTTGTTCACTTTGAACATGCCAAGTTGTTCATTTTACCATCTAGAAAAAGGAAGCATGGCTTTAAAAAGCTAAAGATCAACAAAGAGATACCATTTCTTTTATACTGCTCCCTCCCCCCAATGTGCTAAATCAAACGTTCTTATGAACTATTATTTTTATTTAAAATTCTCAGTACATAGGCTTATGAAAGTTTGAACACAATACTCCCTTTGTATTTCTGTGAAAGCATAAGGCAGGAGAAAATTACTCCTCTGTTTGAATTAGAACCTAAATATAGTACAAATTTTTAATTTAGTAGGGTTTAAAATAATCTCTTTAATGTCTTGCTTTCACTCCCACTACATTTGCTAGAGCTTTATGAGTTTTCCAGTATTGCACACTCTCCTTCAGTAGTCTCAAAACTACAAGTAGACCTGCTTAATCCAAAACTCAGAGCAACTATTACAATTCTCTCATTTTCAAGCTTACAAAAATGTGACAGCAAATTTATTTTCCTTTTATTTCCCTTGATCAAAGAGTTAATTCTAGTTGAGTGGCCTATTGAGCTAACCTAGAGATGAAACTTCCTTTCCAGGGGAAAACAGGAAAAAATGTTCACAGAAGGATGATCCTGAAATCCATGTTTCCCCTTCAGCTGTTCTGACTCCACCTATAGGTTTCAAACTAGTACCTTATGCCAGCTTCTGTTTCCCCTCAGTGCCAGCTACTCTCATCAGAAGCCGCTCAGACAAGGCTCTTATATTAGCTGCTCCTCTCAGGAATCATTTTTTATATTCCATAAAAAAGCAGCAGTAGCTCTTCCTTCATAGAGCAGCAGTTCTTCCAGATACTGGCACCTACCCTTCTAAATTTCTCCATCTCCTGGAGAGAGATTTCATTTTTCAAACAAACTGTAACTGCCCAGTGCACAAAGCTCAGAGGGTCACAGGACAGAGACATGTCCCTTCCTCTTCCTCTCCAGCTCTCTTAAATCATCAAACAAGATTATCCTGGAATATTCAAGCTACAAGTGAGACTGCAGCCTGAGCGGCAGCACRCAGAGCTACCCTGCTGCTCAAGGTGCCACAGCTGGACAGCAAACCACACACTCATGTCTGATACATGTCATTCAGCAGGTAGAGAAAAGCTGGAATAGGAATATGGAATTGCCAGCAGGAGAGTAGGGAAATAACACACAAGAGTCAACAGGTCTCCGAGTAATTCAGTTTCAGCAAAAGAGCTGTACCACACATTATCAATTTCAATGAGGATGGAGAGATGGACTAGATTTATGACTATCTAAATATATCCAAACATAAAGTGATATTTCTCCTGAAGTACTACTAAGGTATATAACAAAGCCTGCTTTATAGCTCCTTTAAAAAGCTAAGGAAAGAACTAGCTAAATACAGGCAAGTGTCACAAAGTGGGAAAGTGGCAGACATAGGGTGCAACAGCTAAAAAAAAGGCCTTTAAATATGGTAGTCCCCCGCTCCAGCCAGCAAGTCCTAACAGCCAATGGAAAACACAAGTTTAGTACTTTAATTGCACTTTCCTAGTTTACAGCCAAAGGAAAAATGATCCTTTCGTCTGTACTTGGTATCTGTGTTCTGTATCTTCCAGGTTGTCCTTAGGTCAGAAATGCTGCCCTGCTCTGAGAGAGCTGCCTGTATTCAGTTGCTTCTGCCCAGCTGCTGAGGACAACAGAGGCATGAGAAGGAAAAAAAGGAAAAAGAAAAAATCCTCAACTTCTACTGAGTTCCTGACAATGCCATAGAACTTCTCTCTTCCAATGCCACTTTTAAAGACAGTTAGATCAACACAGAAAAGGGCTTTAGGACTTGAGTCAGAGATTGGTTCTTCATTGCTTATAAAGATACAGCGCTTGCCTTCTAAAAAGTAAATTCTGCGTCTACTCCCAGCAAACAACTCCATTATTTAGGGTGTCTATGTCTGTGCACTCGTGCACAGCTGGACAGCGGCTCTTAAGACACACGAGACCAGACCGCAGGACTGCCCAGAACTTGCAAGGCCGTTACTGTCAGGTCTGGCTCAGAAAGGGGATTTCCTGCTCCCACCCCACAAACCCAATCCCATCCCCTTCCCGGCGCAGCCCACGCRGGAGCCGGGAATGGGCGGCTCGCGCAGCTCCCCCTGCCGGCCGCAGCCCCGCAGCGCAGCCCCCGTGACACCCGCGCCAGGGCTGAGCCGCGGGATAGCCTGGAATTCCAGGGACAGCCGTTCCCACAGCACATCGCTACCTACAGCCACAAAATACCAAAACACCTCAACACCAACAGCCTCTTCTACTGGCTGGAGTTATTAACTCAAGTACACAACACTAGGGTGTCAAAACACGGGGCAGATCATCTCCTGAGCTCCACTGTAGGGAGCTGCTACAAATGAACCCTTATATAAATCTGCTGTGGAATAATGTATTTTATAATATCATTTGCTCACTGCACTAAGGAAATGCCAATTCTACCATGATTAGATTTCAATATGATTTGAAGTTCTGACATAAGATGCACACCCAATCTTGTCAAATCCATTTGAAAACCTGACCAAACGAGCTTAAGGACCCAGACAGTCAGGAACTGAACTGAGTCATCATCATCATTCTCTAAGGCTGATGAAATGCAAACTAGGATTTTTTTGTTACATTAACAGTATACAGTTAAAAAACTGAGCTGTCCTGACCACCACTGAAGGTCTCTAAGAGTCTCACTTCCTAAGGACAAGAGAAAACAGTGACCTACAAGGTCTGGTTCAACTTAACCAGCAATTTCTGGGATGCTGTGTCCTGCCCAGATGCATACTGTAATTTTGGGAGGCATTTACAGGTGACACAAGGTGAGATTAATCCAGCAAAATGAAAGTACCAACTGCAGCTACACTTTATGTAAGAACTGACTTGAGGTAGGAAATCTTCTGTGCTGGCCTGTTACATGCACACTGCATCTATTTTGCTGACAGCCTCTGAGTGCAGCCAGGAAAGGTGAGCCATGGCGTATAAGCATTTAATTTGTCTAGCGTGGCATGCGTGTGCATGTGTACATGCATATATGCACCTGTAAAGAAATTATGTTAAGAAAGAGAAGTATAGAAATTTATATTCACTCACTACAGAACGGAATGAGAAAGAACAGGAAAAGAGAAAGAGGTTTTAATCCTCAAGAGAGAATATGTCCTTGAGCTTCAGCGAGTTCACTGTGCAACACTGAAGCCTGAGTTCCAAAAACCTCTCTCATCCATGTGCTGCTAAGCATGGTAAAGCCCCCACACTTACAGGGTCAGGAGAGACATGAAGGTTGCCAGTGCAACATGACCAGTCTGCACCACTGTAATAAATAGCAGGAAAAGACAAAAATTCTTACAGCCCAGTTTCCTTTCAAAAAGGAAACACTTCAGCACGGAGTTGGATGTGTGTGCACGACTGGTGTGATACCTCATTAGGGTGTCAGCAAACTTGGGGTTGCAGTTCTCTATAGCCTGAGCCTAAAATCCACTCTGCTTCAGGTGTTCTGCTCAGCCTGCCTTTGAGAAATGTTTGGATCCTATTCCATCAGTAATACAGGCAGATTCAAAATAAAACTGAAGTAGTATATTTTTCCAAATACAATCCATTCCTTTTCATTTTTCCCCATTTTCTCCCCTTCAATTACTTCTCTCAATCATAATCCACAGATTCACTAATGGAAATTCCTATTTACAATACTGAAATCAAGCTGCATGCTGATCAATGTCAGTGGTGAAAAAGCAATTTTCGCAAGACCTACTTAGGATAAAGGCCTGTATGATCTACTCAGAAGGTACTTTCAACAGAGGTGCTAGTGAAATGACAAAATATTCACAAATGTTTTTCGGTTGAGTAATTTTTCTATCAAAAATCATACATTAGGTCACCCGTGGCAGGAGTCAGGTGACAAGGAGCCAAGTACATAAGAAATAGAGCAGTTATTAGTGACACAGCCTAGAGCAATCTCACAAGATAGACTTAGCCAAAGTTCTTTTAGCAATTTCACTGCCATCACACAGACATTAGATGGCAGCAAATACCTGTAAAGTTAAAACAGGGCAGGTGTTCAGAGCACTGGCCCAGGGTGACAACTGTCCAACACCAAACCCTTCAAACCGCAGATCCAGTCCTATCAGCCCCAGATCCTGAAGAACCCCAAGAACCTCTACTTCAAAACAAACAAAAAACCAAACTAAACCAACCAACCAAAATTTAAAGGAACGCATCAAGCAACATCCAAGGCCAAACCTTAAAGCAGAGGACATACACATCTTAAAGTGACCTCAGATGGGAACTCCAAGGCCACCAAGTGATTTATCGACATCACAAGAGCTTCATTTGTCACTGCCTACAGTGCACTCCATGGCTGCTTATGCTTTCTGCCCCTTGCTCCACACCCTCCTCCTGCAAAGATTAGGAGTTTGTGTAACTCCTACAACTACACTGCACTTCAGCATTATTTGCCACAATTTTAGGATATAGAGGGTGGATTAAAATTAAACATGGCTGGCATATTTCCCTGATAAGAGAAAGAAACAGAATCATCTTTTGAGGTGTGATACTTGACTGTTCCTTAGAATCATTTTTCTTTCGTTTCACTCAGCAGGTTACACTGCAGTAAGGTTACTGCAACACAAAGGTTATAGAGAAATAAGGGTGAAGGATTGTAAGTGACTGCAGGTATAAAATACAACAGATTCAGCAGGATGGAAGAGGCTGACTGCATCCCATTGCTTGACATCACATCCTCAAGGCTTTCATTAAAGGCTACCGAACATGTAAAAATTATAAAMTTTTATTTCCCAGATGAAACAATTTAGTTCTGCTAGAAAATGCAGCTGGAGGCATGTCAGCACTAGAGGGGGGCAGAGCACCACACCAGCTCCACACATCGTGCATTCCCTTTGAGGAATATATAGTGCATTCCCCTTGAGGACCCACGATTAGAAAAATCACTGGCCAAGGGAACAATTTAGGATTCCCAGATTTAGGGAACTACTATGGCACAACTGAATACAAGACAGCAATCTTGTTGGAAGGGATAACAAGCAATCTAGTTCATTTCACTAATATGTGTCACTACATTTCATCAGAGCTTCAAAATTTCCAGAATTTATCTAACTAGACAAGTAATATTTAGAAGGGATAGAATAATATTGGGAGGGGAGCATAGTTGATTACTTCTCAAGAGACATCCAAGAAGGCAAAAATCTTGAAAATACATCCCACCAAAACCTGAGAATATTGCAAGATGGCAGAGATGCCACTCAAGACAATGCACATTATGCTAATACATTCTAAAGACCCCTATGGGCAAAAGGCCATTTTTTAAATTTTCATTTCAGTGCCTGACACAACTTATTGTTACCTGGATTAAGATTCCAACATTAGAAACAATTAATAACAGAGAAATTTGGTAAAAAAAGGGTAAGAATAAAACTGGTGGTAACCAGTAAGCACTCTTTTTTCAGTGCATGGGATCAGTTCAATCCATATGGACTATGCTGCCAACCTACCTCCTTTCTGCAGCAGATAGATGGGCACAACATAGAGCATCACATGCTGAATGTAATAAATCTCCATTTCAAACGGAAGCTGTGGAATAAGGAAAATATTAGTAAATATTTTTCATCACTAACAACCGAGTTACAAGGAACAATTCTCTTTCTGACCCATGACAATGCCTTCAGTTCAGTTATTTTATCACCTGTGTACATTAACAAAGAGCTGACATTAATGGTCAGTGTCTTGCAAGTGCAGCTAACTGTTCCCATTCCATCTCCCTTACCACAAACGCAGCAGTTCCAGCAGACAATTCCCAAAATTAGCCAGAAGGAATAACAAGACTGCTCTTTTCCTTTTCTTTGTTAGCATAAATTACCAATAACAACACAAAACCCTCAAGTAATCCAACCAGAAGCTGTGCACACCTCATACCACAGAAGTCTTTTTAGAAAAAGAAGATACTTGCTGCCTTGTGGCAGAAATCAATGAGGTCCTTTATATATATAAAGTATATAAATACATATATACAAGTAATTACTGAGGAGGCCTGTGCAAAAAAAAAGACCYGATTTATAGCAATCTGCATGCATGTGTGAAACTGCTAAGCTTGACCAAATATAAATTAAAATATAAAATGACCAGTATTTTACTTGTTTTAAAGAGAAGCTGCAGAATGATGTGTGCACAAGATACAAGTTAGTAGTAAATCAGGTATTTCTCACCTGCTGCCAACTTTTGGGAAATTTCAGTTAGTCATTTGTGTGTTTAGTTGAATTAGTGTAACTTCTTAGAAGAGAAATCAGACAGCTAAAATAATACTGTGCTAAAAATAACTTAAACCATAACTCTTGAGTTTGAGCCCCTTAACCTAGACACAACTAATTCTAGCTCTTTATCAGTTAGAAAAGTGCACTGTATTTGAAAGATATTCCCATCTGTAAGTACCTTTGCCCGTATCTATTTATTACACTAAAGCAACACACTTAAAACTGAACAAGACTGAAGAGTCATAAAAAACACTCAAAAACTCAGAATTCAGCCTCTTACTGCAGCTGACTTACGGAACTAAAAAGCCACAGTGTTCCATTATTTTTCTGAAGTGAAAACTGGACAATACCACAAGTACGGCATCTCACAGGAATAATGCCAAGCCATTAGGTTTGGTTCAAATGCAGAGTTGTTCTGTCATTCTGCAGGGAATTCAGACAGGACCTACCACTGTGGCTTGTGTGTTGGGAAGCATGGAGTGGGGAGAAAAGGCTTCCTTTTCTGTTCCTGTTCTGAGGCACTGAAGTCACAGCATTGAAACTGAAACATTACAGAAATTTCTACATCAACAGAAGTAAAGAGAGGTTGAAGCAGAGTTTGGTTTTCTTCCTAAACAGTAATCAATAAGCAGCTGGTAAACAACAGTGATCTTTACATTCAACTACAATTCTTATATCCTATGCTAAAACCAACAGCCAGATTCTGCTAGTCCTGGCGTCCCTCAGCTGAACAGTCTGTGTCCTGATGGCAACCTCCAAGGTGGTCAGCCAACTCCAGGGGGACTAAGCTAAAAAAACCCTTCCATACAATCTGTTGGGTTATTTTATTCCAAGTATTCTGTATAAAAATAAACCCAAGCAGATAATAGTATACAAAAGCAAGAAGTTCATGAAAATTGTGAGGTTTCCTGAATCTGAACCTTTCCTGCTGTCCCTCGTTGAAGGGCACAGAGAGCAAAGTGAGGAAATTAAAATTATTTGAGATAGGGCTAAAGCAGTTTTCCTAACTGGAGAAAAAGCTGTACCTCTCCCACTTCAGAAACAACTGCTCCTGATATAAACACCACAACGTGAGGCACCCACTCTTGCCAAGGAGCATTCTCCATTTATCTGTGGTTTCCAAAGGGCTTCCACAGCCGTGAAATTGTGAGGGTCTGTTACACAAACACTGTGCCAGGACACTCCTGAGAACAGAGTAACAGTTGTTATCCTGCAGTAGTGTTGACAGTATTTTTTTGTGTGTAAAACAAAACATCTTTTTTCCACTGTAAAAGATGACTTGTTCTGAAGCCTGGCTGATTATGCCAGTGCATATTCTGCTGTAGAGCTGCAGAGCTGCTGTACAACCAAGCGTTCAAGTTGTACAGCCAGGCTACAACAAAGTTGTACCGAGCAACTGACTCGCCTAGCTCTTGTGCTTGGTCAATAAAAGACTCACAGATAGCACAGGCACCCTTCACGTACAAAGAGAAACTGGAAGCGAAGACAAGACACAAGGGATCACCCATCAATCTAGTGTTTAAAGAATCTCTTTGTGAAAACAAGACTTCATGTTCTAACTTCAACCAGCTACCGCCTGAAGGAAGCTACAAGGTCTTTCCATGGACTGAACTAAACTTTAGAAAAATCTCTTCAAGGCAGCAGTAGAGTGGAGTCCAGAAGTCAAATATTCAGATGAGTTTCCCACAAAAGAGTATGGACATAATACTAGTTTAGATTAAACTCAGACACAGCAGTTGGTTTCCAGTGGGCTCACAGGTTAACACTTTGCTCTGTTTTCTGACAGCAGCACTCCTCCCTCTGTTAATTTTCTACATCCTGGCTCTAGCACTGTACTGTGCAAGAGCACCTCCTCCAGCATTCTCTACAAAGACTGCAGAGTATGGCAGAAAAGGAATAGAAGGAATTCAGCTCCCAGATTCTGGTCTTTCCTGTAGCCCACCTAGCACACAGCCAAACGTTGTGCTGTACCAGCCACCTTCTTGGACATTACCGGTAAATAACCCACTCGTGCCGGTTTAACGCACACAGCATGTACAACTGCCCAAATGTGCACCAGCCTTGGCTTTATCACCCACCAGCAACCAAAGCACAATCTCYCAACACTCCTCAGCTGTTCCCATTGTTTTCCCTTATGCCAGTTAGATTCAGCCAGTTTAGAGATGGCAATGTGCTACCATAACCTATTTCATTTTGCTGTGCAGGCACATGCATTTCAGGCAAACTATTTAGTGCAGTGAATTATTACTCTAACAAGGAACAGCGACACAGCAGCCAATGACATGGAGTGTACTCAAAGTCCTGCTCAGAGTTTGATTCTGCTCCTAACACAGATTTAGAATGCGTACCTTTCAGGCCAAATAGTTCTAATAATAGAATATAGCAGCTTCTGGAAACATTAAACTGCACCATCTCAGCCATGTGAGCAGAGACAACAAGTCCAACACCTTGGGGACATGTCCTGTTTTTTACTTTATCTATATCAACATTTTCAGGACATCAGCTTGCAAAAACCCTCAGTTTTAAACCAGTGGAAAGAGTTTCCTTTAAAATTTGATTAATGCAGTATGAAAGCTCAAACAAACCCAGTTATTCTCCAAACACTTGGAGTCTTTGTGGCAGTTAAATGAATTTACATGCACAGCCAAGTTATCAGGACATAACCTGTGTTCCATAGACTATAAATACAGAGCAAAAAGAAATCTTTCTACTCCCATATATCCTCTTATACCTTGCTGGCTCCCACTTGGGAGCCCACCAAGCAGACTCCCTTAGCATCTTCTCCTTTATTTCTGAAAGGGTAACAAGAACTCACAAAAGCACTGACTGAATAAGAAACTGTTTTATCTTTATCCAGTGCCTATTCCAATGCACAAAATTTAATTCCATTGGCACATGGCAAATAATGTAGCAAATAACTGGAGTATTTAGGTGCCAAAAAAATACAAGTGGGTGCATCTGTTGCTTAAGTCTGTTAATTGTTGGCACCTCAAGATCATGCCAAGGCAGGAAAATATTTTCTTGGAAGAACAGAATAGACTGACCTCATCTTTCAGGCTACATTTTTTTGGAACACTATCCCAGGTGCCCATTATAGTCCCACAAGATTTTTAACAAGCATAGTTTAACTGAAAGGCTAAAATAACAGAAGGTAGAAACTTTCTACTGTAGTTTCAGTGAATATCTCAACTCTCCATTTTCACTGGCAATATACTACTATCTTAAAATAATTTCGAAATGACTGAGGTTCTAAAAAAATAATTTAAAAAATTAACAGATACATTACAAGAAAATGGAAACCATGACATTATGCCAGAAGCTTTCACTTCAGAATAATTTAACACTGAAGCATATACAATACATTAAGTAATGTAATTGGTAGCAAAAATACTTGACCCTAACAGACTGTGCCACAAAATGTTGTGAAGTGTTCTGGAAATTACTTTGAACAGGTTAACAGTTATAACCCAAATCCTGATACCCACTAAAACATTCATCAGCTGCTGATGCAATGATTGTCTCTCATTCTGAAGGACTGAATCGAAAGGTTTTCACTTAGATACTACAAGCCAGAGCAGCAAGCTCAGCCAAAATTATTGACTTTTTTTTTTTTAAATTCCTACCAGGTTTTAGGAGACATTTCATACTTTCAGGACAATGTTGGTGTAAACAACCACAGTGACAGTTGTGGAGCAGAATGTGTCTGCCATGAGAGAATCTGGATCAAGGCAGTGCTGTACAACATCACCCACATTATCTTGTGCCAGAAGAAACATTAAAAAGCAAAAAGCCTGGCAAGCAGCTGTTAGGCAAAAAATATCCTAAGTTGTAATTTTTCCAAGAATATTTACTCTTGGACATTATCTTTTGGCTCCTCTGTTCCCAATTACAGGGAGAATTTCCTAAGTGGTCTGTATCTTTCTTGTTTAATTGCCACTGCCCTAATATGAATGAGATCTGTGATAATGGCAGAGAAAATACAAGCTAATGATTTATTAAATAGTTTAACATTTTACCCTTAAAAGGTTACCCAGAATAATAATTTTGTCATGTCTAAAGTTATATTTACTTAAAAACTAGATGGTTTTAAATAAAAAATAAAAAGAGTTATCCTTATCAGGAAAGGAACACTTGATTTATTCTTTTGTTGCCTCTTCAACAGTATCAAGTTTTAATAAAACATAATTGCAAACTGCACATAAGCATAAGTTTACACTTAATCTTATTTAGACAGTCAAGATTTGCAAATGAAGAGCCACCAATGAGATCTGGAATGGGGTCTAAAGTTCACAACACTTTTGTTGGTATTAATTCACACTCTATATGGACATAGATACAAGTACTTTGTATTTAAGCAAACTACCTTAAAACAGACATTAAAATAACTGCAACAACAGATTTTTGCAAATAAGTCATATGAAAAAAATTAAAAGCATGTAGTCATACATGCATATGTATATATACGCACCCCCCTACCTATGTATGGATAACAGCTCTTGAAATAAACCTTAGAAATATTTGACTCACACTCACAACAATTTTTGTTACCTCAATAGGTTTAAGAACCTCACTAGGAACACCAACAGGCTAATTTTTTTTGTCCAGGAGACTGAAGTTTTATAGCAGATTTGAAAACTTACACGGGGAAAAAAGAAATGTGCTGTGCCTAATCTTGGGGAAGAGGGGATGACAGCCAACAACAACATTCGGCATTTTCCAGGCCTGAGGAATCTTACATTTACATAGAGTCTGAAAAGCCCGAAACTGAATTTTGACCACAGGCCACAAGGTTAACCTGTGAAAGCCTCTTTCAAAGCTACTAAGTTTTGCCTCCATTAATGGCTAGGATAAAAGTCACAYTCAATACAGCAGTATTGTCTTTTCACACCGAATTATAAACATCCCAAAATCCAAGATTGGTATTTTGGCTCCACTCTAGTGACCAGGAATCTACAGCCTGGTAAAATGAACTTTAAAAAGCCAAGCAAAGCAAACATCTGACAGCTCTCCAGAGAAAATCTTTTAGACATAAATAAAAAGGGAGGAGGAAAATCACAGTACTCACCAGGCGTGTATTAACAACAGGAAACAGCAATGCYAAGAGGGCCCCATTCAGCATATGCATCTGCAGCCTTAGAAAAAAGATGGGATATTATTTTCACAGATGGAAATAAAATGCAATATTTTCATGTATTTTATGTAGTATCTCATCAATAAAAGGTAGCAAGACACTTAAATTCTTTTGGCCTGAATTTGAATTAAGTCACTATTAAATGCAATAATGAGATACTGTTAAATGCAATAACCTGGACAAAACCCTATCTTTAAATGCACACTTAAAGTAGGACTGCTTTCTATAATGAGCTTTGGATTCCTAGAAAGCCTGGACTGCCTGTAATCCTGTTCATGATGCAGGCTGCTAAATAGTTGGAATTCTGCTGTTCATTTGTCTTCCAGAGCTTAAAATAGCATATTTGATAAAAGGTCTTACTCCTGTTCAATGCTGTGCATGTACAACTTCAAAGTAAAGCTTCAGGAACTTGAAAGAAGTCCCTTAAATAAAAGAATTACATTTATCAAAATGCAACAGCAATTCCTAAGCAAAGCACAAGGCAGGAAGGTAGTTTTAAATACTGTATTTTGTATAGCTTTCAGACATCTTTTTTCTGAAACACTGCTGGATCAYAGGAACAGAAAATTAGTATCAGAACTGTTTCAGTCTACTTTACATAAGACACAAAGTAAAGAATAAACTGTCTCCCACCACTGTCTGTCAAACTCTTGGGAATTTAAAAGTAACCTGAGGGGGAAAAGGTATTACAATTCTAAAACAGCTTTTCAACCATAATTTATATGCTGTCAGGGTGTTAGAAAATAGAAATACTCATTTTGAAAAACAAGAAATATTCTGCAAAGATTTCCTGGACATCAGACATTCTTTTCACACTCTCCAAGACAGAGATGCTAACACAAGATGCTCTGTTCAGCATAATCCCTGCACGAATAAGAACGGCAGGGAAAAGCTGCAGACAGACAACATGAGGCACTCCCCCAGCATAAGTTTTCCAGTAAATGCCTACACTAAAATAAGGAAGAGCAGAGTTTAATGTCATGGTGGCAACTACAGCTGTTCCTGAGTACCACTGGGTGCCCCAACCCTCCCCACACCACCACTGGCTGCACCCCCAGCTGCACACTGGGCTCTGCTGCTGTAGCCCATTACAGCCTCCTCCACCACCTCTTGTTCCTGAAGTTAATAACAATACACAACATTTTAGAAAAGATTGCATAGATTTGAGAAATACCCAACCATGCTAGCGAGAATTTGCTTTACCTCTTTAACTTTACCTATGCACAATTTTGAAATTAGACCCATACTGCCTGCATGGCCTTCGGCAAGGCCCAGTTAGTAATTTTTACTGAGGATGCTAAAAAGGTTCGAGGCCCATGACACAAATTACAGCAGCTCATGCATTAATCTGCATTAACTCCACTGATACTGAGCTAATTCATGTTCATGAGCGAGGCCAAACCCACCAGGACACAAGAACCAAGGATAAGATTCTTATCCTTGAATGCCAATTTAAACCCTGACCCTTTTCAAAGGTGTTATTTTCCTATCCAAGCAATATGTCTTTCCAACTCAATATATTACTTAATATTTTATGACTTCAGCAGTGATTAACTTCTAAAATACATTATGCAAATAGACAGAAATACAGTAAGGAAGACATTTTACCTGAAGAGAATCATTGCAGTCCGACACGGAGGACAGGCAAGAAGAAAAATCTGAAATGTTAGAAACAAATTTAATTTAATGACATCACCACTTCTAGAATCCATTTTCTAAGTCTTTCCTACCCAGTTCTGTATGTCACAAATCATTTCTAGCCAGAAGTGTTTTACAGCAGAGCTAGAAAAGACTAAAAATCTTAAACAAGTTAAAAGGTCTCACATTGCCTACATATGAAAGGATTTAAGCAGTATAAGCAGCACTGAGGGTTCAGCTTCTGCCAGTGCCTAAGAAACCAGTCAAATTCTAGGCAGTTGTTAATGGCATTACAAAAGGTCTCTCAAAAAGCAGATTACTGTATTACCAATCATCTTCCAGAGCAGCTCCCCTAGCCCTCCACCATGGAGAGGTCCTTGCTGTGCTAAAGATCTGCATTTACACCACCACCACTGCCCTTCCCTTCAGCAGTGCCAGAGCCGGCTCTTGAGGATCCCACGCCAGATTTCTGTCCATAAGAGCCTCTTAACACCTCCCAAAATAAGGCTACCACAGTATCTGCCCTATGCATAAGCTTGGTAGTCACCTTTAAATACATCTATTGCCACACTCGAGTATTTGCAAACTACTGTAACAATGTCACCAATTATTAGCCAGCTGTTTCACAAGACTGAAAGTAAATACATACAACCAAATAGCATGTTTGCTTTTCTTTTCAGGCCATATTCCTACCATAAATAGGATCTCATGTAAATTTTAATGTAATAAAGTATTGTTGATTTGCTGAAATATCCCATCTCAATTTAGAGGATAACCATCATCTTTTTATACTGCTGTCCAAAACTTCACATAGCAAGTTAATAAACTTTGTATTAGCAAGTCTTACTCTAGATATGAGGACATTACCACATAAGTGTTCAGTAATAAAAATTCCTTTTTTTATGTTGTGCACTACTGCAAAGAAGAGACTCTGGCTTACTGTTCAATAAGTATTTCAGCAAAATATGGATCACCGTTTTTACTGCTGTTCCTAAAATACAGTAGCAATACATTGTTTACTGCCAAACAACAAAACAAATTATCACTAAATCACTTCCAGACAGAACATTTGGAGAATATGTCTGCTTTGTGAATGGCAGATTGGACAATTCACCAAATGTGTTTCTTTCAAGTGTTCCAGGGCTGGGAAGAGGCCCCCAATGGATACCGCAATTAATCCCTACCAGACCATGTACTTGCTGCAGCAATAGTAGAAGTGTTGAAATCTGGATCATACTACTGAGCCCTTTTATACACAAGGGGCTTCCTGTCATTACTGTACAAATAAATGTACAAATTCCAAATATTTTATTTCCAGGTCAAGTTTTTAATATATAGACATCTGTACATTCCATTCAAGTCAGTCTCAACAACAGCTTAGAACACAACACACACTCAAATCGTTTTTTCCAAGTCATACAACACYAATAAAGGCACAGCAAGAGAGGCAGCAATTAAATTTAATGGAATGTACCTCAAGATATTTTCTTAGTGGATACTGGTAAAATCCAATCAGAGTTTCTCTGAAGTCTTGCATTTAAAAAGCAAGTAATTTCAACTCATTAGGGCAGGTTAAGCAGGAAAAGAACAAAACAGATGCATGATTAGAATCCACTAATGGATGTTTTTCTGTGCTAAGGGAAACAAAGAATAAAAAAGTACACGCCAGGAAAATCTTATGAGAGGTCTTTATATCACCTTGCATGTAAGACCCATACAGGTTCTGGGAAAAGTGTTTAACACTTATTATGCTTCATTATTCCATTGTTGCATAGTTTGGAGTAAACTTTGTTTACTAACTAAAGTTCCTTGAATTGTGGACTGTATTTTCCCTTCTTTGGAGACCATAAATATGTTCTACGGATCTCCTGCGATAATTGTTTTTTCACATGCTACCTGCATTACTCAAACTTTTTAAACACTTCATGTTGTATGTTAGCAAAAGCAGATACGATATCTGCTGAACTCACTAGTTCATCTAGAGTTTTAAATTTATTTTATGATTTCCTTAAATTCAGAAATTTAAGGATAAATTTTAAGGAGAATTTTTTAAATTCTGATAAAGGCTACTGTTGAAGCATAGTTAATACTTCCATGAAACAAATTCTGCTCTTCCAAGATAGAGTTTTATTTCTTTTTATCTCCTACATCTTAAAAACAAATAAATCTAGATTGACCTTTTTCTCTATATGCACAAAATAACCAAACCAGAAATATGTCTTAATCATGCTAGACCCTTGTTTTTCTAACACACTGCAGAGTGCTACAACTACTATGTGATAGAGCAGAAGCTACAATCCGAGTCTGCCTGAATCTCAGCACTGAGGATAAAAACCAGCTCACATGGCACTGGTACAAAGAGATGGACATACCAATTTAAAACACTTCACTGCCATGGAGACAGGCAAAGAAGATTCACAGCTGCTTATTTTTACTTCAACTCTACTGAAAGCAACAGTTTCAGAAACTGATGAGGGAAAAATAAACATCTTTAAGCATAAAAATCCTTCTGTTAAGGGGATCTTTCAGAAAATAAGCCTGACTTCCATTTTTTATGACAGCAGAGAAATTGCAACCAGAATGTTTACATTTAAAGTTTAACATCATGGAAGAGATTTTCAAATGCTTCAGTTTCAGCAGTTCAATATCAACACTTTCTCTCTAAATATGTATACACGTGCCATGACAAACAAATATCAGCCTCTTAAAAGGAAATTTTAGATGACACACTTGTATCTGATTTTCAAAGATCTTTATAAAATGTATCATCATTCAGCTCAGAGTAATCAGCAGTCTTAAAACACACAGTTCACAGCAGACAAGCTCACAAGCTCCAACACAAGTGCTCCCACACTGATCCCATAATCCTACTATTTTTCACTGTCATACTGGAAATCCAATCCTCTGYCTTGCAGGAAGGGACAGCTCTGTTCCATAAACCAGTGTTAAGGCAGCAGCACGGCTGTGCAGAGCTCCCAGCCTGTGCTCCCCTGCAGAACTCTCAGTTTGGAGGCACTTGTGCTCTCAGAGCCCCCAGCCCAGCTGGCACTGCAGAGCTCCAGCAGACACTGGCAGTGTGCATGTGAAAGACTGCAGGCTAACGGATGCAAGAGAAAGAACAAAATCATGTGGTACTGAGGAAATATAGAAATAACAAGTCCTAAATCAGGACAATATTGTGGGTCAGGATGGCTGAGTCAGAAGCACAGGACCAGAAGAGTCTACGACTGTTTTCAGGCAATAAATTGCAAAGGATCTCGTAACACTGGTTAATCCACAGCCTGAAGTTCACTTCAATCTTGAGGACCCAGATGAAAATGAAAAGAGAAATTCTGTCACCATACCTCACAACTGCTCTGCAAGACCAAAAGTACAATTATCCATTCCCTTGGGAAATGTTTCTGGCATGAAGAAACGCATGGCCAGCACTCCCTTACATAAGCCCAAAGACAAAGGTCACACTACAACACATGATGGATCAGCAGGGCTGGATAGTTTGGGAACTGTAATCTACAGGACTGCACCTTAACTATTCCTTCCTTGGGACAAGAGCTTAGAGAGACTGACCTTGTGATTGGTCTGAATCAACCCAGGACTGGACTGCAAATCATTTCTTGCACTGCAAGCATTACAAGTGCTGAAATTATCACACTAATTTGGAGATATTAGTGGTTTCGATCATTTCATTTTTTAGATTCACATGGAAATAGATTTATTCGAACAACCTATTTTACAGTTTGCACATCTAGATTTCAGCAATGAGTAAGTGCACCAGTTTAGAGAGGTGGAAAAGAGTAAAGACCACAAACCACCAAACATAGCTGGTTTCCTATTTTCCATTTAACTGTACTGCTAGACCGAAGGCAGTAGGAAAGAAAAAAGTTTTTGTTGTTCTATCATTGCACCTTTTTAATCCAGCAGTCCCTCTACCATATACTTGTAATCAGCTACTGCCTACAATAGCCAAAAGTCTACAATACCAAAATGCCTGCAAGCATTTTTCCCATGGATTATGAGCCATGACTTGCCTAATCACAACTGATGAGAGGCTGTGGAACATGCTAGAGTTATGTCTAGGAAAATTCTCAGATGCTTTGGATCTTTGATGTGCATGGAACGTCACATTTCACCAACAGTTGTAGTAATCAACATTTCAAAAAGCAAAACTAGTAAAAATCTCAAGAGCTGTTCTCAAAAGATATACACAGTCTACTACACAAAAAGGGTACAGCAGCAATACTGTCTCTGAGCTGGAGAAGAATACCTCCTCAAGTATCTAAAATTGAAGGTTATTGCATCACACCGTAAGTTAAATAGGGAGAGCTCACTGGTTGGGGTTTTCTGTTTGTTTGGTTCTATGAGCTGGCTGGATCTCTGCTTTTCTCTTATTCCAGAACACTCCAAATCTCCACAAAATACTATACGTAACAGGTCCCCTCAAAAGTATTTTAATGACACTGATTTTCAGTCAGTACACTGAGGCAGAGAACAGTCAAAATCTGTCATGAAAGGCTTTTCTTCTATCAGTCTTAGCCCTGCTGAAACAGAAACATGCATAACAAAGATCATCTTGTTTGATGAAAAACCTAAAAAGACAAAAGACAATTCAAAAGGTAGCGAGAAAGAACAGAACAAGTCACACAATTCCAACCATTCCAGATGAAACATCACAGTAGCACTCGTGGGATCGATGGAAACACTTAGAGATGTCTGAGTAGTTCCTGGCAGAAGACAGCTGAGCACAGTACCCCTAAAACCCCTGCATCCACAGCACACATTTCATTTACCTTTCAAAACAGCAGCTTGTCTGTCCCCACGCAGCCTGTTTGATTTGGTATCTCCTTGCAGCAGACTGGAAACATCCTTCTTTTCTAATATTCCAGTCATGATCACTTAACCAGATCATAAATTGATTGGTTTACTTTACTATTTTAAAATGAAAACTTGAAGAGGTTATATTTTAATTTCTACTGGCAATAATGGGAGGATTGTGAAAAATTCATGGAAACTGGATTCATCCAGAACAGGAATGAACGTAAAACAAAAAGAAAAAAAGAGAGATCGAGAGAGGCTTTAATCAATCTGCATTGAAATAAAAATTTTCACCCTCTTAGGTGTACTAAAGTACTCTCCAGGGCAGAAGAGATTAAAAGGTACGTTCAAAAGGCAAAGATATAGTAAAGTCCACTTACCTCAGGGTGGTAAGGTTAAGTGTACTTTACTGTACTTGTGAAAATCACCTATTTTCCCTCACAATAAGGCAAGGAACATCCAAGCAGACAGATAATTTAAAATATGTAAATTTTTTTTAATTAATTCTAAAATTAATTTTTAAGTAAGTTCAAAACAAACATTCCATCATTTATCAAAAAGCAATAATACACCTCCATCATATAGCTTTGATTCAGCATCTCTCTTTCTGTACAATCAAGTCAGCACAGAACAGCCCTATCACTTAAAAGCCATCACTTGCCTTCTAAAAGGGAACTTAAAAATAAAAATCATATCTGTGGTTTGACAAGTTCAGACTGACAAATCCAAAAAAAAAAACCAGAAGAGATACCAAAAGATGTTGTATTCTCGTTGCTAAATAGGAGCAAGTCGAATGTATTCAACATTCTAGCATAAAAATCACCACTGCCTTACTGCAGCTGTCAGACAGGTTCAGGGATTAATGTGTGCTGCATTAATCTGGCGTTAAGGACACTCATGATTCAAAGCAACACTGCTGGAAGAGCATTAAGAAATATTACAGTAAAAATAGTTTCTGTGTTATACAAACCAGACTCTGGAACACAAGAAGCTGCCTGTCCCTGCTTCCAACCTTCCAGCTTCCCAGTTCTACCCAGGGATGGAAAAATTGTAGCAAGTTGAACAGTTTCCATCCTTTACAATCTAAGGTATTGTAAATTATATATGTTCATTGGGACATTCTAGGTTAGTCTCCCCTTTCACAGGCTTAGTTTGTTTACTTAGCAAACCTATATTCACCTTCTTTCCTTTTAGAGTCTTAGGTGAAAGATTTCTAGACTTCTCATAGTTTAGGATTATTAACATATGACTCAGGTCTTCCTACGAGTGCATCAGCATGAGCCCTCACACCTTCAGAATTAGTATTTCAGAGGTCACTGAAGTTACTTTTGCTTCTTCTCTAACTACTATCTACACCAGCCCTTCACTAGTAGTGGGTTACTTCACTCCTCATTCTTAAATCAGCACTTTAACAAAACCTGACCATCAAAAACTTATCTGAGGTAAAAGAACAAAAAGAGGCTAAATTTAAAAAAAAATAAATTTATAAGTCCAACTTCTTAAGAAAAATAAATTTACACTGAATTTAGATTGACTTGCATCTCCATGTGTCAGTGACACATGAATTCACAAGAAGATTTTCATGTGCATATTCACTTTTGTTACTTTTCCCCTGAGCATATTTTGTATTGGTTTTCTAGGAAAGCAAAATCATCATAGAAAAGTCCTGCTCTACTCTGCCTCAAATCACCAATACCTTTTTTCTTGTCACAGTTCAAAATTCCTCAATTTGTACGGTTTTACAACAGAAATTTGTAGCTGTTAAAAACAGAAGATAATAAGTAACTAATAGCCTTACTGCAGCTAATTTTTGCCAAAGAAACACTAACAGTAACACAATCCATAAAAAGCTAAGGCACACAACCTTGTATTCCTGGTAATTTAAGTCAGCATTTCACTAACCAACAAAGTATTACAATATAAACAATTAAATTCACTTGACACTAATTACTTGGCCATCTGAATAAACATAAACCCTCACCACATCCATCTAAAACCCTGAGGAAGTGCCACCAGTAACATGAGTCCCATTACACTCTGCAGGTTTCAAATTCGTGGCACAGAACTTGTTCCTGGTGAACACTGACACGGTTCAAATTGCTGCAGGGGATGTGGCTGCTGTACAACCCCTGCAGTAAAACCCATCATCTGTGACTGGGAGGGTAAACATTTATAGCAGGGCAACGAGAGAGCAAAGAAGGGCTCCCTACACTACAGATCATGGGATGAAAAACATCCCAACCCCTGGAATTTGTAATGTGTCCAGTGTGGGTACTGCTCCTGTTTTAATCCACCACTCCACCAAGATTCCTAAAGGCCTCAGGCAGCTATTCCTGAAACACCAGTTTAAGTTACCATCAAACAACCTACATGGAATGGTGTGTGAAACTGCCAAATAGGATAAAAAAATCCATCCTAAAATATGTATTACAGCCAACAGCAACACACTTTAACACTGGATAGTACACTGAAACAATTATTAATAGCTCTGGTCTCAAAAAAAGAAAAAAAAGAAACAAAAAGAGGCCTTTATCTCCCTAATACRTTGTTCAAACTACATATGTCACACTTTGAACGATATTTGCTTTAAATCTGTGATGATCTCATCAAAACAAACCAATATCTGGTTACCTAATCATTCATCCAGTGGCCTTTAGATGATAACCCTCAGAGTAAATATTTGGGGTCAGAGAAAGCTAAGCTTTTGCATCCACAGTTTCCACTCATGCAATTCCTACTCCTGTTTAGAGAGCAAGATATCCCCCTTGTCAACTCCCCACTTTTATATTCTTTTCTCCTAAGAATATTCAGAATAAAGAATTATCTAAGAATGCATTATAGCCTCAGGCACAGGAGTATTTCCAAATTCTAGCAACTTCAAAACAAAGGCTTAACCAAGACCTTTAGACTCCAATTCCTTAACTAGAACGTTCATCTGTGGTCCCTGTCACCTGCACTAAAGCTCAGGATAAAGCATCACTGGCCACACCTTATTTAAATTAAAATGGCTGGTCCATAATCTCCTCAAACAAAGAAAACTGAACCACAGCCTTAGGACACATCTGCTAGCTGATTATACTAAATAAAAAATTACTATTATTTCTGACTAAGAATCCCTGCCTTGCCTCATACTGATATTTCTCCATTTGTCTACCATATGTTGGGATTTACTAAAAATAAACACTATGGTGAAACAAAGTATATACAATGTTAAAACTACCACAGGAAAGCTTTTCCTCAGTTCCATATGTAATTTTTACACTAGTTGCAGTATCAATAAAAGCCTCAACTTCAGTTGACTTTGTTTCTTAAACACAACAAAATCATTGCTCAAAGATAATTGTAACAATTAAGAAAAAAACTAACAGTTTTTGGAACCGGGGCAGATTAAGCTATCCAAGCATGCCCTGGTGTTCTGAAAGCCAGATCCATGGTTCTGGAGCGTCATAGACCTGGGATAAAGGAACTGATGGATTTTTTCCTGACCTGTCACTTCTTATCTGTGCCCCTGAGGCTGCTATCATCTTCCTGGAAGTAARATGCACTCTTTTGCAAGAAATGAGGCTTGCCACCGAGAAACACTGGTGCTTTCAGTGCTTTAATTCTTCTTCATCTGCCCTTTTTCACCACACACCAGGATGAACTTCCTCTCTAGCCATCAGCTGTAAGGGAAAGCATCACAAGTTAACTTGCAGCTGTAAAAAGAAAGATTTGTATATTCTGCAGATCTATAACTGACCTGCCACACTTCATAATCTGGCACATTTGTGAGTGTCACTGCACACATCTTCCACTGAAGGGGTGAATTTCCTGATACCAGAGAGCATTTCAAAACACTGAAAGGGCTGCTGACCTCACTACATCTCATATACCTCTTAGATAGACTCATTTGGGAGTAAATCAAATCAAATTTTTTTTTTTACAGTCATTAATATATGATAAAACTGAAATTTAATACAACTTTATCTCCTGAAACAGAGTCCTGTCCTGTGAGGTGCTATAAAAATTACAAGTACCAGGTTTTGGAATGTAGGAGGTACACATGAAAGTCATGTAGATTGGGGAAATATGCACATTCACAGAAAGAGAGATTCAGAAACCTACATTCAGAGACTTAGTTTTTGAAATATGTATAAATATTCATAGGAAATTTTGTCCCTTTAATTTTAATTCAAGGTTTTGAAGAGCCAAAACATAGAAAACTATACACAATTTAACTGATTCTTCCAAATATTACAAAGCATTTAGGAACCATGTACAAAAATTAAAAGAAAAAAAAGGAAGAGGAAGTAATTAATAGATATATTTTGGGACATATTCCCAAATGATGCAGAATTCAGTCAAGCTATGTTTATTATGTAAGTTTTGAAGACAGCCCATTGTTTCCAAAAACACAGTAACCTCTTTTGCAGAGGACAGTAAAGATCCAGGTCTCTAAAGAAGCCAGAACTGGAAATAATGAACACAAGATTTGGTATTTACTGAATGGCAGATGCACTTAGCATTAATTTTAGTTATGCAAACATCAGATCAAGATCTCTGGATGAAACTGGACTCCCCTATACTTTCTTCCAGCTATTGCTTCCCCTTTAGTTTACTTCTCTTTGCCTAAAGAGATCACCAAAGTAATCATCCAGCAAAACAGGCATTTCCTACAAACACATTTTCTTTATTCCAAACAAATGTCAGTCCCTAATTGGCCAAAGGGCAATAATTCAGTGAAGAACTGGAAGAGAATCACAACTGACCAGCTGAGAATTTACCACTGAGAAATGATTCTTGCAAAACTCTTCCTAAAATAAAATAAAATTACAAAACTTATTTCAAGATTGGTATTAACCCACCATTCTGGACGAAGGCCTAGACATACTAAAATCAAGTTGAAAATTTACAACAGTTAGAGAGAAGGACTAGCTGTACCTACCATTTTAGGATTAGAGTCATGGTTCTGCCACTTCCTCAATCAAGGTTTAATAAACTTACACATGCATACTTTTAATTTCTACAGACTGCTCAGTCATAACCTTCAGTGCTCAGAACAGAAGATCTTTTAAAAAAGAAAAACATTATAATGATCACATAATCACTAAGGTTGGAAAGAACCTTTGGAGATCACCCTACCAGTGTTACCTACAACCTCTGCTTTAGATGGCTTTTTCCTTACCTTTTTTTTTTTTGTTACAGATTTCTCTTTTGCAATACAGACTAATTCTAGCTCTGGCTCCTGGTTTGCATTTGTCTACACTTAACCTTAACCGCCTGTTAACTCCAGCTGGGTGTCTTCAGGACATCAAGAGACACCTGCATTTACTTATTTTCATTAAGTTACCTTGATTGTGAATAGCAGCTTGCAAAATGTGTGTGACAAATTACAGAGTGGGGGTATAGGAACAAATAATGGAGAAATAGTTTTTGATATAAATTCCAACCACTCCTTCACTGAACTTGAAACAAAGAACTGCTACATGAGCACAGGGGCTTTGATTGAAAAGTTTAAAAAATGTATAGGTTAAAGAATACAGAACAGATAAAGAAAATTGGTTTGATATCAGCGGGTTTGACATTGAAAGGCATGAAATTTTCCTTTCACCTCACTAAAGCAATGCTGTAAGTGCTCTGGTGCTCACATACAGGGAGACAACACTTACGTGCACACTTCTCAACAAGCACACTCTGGCTGCTGCTCAAAGTCTCCTTCACAAAACTTGTAAAGAGATCAATAGTGTTGTATTTGGCTATTGAGGGAATCCTCCCTGCTACACTGCTCCATCAGAAACTTCAAAGATTTCCTTCACATAGCCAATACCACAATTATGTGGCCTAAAATACTCGAAAGGATTAATGTCTTGAAAATATAACACCTGGTTCCTTAAACAAAAGCCGATTTTTTTCCTGCTACCCAAAGGCAAATAGGTTTGTAACAGCCTAGGGATTTAATGTTTCCCTTTTATGCCAGGTTTGCAGCAACACTGGTCCAATCATACCCACAGTCTTAAAAGGAGAGTGGTTTGTTTAGGCTTTTTTTTTTAACAGAGGTATTCAAATAATTGTCACAAAGACCATTCTTTATGTAAAGAAAGAGTTCAGTATGAGTTCCTTCACAGGCTTCTCCCCTTGCTGCACCACACGCTAACTAAACATGATGCTGCACAAACAAGTCCCATCCCCATCCCACAGCTGGCAGAGAAACCACACAAGTTTCCATTCACCTTTGTTATAAAATATATATAATTTTTTAAGAGTTAAAGGATTTATCTCTCAATGATGCTGCACTCACAACACCAGTGAAGAAACACCCTTCTTCCTCCAAAAGCTATGTACGAAGCCAAAACCCAGAGCAGAAAAAGAGTACTGCTGTTTCTAGGTAATTCAAGCAGCTGACAGGACGGCAACAAATTCTGTGAAGCTGATTAACCATGAGACTTGTTTAGGCAGTTAAATGTGTTCACTTGATCGACACTTCATCCCTGCAATGACACATCTAAACTAGCTTGTCCACTCATGAAAACATTTGATTTGAACACAGGTTGGCATGATAGGCAGAAATTAGACACCTGGTCAAAACAGACTCATTTCTAAAACTCAGTAGCTAGTATATTACTCAGTTTTGTCTGCCCAAATGCACACACATCTAGCTTTCATTTTATTTTGATCTCATTTCAGTCGTAGGTCTTTTAAGAGCAGGACCTTTGTTTTTATGCAAAGAAAACTTGAAGGATAAATTTTCGGTTCCAAATATTTTTGGCCCAGAACCCAGACAGAGTCTTTGTTGCTGAGGTGAAACAGTCTCAGCTGAAGAAAATGAAAACAGAAAGAAGAGTGAAAGAAGAGACCTTTACCAATAGCTACTGTTGGCTTCCCTTTGAAGTGATCTCGATTGTTGTAGCACATTTCATCTCTTCACCTTCTACTTTGTTCATTCTATTAATTAGACATAGCAGCAGGATTATGTACAAACTACTGCAAGAACAGAAGCGACAGATTATATTTTCATATATTTCATCTTGCAAATCTGTTGCCCTCAGCAAATTCAGGCCAGGAAAAAAAATGTTTTCAAGATTCCAACCACGTATTACCTGCCTGCTGGTGGAGGTCATTGACTGTCTTTGTCAAACCCTCTTTCTCTGCTGAAAGCTCTTGGTTTTGCCATTACTTTATTTCTCTACATTAAGCCCAGGCCTATTTCTAATACATCTTTTTGAGGATGAAGGGGCATGACTTCTGCATTTTGCTGACATGCCCACCTTCTCAATTTCACACATGCTGGAAAATCATTACTAATGAGTAATTAGCATAGGATTATTTTAGAAATCTTTATAATTAGTTGAAGAGATTCAGAAATGGCAATGCCTGACTACAGAGCTTAAGTCTCCATCTCCCTGTGGGAGAGCATTATTGAAAGAGATGAACACTACCAGTCACTCCACCTTTGTGTAAGCATTTTGCTGAATGCTTATCGAAAATCCTAAGAGACAACTAAACTTTCAAATCCTACTGTTAATATATCCTCACCTCTTTCCAGAGAATAGAAAAATTTCCCAGTTATCACTAAGCACTGCCTAGAAATGGAAAGTGGCTGTATTATTTTATTTTAATTATTTCTACACAGTCCTTGCATGCCTTCATTCCCAATAGTGACTGACTGATTGCACAGCAATCCTTATCACTTCACGGGAAGGAAGTGTCCTGTGCTGTAAATACTGAGCAAACACTGCATCATGGCCTAGGAATTTACATAACCTACTAATTAAGTTCTGAAACTGTAAATTAGTTGCTGTAAAGGTCTTGAATATTGCTGTAGCAGCTTGTTTTCCCCTTCTTGAAATAAAATCCATCTCCCTCAAACCCCTAGTACAACAAGAAAAGATGTTTCTCTTCCTGTTACGAAAAGCTCTCCAGATGTGAATCCAACAACTGGCTTGATCTGATTCAGCCCAGATCACCTCACCTGCTGCAATAGGAGACCAAGAAAATGGCATTGATCTGATTTTCATCTGTTATTGATCTTAGACAGACATTGCTATCATGGCAACTCTTATGAAAGCCTTTTTGACATTCTTCTATTAATTCTTGACCTTGAATTTTCTAAGCTGTTCAGTGTAGAGGGTACCACATTTTGCAAAATTAAGCAAAATAATATTATTTGTTGACATCTCCCACATGCCTTACCAAACTCAGAGTAACTGATAATTAAGCACATGCACAGGACTGCTAACAAACACAGCTTATAAGCTTTAGATAGCCCGGTTCAGTAACTGTTTGTTTACATATCCGTTATTTTGAAATCTACACAAATTGCACATTATTGCACATCAACAACCATGCCACAAGTCATTCAAGCACATGGTTTATCCACACCTATTAGGCCACATCAGTTTGTTCACCCCATGTATGAGAAACAGGTAACACCTGTTTACTTACTCTTCAGCCTCTAAAATTAGAAATGTAAACCAACATTGTCTGCACAATGAGTAATTTGTTTCTCCAACACCTTCACAAAACACAATCACACCCCTAGAAGTCACTTGCTTGAAAAAGTTGCATGTAAATGACATAGCTGTTTTTGCAATAATCTTGTTTTCATTATATTTGGTGCGAATTTCAGCACTCCTGTCAGTGAACACAGCATCTTCTATTCTTGAAACAAGCATCAGGTGAAGGCAAGTGATGAAAAAGCCTTAATTATTTATACTTTCAACCAGAGATTTGGGCATTAGTTATAGCTACAATTTGACCTTTTCCTCTGACTTGGGTTTTTTGATAGAGTTCATTCAACGGACTAAAAACCAAGGTGTAAAATTTTTATACCTATTCTTGGAATTTGTACTTTTGGTCCACAAAACGACTATGCGAAAAATACTGTCTTGCAAGTACACCACAAAAGCAAACTTCCAAGCGACCCTGCACAAGCCTTACCTGCATCATGGTGACCACGTGGCAGGGATTCAGGAGGTAAATGACAGTCCTGGTGGCAAACTTGAAGCCCACCTCCAGCCCAAAGATGAGGCAGAGCAGCACCAGCAGCATGTTCTTGCCCAGGCTCTCCTGCTTAGTCTGGGGCTGCTGCAGCAGATTCTCCAGCTCCCGGACATGCAGCTGCCTGAGCTTCCACAGGGACAGCAGGATCTCCACGATGCCCACACTGAGGAAGACCAAACTCTCCAGCAAGCGCTGCTGGCCGGAGAGAAAGGCGGCGCATTCCGGCCCTCCATTGCCGGCAAAGCTGGGGTCCACCCCGCCATACATCCAGTCCAGGAGGTTGTGCAGGCTGTAGCGAGACATGGCGGGACGGTGCCTCCTCTCCAGGAACAGGTAGGAGCAAGACGGAATCAAAGCCAAAATGCTGCCGGGCTGACGAAACATAAAACGCCCAGACGTTCCCGCTGCAGCCCTCCCTATCCAGGCTCCGGGAGAAGCGGGCAGCTCCGCTCGGGGCACGGGCAATTCCTCACTTCCCTTCCGCTGCCCGGAGTCCCGCACGCAGCAGCCTGAGGGGAGGGAGAGGCCGCCGCTGCACGGAGCCTGCGAGCTCCGGAGCCCCCCGCCCCGGGACCCCTTCTCTCCCTGCCCAGCTCTGCCGCCGACCGCTCTCCCCTTCCTCCCCGTCCCCAGCCGCCCTTCCCGCGGCTAGCGCCGCGTGCAGCCCCCTCAGCCCGCCCCGCTGCCCCTCCGCAGCGCCCGCCCGCGCATCCCCCGCGTCCCCGCGCGCGGGCGCGGTACCTCCGCGGGCGGGCGGGTGTCAGGGAGCGGCAGGCCCGGCGCCCCCGGCCATGGCGCCGGCCCCAGCGAGGGACGGGAAGGAGGAAGCGGCGCTCCGCTCAGCGGCGGCGCCGGCACGGCCGAGACTCCGGGCCCGAGCGGGCGGGCCGCTCCCCGCGGCTGGCCCGGCCCCTGCCCGGCGCCGCAGCATCACCCCACCGACGTGCCTGACTCACGCCGAAAAATGGACGGGTCCCCCGAATTGGCTGCGCCCGGCCGCCCGCTCCTCCCTCCGCCCCGGCTGCGCCCGCCTCCCGCCGCTGCCTCCGCTCCCCCCGCCTCCCTTCACCGCTGCTGCTCCCTCGGCGGGCTGCACGCTGCCTGGCCGCGGCTCCCTCCTGCCTGTTGCCGCTGATTGCGCCTGGCTACTGCCCCCTTCCTCCTCCTTCTTTTCGCAGCCAGCCCCACGCAGCTGCCCGCGGTTCGCCCCCTCAGTGCCACCGGCCCGGAGGGCGGGAAGGACCGGGCACGGCTCTGCACGCCCCTCAGCGCGGTCGTGTTCGCCCACCCGATCGGCAGCGGCCTTAACTCGAGAAACGAGTTTTGCAAGTGCCATTGCAGCAGGGATAGGTAGGTCGGCCGAGGAAGGGACAAATCGGAGCGGGGCTCCGGGTCCAAACCCGAGTGGGGCTCCAGCCCAGCCCCGGTCTGGACAGGGGCAGGTACCTGCAGCCAGGTGTGCTCAGTGCTGTACACAGGAACCTGCAGCCAGGTGTGTCCAGTGCCATGCACAGGTACCTGCAGCCAGGTGTGTCCAGTGCCATGCACAGAGTGCAGACCCTGCTTGTCTTACACAATTTACTGCCATGTGTGCCAGACCAAGCCCTGTGCAGCAAAGTCCAGGTTTGATTCCTGGTTTGTGGCATTGCGAAAATTGTACTGCAAACGTGTAACTCTGTATGTGAAAGGCAAAGGTCCGTGGAGATCCAGGTAGAGCAGCGGGGTTAAGGGGATATTGCCAAGGCAATCAGAGCCACGGACATCCCCTGAGAGCTGTCTCATCCTACAGGTTTTATTTCACATAACCTGCATGCAGCACATTCCTCTTGCCATCCTGATCATTAYAGGGCTGCCCTTCTCTGCAGTGCTAGGACAGCACCATCACCAGCCAAACTGCTAAGCCTACTTAATTGAAAATAAAAGCTTAATTTCATAAATGAGTTTGAAAAGACCAGTCAGATATACTGGCCAAGTCAAAGTAATTTCTATACAGACAGAGAGCAGCAACACCTGGTCTGTAAAGCTGGAGGCAGTACGTGAATGCCATTCTGCTGTGGAAAAAATTGCTCTCTTTTTGGGAAAGAAAGGGTCCCACCAGGCTTTTCCAAAATCTTCAAGGGCTCCATTCCACAATTAGAGCTTAATAAGAAATCTACAAAATGCTGTTTTTCAGTAACTGATGATTCGTTAAAACATCTGTTGTTGATCTAAACCTGCAGCACAAACTTCTCTCAAATGCCTTTAACTGGACACACACATACCTGCAACACACACCTGCTGCACTAACCTGCTTCGCAGCCTGAATAGTCAAAACAAAAAGCTCAGCAATAACACCAATATTTGGCAATTTTCTTCTTCCTCTATTTCTAAAACACAGGATTACTACTCACGAAGATAAGCACAGAGTATTTCCTCTCAGGGGTCTGCCAATGAATCTTGCCATGAACAACCTAGAACAGATCTGTCTCTTTGCACTCCCTCAGTTACATACAAGAGGACAGCTACTGCTTCTAGAAGCAATCCCAGGCAGTTTTATACGTTACCTCTGCATTTCATTCAGTCTCTCACCTTTGGCAGTGTCTGGGGTCTGTTTCTTTCCTGAGCTTTTCTTTGATGAAGTGAACAGCAGTACATCAGAACAGCAGTACATTGTCAGGTGTTGGTATCTCAGATGTAGCGATTTCTCTAGAATATGGCCTAGCCACAAGAATATGAGGGCTTGGTCGGGTGGTTTGGGGTTGTGGGTTTTTTAGAGACTGCCAGTGAAGAATAACTGGCTGAGAACATGAAAGTGGGCAGTATTTTCCTCATAAAAAAGAGCATTTGCAATATGACAGCTTGTTGTCCATTGAAGAGGAAGGGAACAGCTAAATAAAGACATGTCATGAAAGCTAAAGACTCAAGCAATCAATAGTTAAGACATCATAGGAAGGAAGTCTAAAGAAAGGAGTTAAGAAAAGGAATGATGCTTTAGAAAATAATTCAAAGGGCCATTTATCCCAATTGTGAGTAGAACAGAAATAGCAGAAAGCTTAGCTTGGCCACATCATGAGGTCTCTATTGACCTTAAGCACATAAAGAAAATACAAAGGAAGATGGGTCAAATCACTAAGAATAAGAAAGAAAGACTAGAAAAGGTATTGCTGTAAAACCATTGAACTGTCAAGAGCTACCAAATAAAAAACTGCCCTTTACATATATTTGTACTAAAAAGGATATAGAGAAATTATTAACCCCCTACTCAACAGAGAAGAAAATCTGTCAACAAATTATGAACAAAACTAAAGGGGTTGGTGCCTCTGTTGTATCAGACTTACAAAAAGATCGAGCACAAGCAGAGACTGCTGATGCCAAGACCAAAATTATCTCAGCCCAGAGTAGGTAAGAACAGATAAGGAGCACTCTGATGAATGGAATATTTTCAAATTGAGTCTAGTGAACATGACTGAAAGACAGCTGAAGAATTAAGAAGGTGAATGGTATGCTGCAAAAACAGAAGAGGCAGCTGTAAATTCTGTTCTTCTAGAGAGTATGGAGCCAGAGAAATACAGCTTGATTTAAGTGTAACTAACTTAAATTCATGGAAAAATCCTGGGACAAATAGTCTCATAAACTATTATTAGCACCTAGATGATAGCCAGAGAACAATAGCAGTCAACATGGATCTGTCAAAAAATCACACCAGATAACTTGATTTTTTTCCTCCAGTAGGTAACAGGCCTTATGGATAGAACAGAGCCTGTTGTCAGTTTGATTATGTTTGTGACACTTGCATGACATTTTCATTAAAAAGTTAAAGAAATAGAGTCTGAATAAATGCATTATAAAGTCTGTACAAGACTGCATAGCAAGCAGTAGTTCATAGCAAACRATAGTTCACCGACAAAAGGAAAGGATATACTGCTGGTTTTCTAGAGCCTGTCTTCGGGATGGGTCTTTTTGTTATTAACAATGTAAACAATGGAACAGAGAACATACTTATTAATTTTGCAGGTAATGCAAAGCTGGGGGGAGGACACAGGATTACATTTTAAAACATTTTTGACCATTCAAGAAACATACTTCAAAATAAACAATAAAGAAGATATTCATTAAGATCAAGTTGCATCATAGTTCAGCACATTACACTGTTCAAAAATCATCCTTGCCTTTCCTCCTCCCCTTGCTCCTTGTTTTCCATCACACTGTCTTATGCCAGCATGAATTTTTCTGGGGCTCTCTGGTTGACTGTATGAGGAAGCTGATTAACTTTACAATTATAATTCCAGAGTTAGGTGTAACCTGGAGCACTTTGCTGATCTATTTGATTCTACTTTGGGTCATGGCAATGCATGAGGTGACCTGCTGATTTCTTGTCTTGCAGTGATTTTCCACTCATTAGAAAGAAGGAACATAGTTGGTATAAAACTGAACATCCTGATACGACTGATACTTCTTTGCAACAGCACAATATTGACCATTCATGTTCAGACTGTGATTCAATATAAATCCAAAATCTGGTTCTCTGATTTAAATCTGCTGCATGGTTTAGGCACAGTTCTTTCATTCTCTCTTAGTTTCTTCAGCTTCTTTGAAAGGCACCCTGAAATCTGTGAATAACAAGTTAGTATTATTGACTGAACACTAAGCCATTGATCTTTTCTGTTTATTAGCCATTTCTTCTCATCCTTTCTCTAAGTAATTTAGGATCTTACTAAAATCCACTGTAAACATACCTATCTCCTATATCAATAGAAATGGTTCCCTAAAAGCAATAAATTCCTGCAACTAAAATGTTTGCATGAGAGCCTGAGGCTTGTTCTTGTATCTACCATGAGATTTATTTTTCTGTCAGTGGCTTTTTTAAATATAAAAATGGTGAAATCTAATGTTAATCCATGAAGAAATGCCAGGCCCGGGGCATACCAGGAGTTCTTGACCACCCAGAGCCCCAGTTCTCCCCCAGGCTGGGCTTTAGGCAGACCTCTGACCTCAGCTCTGGCCTTTGCTGTTCCTGATTTGTTGACTGGGCTTCCTGGACTGACCTTGGACTTGGCTTGTCCCTTCTCATTTCCCTAATGATCCCTGAACTCTTACAGCCCCTGTCACCATTCCAGCCCTGTTCTCCTGGCCTGGCTGGATGCTCTGAGATGAGCCCTTGTTCAGGTCGGTGCCCCTGTGTGGTTGCCCTTGGCTCCTGGATCGCTGCCTCCATGGGACAGCCCCACTCTCTCTGCTCCCCACCAAGGTATGAAATTTAAAGGCAGCTTATGCTCTCTCTGGAAAACAAAACTCTGCATCTTGTCTCTCCCTAATGTGTCATTTGCAAATTCCATCTTAAGTGAGCCTGGAATTAAAGGCAAGGCCTGAAATCTTGCATGTGGTCGATATCATCAACAAGCATCACRAGGTGGACTTCAAAGCAGAAGGACTAAAATACCTTAATTCTTATTCACAAAAGCATTTAAGCACATGTTTAGCTTAAGCCTGATCTCAAATCCTTTGAATTTAATTACATAAATGGAGACCTTTCCTCAGCACCAAGCTCTGCTGCTGTACTTTAGAAATGTGATTGTACACATCAGTATGTAGTTACGCCTGTAGCATAGAAGCTACCAGAAGCTTTGTGCCCTTGTTGGATAGGAGGCGTTAAAAAATGCCGCAAAACAAAACAACAAAAACCCCCCAAGCTAAATGAGCAGCAAAGCAAATYATATTTAAAGTCCTGAAATGTTTCTGGTGAATAACAATATTCATAGACTTTCCTTGTTTGTAATTTTTTTTGTCTCAAGAACAGTACTGGGCACAGCATTGCAGTCTGAAATATGCTTTGAGCAGTCAGAATGAGACTTAGCCTCTGGGCAGCACTTGCAGGCGATGGGCGTGAATATATTCAAGTCGTGTATATGGAAAGCAACACCACTTGTAAACCAGAAGGCCTTTTTCTGTACTAAATAGAAACCACAGTCTCTTTGGCTTCCTATTTACACCCTACCTCTTTTCACTTTTCACTTGGCTTCTTGCTTCATTCCTTGTAGCCCAGGAATTAAATCAAATGTACTTTCCCTTCACAAATTAGGACAATTGCTCCCCTACCAAGGTTCAGTCTTCAGAAGTCTATACATGTACATCCTTCCTCTGGCCTTATTTTCAAAGTGCTTTTTGTCGTTAGGATGGCTTTGACAGCCCGGGCTGAGTTCTAGTAACTCCTGAAGTATTTTTATAGTCTTGAGAAAATTATTCTCATTTTATCCACTTTTCAGAAAGTAATCAAACCCAGGATCATTTGTGAAAGCAGTGGGACCACAAGCAATGCTTTTCTGGCTGTGGCAAGGGCTGATTACTTGCTTTGAACACAGGAAATAGGCTACGACAGTCCGGTGGCAGTCGAACACTCCTGCTGGCTGCACTCCTCCTGGTGAAGCTGTAGCTGGGTATAGATCCCTGTCAGGAGCATGCAATACATGTTTAGATGTGACATCAAACATTCCTACCTCGCTGCAGGTGTGACATGCCAGGTAAGGGCTCTCTCAGCCTCGAGGGGCACCCTGAGAGGTGTCCCTGCCCCAGGGGAGATCATCACCACGAGCTGCCATACAGGACACCTCAGTGTTCTGAGATGATACAGATACAGCAAGCCACTCAGTACAGGGTGGCTTTTTTTGCTCTTATTTTGCTGTTTTGTTGCTTTTTTCTTCTTGCTACAAATCTAGGTTCATAGAGATTCCTCCATCAGTTATTCTGATATCTTTCTATTGAGCCAATTGCTCACATGTATTTTTTATGAATTTAAAGAAAGGCTTGTGGTAGTGTAATTGCTGATTTCCTCTCAAGGAATTTTCTTGAGAGAAAGATGAAAGGTTGTTGTGTTTATCATATCTCTCCCTGTCAGCTAATTTAGCTAGAACATATGCTAGACAATACTGAAAAATAGGTAAATGTCAACTAGAAACATTCAAAATAGAAGTTTAAAAAGCATATCACATTGTCATGTTTTTTAACCTGATGGACTGAAAATAATTATATAAAGCACCAACAGAAACTTACTAGATGACAACTGGATGAACCAGCTTCTCACCGATTCACATTTCTGTCACAGTTGCACTATTTTACTTATTTTTCCCCTTACATAAAATGCTACAGTATTAACAGACACAAAAACCAGGTGAATGTAAAAGCAGGGAAAAATACAGAAATATCATGAATTTCTGTAGCAAACAGCAAACAGCAAAGTTTGCTCTGAGGTAAAGAAAATCATAGTTGAGAGTTCATCTGCACATTGATTACTTGTGCTGAAATTAAAAGGTCAAACAGTACTGTCAATCTGCAATATAGGTGGAGGAGGCATCTGAGAAATGGGAATATGTTTCCTTGTAGTTTCATATGCTAAATGAGTAAACACGTTCTCTGAAGTTGTTTGGAGCTTGGAGAAAAATATTTTTCTTGGGTGTGAAAAAGTGGATCTGCTATAAAACATATGTGTTCTTAAAAAAATTAAAGTTTCCATCCAGATGTTCTCCTTAAACTTGAAGTATCTTGAGAACTTACAAAAATAAGATGACTGCTCTTTTCACACATCATCAACCAAACATTTATGCCTTAGAGTGCTCCCTTTTGCGTTTGTGTCCTGTGTTGTTTAGCCATTTTTCAGTTTTCAAAGCATTTGCTTTGTTTCATGTCTGAACTAGCCCCATATTGTTTTTACAGAAACCATCCAAACTCTTTCTCTTGGAAGCTCAGCCTTAACAGCACTTTTCTCAGTCTCTAGTTGTTTGTTAGAGTTGATTTTAGCTGTGACTGGTAGATGTAGGAGGTACGCTCTAAATCTACATAGATATGCAGGGAGAAGAACGTGTGCTTTCTATTTTTATTCTATTTTGCTGTAGTTTATTGAGCACGTTGACATCCATGATGACTTACTGAAAACCCTTTTAGTTACAACCGAGTTAGTTTTAAAACTAAGAGCTAATTTCATATTATGAGACACCGTCACTACTTACGAACCTCAACCTGAGAGATTCAGAACACTGTGTCTTCCCTAACCTTCTGTGTGGAATTTGTTATTAAAACCACAGTGACATTTGGTGTTCAAAGTCAGGGAACTGCTACATTTAACATAATGTAAAACAAATGTAACACCAGTCTCAGAAGCAACACAGAGGGTAGAAAGGAGAACTATGATATGATGTAATCATGATGTAATCTCTGTTTAATTAAGTTGTATGAAATTTGTACCATTTCATTCTATCATGGAATAGTATGTGGTCAGGTCTATTATGTCATATAATTGTGCTATCACTGTGTATTTTTATGTCTTGTGATATTTGGGAAGGAGGTGTTGGATGCCCCAGCTTTACAGTGATTGATCAAGCAATGCCCATTTTTCACAAAGACTTCTGAGCCAAACCTGTTCTGTCAGGTTCTGTCAGACCTTCCCATCATTTATTAGCATGCACAGATATCAGTTGCACATGTGAACATTTCTGTGAATATAATCCAGGAAATTAGATGCTTTAAAATACCAAAAGACTGGTCTTATACCCTTGTATTGGGTTTGCCTGGCAAGGTTTTGGTAGCCAGGGGGCCCTACAGGGCCTACAGGCTTCAAGAGCTGCCAGAAGTTTCCCCTATTTCCAACAGATCCAAGGCCAGCCCACTTCAGGATGGACATGCGGCTGGACAAGGCTGTGCCCATCAGCAACGGAGACAGCACCTCTGGGATAATAGATTTCAGAAGGGGAAAAAATCCCATGCGACTGCAATGGAAGAAAGGAGTGAGAATATGTGAGAGAAACAACTGCAGACACCAAGCTCTATGAATCAAAAGGTGCTGGAGCAGAGATTCCCCTGCAGCTGGTGGTGAGGACCATGGTGTGGCATGTCTTTAGAGCATTTCTTAATAAGTTATTGAGAAAAAATGAGTATACTCACAAGTTTTCTATGCAAGTTAATACACTTCATGAAAAGTAGGAGCCTCACATGAGGCAGAGGTGATGTTTAAGCACTTTTTTATGGAAAGGTTCATTTAACTATTTCATTGAAAGCCTGTAAGGAGCCACGAGCCCTCTGGTGGTTGGTCAGCCCCTGAAAGTCTCATTCCAACACTCTAACACAATAACCCCCCACACACCTTCCTTTCAGTAGCAGCACAAGTTTTGTTATTTTATCTCTTGAGGATGTTGCTATGACTATTCTTCTACACGTAGGAAATGAAATAGTAAGAATTTACTATTAATCAGGCTGAGGGAGTTTTTACAAGGGCATGGAGTGACAGGGTGACAGGACAAGGACGAATGGCTTTAAACTGACAGCTGTTTCAGATTGGATCTTAGGTAGAAATTCTTCCCTGTGAGGGTGGTGAGGCCCTGGCACAGGTTGCATAGAGAAGCTGTGGCTGCACCTGGATCCCTGGAAGTGTCCAAGGCCAAGATGGATGGCCTTGGAGCAACCTGGTCTGGTGGAAGGAATGAGATTCCAACCCTGGCCATTCTATGATTCTATGAATTGGACTAGTTCTATTCTAACCATACACACAGACACACCTGCATGAGACACAACGGTGTTCTACAGGGGAGCTTTACTTCAAATTCCAAGAATATGTGCCTGTTTCTGCAAAAGGGGTGATGGCCATGTGGTCACTGAGAGCTTGGCCTAGGCACAGCAAGCATTTTGATAGAACAAATGTAGGGAAAAGGTGTCAATGTTTGCAGGAAGGAAGGCAAGAATTGTGTTCTCTCATGTTAGATCTGAGGGAGTGAAATAGGTTTCACAGTTCTCAGATGAGATGGGATAGAAAGGAACTAGCTCTAAACCGCAGCAATCACTGGACTGAAATTTAGTGATAAATAACTTGAATTAAGTTTTCTTGAAATATGTAAGGATTGCATTTTTTGGAGAGGAGTTGATGTGTAAATATAAGTTATTTGCTGAAGCCAATGTACTGCACAGCGTTTGAAGGAAATAAGAAAATATATATCTTATGCAGATTTAATATGTCAGCTTGCGTTGTCATTTTGGTATTCAGATGAATCATATAGTCATTGGTTCCTTTGTTCATCCCACATCAATGGATGGTTGCTAACACTTTCCTGTAATAGAACAGGGGAGGCAAAAGAGTTTTTCTTTTTCAGGTCTGTGATTTCCAGATAGCTCAGCTCCTCTTAAGCTTTTTCGTAAATCTTAAAAATATTTACCACAGAGCTTTCTATATTTATCAGGATTCATGGCTTGTGTACATGTGAGCGTTTTCACAGCTTAGCTGGTGGTATTCACCATACTTCAGAGCTAGGGGCTGGGTTTTCTCCTCTGGCTGATTGCTGGAGGATTTCTTCCACAGTCCCAACCCTGACCCAATCCTTTCTTCCCTGGACAGGGGTCAGGGCTATGGTACTCAGTATAGATTGTTACCCAGCTGATCCTATGGGCTCAGCAACAGATATTTTTGTTTAAAACTCTGACTAAGGGTGAACAAATGTACCCAAATTATTTCTGTAAAGCCTTCTTTACTAGAAACAGAAAAAAAGGGATAAGCAGAATTTGTAGTGTGGGCACAGAGCTCAAAGGAGCTCCAGGAGAATGCCATTGAAAAAAATWATCCAATAAAGGGGGAAAGAAGTAACAAAAATACTTATATTACAGCTTGAAACATTTCAGGTTATTCCTGTATTTCAGATCTGTTTGCTGCTGTATAAAGTCCAAAGAGCACAAATGGCTGGGAGATAAGCAAAGAAAATTCTAGAGGTTCAGCCGCACAAGCAGAATAAGGTATTGTTTTCTCAATAAGAGATTCTTTAAAACCTTCAGTATAATACTAGTACATGCCTTCTCCTATTTCTGTAATGCCATGAGATTCTATGATCTGCAAATTATGTAAGTGACACAAGGATATTTAAAAAATACTTGGGATCTATATCAAATCTGCTTTTATTTAAAAAAAACCAAAACCAAACAAACCCAAATCAACCGGAAAGAAAGCCTCAGTCAAGCAGACAAGTGCAATTTGGTGACTATTTAGTGGAATGTTTCTATGATCTGTAGGGATGCAGACAGCTCTTATGGATTCATTCACACACTGTGTAAAACAGTTGAAATGTCCCCAGGAGTTGGTATTTTTAGACTATTTCTTTTGTAGACATTGCAGCACTTTGGGTTGTACACATGTAGACAGTACCCACATGAAGTTGTGTCACAGAGCAGGTGTGTGGGACTTTCTCAGGTGAGGCACCTACCCCCTGTGATCTTGCCTGGAGACACCATGAGTGTACACTAGTGAACACGCCTGTGCTTCAAGACATGATTTTCCCCATTGCCACATGTGTCAAACTCCTCTTCTCTAAAGGATTTTTTATGAAGGAAATCAGCCTAGACATCTGCATTCTGCAATTAACCTTCTGTCACAAAGTTACCCGCTTTTGGAATGGAGAACAAAGATTCAAATCGCACAGCAGGTGGCAGCCCCGGTCCTGCTCGGCTTTAGCCTGGTCTGCACCTCGGAGAAAGAGTCAGGCTTCCAGAACTGGAGCRGTTACTGCTACTAAACAGCTGTCCTTTCTTTTCTTGGAAGCAGGTGACTTTTAGCAAAGAAATGTGCCATTGCTCACTGCCATACTACAAAGGCAGAGCAGTTTAAGGGAAGATCATTCGAAAATAAAATCAGTAAAGTATGTGAGCAGCACATCTCACTGGCGATTTGGGATGGAAACTGTGGTGTAGATGCAAGTTGTATCAATAGAATGTCAAAATGAGCAGTAAACTCTTGATAATCCTGCTTGAGTACTGCTCCACAACCACCCCAATACATTTGCCTGTTAGCAGAAGCAAGAGGCTCCCACAGGGCCTTTTTGGATACTGAATGGCCTGAATAATCTGAAATATTTTGGCTAAACTGTGAGTAGAGTGTACCAGTCTAAATCTCGTAGAACCAATGATGTAAAATTCTCTAAAAGATTATGCAATTTAATTTCTGAAATGTAATTCTTCCCCCTCCTCTCTCTGAACCTTTAAAGGTGTGTTAGGGAAAGGAGGAGGAGAGAGTTCAGATCTTCTCTGCAAATGAGGCAGTTTGCTTTGAAATATCGTGAATGACAATTCTCAGAAGGCCCTCTCATCAGCTCCACTGGATTTACACCAACTCTGTCTTTAGACAGGCCTAAAAACTATAATGTTGTCATTGAATATTACACATCCTTGGTCCATTTCCTCACCTGGCCTGTGGGGTAAAAAAGCAGGAATCCTGCTGGGAATATGTTGATTGCGAGATAAAAACTTGACAGCCTTTATTTATCATTATTTTGGGTTAATGGCAGGCATTTTAAACTTGATTTGCTAAAACTATTTGTTTATTTGCCTGAATGAGACATATCAATATTTGGCTGAAGTATCACCTAACACCCAGGGGAATGTCTTAGACCTACAGACTTAGGTGATTATTAGACTTAATTGGTATTATTACTATAGACCTCCTGAGATACTGAATATGGCTTATTATGGCTTATTTAAACCTTTTTAATCCAGTATTGGAGGAATTGTGATTAAGTTAAACCATAGAAAAATAGTAAGTCTGAAGTTAAAYCTTGTGTGGTTAGTTTAAAACTGTTTAAGCCTCCTGTTCATCACAAATCCTCTAACATTTTTCCTGAACTCTTTTGTGCTTATGCCAACACTTTTTATAGCATGTGAGCTAGCCTTATGCCCAGTGTAGCATCAGAGAAGTCAGTGGGGTCATACTGGAGATTAATTTCACAATATTTCAGTCATCTAATTTGCTTCCCTCCAAGTAAGCACAGAGTCCCGTGCTGCTGAAGACAATGGAAGATCATTAAGTGCCTAATGCAGTTCTCATGGAGTCTGTTTTTTGTGGAAATGTCTGTTCTTGTTCCTTTGCTTTGTGCGATACCTTCTCCAGGTTAATTATGTCTACTTGCAACATGAATTCTGAAAGGTCCTAAATTTTGTGCATAGGGTGTAAAATAACCGAAATTGCATTGAGGTAGCATTTGCTGGCTTTGCTATGTAAAAAAAAGTGAAAATTGGAAACAAGTCTCAGAAATTGATAGGTTTAGCATTAAATGAGTAGCAGAAGTAAAAGGAGATGCTTAGAGAGTGTAATTTCTGTCTGTAGTACTTCCCCTGCACTGCAAGAATTCTGTGCACTTCAAGTGCTGTTGTAGCACTTTGCAGAGGAGTATAAAGTGTTTAACATTCGAAATTATTATACAGGGGAAAGGATGAAACAGTAGCATTGATTATAAATCTAATTTTGTGAGTAAACTTGAACAAGAAGGATTTGCATGTGCAGACATGTGGCAACCTGGTTTAGCATGTAAATAATATTGAATATGTTGAATGATATTTTATACCAACAGCACTAGTTGTGCAATGAGAGATCATCCTTATTAAACAGGGAATCCAAGGAAGAAAAAGAGCTAGGGATTCCAATCTACTAGAAAAACTGGAAGGTTTGATCAGCTCTGCTGTTTGTAGGAGTTCTTGTTTACTCTGCACAGCAATATTTCAGTCTAAAGGCCTTGTCTCCTGTGGCCAGCCATTTCTGGAAAGGGAAGTGAACGTCATTGTAACATTGAATAACACTGAACAGGGAATAGCTTTTAATTCTCTAGCCACAGCAGTGTTGTGTCGAATGCTCAATATAAAACAAACTTTGAAAGACAGAAAAGATAAAGAGGGGAAAGAATGAAATTATGTTCTGTTATGTGGTTTGTCTCCAAATTATAGAATTCACTTTCTAATGTGAGAAATTTGCTTATAAGAAGGAATGAACTTACTATACCAGCCCAAGATGTAGCTGGTATTTGGGGAGTTCAGACCTTACCATAACATACATAAATCCAGTGAGAAAGCATGTCTTAGAAATGTATCTGCTTTGCTTTAAGCAACTCTTTAAGTTCTGATTTTCAGATTAAATTCTGTAGCACTGGTCCTGTGCTACACACTCTGCACATGTTCTGTTTGCTGAGCAGCCTCTGCAGGCAGCACTGACCCACGCTTGTGTGTGAGGGGACAGGAGGYGCTGCCTCTGCTGTGCTCCACTGTCCTGGCCTGACACTTGGGCTGCTCCTGACTTTCCTCCTGAATGGTGTTACTGTCAGTGCTGATCAATAATATGTAAAGAAAAAACAGTCCTAGTGCTGTTTGTATCCTTGATAATCAGCAGATAAGCAAGGCATCTCTTGTTAGGCCCAATAATGTGGTTGGATGAAGTAATGAAAAATAATATTCTAAAACTTGGTAAGAGATGGAGTTGCTCAGGCTGCTTGTCCAGCGGATATAATGTACCTTTTGTTACTCTGCCTATTTGTGCACTGCCTTCTCATTTTCTCAAGCTGCTACAAGTCTTTTATGTGAGGATGCGTCCGTTGTATACCAATGAAGGAGTTAAATTATCTAGGTAGCACATGCTAAAGCTGAAACTCCCCAGTATCATCTTTCTTAAGTATCATTGTCTGGTAAGAAAATAGGTCTGTAAGGGATACTATTCATCTGAATAAGAAGAAGCTGTTATCGGGGTACTTGTCAGCTGTGTGATAGTGATACCTGGGCTGGCCTGTGGAGCCAGATATCAGCAGATAATGGGGGGGGTGTCTACTTTTGGGCAGTGTTGGGGGATAGAGAACACCTCCCCATGCAGCCATTCCCCTCCCCAGCCCCCGTGCCTGTGAATTTCAGAACTCGGCTTCATTCACAAGCATTTACTTCTTCTGTAGCTACTACAACAACAATTATTTCTTGCAAACAATTTGCATRTATAGTGTCATGTGAATAAGTTAAATAACTGACTCCAAGAATTAACTTGTAATAGAACTACTGACAGAAACAAAAGCATAGTCAGCAGAAGTATTGTGTAAATGAAGCATATTCTATTAATATTTCTTGGATATATGACGTTAATTTTAAGCCTGAGGAACAAACAACATGTACAAGTAGGCAGCAGCCACTGATACGACCAGCTGATTGCGCAAGTCGAGTTCTCTTCTGTTTTGATGGCAAAAGGGAAGTCAATGTCACAAGTGCAAGCATTTAAGAGTCAGTTTTGTTCACTTTACCACAGTTATTGTAGACTGACTTTCACCTGGACTCTTCATCAAAAATGCTTTTACTTTACAGATCTGAGTGCTGAGTCAAATCCTTGATCTCACAGGCAGCTCTTCTTAAGGTAAGAATTCAAATACCTTTTTGAAAGACACTTTAAGCTGCACTTCCCATCTTTGTATAACATTTCTGTTTTTTTCACGGACAGATGTTTTCTGTACCACAAATAGTATGAATGGAAACAGATCAATTTAGACCCAAAAGATTTTGGCAATGAAGTAACTATGGAAAGGAAATGTTGACTTGTTGACTGAAAAATGCGATTAAGAATGTAGAAACTTGTTATTCTGGCATCTTTTTCCATGTAAACAAGAGCATATACAGACCTAAGTGGATGGGAAAGGTAAAAGTGTGTGTGGGGAATGTTTTGTGAGTGACTTGTAAGTGGTCTGAAAAAGGTGACCAACAGAAAAAAAACATACACCTTTTTTACACTGTTCAGTGTAATATGCAAAATTGCTGAAGGTGTCTGTACTACTACTGCAAACTGTTCATAAATTACATTTTAAAATACATTTCTCCTTGAATTTGTGTTCCTATTTCAATGTTCCACAGTACGATGAAGGTAATTGTGTTGGTTTGATGGGAAACAGTGCAGTGATCAGTCAGCCTCTGAAGAAAAGGGTTGTGCTAGAAAAAACAAGATATGACTCAAAGCTTTGCTGCAAAGACAGAATTAAAAGAATATAATTTGAATTCTGGCAAAATCCTGACTTTTTGACAAGCTGGGTACCTGAGGTTCTTATAGGTACACTGTCTTGTAAATCATGACAGAAAGAATAGAAGCTGCAAGATTGCATTGTGAGGACTCCCTTACAAGTTCAGGAACAGGCTGAAGCAGAACTGCTGGGGCATGTCAGGGCAGACTGGCAGCTTGCTGTAATTGAGACAGGATGTACAGAGTATTCTCGTACTTGAAGACTACCTACTTGCTTTAAAGCATATACAAAACTTCTGTCCTTGGGCTACAGTTCTGTGTTTTGACTCCGTAATTTTACCCTCTGGGCACAGCAGAGATCTCTGAAACAAAAAGAAAGTATATCTGATGAAAGCAGGATTAGTTTGTACTGATATTTATAGGGATTTACAACCAYAGAAACACATGTTCCAAGAGTCATTTACGGACGGTTTAAAAAAATCACACAAGGCAGTTCACAATAACAAGATGACTTTATAAGACTTGCATATACGTAGATTGACAGTCTATCACCAAGTAATTTTCAGAAGTTCCTCTTAGATATSATTTTATATGATTAAGTACAGAAAAGAGCTCAGTCTGTCAGTGTTAAGGACTATGTGTTGAATTATATCTTTTTGCTTTAAGAAATGAAATATCAAAAGCCAAAGAAACACACCATTTAATCTTTCTGTAATAGGTGAATTGTTACACAGGAAACTAGTTACTCTAAAATGAGTTTAGTATTCCTTTCTGCACCAAAATATGGTTTGGACACAAGATGATGTCTGTCCTCATGCAATCTACTGATGTGTATTTGCCCCCAAGGCTTACAGGAATGAGTGCAAACAGATAAGCAGTAAGTTGAGTCATTCTAACCTTACCAACATTACTTCTCGTTTTACAAATTCGGAGGAATACGTGCACATGCAACTGCTCCCTGTGAGAACAACATGTACAGGAGCACCACAGAGGATATTGTTTGTTCTTCCCTGTTCCATGTTCCTTGGAAATGCAGCTGAAGCAGCAGCCAGCCCACAAACATGCTTAGGACTAGTGCTACTTTTTAAAATAGAGTATTGTATTTTTATAAAAATTGAGCTCAGATGAAAAACTGGAACAAAGTTAAGGTGAACAAGTAATTTTTTTTTCTACCTAGGTTCTAAATAAAAAAATACTTGTGAAAAAAAGTATCCATTAGGAGCTGGCCTTGCTGTTTCTGTCAATAACTTCTGCTGTCACATATGTAAATAGGAAAATTGTTGAGGTCAAGGTCCTCACTGAAGTCTAGTCTTTGCTCTAATGAATACCCAAAAGGTTTCATACTAAATTAGGGTACCATATTTAAAATGTTACGATTCCTTTAAAGGAAATTGTAAGACTCAAGAGATTCTGGTGAGAAGAGTATGGAACAGACTGAAAGAAGACAATTTTCAGCCATATTTTTAGCCATAACTTATCCTAATCTAATGGGCTCTTTGTACTAAGTCTGGCCTGTTGTGGCTACTGTTAACTGTGGTTATGGACTTTACAGTGGATCTTGTGAAAAATTAAATAAAACATTTCATTTTCATAGCATTTCATTTTCTTTCTTTTGAATGTCTCTAGGCAGCATGGAACATATTTCAATACGTGCTAACTACTCAGTCTTCTTTACAATGGCTGTTCAAAGTTTCCTCTGAAGTCTATTTTTAGGTATTTTGTTTTCTACCGCGATCTACTGATTGTTTTACTGATAAGACATGTAACTGTTGGCATCCACAAAATTAAATTTAAAGTGCCAAATCTTTCCCTAGATTTATTGTGGTATAGATCAGAATTATCTCCATCACTACTTCTTTCCTTTTTTAAAATGTATATTCTTCAGTCAGGTATTCCTGGTCCATACTGCACCTTATTTGTGATCTAACACTTTAAGGCTCTGCTTCAGATGGGGCTTTTCAGTTTTATCATAAACTGGACAGTAAGAGAACACCGAAACTACGTTCTCCTTTGGCCTTGTGTAGGGTGCAACCCTACCGCTCTCATTGGAACTGCCTGTGAGTGCTGATTTGACCCAAGATCAGTAAATAACTAGGTGCCCACTTGGAGGAAAGAATCACAGGGAAAAGAGAAAAACCAGGAAACATGTGCTTTCATTGCTCTGGTGTCCTGAAGCCTAAGCAGGCAGAATATTACTGTCAGGCATTACTTCTGGGAAAGAAAGTAGCTCTAAACTCTCCACATATCTGAGCAGGGAATGAAGCTGATGGTTTTGCAAAATACAAATGTTATGTCTGCAAGCTGGTACATGTTTCTGTTTCATGCATGGAATAGGGCTTAAACCAATGATTTAATTACGTAATGCAAGTATATGTTCAGTGCTTGCAAGCAGTTGTTCATTTTTCTGCACAATGACTTGAACTCAGAAGTTGTATTTGTGTACATCAGGGGAACAAAACTGATTACAGATTTTTTGTTCAGAAAACCTATCAGACTTTGTCTCTACTTTCCCCCTGCTCCTTCCCCCTAAAGGCCCAGTATTATTGCTAGAGATGCGATAAAGGGTTTTTTATTCTTCATATAAAAGTATAGAAATTGGTTATTCTATGACAACTGTTATAAACAGATTTGCAGATAATTTTTGAATCTGGTTTCCTGTATAAGACCAAGGGAGGAATGGATCTAGCTTGAACAAAAAGCATCAAAACCCAAAGCAATTCACATGTTTGGAAGCAGCCCCTTCTCTTTAAAATGCTGCCCTTTATTCACAGCCATCCCTCAGTTCCCCCTACTGGAAATTCCTCCTTGGAATACACTCACTTGGAGATATCAGCAATCCTTTGTGTCACAAAATGTGTATGACTAACTGCTATGTTGGTTTTGTTGTGTTTTCTTTTAAAACACGAGAGTCAATTTGAAAAGATCTGGAGTGAACAAAAGCGCATTACTCCCAATGGGCAGAGTTAATGTGGAGTCCAATGTGCAAAAATGGACATGCTAAGACTTTACTAGCCTGAGACTCCTCTGGGAGAGTGCTTGCTGCAAGATGGCCAAGTTTGTGCACAAAGTTTGTTTTTGTTGTTTTGATTCTAACTGTACAGTCTGTGAAGAAACAGGATTGTATTTAAGAAATAGTTTTTATCAGTCACTGCTCCTAATACAAATAAACAACCCACAAGGCTCCAGATATTGATTTATTACTTCGATTAGAAGTGCTAACATTATGCAATCCCTTTGCTGATTTCAGGAACAAGGTGAGAAGCTCTTGACTCTTTCCAAGCTTGCACTGCATGGGTGAAAAACAGAGACCTTCTAGACCTTGGCTTCAGCCTTTCCTCAACATCCCTTTCTCCTCTTTTGACCTCTGTGATAAGGCTGAAAATCAGCATCAGTACACAATGATTTCACTGTCTGGGAAGTGCTGTTATACTCATCACATCCCACAGAGATCTTCGGTGGGTGTTTCTTACTGGAAAGATACAAAGGAGTTGCAACATGACAGAAAATGAGAATCCTTTCAGTCAGATTTGGTTTTGAAGAAACTATGACATATTGTTATATAAAGGCCATTTTAATTTTTGTTTGAACATTTCTCTAAAAGTTTGCAAAGACATTTCAGACATCTTGTAGTGAATGTCAGCTTCCTGACCATAGGTTTCCTTGTCGTAGCTTCCTTTTTTAAGGCCTTTGGAAGTATCACACTTACCTTCAGGGTATTACTAGTTGACCATAGCTTTATTTATAAAGAACAAATAAATTTGTTTCTGCTTTGCTTTCAAAACAGAGTGTTTGAAGGCTTTCAAAGAACTGGTTTAAATGTAAATATATCTTATGACAAACAAGCATATTCTGCATCAGTAAATCCTATGTAAATCAGGCAGACATTTGCATACCTGTAGCTGCAGGAAAGGTGCTCTTTCTAAAGCGTCCAAAGAACAAGGTGTATTTGATTCTTCACCTGGACACCCTGTATGTAGTAACTATAATTTTAGGACTCATTATTCTAATGATAACATGACAGGTTATATTTTTTCCTTAGATTGTAATTAACCAAGATTTGTTACCAACTTTGCTGAAATTATTAGTTTGACCTAGATGTTCATCCTTCTGAAATAGACAATGCATTTTGTTGAGCATCCCCAACACCACCACTGAGCCTGGGTGTCAGTCAGTGGTGCCTGGCCTGGGGACGTGGGTGGACAAACCTTGCAGGCACTGGGGTTCTCCATGGAGCTTCTTGCTATGGCACACAGGGCCAGCTTGTCCAGGCCCAAAAAGAGGTTGATGAGGAGGTCCCCTGGATTGGTGAGGTCTCCAATAGGGACGGCATAAAGGGAGAAGTGAGGGAGGAGTTGCACTAAGCAGAAGTGCACGACCTGAAGCACCTGAAATCCATGTGGGAGCAAGGACATGAAGCCTGCAGTAGAGAGATGGAAGCTCCAACTTGGAGGTGCTATGAAACTACACCTGGAAAACGTGAGACTTGTCAGCCTAGAAGAGAGATGAATAAGGTAGTAGTGCAAGGAATCTGTGTTACAAATCCGTAAAAGAAGGAGTGGTATGGAGAGAGTTAAGAGAGAAGGTTAATTAATGCAAAAGTCAGGGGACATCATATGGAAATACCAGACAGAAGGCACAGAACATACAGAAGTGATTTCCACCCAGCATGAAGTTAGACTGTGGAACTACATCAAGCTGTAGATACTGGAAGCTTATAGGACTAAGTAAGCAATTGGATTTCTTTTCCATTGTCTATCAAGAGCAGAAACAGGCTAATTCTAGCTAAAGGTCTCTAAGCTGCAGAAGTCCTCATCTCCCCAGGAGCTGCCCAGGCACCGTTGGGAACAGCATCATGTTCTACCTCGGGCGTTGCTCCGATCCACAGTGGCCATTCCAGTGCTTTAGCTGGCTTAGGCACAAGACATGTTCCTTACCCACCAGCGGGATACATAATGATAAATCTATGCTCACTTAATTCAAAACTTAAGACTATAAGATGTACAAATTAGTTGAAATACATTACAAATATATTTTCTTGCGCATTTACTGTTTATGACAAAGATTTAAAAATAGGCTGTGTCAGTGTTCTAGTTGGGAAAAAAAATTGTGGCAAGTTGGTTTGCTCAAGCTTTTCTAAGTATTTAAGGAGGTTAGATCAAAAAAGTAATCTGCATGAAAGAGATATGCCTTTGGGCATCTTGCACAATCTAGGTTCTCTTATTAGTGATGATTTGACATCAAGCAAAACAATGGGGTTTGAAACAAATTAGAACAAAGTCAGAGTATAACAGACTGCCCCAAGTGTCATATAGTCCAAACAGAGCAACAGTGAGTCAGCTCAGCCTCTGTCCGAGGAAGTGATGTGCTTTTTGCTTCTCTGAGAATTATTAAATATAACATCCACATTGCATGCGCAGTTGTTGCCAGAACATTTTAGCTTCCTGCAAGGTGTTGTCTTTTATGGGAGCAAACTTGTTACCCAATATAGCAATGGCTTGTATACCAATTTTGTTTTTTCACACTCTCTCCCACTCCATATGGGGCGGGGGAGGATCCTGCTGGACTTCTGCTCAGCATAGATGGAGCATGGAATGTTTCCTCTTCCCTTACAGGCTGTTAAGAAGTGGCATTGTCAGAAGCAAGTTATTTTGTGCCAGTTCTCTTCTGAAGAAGCCTCAGACTCCAAAACATGTAAAACCATCTGGCAAACTCTTGCATGAATCATGGGGATATTTGTAGCCTCTGGCTTTTTGAACCGCACTGTGAGTAATCCCAGTTGCTCTCGCCAGCGCTGCTGCTGAGACCCGTTTCTTGTGTTCTGAATAAAGACCAAAGGGGCCTCTGACTGGGCCTGGTGGTCTCCAGATTGTCAGGAAGCAAAACTGGGTTACAAACCTCTGAGCTGTCTGTTCCAGCCTGAAAGATCCGGACTGGTGGCCTTGCTGCTTCTAGCTGGAGCCTTCCTGGGAGGCTGTGCCCGGGGGTCTGGGCTGGGGCTGGGATTACGGAGCGGCTTTTGCCGTGGGCCCGTAGGTCCGACTGCTCCGCGGCTCCGTGAGCCTCAGCGGAACCTTAACCAGCCCGCAGCAGGGCCGCGCTAACCGAGCTCTGCCCGCAGCCCGGGGTCCCGCGTAGCCCCCTCGAACGCCGGGGTCACCTCGGGACGCGCCGGGAGCGCTGACCAGAGCCCGGGTTCGGGTCCGGGTCCGCGGCCGCCCCCGCCCCTTCCCCGGCGCGTCACGGCAGCGGAGGGAGCGAGACAGGGAGGATTGGGCGGCCCTGGCGGCGGCGGCGCGGGGCTCGCTCCTCCCCCGCGCCCTCAGCCATTTTAGCAGCCGGTACCGCCGCCGGTACCGCTGTGATCTCCGCCGGCAGCGCCGGGGCTGGGTGCGGTGAGTGCGTGCTCTGCGCGGCGGGACGGCCGGGATGGGGCAGAGCCGGTCGGTGCAGAGCCGGTCGGTTCCCCTCGTTGCCCCATGGCAGCATCCGGGGCGCGGCGAGGGTCGGGAGGGTCGCCCCGCGCACGAGGAGGGGGCGCGGGGCTGACGCTGCCCCCGGCCCGGGAGGCTCGTGGGGCTCCCGGCGCGGCGGAGGCGGCCGGCTCAGGCGGGGAAGGAGCGGGGGTTACTCGGGGTCAGGTCCCTGCCCGCGGCCGTGGCTCCGGGGGGCCGGGCCGAGAGGATGCGCCGCGGTTCGGCACCCCGGTACGGGCGGGCAGGAGCTGCCCCGGCCGCTACCCGGAGCAGGTGGCGGCGCCGAAAGGCCGCCTGGAAGCGCCGAGCGGGGGTCGGGCGGGCGGCCCGAGATGAGCCCGGGCGGGAGCGCCCCTGCCCGCCCTAGCGCTGCCTCGGGCCGGGGCTCCCCCACAGCTCTCGGGCAGCGCCGGCGCCTCCCGCCGTTCGCCATCCCTCCCGGGGCCGAGCGCGGTCGCTCCCGCCGGCAGCCGGACCCACCGCTTCACCGCTCCGCGCCGGGCGGGAGCTGCAGCCCCGGCCCCTCCCTGCGCCTGCCCGAGGCCCTGCCCGGTGCCTCGGCAGGGCTCTGGCCCCCCCCGGAACCCCCCCGCCTGCCGGAGCCCCCCGCCCCCCGCCCGGATGCAGGGGAGGAGGCTGGGCTCGGGAGATGGGCTGATGCTGATCAGGAGAGGTGATTCACTGCTTAGCGCATGCTTCTCTGCTCCACGTCACAAAAGCACCTGTTAAAGGAAAGCAAGAAACTGGCTGAATATTTTTGTTGTCGTGTTCTTTCGTGATAAATTTTGCTTTTTGGTGTTCTAGAATATCCCCTTTGTGGATTTTTGACGCTTATTTGAAAAGCAAGTGCATGTGCACTGCCTGCCTCCCCTGCCCTTGCTGCACAGACCTCTCCTGATCGAGTGTTGCTGTTTGCCCAGTCCCTTAAAGAAATAATTGTAGCATATAACTTTCTAGGATAGCATATAACATTGGGGGGAAAAAAAGCAAAACATTTACGTTAGGAAAAAAGGAGTTATAGTACAGAATTGTTCAAGAGGATGCTCGATAAATATAGATGGAGGCTACAGAGAAATTTGATGTCAAGGATTGTTTCATAGAGAGTAAATGGACAGTTGTAGTCCCTGATGGTGGTAAAAGATGATTATCCGGGTAAGGATAATGTCAGTCCTTACTTGGTTGTTCTTTTTATCTTGGATTGTTGCAGCATAAAAATAAGAATAGGATGTGTATTGTCATTTACTATTATAGACAAACTTGCAGTTGTAACCAATTGCTAATTTCAAGTGCAAAAATGAGCAAATAAAGCTACAGACAGACCTTAGAAATGTATGATATTTTTTCTTTAAGTTCTTCTTTTTGAGTCCTTAGAATTCGTCATCTCAGACTGACTGCAATGATTAAAGACTTTTTTTTTTTTCCTAAGATACAAAAATCTTAAACGAATCTTCACTCTTTTCATCTGACTAAAAGATGGCAAAGTTCTGCAGTTTCTGAAAGGATGTTTGGTTTCATGTTTTATTTCTTCTGCTCTTTATGCATGTATACAGAGTTTGTATTTTAATACAATTCTACAGAAGCCTTAAATATTTCAACATAAAAGTTATTTTGGAAAATATTTAATGCATTTTTAAAATAGCTCTAATTTCTTTGTATTTACCAGTTCCCCTTCACTGTAATCTTAAGCTACAGAACTCTATAAACTTGAATCAGACAATGTCCCCCCAGGACCTTGCTGTGGTGAGGGTTTCAGGAGGTGTTCACTATTTGGGTGTTTGTATCTCATGCACACTTTACCCATGTGTTACCTTCAATGCCCTCTGGAACATGCACTGCCAGCAATGGTGCTGCCCGTTGGCTGCTCATTGAATAATCCAACAGCAGCAGGTATAAGTTTTCAGCAGAATAAATTAGCAGAGGTCAGCAGATGACACCTTCTCCTAATGTAAGGGTGACGCTTCAGCTCTTTTATAAAACTAGAGAAACCACTCTTGAACAAACCACCAAGGCAAGGCATTGGATACAGATATAGGCCAAGTGAGGCTAAGATATGTATCTAGTAAAATAGGTGCAGCCTATTACACTGTTTAAAATGAAGTTAATACTCAAATACCAAACAGTAGCCTGAGCCAAGTAAACATGCAAAATATATTGAAGTTAATGATAAATAGAGTTAGGTAGTAAACGTGACAAATGAATGAATGCTCGTTTATAAGAAAAACCTTCTGAGTAAGGCTTTACTTAAGCTAAAAAAAGAGTTGAAGTTAATCATTAAGGGAAATCTTCATTGTGTACTCAACTGAGCATGTGGTCACCATGCTTCAGGACATTTGTTTTCTCAGGAGAGAAGGAAGTTGCATGGAAGGAGGAAAGCAATTTCCTGATAAACAAAATTTAGTTTTGTTCTGTTTGTTCATAGATTGAATTGTTATTTAGATGGTGCAATGTCTTCCATCTTTTTTGTGGAAGGCATATCTTAAAAGCTGTCCGCACTGTTTAATTTTCCTGTCTTCTGGAGCAGCTGCAGAGTGGCTGCTTTGGTGTTCATCTTTGTTCCAAAGTCTCCTCCTCTCCTTCCCATAACTGGGATTGCTGTCCTTCCCATTTCTATTTGGAATAGACTAGCTGTACGGAAGGGAAGGCTTAAGAAAATATTTCTCCTCTGCTGCTAGAGCGATGCTTTACAGTGGATAGGGATTATTACTACTTTGCTGTTGCTTTTGTTTCCTCGTTTTTTGGTTGGGGTGGAGGAGGGAAATTAAGGTTGCCCATAATCTGCTGACACTCCTAGAAACTGTGTGTTTCTTCAAAATGTTGAACTCTGTAGGTAGGCACATGCAAACGAAAGCTGAATACAGCACTAGTTATTCCTTCTGTAGCCACTCACTCAGGGGAACTTGTGTTGCACTGAAAGTAAAGCACACACTGAAGTGGTGTGACAGGTTTCTATAATGACCTGTGGTGGCTGTGGAGCCTGACAGCACCAGGGCCCTTTCTCAGGCTGCTCTTTGCAGTCCAAGTAGTGGATGGGGGGAAGGACCTTGCCTTAATCCTGGACATGCTGGAGCTGGGAGTTATTTTCCATGTTTTGTATGGACATGAACTGAAAGTTGCTGTATGACAAAAGAGTTGGCCAGTTGCCAGTATTGCCTGTGAGCCGTGGTTTCAGTTTCCTTCTCTGCAGAAAGTACCTAGTGTGGTCTGCATTGAGATCAGCAAAAACAGTTGGGCAGAACTTAAACTACAGCAGCTCTGCTTTTCCTGCCCCACTTCTTTCAGGGCTATCGGTTCCTGCCTAATACTTCATATAGAGTGCACTCATAATCAATATACAGATTTGATTGTGAGMCAGGTGTGCATAACATTATTTACCTGACCAAGTGTGTGATACAGAGGTTAGGAATGAGTGGTGGGGGTGGAATTTCCTCACGCGGTTGTTGTTGCCCTAGATAGGAAGCCTGTCTCCCGTCCAGCTTACCCTGCTACTACTGACCTGTGCTGCCACAGCCCATAGCAGCTTCTGAGTCAGGACTGAGCTGGGGGCTGGTGTCAGCTTTATCTTCTTTTTTACTGTGAGGATGGTGACACTGGCACAGGTTGCCCAGGAGGGTTGTGGATGCCCCAACCCTGGCAGTGTTCAAAGCCAGGTTGGATAAGGCCTTCAGTCTGCAGAGCTTCGATAAGAGGAATGTGAGTGTGAGGCCTGTTGGTACAATTGGCTGGAGAGTTATTTAAGATGATCCCAAATATAGCAGAAAACTCAAAGGCACATTGAACTATTTTTCAGTAAGGAAATAAATAGCACAGGCGATCTTGGGAAGTGGAGGAGCAGAACAAGCAGGGAGAGGTGACTGTGAGCATGGGACAGGGAGGGGTGGGAAGTGTTTTCCTTCAGCCAACATGTTGCCAGATTGTCGTATGCCATTTGTATAATGGATGATTCTTAAAGTTTGAGTACATGAATTGCTTAGGATGCATGTGAGGTTAGAGCTAATGCTGCTGCTTCAAAGAGCCAGAGTACATTTTATTTGCTTTACATTTGGAGTAACAGCTGTGTAATGTGAAGGATGTGAGGAATTGTTTTCCTTTTTTTTCCTTCAGATAGAACTAAGAAGTTGGACTCGCCACTGAAATCAAAGAGTACTTTTCACCTCAGTAAAGTGGTTCTAAGGAATCCTAGCTATTGAGAAATTATTTTTTAAAAAATAAGTTTTTGCATGGGTTTTATAGTACAGTGAATACCAAATAAAGGGATATTGTACATCTGACAGTTCACCATGTTTCAAGGTGAGATATCTTTATCTCCAAGGTAGAGATAAAGTGATCCACCAATTATCACAGAATTAAGAGTCTCGGATTTAAAGTGATCCAAGGTGGATCCTTGGTTATCACTTTAAATCCGAGACTCTTTAATCTGTTATACTTGAAAACCACTGTTGTTCAGTAAGGACAAAACTAACGAACTAGGATTTCTAGGATTTCCTTCAATGTATATTGATGTGACTATTGATTCCCCATAGTACATTACTGCTTCATCTTTCTTTAAAAGCATACTTGTAACTTTCCTCTTAGGCAATAGGTTTATATTTCTTTTAAAGTTGTTATTATAAATTCATTGGTCTGGCAATGGCAGCTGTTGAGTCAAGATCCAGAGCAGAACGCCTATATGTATGCACATCTGTTTTACTTGAAACTGTGTGATGATGCTGCAGCTCATCTCGTGATTTTTGCTTATCACTTTTGTTAGTGTACAGGGAAAATGCCCATTATTTCCAAACACTGATATGGGGAATGTTTTATAGCGTAGGTGTATAAAGGCAGTTAGAATATTAATATATATTTATGTATCAATTTAAAAAATTACCTAGGTATTCTTGAAAGACTGTGAAATTAGAAACCAGTTAACATGGCAAGGACAGACTTCAAATAGCACATTACATCCCAGTACTTGTTCTCTTGAAACGTGTACTAATAGATGTTTAAATTATCATTTTAATAACACTGAAGTGATGTTCTGTTCTAACTCTCCTTACTACAGAAAATAAGATTGTAAGGGAGCAATACCAAGACAGTTACAGAAATGCTTGTGTTCAGATGATTTCTTTTAAAAAAATGATGTAAACTTACAAGAAATGAATATTTTTAAAATACCTATAATGACACATTTACCCTACCCACCTGTACTTTTGTTCTAGTATAAGCATGGCCAACATGTAAAAGTTTTGACATTTAGCTAAAGGTTATGTTTTGCAAAATTACATGTTACATCTGCACAGCAGGCTTGTTTTTTGTTTGGGTTTTTTTAAGCTATTTTACAGTACAGTGCAACCCATTTTAAAGGGAAAGTAGTATTAGTACAGTGTACTCTGACCTTTGTTCCACTTGGCAATGCGCTTCAACTGTGTAGCATTTTAAATTTAAATTGTGCTTAATAAATGTGACTTGTGTTCTTGGAGACACAGCAGTAGATTGAAGTAGCAAGAAAGGATGGCTATTTTTTTTCTGAACTGCTTTTGGCACATTATGAGCTACAAGAGGTGCATCCTGCACCACACCTTTGCTGAGGTTTTCCTCTGTACGTGCAGTGGCTCAGTTCCAGCAGTTCAGTATCCAGTTTATAAAGCTGCTGGTTTGTGTGTTTGCTGTGTAACTTTAGAGAAGTAAGTGGAGTGGCAGCAGTGCCTTTAGCTAAGGTTCTTACTGACTGCTGCTCTGCCATGGCAGTCCACGAGTGTGCTGTGGGTGCTAGGCTGGACTGTGGCACTGTCAGTAGTTCCCATTACACACCCACGTGTGGTTTGACATCACTGGGGTTGGGGTTACTGGGAACTGAGAGCTTCATTTCCATGCTGAAATTTAAACATGACTCAAAAAAAAAAGCCAAGCATTCACGTGCTGCTGCATATTTCATGAAGTATTTCCTCCCATCCCCAAATAGTTGTATTTTCAGCCATGCCTCTGCTCACCAGGCCCTTGGCACTGCTGTAACTGATACATCCTTCATATCCACCTACTCGGCTCATTGTCAGAAATGGAGAGTAGCCCCTAAAATAGCTGTATAACTGTCCTTCTTGGGTAAGTGACCCTTAAGCCTCTTTAAGGGCCTTATTTGCAGAAATCCTGCTCACAGGAGAAGAATAGAGAGGAACTGTATAAATTATAATACTAAGTATATAATACCACAAAGAGAAATTCTGTTCTGTGTCAGTAGTAATAAGCATGTTTGTTTTGTATTTCCAGTTCAGGTTCTTGGAAAGGAAATATAAAGCAGATAACTGATTTCTGCAGAGCACGCGTGTGCCCTAAGGCACTTCTTTCAGAGTTGCCAGAAAATCTCTGTCACGTACTACAGCAAGAACAGCCTTAACACCTGTGTTAGGTTTGCTGTAACAGTTTGCTAGTGCAAGTGAAGTTTTACTGTCCCTCAGTTGCGCAAATGCTTTTACAGACAGAAACACTGCTCTGCTGATGTATCTGATAGCTTTTCCTGGGATTATTTTCCAACATGCTCATGTCTTGCTATGACACCCCAAAGCCTCCAGCTACAGACTCTTGGACTCTATGCCCAGTGCAGGCAGCTGCCACCATGAGCCTGGTGTAGGCACTGGGGGAGGCCTGCTGTCCTTCATTGCATCAGCTCTCTGTTCTCCACAGCATCCCCTGGACACACCTGTTCATCCCTGTCCTTGAATTTTTTATATTAGATGCTCTGCTATAACATAAGAGCTATCCTTTGGGGTTCAGGATAAAATGTACTACTGATGAGCCTGAAAAAAAGTGAACCTCTTGCTGGTCTTCTAAAGACGAAGCTAAAGGTGTGCTGTGTTCTTGGAGACTGAGCAGTTGAGTTGCCCAGTCTACATCCAGCTTCCTCAGTTCAATAGCAAGCCTCATATACCACAGTGTTTGCTAAAATAAGAACGTTCTCAAAATAATTATATTTTTGTGTTCATACAGTGATTGCTTATCTGGCTACAAGTCTTATTGGAGATGTTAAAATTTACAAAACAGTAATCTATTTATTAGGTCTGTTTCTGTGCACTAGGAGCTACTGTACAACTTGAGCCAAAAAGTACACTAAGAAAGATGTACTTAGAGAGACATTAGACTGTAAATAATGAACTGTCAGTTCCCCACACTCAGTGGAATACAAAGAACACTCGCTACTGCCAAGTTAGGCAGGTACCACAGAGTGTTTGCTCTAACTTCACAATGTGTTGCAGTTCACCATTTTATTGCATGTATTTATGGCAGGTGGCATATACAGCAGAATGAGCTTTGCACATTTAAGTGAGTGCTGACACCAGTGTCCTGTTGAGTGTGTAGGGCTGAAGGAAGCTGGTAAGACTACATGGAACCTGTGTTGTCCTTGCTGGTAAAAGGATGCAAGTATCTGGCTGAAAAGAAAAAAAATCAAATTGATGTAACTAGTCAGATTTACTGAAGCACTTCACCTTGCCTAAGCAATCCAGCAGGTACTTTGTTGTTTCCTCTCCAGTAGCCATATGTGCAAAAAAAAGATCATATTAAGTTCACTTTACCTATAGCACATGATAAGTAGAATACACAGTGAGTCATTCTTAGTAAATGTTTTGTCTTGGGAGCTGGAGGAGTTGAGCAGCCTATGAAATGTCACTATTTCAAATATGCCAGCCAAGTCAGAGGAGCTGGACACAGCGTATCACAGCACGCTGACTGTTGGCTCACAGCAAAACCCCGAAAATTTATGAATGAGAGCTTTCGTTTCATAGCTTAAGCTGACAACTTGGCAGCCAGCTACCATCCAGCCACTTTGGATTAGGAAGATTACTAAATCCTGACCTTCCACAAATAAAAAATTACGCCTATTATTTTGGCGTGTACAAATTAATCTGCAATAAAATTTTAATAAGTGGCTGGGTGTGGGGGGGTTACGTTTGGGTTGGGTTTTTTTTTTTGCTTTCTATCAAGATAAAAGTAGGTTATATATCATGCTACAGCTTTTGGTTGCCTTTTTGCCCCCCCTAATATACTTCCATGGACACACTAAGCTTGCAAAGGCTGCAGCCAGCACTCACTCATTCTGGCTCCTGGCAAAAGGAGGGGACAGCCTCGGGCAGCAACTAATAGGTAGAGGTTACCTACCATAGCCCCATTTTCTTTAAGGCTTGTTTAAAGTTCTTGCAAAGCTGCAGTGTAAAGGTGCACAAAATTGTATGTCAGCAGAACTAAACCAAGGTGACCACTTCCTCCGTGGCAGTGGCACTCGTGGGACTGAGTGGGGAGCTGTGTCAGCCCCTGCAGCTGAAGGTTATGTGGAACTGGCTGCCTGCAAACTCTGCAGCCCAAGGGGGATCACTACAGTCCAGATCTGAATTGAGTTACTTGCCATGAGCCTAAACTTGACGACTCACAGAACCAGCAGCCTTGTTACACTGTGTTCACTTCTCTTTTGGAGTGTCCCTTGTGCTGAGGTCATGTTTATGTCAATTCAACAAAGTAATTTGCTGAAGCTGTGTTGTATCTTAAAAATTGCTTCGAGTACCAACCTCTGTAACCTCTTTTGTGTTCCTAGTATGGCACTTTTTGTTTTGGTTTTCTTACACAATGAAAATGCACATAGTAAAAGAATTGCAATACTATAAAGTGCAGGTTTACAACAGTATTTTCTATAACTTTGAATGTTACATGGAAGAGTTGAGATAGTAATTCTGAAGTTAGTGGTAATGTCAAATAACAGCAAAGTGATATAGAAATAAAAAAAAAAAATTAAAAAGAAGGAAGAGATCTTGGTTTGTGGTGCCTGTGGTCTTTTTGCACCAGTTGCAGAAGTAGGAAGGATGGAGTCGTTTCTATCTGCTCATAGTAGCCCATGAGTTTGTTGTTTTGCACCATACTTTCCATGAAGACAGCTGTGTGTACTGCTGATTCATACAGGGTATTTACACAGGGTAATTTAATACTGAACTTGATAGCCTTGGTTTTGTGCCTTTGTTTGATAGATGTGTTTAATTTTCATTATGAAAATGGATTATCTGTTTATTTCATAAGCATGCAAATACTTCTGCATTTTTATGAGCTCCTCTGTTTGAACCACTTGGTCAAAAGTGCTTTCCTTATGAAATGTGYTGCCACAGGGAAGAGGAACAACTGGAAAGTGAAACTAAGCTTGCTGTGCTCAAATAAAAAGCCGGGTGAGAATGTGGGAACTGCAACAGGGATCAGAGCATGGTTATGTCTTGGAAAACTATGGAGAGTATCCTGCTTGTATGAGTATGCTACTTTCTGCCATTCTGGGATTATCAGTTCTCCATCTGGCTGGGCTTTCAGGCCTGTTTTTCTTGCATGTCTTTAAATAACAGTACCTCTGCTGTGTGCATTATGGCTCCATAGAAGAGAGGTGATAAACACCTGGCAGTTTCCAGCCTTGAGCTGAGTTCAGGTTATTTGAATACTCAAAGGCAGTTTGATGAATGATAATCACACACAGAGAACAGTCAGAAATAAGTGTAAGACTCTGTCCAGATCACGTTACCACACCAGCTGTTTTGCTACCTTTCTGGGTCGTGGTCTGCGTCCAGACATTGGATGCAAAGGTAAAGGGAAGATGTGCTATTCCCTGAAAGGCCATGGTGGATAAGGTTTCTGTTGTCTGTAATTCATTGGTGTTCCTCAGAGAGAACAAACAGTTTAATAAATTTGTTGTGTAATACCTCCTAGTTTATAACTTAGTTAGATGAAAATGAGAAATACATTTGTAACTTGCGTAGCATTAAGTAGATTTATCTTTCAGAAAGGTAAGCTTTGAATACTGGGTGGCCAAAGCTTTAAAGAAGAGACTGTTAAAAGCAGTCTGATGTTGTAATGCCAGTTTTAACCAAGAGTACATGTGAAAACTTTTTGTCAGGCTCACTTTTGGCAGCATGTTACGTCATTCAAACACCTGAAGGTGCTCAGAACATAAAATTTAGGTGAAAAGTGAAAATGATAACGTAATGAGTTTCTAGTGGTATCCTCTGACGTAAAGCACAGCATCTGAACAGCCTGTTCCGTGTTTTCAAGGAGCAGGTAGTGTTTTGCAATTGTACAAGTGGCATCGACAACCAACAGCTGATAAAGCTCTTATTACTAAGCCAGGAAAGTTTGGGTTAGGCTAGGTTAGGTTGGGTTAGGTTAGGTTCACATATATTAGTAACTTAAGAGGGCCTAGAATTTTCACTATTTAATGTTTTTATTTTTTAGATTTTTCATGAGTTTATCGACCTACTTACCTAGAAACATTTGAATTGCAGTTGTGTTCAAGGTAAAGCGACTTGTTTTTTGCGTGTAGTCGTGAGCAGTAAGATTGACAATAACTAGAGAGTGGGCACGTAAATAACCCTGTCTCAAAACTTCCAACAGGAAACTTTGTCCTTCTGTCACTGTAATGATCAATCCAAATACTGATAGACTTGAAGTGGGGACTGTGTATTTTTAAGTTGAATTAGAAACATTTTCTGACAACATTAGCTTTTTGAGTATCACTGCATTTGTTAATAAACTAAATTACTAATTTCTTTTATTACTAACCATGAATTGCTGTTGTGATACAGTGTCATTCTAAAGGATTTTTCTGTCCCTTTTTCAGAACAAAAACTTCCTAAAAATAAGCTGAAAGAATGGTCAAGAGCGTCAGTTTCCTCTTGAAACTTCCTTCAGAATTTGTCTGAGACCACTTTACTGTCTGTTTAGTCTAGTGCTGCACAGTTTCTTTCTTCTGCAGTTGCTACTGTGACTCCTGCTTTATTCATATTGAAGATTATCCAGTTAACTAAATAAAAGTCATGCCATCAAAACTATGTGCTTTGCTGCAAATAGTCACACACTTTTTTGTCTTTTGGACCGTCAGGATCTGAACAAATTCCTTTCAGGAAGCTCTGTGGCTGTGCCAGCACCCAGCTGGCCTGTGCTAGTATGTTTTGCTGAGGGGTAGGATATATATACACAGGTATGATCATGAAAATATGGTTATACAGCTCCTTGGCCAGAGCCAGCTCCAGCTCAGGCTTGGAGTGTGGGATCCTGTACAAGTTTGTCCTCTGCTGCTTTGCAAAAGCTACTTGGATAGTTTGGACTAAGAACATTAAATGCTTCTGCCTCTGAAACTGTACACCTTAAACACTTTGATGTCTGTAAATAAGAAATGCAATAAATGTGCCTGCACATTTATTGAGGGGTGGTAAAGTTCAAAACCTCTGTCTCAGATGTACTTTTTTCCTGCATATTTTTTTTTAAATGTCTTGAAGAATTGCGCTAGTTTCTGCTTTGTTCTTCTGTCTTAGAGTGAATGTTTATGTTCAGACTACTTTTGAAAAAAATAGTATTTAGAGCTGTTAAATCTAAAAACCTAAAAGTGCACTTTGCCTTGTAGGAGAAAGTGTAGTGGGATTTCTTTGGTCACCTCACTTCCTCTTTGAAGTGCAGATAAAATCAAAGAACTGTTATCATACAGTAAGGCAGTAAAATTGCCTTCCCTGGTAAAAAATGCCAAATAACATTATTAACAGAGATGTACCCTAAAGATATCTTGGTCTACCATAAAGCACATGAAAGCAGCAGAAACCAAGTTCACTCACAAAAAGTTTAAAGTCTGGTCAGCAAAAAGTTGCAGTATGAAGTCCTGTCTTAGATAAGTTATTACTTGGGAATTCCACATGTGGATCCAGAGATGATACTTAGAAATTAATCTAGGTATGTGTAGCTAGGGAGTGATGGGGTAGGTTCAACAAGAACCAGGCAATAGACTGTGCTAAAGTTTTGCATTAAGACTACTTTAAATTAAGTTCCTTAAACATACAAAAAATCATCACTTTTTCACTGGAAGATACTGTGATTGTGCAAAAAATTAAACTATGCTTGCTCCCAAAGCTCCTACTGTTCATTGACCCTCAAAGCATTTTTATTACACAATGAAAATGAAAAACAGAGATGACTCATACTTGAAATCTCAGGGGCTACCATCTCAATTGACCATGGGTGGGGGCAGTTTTCTTAAACTTGTATTTTTTTAAGTGCACACCCAGTCATCTGTATATCAGAATGTCTGCAAGGAGAGAATTTCTGCAAAATTCAAAGAAGAAAGCCTAATTTTTTTTTTCATAGTCAAAAGGAGGCAGGAATTTGCATTTGAATGTGAGCTCCTAAGAGAAGGTGTATTTTCCAGCTCTAGTGCGCTTCTTGTTGACTGTCCCCACAGAATTTTGAAAAACCCATACAAACATTAGAAAAATCTATCCCAGTACACTTTTTGGTAGACAGAAGACTACTAATGCAGTACACAAGGAGGAACATTTACTCTCCCCTCTTCCTTTTTAAGTATGTAATTAATTTCACTACCTAAATTATGACCCCTGTCTGAGAAGAAAACACCCTAATGTGAGTGATGAGAGATGATGGAGTTTCTGAAAAGTGAGAAAGATAAATGTAAAATCGATGGCAGAATTTCTTGTCAAAATGAAAGCCGAAGAGCCAGTCAGGCTCCCAGAAGGAATACAGAATTATATTTAGAACTTCAGTTGTTTAAATTGCACAACAGTCGCTGTAGGCAAGACATTGGAAGAGAAGTTCATAATCAGGGTAAGTGCAGCTAAAGGAGAAACTGCTGCAGTCCATTGCTGTGCCTGGGTTTCAGCAGAGCACAGGTTAATGCTGCCAGACTCTCAGTGGGATGATCCCTGTCATTACACTGCCTGCTTCCCTGCCAGACTGCACTTGTGCTCATGCACTTTAACATTTGACTGTTTGAATTGCTCCTTTCACAGAAAGGTTAGTACAGAGCAGTGCTGCTAGATTTCAGGAAATTTATAAATAAAGGAAGTAGCTTTTGATGACTGTCTCTCCTGTGTTCGTGTTTCTAAGCTTTGGTCAGACAAATCTATGATCTAAATCCTATTTAGAAGAGAATGGTTCAGTGTTTACTTTCTCCTAACTCTTGTTCTTACGTAGTAATAGATTAATGTTACTATTTTATTTTATATTGGAAAATCCCATTTTAAGCCTTTCTAATGCATCATCACAAGGGTACATAGAATTCTTCCTGGGTTGTGCTGCACAGATGTTTGGTAACACCAGATTCAGGGCCAGGAAATAAGTGTTAATGTTTAATCTATGCAGCTAGGGTAACGTCACTAATGAGGTTTTTTGGCTTGTTGAGTAAAAATATCATTAGCATCTGTCCAGCTCTAGTACTATGACTTCATCAGAGTCTGAACTTGAATGCATGCACCCCAGGAGTCAGTGAAGCAGCTGTATCCAACTGGCACAAGCATAAATACATTTTCTATGAATCAAATTCTGAAAAACATTTACTCAGGGAGATTACTTTCTCCATCTTTATTTGCCAAACAAAAAGCACCTGGCATTTTAATTTCCTTACATTGTCAAAGGCTGTTGTTGAAATGATCATCATAAGCATAAGAGGGTAGATGAGCACCCTAATTCTTAAACAATCTGTTTTTTAGTGCTTATGTTCCTCATGCTAGCAGTATCTGAAAACAGATAAGAATGAATGTTACCAGGCCCAGGGAATCACCTAGCAATTAGAAGAAAAAAATTAGTTAGAAAGTATGAATTGAACTTGTCTCTGCAGTCTCTAGTAATATTCCAGAAACAGGAATACTACATCTGGCTTTGAAGACTGTAAAACACTGTACATCAGTTACTTCGTTTCATTGTGCCCTGAAAGTACAGGGGAAGATGTGGCGAACAGGCCTTCACATCTGTAGGTCTCAAACTGATTTGATCTTCTACACTGTATGATTCAGCAATCTTAGGAGAGGCCACTCTTTTTGCAAAGCAGTTTGCTACTGAGAAAGAATCAAAGTAAAAGGTGGTGATAATTTAAATCTCACTGGTTGGATCATCAGAGCCACGTAAGTCACAACCTTCCACTGCAAAACGGTTGTGTAGCTAAACATAGAAGTAGCCAGTCTGTCCATTGTGTATTTGTTATGCCTGGGAGGGAAGATTATCAGTTTTTATTTGGCTGTTTAGAGAGCTTTTGCTGGAGACTTTCATGCCTACACATCCTCTGAAATTTGTCCTTGGTCACACTGCATGTCTTTTTGCGTCTTTGTTTTAAAAAGTTGGGTGGAAATGGTACATTTACCTCTGCTGTTGCCACATCAGAGTAAGAGTAACATTTGCCGTAATCCCTGATGAGATAGTGGTGTACGTTGGGGGATCAGACTGAAATACTTCTTTATTAGTATAGAATATGCATTTCCTTTTTCATTTTTTTGCCCTTTAGTCCAAGTATATTTTGTATATGTTGGTAATACCAGTATTTTTCAGTTGCACATTTTCTCCTTTTGCATCCTCTTCTGAAATACTGTCTGTCCACAACACCAGTTTTCGGCCTATTCACTAACTAAAATGCCAGTGAAACAAAAAGATGCCTCTCACTTCCCTTATCACAAAACAAAAGATATTGAAGCATCTGTGTTTGCCTTCAGTCACAGCGAGTGCATTCGCAGTCCTGTGGTGTAACTTGGATTGGCTTGGTGACTCTCCCCCTCTGCCCTGCTGTATGTGAGACCCAGCCTGGAGTACTGCACACAGTTCTGGTGTCTCCAGCATAAGAAGGATATGGAGGTGTTGGAGAAAGTCCAGAGGAGGCCACAAAGCTGATAAGAGGACTGGAGCACATCCCTTATGGAGACAGGCTGAGAGTTGGGGCTGTTCAGCTGGGAGAAGAGAAGGTTGTGTGGAGACCTCACAGCTGCTTCCAGAACCTCAAGGGGCCTTCAGGGAAGCCAGAGAGGGCATTGTCATGAGGAACTGCAGTGACAGGATAAGGGGGAATGGGTGCAAACTGAAAGAGGGAAAATTTAGGTTAGCTATTAGGAAGAAATTCTTAACTGTGAGGGCGGTGAGGCAGTGAAACAGGTTGCCCAGAGAAGCTGTGGCTGCCCCATCCCTTGGAGTATTCAAGGCCAGGTTGGATGGGGCCCTGAGCAGTCTGGTCTGGTGGAAGGTGTCCTTGCCCAGGGTAGGGGGATGGAATGGATGAGCTTTGAGGTCCATTCCAACACCTTAACATTCTATGATTCTGTGGTTCTGTGACTTGACAGCTTGTGCACCCCAGGCTGTGGCCAGTGCACAGCACAGCCAGAGCAGGCTGGGTACGGCCTGTGGGAGAGGCAGCCCCAGGTACTCACAGGGCAGGTTCTGGATAGAATTTAATGAGACAAAAGGAACAGGTGGGTCAGAGGAAGTTCTTTSTCAGTTCAGTGTAGTCTCAGTGGACAGTTTGCAGTTATGGAATCTTGCCTTGGCCTTTAACGGTTTGTACCTTTGGGGTGTGCAAACAGCTCTTACCCTTTCACCAAATATTTGCTTGCCCTCATGTTACAAAATAGGAGAGAGTTTCACACCGGGCTGTTAGACAATTGAGAACTACTGGTTTAGTGTGGCTGGGCTGACTTCCACTACAGTACTTATTGCAGTAATAGATGTTTGACACTTACAAATAGATTTCTTTTTCCTGATTGACTTTAAGTGCATCTATGTTCTGAGGTAATAAGCAGAAGCAATGAATATAAAGGACAACAATAATATTTTTCTTGAAACCAAAAATAAATCTTATCTTTGTTATTAGGTAAGTAAAACATTGTATTTTAAGCAGCAGTAAGAGAAACATAATTTCCTAATACTACTTGTGATTTTGCTATTTCAAATAGAATGTATATATATAAACTTGTATCAGGATCCACTACAACTGATTTCCCCTCTCCCTGTTTGTTGGGACATAGGTACCAGTACTTACACTGTACAGGCATAGTGAGAGCTCTCAAACTCTCAGGCTTTGAGCTAATATTCCATTGCCAGAGCACAGAAGTATTTCTGAAACTTGATTAGGTTTGGTTCGGCTATCTCTGGATTTTCACTGCCCTTTGTGATGTACCAAAATGTGCAAGAGGAAAATATATAGAAATCTGCCTGTGAAAGAAAGAAAGAAGAGACCTCGTGAACTTTTTTTCTATCATGAGTAACTTGCATTAATATTGCTGGAGTTTGTTTTTATAAAAACACTGACATGGTGTAAGAACTGAATAATTTCCTTCAGTTTCTTTTCCTTCAATCTATCTAACCCCAACTAAGTTGTAATTAGCCACCAGATTCTTCTAACTCTTATTGCTATTTCATTACAGTCTTCTCAGATGTAGAAATATTCTCTCATTATTGTGTGTGTTAGGTATAAATCTGGAAAGTCAAAATTCGTAAAGAGCCTGACAGGATGTTTGTTTCTTGTGCTGCATCTTCCTGGCAATGTGGTATTTCTTAGTCTTTCTGTAATCTCTTTTTGAAATTCCAGCCTTGCTCAGTCCCGTACTGGAACAAATTCAGGATGAGAAAATACTGACTAAGTTCCCTTCCAAAAACTAACTAAAAACCCACGTACTTACTCAGGTCAACTCAATTTTTTTTTTACTATGTAAAACCGCTTTTCCACTTACAAATCCTGAATGCTTACTGTGGTTTCCAAAATGTTTAGATCTGCATGGATGCTAGAGAAATTCCAGAAACAGTTGTTTCTTACTCATACTAGATTGTTTTGGAAGATTTCAGAACTTCCTGAAAGAAGTCAACCTTGAGCATTTACGCCAAAGCCAGAATTGTGTCTCCATTTGAAACTGGCAAGAGCTCTGTTGCAGAGGAACCAGACTTCCTCTGGTGTTGCTTTTAAACTAAAAACAACCTCCTTTGCAGATTCCAGTTTTCCTCACAAACTGGAACACTACCCTTTTCCTCTCTAATGTCATCTTTCTTACTAGATGACTTTCTAACATGATGTTTGAAGTAGACAGAAAAAGAAGTTGTGTTTTCTTCTAATCATTCTATTCCCTAATAAATTGCATTCCTGGCAAGCTTTTTAACGCCAGAGGAAGGATAATAAACACTGTTGTTCATATACTTTCACTATTAAACCTTTACAATGTTTTGGGCTTGGGCTAATTAAAGCCTTTCCTAGTGAAGATAATAATTTGCTGCCTTATTAAAATTAAACTGCAGAGGCTAAAATTTCTAGCTACAGGCACTTCAGGTTTTGAGTTACACTTAGAAATTGCAGTAGTGTGTGCAAATGCTGAATAAGTTGATTCCGTTTGGTTTGAAGAGTCAAATGCAGATGAGATTCAAGCATCTCCTTCTCTGAAAATAGTCACTTCCAGAGGCATAAACCTTCTCTCTGTTCTCCACACACACACTTTTGCTCTTAGTCCCATCAGCTTTTGTGACTATTTAAAAGCTATTTTTTATATTAAAAAAAATTTGCCAGTTGTTTCTTAGATTTCACTTTAATTAGGAATAGAGGAGTGTCTCTTCTATTCTAGAACCCATGCTTTGATTTCAGACTCTGTTTTGTGGCCCAGCGACAGGACAGGAGGAGAGTGCTGCATATTACCTGTCTCTGAAATATTTAACTAAGAATTTAAAAGTCAGATTATACTCAGATAACAGCTCTTCCATCTCTGGTAGCCCATTAAGTACAGYGTCAATCAGGAGTAAGCCTGGACTATGGAATTTCTGTAAACACCCAGCATATAACAGCCATAAGGAAAATAATACCTYGTGCGTGAGGTTTCCAGTATGACCACTGTAACATATCACTGCAAAGGTTAAATGAACTCCAGACCATTTCAGAATTCCTAGAAGCTTCTTCACCTGAGGAAAATCCTTTGGCGATGCTGAACACCAGCTATCTAGGAGAGAAACTACATCTGTTTTTGTTTGGTTTGGGTTTTTTCTTGTAGTCATGCCTGACACATGCCTGAAACTGCTCTTTCTGGGAACATGCATTTCCTGCATCAAGAACTGGAAGCTCTGCTGTTTCCAAAATAGCTAGATAAGCATCTAAATAGGCTAGTTGTGTTCAACAGTTAGGAAGAAGTAATGAGCTTTGTAAGTCAATAGAAAATACTATATATTCTAATTAATCTAGTGTTAAATAACAGTTCTGTTTTGATACTGTGAAATTTTTCATGAGTGCTAAATTTCCTTTTATTTGTAAGGAAAGAGGAAGTTACTGAGAACATAACTGTTACACTTCAGTAATATGTAGTTGTCTTGCCTTGAACTATCCTTGATGGTGCATTGATGTGAATATTGCATCTCATCCTTTCTCTTAAAGTCTGATTAAGTAGGAGATTGAAGGCACAAGGTGTAATTTGAATACCTAAGTTTGGCTTCTAACTGAATATAATTGGTGTGGAGGTAATTTTGCATGTTGAGTATGTCAGTCTGTTATGCATTATATTTAAAATGTGATAAATATTTATTTAGCGCGAGTTTGGGATGATCCTGCAATGGATCAAAATCTTACACAGCCACGTGCAAGTGCCAGTAACACTAAAAACATTCTAGCACCTCTTCTTTACATTTCAAGAGAAAGTGTTTGTAGGAGAATTTTGCAAGAGACTTTTAACTCTGTTTCAGTCTGTAAAAACTGATTGATTGAAATCTCAGACTTATGGGGAAGGCTATTAAAATAGAGGCAGGTTAAATATCAGTTAAAGCTTGCTTTCTGTATGTAAAACCAAGTAGTCCCAGAGAATGATGATGATGCAGTAGACTTCTTGGAGCCTTATCTCTGCAGTTACACACAGCCATCTTTTATTGCACTGGTCATGGGACCAGTGAGGCCTCACTGCCTCTATAAACATGCTTTTGTTCTGGAAGCTTTTCTCTTACCTCAGTACCCCAAATCCACTTCATGTTTCTTATGACTCTTGGGCCATGTGTGCTGTGGGTAGTCCTGAGTTTGTGTTTCTGCTGATACTCATCTATCAAGAATGATAAAGGGCTTCTTGTTTCTGCCTTGACTCTGAAGAATGGACCATGTGGAATATGAAAGTCTCTTGGGTTTTTTTTTGTAATTAAATTACATGAAGCTTCTGTTCATAATTTTATTCAGAACATGTTTAAATAGGAAAGGGCGGGGGTAATGTCCCATAAAAATTAAACTCCTTTTTGTGTAGCTTTCTCTCTTGTCTGTACAATGTAGTTTGGAAGCTTAATATTTTCCAGTTATGTAATTGCTGACCTCTTGTATGGGTTGTGTTGCACCTGTGTCTGAATTCATAGGCTGTGCTTCTTCGGAGCAGTAGGGTGCACACTCTAAATATTCCTCATTTCTGCAGGGCAAAAAAAATCCCAGCTTCTAATATGTGGGTTTTTTCCTGTTTTAATATAGATCTAATCAACCCTGAAAAAACCTCAGCCATCACTGTCAGATCCCTTGTAAGTACACCTCTGTGTGTGTGTGTGTGTGTGTGTTTGTGTGTGTGTGAGGTTTTGCATGAGCATGTTCAAAGGACAAAGCCAAGGTTTTGTTTTTGGGACTCACTAAGTTTTTCCAACTGATTTCTATTAAGAATTACAACTGATTTTTGTAAGGATAGAAATGTGATTCTGTTTTAAATTACTACAAATATGGACAAATTAGCTGAGTTTTCTGTTTTATAAACACTTTTAGAAGTATTTCAAATTAACCTGAAATTCCAAAATGAAAGAAATGAAACTTTCCTCTCCTCCCTTCCTTAATTAGCCAGTTCTTGATTATTAGCCAGTAGTGTTTCACCAGTAGGACCACTTCTGAACAAGCTCCTACTCAGCCCAAAGAAAAGCTGTTGTACTGTCTCATTATGTTAAATAGTTAGTAGTAGTCCAACAACTCTGCTTTTTATCCAAGTCAGCGTTCCTGGTCATATGCTTTTTGTTGGAAGGTGAGGAGCAGCGAGAGTTCCCGGTGGGGTTTGTTTTAACATGGAGCAGCATTATGTGTAACCATGGGTGTGCCCTGACGTTTCCTTACTGTGTCTTGGTGCCATGGCTGGCTTATATTTGCAGTACAGGCTCAACGGCTGTGTTTGGAGCACTGAATTAACTGGAATGAAAGTATCATACAAGATTTGTAATATAAACCAGTAATCCTTCATTTTAGAGAACTGGAGCTTTGGGAAGTTAAATGATCTCTTTTCTGCTGAGGTTGATGAGGGTGAGGTTAACCAGAGCAGAATAAGCATGTATGTTTTTTAGGTTGTACTTGATCTCAAAGGTCTTTTCCAACCTAGTTAATTCTGTGATTCTGTTTTGAAAAGAATGTAGCATTCATTTTTTTATAAAAAGAAATATGCAGAATACTTTTATCCATACAAGTCCGAGCTTAGTTTAGTTTAGCTTAGCATAGTTTATGATGCTGTCATTCAATAGTAATTTTATTCTGTAGTTGTAATTACAAAAATTAACGTGGTGGTCATATTGCTTTAAATATCTGCAGATCTCTCAGTCTTACCTTACATGAAAGGCTGTTGACATTGGCTACAACACAACTGCATGTTGGAGTTCTTATTAAAAAACCCACCAAGCTGTTAACAGACTTCTGTTATGCTGTTAGTAGCAGTTGTCTTGTTTAACTTGAAATGTTAATTGTAGCCTCCCTCATCATCTGAGGGTGGCAAATATATTAATAAAGGTGTATTTTGAGGTGTGCCTATGTTCTTTTAATTCTTGATGGAGCCCTGAGAATTTTTCTTATTCTCATCCATTCTATTTATCCGATTGTGTCCATGACAGCCTGGGTTCTGTGATAAGTGTCAGTGTTACTGGCTCCCCTGTGTGTCTGAGGTTCTGCCCCTGCTTAATGCACCTTTGCCTTTTATTTTCCCCACTGTGGCAGCGTGGGTGATGTGTTGGGCTGTGTTTGCACACTAGCCAGGTGAAGATAACCACCCCTATCTCTTACATGCCAGTGCAGACTGGTTCCAGGCCATTGGGCTGCCCAAAGCTGTGGTTTGCTGTGATGTTTTTGTTTTTCTCCCACTCACCATCAGTCCTTATTCAGGCCCAGTTCTCCTCAGTGAGAAAGGATTTCTGACATGCCTACAAAATCTTGCCAAATTCTGCTTTATTTTAAATTGACTTAAATTGGTCAAATTTGATTCCATTTTCCTTACTTGGAGTTTGAAATCCATATACTGAAGTAGTTTTTGAAGTTGGAAAAGCAAATCTGCATAATCCCTTTCCAAGAGTCTGACATTCATAGTTGAAAAGTAGGAGATTAAAAACACAGTTGCTGGGGCAAAGTTAATAAAGCAGTTTTGGAATATTACATAGTTTTTAGATTACAACATGTAGACTTTTGAGGACTCTATCAAGATACATTTTAATCTGAATATAAATTGATAGAATAATCTGAAAAGCAGGAATCTGCTGTATCTTTTCTCTGTAGTACAAATATTTAGTGGGAAAACAAGCATTGACCTTTCCCATAATTACACAATTGTGTCATTACTCAAGTAGCTTCAACACAATATTATGATGTGAAGGACAGACTTCATCTTAACAGCCCTGAACTATTCAAACAGAGATAGTGGGGAAAAGTCTGTGAAAAGTAAATATTTGTGAATGCAAGAAACAAGCATGGAAAAGATTCATCCTCTTTCGTCCCCAGAGCAGTTCACTGCTCTATTGTGCAGTGTATGTGCCTCTCAAATCAGGTCTCCTTTGTCTTGATGCTTTTGAAGTGAACTTTTAGAAGGACTAAAACTAATGAACTGACTGTAATATTACTAATTTAATTATTTTTTTCTTTTTTTTTTCCTGCTCTCTGCTTGGTGCTGGTCTTCGCCCACAGGTGTCCACTGTTGGCTCTCAAAGGGTACTAAAATTTTGCAGCTGCTCTGAATCAGCACTACCTAAGCTTCAGTACTGTTGCTTCTCCCTACACCACTCTGCACTGCTGCTTTGCTCTTGCCTGCTTCAGAACTCCATAAGTTTCTTTTTTTAAATAACTACAATGAAACTTAGGCTAGAAGTGTGTGCCATTCTCTTGCTGCCTGTGTACTTGTTGATCTGGTTGTACAGTATGCTCGTATTCATTCCATGGTATTTTCTCACCAATGCCAAGAAGAAAAAGGCTATGGCAAAGCGGTTAAAAGCTAAACCCATCTCGGACAAGCCTGGGAGCCCCTACCGCTCTGTCACTCACCTGGACTCACTGGCAAACATAAACATTCCTGGAGCAGACACCTTGGACAAGCTGTTTGACCATGCTTTAGCAAAGTTTGGGAAGAAGGACTGTCTTGGAACTAGAGAAATACTGAGTGAAGAAAATGAAATGCAACCAAATGGAAAAGTGTTCAAAAAGGTAAAACTTAAATTTTTTGCTTAATTCTGTCTTGGTTTTGAGCTGTTTTGCATCTTGCCTCAGCAATGTGCATCTCTTTAGAGCTCTTCCTCAGTCATCATCTTATAAACCAGTCATTTTACGGTAGTTCAAGAATAAAAGAATACAGGATGCTCTATTTGTTCTACTTCAAGAAAAACGAAAGCAATTGTTTTTTAACCAATGAGTGTGCGTGCTTATGCTGTTATATACCAACTCACATGGTAGAGCCATACCAGAAGCTTCTTGTCATCAAAATTAATTGTTTTTTCCCTCCAGTTAATTTTAGGAACTTACAGATGGTTATCCTATGAAGAAGTAAACGAGAAAATGACTCGCCTGGGGAATGGACTGACTGCCTTGGGACTAACCCCAAAGAGTACTGTTGTCATATTCTGTGAGACCCGAGCTGAATGGATGATTGTAGCTCTAACCTGCTTCAAGTACAACTTCCCTCGTGAGTGCTCAACTTGGTTACTTCTAATGTATTTTAGAGCCATTTCTCAGCATTGGTTTGACTGTTAAGTATTTTGACTGCCAATCTTGTCATTGGAGGTGTAAGAATTTAATAAACTTCTTCTGCTGATGGACTGATTCTTAGAAGTTTTCAGTCTATCCTATGCATTGTGGAGATGCCTAAAGTTAACTCGCTCATAGTTATGAAACTGGTTTTTATGATTTTATTGTAATAATGTTCTAGATGTTAAAATGCCAGAATAGTACACTTACTATTCAGGTTGTTTTAAATACTCCGAAGATGTCAGTAGTTGCATTTATCCCCCCATAATTTGGGATGTTTTTATAGTGTTTTCTGACTGTATCCTGACTTATACATCCAAAACATTGAAATGATTATCAGAAAAGAGAAGAATAGTGAACAAAATCATATGATAGTCTGTGGGTGTTTTGGTGACATTTGTAAGCTGCTCCAGTTCATGACAGTTATCTATGGCTTTTCTTTTTTTTTAGTCAAGCTGTCAGAAATTTCTAATGGGACTTAGTGCATGCAGACTTCTTGGTGAGGTGCAGAGGTTACTGAACACTCCTGTGCCTAGTCTGCACACACCACACTGTGACCCGCAGCACATTTTTTTTGCTGCCTTGTGTTTCTGCTTGCACTGGGCTGTCTCTTTTTCTTCCAGCACCAGTAGTAGCTGCCTGTGTGAGGAGCAGCTCATACAGCAGAGTAGGCAGAGAGGCTGTTCAGGGGCAGTAATGGAAGAGATGAAGTAGGAGAGCATGGTTAATTTGGTCTGAATCCCTGTACTTTGAAAGGCAATAAGAAATAGCTATGTGACATTAGTCTTCTGTCTTTTCTGCATGAACCCTGTTTCACAGGAATATTAAATTCCTCTAATGGTCTTGGGAGGTTACAGTTTGAGATAGCAGATGATACTAAAAGAAGGGGTTTTTTCAATAGAGAGGTGATGGGAAGAGGTGAACTCCTGGGTGCTTGTGAGACACTTTAATGGCATCGCTGTAGCCAGTCTGGGTTAAAAATAATCTAGCAGCCTGAAAGACAGTCTGATTCCTTAGTCTGATTCTCTGCCTTGCCCCCATCACTAATTTCATGGGAGCAAGGAAAGTAGCTGACAGTGTGGAAAGAGCTGCCTGGAGCCCTGCACAGCTTTAAGCTGGTGCCCTGTGATGTCTGAGTGTCACCTTGCCCCCTGAGTTCTGGTTGCAGAGCTCAGGGACAGAACACCTGCTCTCAGTTGCTTGCTGTGGGATTGCTTTGTGCATTATTATTGGGTTTTGGTGCATCTCTTTTTCTGATGGTTTCTTTTCTGCTATAGAATAGATTCTTTCAGGAGGACTAGATGATCATTCCAACTGCCTGAGCACTTCTGGGCTGGCTAAAAGTTACAGCCTGTAACTTCTACAGTTATTAAGAGCATTGTTCAAAAGCCTCCTAAACAGTGACAGGCTTGGGGCATCAACCACATCTCCAGGAATCCTGTTTCAGTGTTTGACCACCTTCTTAGTAAAGACATACTTGCTGTACAACTGTCCACCTTATTCCAGAGGTCTCTTGTGCCATAAAATTTCTGACATGGAAAAATTAAAAGCTGTTTTATTTCCAAATTTAAAAATTCCCCATTGAGCTAACTTTATCCATCCCCCTGCCCCGCAGTGCTTTACAGAAAGCTAAAGCAAGGGCGTTTGCATTTGGTATTACTTTAACCCTTCTTTCCTGTCCTCTCCCATCACTGTGACAGTTGTCACTCTGTATGCCACCCTGGGCGAAGAGGCAGTGACCTACGGTCTCAATGAGTGTGGGGCGTCGTATCTGGTCACGAGTGTGGAACTTCTTGAGAGCAAACTTAAGGTAATTTGGTACCAGCCTCACCTGCTATAAGCAACCCTGCAATAACTTTACAGTGCAGTCAGCACAGTGCTAAAAATTCAATTTCTCTTCTGTAGACTGCACTGCCACAAGTCTCCTGTCTGAAACATATCATTTATGTGGACAAGAAGACTATCAGTAAATCAGAGTACCCTGAAAATGTGGAGATTCATAGTATGCAGACAGTAGAAGAGCTAGGAGCCAAACCAGAAAACTGTAAGTGACTCACTTCACAGAGGACTAATCAAGCGTATTAGCAGTGAAATCAGACCTGGGTTAAGAAGAATGTGTAGCAGAAAACCCTCCCCTCCCTATGCAGGTCACAAACACAAATGCAGTAGCAGATTGCCAGTTCATCCTCTGGTTTTCTTTAAATAAACAGAAAGTTTGTTTTGTGTCTTCTGTTCAACTGTCAGGTATGTCAGGACAGAACTTTGTTTTTAACTTCTAAAATTCTTCTAAATTCTTTAACTTCTAAAATTCTATAACCAGAATAATTTAATACTACGTCTTTGTTTTAGGAAATGAAACAGAAGCTGGTGTAGTTTTTCATTTTCTGCTACTCTTCTGTTTTATTTGTCTTATTGTCACTATTTTTTCTAAGAAAAGAGGAGAAAGTACTTTAAGCTTTTCTTTTCCTTTTTTTTGGCTTGGAAATGTCCATTTTCTTAACCAAGTTGTAGCTAAAAAGTACCTAGGGCTAGAGGAATAACAATTACATCCCTTGCTCCATTGGGCAGCCAGGAGTGACTGTAAACATCTGCTTTAAGGAAGGAAAACCCAACCCTGATGACCTGTTCTCCTTACATCAGCAGTCTGTAATTAGCCAGATCTCCCTCTTGAATAAAGGAGAAGATAAACTGGCAAAGGAGCTTTGGGAAACACACATTCATCACTGCTGCTTATCTCTGATCAGCCTGAGGTGCTGATACAGACCGGCAATGACCCTGAGGGGTGTTGTTTTGTTGGGTTTTGACCCTAAAAAACCTTCTTCTTGCAGACACTGTGAAAGCCATGAAAGCTAATGATTTTCATTCTAAGAATAAAGGAGATTAAAACAAAAATSAGAAGTCAAGTGTTCTAAGCTTGGCTTTGAAAGACTGATGGACAGAAAAGCTGACTTGCAGCTTTTTGGGGGGGGTGGTTTTTTTGTTTTGTTTTTTACTCAACCTGCTGATTTTCACTGTATTTCTCCCCTTGACAGGTTTATTTGGTCTTCAAAAGGCTCCTTCTATGAAACTTTCCGTCAGCTATAAACCACAGTGACAAAAGTGTCACCTAGATTGTGTAGATGCCCAAATACTTGTCATTTTTTGCAAAACTGGCCTTCCCTGTCTTCCTCTTAAAACCAGACCCACTACTGTCTCCAACACTTACCATGCAGCACCATGCTGTGCTTGCCTTCTATGAAGCACTTGTTTCACACTGATTACAGACATTTTCACATGGATTAGTTACAGAAATAATTTAGAAAGTAGATAAGAATTAATAACAATTTTTCTCCTGAATTTTGTAGCAAGCATTCTGCCAAGCAGACCTGTTCCTACAGACTTGGCTTTAGTAATGTACACCAGTGGCTCTACTGGGAGGCCCAAAGGAGTGATGATGATGCATAAAAACTTAATAGCTGGAATGACAGGACAGTGTGAGAGGATACCTGGACTGGGGTAAGAAACACACTGTTGTCTTGTGTACAGAGAGATAGAACCTCCAAAAGCGTGCAAATTTATAGAGTGTCTGCTGCTGGCATCATGTGTTATCAAATTTCTTCATTTTATTATGAGCCCACCACTCTTTAACTTGTAAGAAATGTTTTGCATGTGTGAACTTACCTGTTTGAAAAAGTTTGCCCTTCTAGGTCTTTTCTCACATGCTCTTACTTTTGTTATTATTATTTCCCTTAGCTCTAGGTCTGTGGTGGATTTTTACATTTTTGAGAATCAGGGGGTTCCACTAGATAAGGAGATTCCTCATCTAGTCCAACTTGGGAAATATTTTGAGATATTTTCAGGCAGCTAGAAGCAGTTTAGGGTATGTCAGAGCCTACCACTTCACTGACCTGGAGGCACACTGTTGGGTGCACGTGCTGCAGAATCTGCTCAAGTCCACTTTGCTGATGGAGCAGACAACTAATAAACTATGCATTGCTGATAGTAAGATCAACTGCAAATTCCCTCACATTAATGTTTTGAGAAATTTTTTCATTAAAATGTGTGTATTTGTCCCTGCATTCACAAAGGGTTCAATAGCTGAAATAAGTCTTGTTGCCAGAGTCTTGTGGGAGGATATAAACCCAGTTCTGGCTGAAAGAAGCCAGGGTGCTGAAAGCTGTTCAGTGACGGCTCTAAGGTTCTTGCTGCGAAATCTCTGAGCAACTACTTCCTGAAACAAGCCTCAGTACTTCAGTGATCAGCTCTCTTTCTAGTAATGTATCTTAGGGGAAGATGACTGACAGGGTTTTGTAAATCATTGGTCATTATTTTATAGTGATTTAATCCTAATTTCATAACTGGAATGAAACCTCCCACGAGGAGAGGAAATAGCAGTAAAGGACTAAGGAATCTTTGAGTTTTCTAGAAAGCAAGGCAAATCCTGTAATTCATACTGATTTTAATGAAGTCAGATTTCCCACATTTTGTATATATGTTGTGCTGAAATCACACCATTCTTGTGTGCAGGAGAATAAGCCTCACTTGTGATCCAGGTCTTTCAAAAAGTAATAACTAAGCGCACAGTAAAATGGTTAAACAGTATTTTCTGTCCACTTGTGCCTCATGGTTAATTAGCTTTTCCTTCCCCAGACCAAAGGATACCTACATTGGTTATTTGCCTCTGGCCCATGTGTTAGAACTGACTGCAGAAGTTTCCTGCATCACTTATGGCTGCAGGATCGGCTACTCCTCTCCTCTCACACTCTCGGATCAGGTGAGGGCTGGCGAGCAAACTTCAGCTTTTGCAGCCTGTGTTCTCCTTGCTCAGCTTCCTCCTTCATTAAAGAAATGCTGATGTATATGGCACACTTCAGAAATGTAAACTTTTTTCAGAAAATGATGCAAATTAACATTCCTGGTGAACAACAGCAGTGGGTTGTACCATATAAATTTATTTATTTTATAATACTTAGGAAACCTAAAAGCAGTCCTAATAAATGTTTATAGCATTAGTCACTGGATAACAGGGTAAGAACAGATCTTAATAGATCAGCTGAACTGTTTAAAGGGATTTTAAGTTTTTTGGTCTCACTTTCTCAGTTCTTTATCCAGTTATTGCAGATCTTCTATTTAGTCCTTTGCATTTTTCGATTTAACAATTCAGATAAATAAGAGCAAATTAAGCCATAAAAGATGTGTCTGTATGTTTTGCTGGTAGAGAGATTTGCATCAGGCAAAACAAGCTCCCAAAGGAAGATGGAGGAGAAAACAAGTACTGGAGGGAGGAAGTAAGAGAAAGATAAATAAAGTGAACTTGTAAAATATCAAATATTTTGGTTGAAATAGTTGTTAATCATTACCCATTACCCTTTCCATCACAATGCGGGGGAAATTATGCATGAACAGGGGAAGATACTTGAACAAATTACGTGCTAATATATCTCCCTCTTTTGTTAGTCCTTTAGTTTTCAAAGAGCTGTTTGGTTTTCAGCTTCATAGATTGACATTTTTTCCTTATTGCAGTCAAGTAAAATTAAGAAGGGAAGCAAAGGAGACTGTACTGTACTCAAGCCTACACTGATGGCAGCCGTGCCTGTAAGTATGCAGAAGCAGATATCTTTACCAAAAWATGGTGTTTTCCATCTTTCTTGTGCTAGAAAAATCTAATTACTAACATGTTTTTCTCTTCACATGTAAGTAGCTATCACTAATAGAAGAGCAGAACAGAGACATTCCAGCTGTTGGTTGGCTGAACAGAGTACTGATGCTGCAGATGAGCACAAGAGTCTGCCTGTACTAAAGCCAAGATCCTTTTGGATCCAAACCTGTAAATGTGTTTCAATAGTTACAAGTGGTGCTTTACTGGGCCGCTGACACAACAATAGGACACAGACAGTCACAGTCTGGAACTCCTTTTTGCACAGGGACAAAGCAGGGTGGCTTTGGCCAAGAGGGACACTTGGAGAGTATGGGCATTTGGCTGAGTCAAAGACGTAGCAAGTGAAGTCTGTCTTCAAGGTAATACTGAGGCTGAGTTCTCCTGCTGTTCTCAGGGTAAGCAGGCCAGGCTTCGTCTCCTATCAGAAGAAAAAGTGATCAGGAGACTGTAACTCTTATTGCTTCTGCAGCTTACACTGCTCTTTGAGTGACCAGGCTTCTGCACTCCACAAGGCTGTAGTGCTATCCAAAAAATCCACAAATGTTTGTGTCTTTCTGATGCAAAGGCCCTCTCCATGTGTCCTGCAGTCACATGTGCTGCTTCTAGATCGTATCACATCTGTGGCTTGTAAGACTGGTAGCACCAGGTGGTGCCACATGGTGGTGGTGAGTGAGTAGGAGGATTTAATCTAATCTAAGAATAGTGAGTTTTGGTTGGATTTAATTGTTCTGCAACATCTTAGAATAGCCAAGAGTTTTAAAATCAATTAGTCACTTGCATTATTTTGTTTTATAAAATAATAAGCACATATAGAGGCTTGTTCTTTTTCTTAATAATTAACACTGATAATTAATATGTCTGAGAACTCCAATCTTTTGAAAAATATCAATTTAAATTTATTTCATGGGGAGAAAGCACAGAAGTACTTCAAAGCATTGTGCTCCAAAACAAACTTAAAGGAGACAATCGTTAAACTTCTATTAAATACTTCACCAGTCTGAACACTATTTTAGGTTCTGCATATTTGGGTGACCATAAGCTTATTGTTTTAATGGAAATTAATCTCTCATCTGTGACAGAACTGTGGTGGGTTTTTGTTAGATAAGTAGAATTACTGCAACCATGTGACTTTGAAAGTTGAAGAACTCTCTTGGAAAAAGAAATGGTGAAATGAATTCTCTACAGGTTAAGGTATAAATAGCTCCAAGCTGTGATGGTCTGTAAATTGACTAATTGATCATACATTGATCAAGCATTGCACTTAAGGTAACCTAACCCATGATGCAAAGATTTTTCACTCTTATTATCCATTTTGAAGGAAGAATAATAGGGGGGGATTACTTATAACATGGAATTTAATTTACACATACTAGTCTATCCCAGTGGTAATTTTCCTTGCTTTTTTAACACTTTGTAGGAAATAATGGACAGAATTTATAAAAATGTCATGAGTAAAGTTCAAGAGATGAACTATATTCAGAGAACTCTGTTCAAGATAGGCTATGACTACAAATTGGAACAGATCAAGAGAGGATATGATGCACCTCTGTGTAACATGTAAGTAGAATTCATTGGCCAAGTGTACCTTTTGCCTTGGGATGTGTCAGGACAGTCTAAAAGAATCATTGTCTGTGCTATCAGACAGTTCTCATCTGACATGCAAATAACACTTAATGAGTAACTGAAGTAGTCCAAGTTCTTACTGGAAACAGATAAGATATTTCATGGTAGTGACTGATCTTCCAAACAGCTGGTAAATTGTCATTGCTTTTTTTAGTGATAAAATTGGAATGTTTGTTTAGTTAAGCTACAGGAACTCTGCCTCGTCAAGTGTTACACAAGAGGTAACGGGTTTGGATTTGCGCTGCTGTACAGTAAAATCTGTGAATAAGTTAATTTTTAAGGTGTTCCAGATAGGAAGGAAGGAAGAATGTTTGTGGTTTTTTTTACAAAAGTGAGCTAAGTGAATAATTCTTAATGCTTTTTGCCTTCTTTCAAGACTATTGTTTAAAAAAGTAAAGGCCCTGCTGGGAGGGAATGTCCGTATGATGCTTTCTGGAGGAGCACCACTCTCACCTCAAACACAAAGATTCATGAACATCTGTTTTTGCTGTCCTGTTGGTCAAGGCTATGGACTAACAGAAACATGTGGAGCTGGAACCATTACAGAAGGTAGTTAAAACACTTGTGGAGATAATTTAAGATACAGACATGTATGGGGGCTTGGTGTGTTTCGGTTTTTTTAAAGAAGTCAAAATAGCTGTAGTTCTGCAATAAAGTAACTTGAGGTAAGCTACACCCTATTTATATTTCAAATAATAAAAAATCTTTCTATTCTTGTTCCTTCCCTAAGTGTCTGATTACAGCACTGGCAGAGTTGGAGCTCCTCTTATTTGTTGTGAAATAAAACTGAGAGACTGGCAAGAAGGTGAGAGTATTAATTGTTTTGATTTCAGAGTAATTAATTTAGCCCCTGCCTAGCTGGTTTCTTTGCCTATCTTCTTAGCATATGAAGTAATTGTTGTTTATCTTTTATGATAGTCATCAGTTGGTGTGCTTTAACTTCAAGCTGAAGTTCCAAAGTATTTTCTGGGCACAAGGATATGTAAGTTATAAATAATTGTGTGGGACTTTGTTATTTTCAGGGGGCTATACCAATAAAGACAAGCCTAATCCTAGAGGAGAAATTATAATTGGTGGACCTAATGTCTCCATGGGGTACTTTAAAAATGAAGAGAAGACAACAGAAGAGTTTTCCATTGATGAGAATGGTCAGAGATGGTTCTGTACAGGAGATATTGGGGAATTTCATCCAGATGGGTGTCTGCAGATCATAGGTGGGCCTCAGTTTTTGATACCTTAATATATTACGAGTTGACTAACAATAATTATAAACATGCTATTAATGCTGTTGGCTTTGCCAGGGCTAATCTACTTAAGGTTACCTGCTTACAGAATCAGTGTAGAACACATTACCAAAAGTCCTCACAGCTGTAGTAAAATTTAGGAAGTGGTGCCATTTGCTGTGACATTATCACCATCTAAATTTAGCACATGGACTTTAAGGACTAAATGTGAGATTAACTTCTGTATTAATTAAAAAGCATTAAAGTCAGAGTCCCCATCACTTTCCTAAAAGCTGTGTGACAAAAAGTGCTATATACACTTTTACAGAAGTCTTTATAAATTTGGCAGTTATTAGCTGCTTTAAAATTTGTCTATTAAGAATTTGGCATAGCATTGCACAAAATGCATAGATGGTATGTATGCAAATGAGTCTGTGGAAATGCTAAAGTTTAAATGAAACAAGCTTTTCTTTTTTTTCCCTTCCCCTGACTCCTAGATCGTAAGAAGGACTTGGTAAAGCTACAAGCAGGAGAATATGTATCTCTGGGCAAAGTAGAGGCAGCACTGAAGAACTGCCCACTGATTGACAATATCTGTGCTTATGCCAAAAGGTAAGAGTGGTATTAATTTAAACTCCATTTACAGTAAACATGAAATACAGGCTCTGATCCACTTCTCTGATGCTATACTATTGTTTTCCATGGTTTCCATTGAACAACCCCTCCACCAGAGTACAAGTTACAAACAGCATCTCTGAAGTAGCACAGGTTCCCAGATTCCCCAAAAGCTGAAGAAATGACCTGTTTTTCTGTTGGCATTTCTCCTATCCAAATACACTTCCATTCCATCCCATCCCTTCCCTAAACAGGTATCATTATGCTTAGCAGTGTTTTGGCTGTCTGTCAGAATACCAGTGAAAAGTTAATCTGGACACTTTGCACCTGATGCAAAGCTTTCCAGTGAGTTTTGGAAATGGTCCCAGTCTTTGCCCCTACATGAGGGGGAACTGCAGAGAACTGGCTAAACTCCAGGTTTAGCTGGGGAGCTAAACTGAGATGTGCATGAATGAAGTAACAGCAGAGCCTGATTCTGATCAAACCTGATGTTGTAAACCAGCTTAGAATATTTTCTTGATAAGCCATCAGATGTGAAGAATTAATGCACAAGAAGGATTCTGTATGGGAGAATAACTACAGGTCAGAAATCCCTGTGCATCTGTTGGTCTAATGTGAGGTAATTTACACCTTGAAATGAAAGTCTTGACTGGATCTTTTTTCCTTCCTTCTCTTGCCACGCTGTGTAGCGACCAGTCCTATGTGATCAGTTTTGTGGTCCCTAATCAGAAGAAGCTGACAGCATTGGCTGAGCAGAAAGGCATCAGTGGGACCTGGGTGGATATTTGTAACAATCCTACAATGGAAGCAGAAATACTGCGAGAGATTAAAGAAGTGGCAAACAAGAGTAAGTACCACAGCATATTGTGCTGGCCATGGGGGTTTATCCAGCAAAAACTGTAAGTTATCCTCAGTAACTGCTCCTCCTTCTTCCAGTTTCTTTGTATCTGCCAAAACTTAATAGTTTAATCATTAAATTGTTGCATATTATCCCAGGAGTTTACATACTTTTTAGTTGTATTAATTACTTTACTTTTTGTATTTTTTAAAAAATATCTGAAGGTTTTTTCCAACTAAATTCTAGAGACAGTTTGCTTGTCTAATACAGTTAAAATAAGGTCCAAAAGAGCTGCCAATTTGGAAGAAAAGTTGCAAGACATTTGTTCGTCAGGAAACTGAAGCAAGAGATTTCAAAGCTTTTTTTTTGCCCTGCAATTTTATTCCCTACAGCTTTGAACAACCACGATCCTTGTGGTTGTAATGGCTTAAAAGCCTGCTATTCCTTGCTGTGGTACTGATTGATCAAAAGTATCATCAATCCTTTATGGGACAAAAAAAATGAACAAACGAACTGGGGAAGAAAGTCTCTAAAGCACTTGGCACCTCATACAAGGAAGAGTAAAAGCTGGRTTTAAGCACATGCTAAGCACTGTCTCTTGAACTGTACAGAGAAAAATCTGCCTTTTGAAACTAAGAAGACAAGAATGAAGGGCACTTGTCTTGCGTTGAAAAAAAGAAATCAATCTATAGGTTTCAGGCTTGGGTTTAAACATATTAATCCCCTTTTTATTTATCATGAACTATGCAAATTACTATCCATATAGCTTTGTGTACTCAAACCCTTTGCTTATACATTCTTTGTACCTTCTAGATAGTAATCTGCTATTGAGATACAACTAATTTATGCGGAACTTTTTTCCAAAACTATTTTAAAGAGGTAGTTCTCATTCTTAGCAGAACATGATGCACCTTCATCATGAGCAGGTGCCCATCTGAGTGAGAGGCAGCAGCACATTTCGATTGAAGAGGCAGAAGAGCTCCTGGTCCTACATCTGCTGCCCCCCAGAGGCTGTGCTGGAATGTAGCCACAAGTCCTCGCCTGTGGATCCCATTCCCAGCCCACATGCAGGAGCTGATAGAAAACTCCATCAAGCATTGCTACATGCAGCAGCTCCTTGCACTGTTCCTGCTGTTCCTTGCCCTTCCCCCTGAAGCAGTTCCCTGTCTCCTCCTTTGCTCCCACTTTGGCTATTGCCTGGGCAAGAGAGAGCAGCAGCTTTGGTTGCAATGAGGCTGTACATGTGCCAAGCCACTGCTTCCAGATTAAGGGAAAATAAGTGACTAACGTAAAAAAAGTATGGAGAAGTCCCTTTGTTTTGAACTCTAAACAAACTTACAGGAAGGAAAAATGTAGAAACACTTCTTTATAATTCAAATATGAAGCATGTCCAGCTAGCCTGACTTAACCTAATTATTACAACATTCCTGTAACAAAGATGCAAGTGTAGATTTCAGTGCATGCTCTTGTGGCAGTAGTCTCAGAGCTTCAGGCTACACAGTCATTTGTTTCAAGCTTTAGATTTTGCACTGTCACATCCAATACAAGCTCTAAGTATAGAGTGTTATTAGAGTATTTGCACACTAACCAGCACTCAGCATGGGTACAGGATGAAATTTGCCTGTGGCCCTTCTGTAGGGTTCTTTCATTAAGCAGGACACCATATTATACAAGCTACAGGGTGCTGACCAGATTTTTAGGTAGCATGAATTAGTATTTCATTTGGCTTTGTAATCACAGTCACGCTTTTCTTTCTTCTTGTCCCTGCAGTGAAATTAGAAAGGTTTGAAATACCCATCAAAGTACGGTTAAGCCCTGAACCGTGGACCCCAGAGACTGGGTTAGTAACAGATGCTTTCAAGCTGAAAAGGAAAGAACTGAAAAACCATTACCTCAACGACATCGAAAGAATGTATGGAGGCAAATAAACAGCTCTACCAGGCAGCTGTGCAGATGGTTCCTTCTCATCCCTCAGTTTTGGATGTCTGTGTATACTGTAGATATCACACATTAAAAAAATACACCAAATGGAGAACTGTTTCTATAGAAATCTCTAGCAAGTAAAGCAGAGAATCTCTTAGACTCCAAATTCTTAATTATTAGCAGATTAGACACTGATGGTCTTCATAGAGTTTTGTGTGATCATCTCCAGTTTTGAGACAGACATCGTTATGTGAAGCAGTATGACCAGGTAATTTTATTATTATTGTCTCTCTAGCATATTCAGACTGCTTACAACTTCTCTTTAACTCATGCTAAAGTCTGGCCTATATTTCAAAGAGGAAAAAATAATGTTATTGTGATGATTCTTCTGTCATAATAAGATACTTAGCAAAGGAGGAAAAAGGAGTATCTAATCTCTACCCTTCTCCATTTAAAACCAAAACCAAGACAACAGCATTAGTCAAGAACTTGCTAGAGATCACTAATAATGCACTGTTTAAGAATGGATGGATTCTTCTGCACATCAATATCTCGAATATTTACAGTGCCTACAAAAGAATATAAAATACAATTACTGAAATAAAGGTGAACTGAAAAGCTTTCTAAAAACAAGTTATAAGAAATTTCACTCAAGAACATTAAATTAACTATTTCAACTTCCAGCTCACCAAATAGGTTTTTACTCGCCACTGCATTTTAATTCAAGCAGAGCTTTCCACTGGACACAGTGTAAAAGAAAACAAAGACTTGCACTGCTGCGGGGGTGCTGATGAGAAATCAGTGCCCAGATGCAGACTTGCATCTGGACTGGCAAACAGCTGTGAAACCGATGGGCAGTGGTCTCTAAACAGACTTGAAACTCGGAGGAGTTTTGGTGGGGTTTTTTTGAGAGGTGGTTTGTGGTTTTAAGGCACTGATTCTCTTGACATTCACATACATGTGAGTACTGGTACAGGTTACCTGGATGTAACTTAGAGGATCAGGTTTTAAATGTCTGTATTCCTTCATGGAAGGTATTTCCGTTCACCTTTTAACTGTGGTAAGCATAAGAAGGCAAACCAGAACAGTAGTTTCCCTGTCTAGTCTTGTTTTACTTACAGAAAAGTAGTCTGTGGCCAGGGAATCTTTGTTTCATGGAAACTTGCAAAAAGGGACAAATCACTCTTTACAGAAATTAATTATAAAAATGTTCTCTTATTAACTGGAAGTCATAGACATGAAGAAGGAGGAAGATATAATTTAATAATAGTTCATCATTTTGTGTGCCGAATCCTGTACTGTGTCTTCTTTTGAATTGTAACTGAGCTCCTGCATCCCTGCCAGCTCTTCACACTTGAACCATAAGTGCTGTAAAAAGTGGAGGCTCTTGATACTGTTCTTCTTTGCACTTTCTTAATCATTTTATATATGTTGCTTACATTTTGTACAGCTGTGGCCCTCAACTGCTATATATTGCAAATTCATTTGAAAGTATTTATAGATTTCTATTCATAATATTTGTGTTGTGTATATGACGGTTAAAAAGAAAAATTATTTGGTATTGTCACTGTACAGAAAGTAAAAGATTTTGTACATTGTACCTTGCTTCTCTTGAACACATGAGCTTGCAATTTCAGGACAAGTTTTTCCTTTTTTGCGTGTATGTGAATTTTTCTTTTTTCCAGTTAAAATAGACTTTGGCAAAAGTAAATCATGGCTCTACACTCTTCAAGTAAACCATCCCTTCTTCTGGGGACCAACTTTAGACCTCACCATGGATAATTTTCTCTGGCTAGTCCAGAACACTGCCAGCTCACCTTCCAAGAACCCCAAGGGGAGAGAAAATCTGGTATATAAACCTGACAGTATCTAGTTGTGCATACAAGTGTCACAAAAAGGAGAAAGGAAATAGCTTTTCTAAAAAAATATATATTTTTTTTTTAAGACACATACAGTTGGTTTTTGACAACAGGAAATACTTCCCATAGCAGTAGCAACTTCTAAAATTACTTGGTCCTGGAGCCACGTTACCCATTTTTCCATGTTTTAAAACTGATCACTATTAAATAGCCTTTAGTCAGCCTGTTAGCATCACAAAAGTGAAATACATGTAAGAAAGATACTTACACTTGAGTCTGTCAGCAAGTTATAAGACTATTTTTTTTAAGCCATGAATGTATTTATATGAAATGTATTTTATTTTCTGTGTCTTGGTTGACTGAGGATTGCTATTTTCAAAATATATATATACACAATGTTAACATTTCAAAAGTGGAATACAACTTAATTGGTTCAACAAGTTTGTGTTTTGGAAGATCTTTATATATTGCACAAGTTGTCTCTCGTTACTGTTCTGTGCCTCCCATTCTGTCTGAAAATGAGCCTACCTTCGAAGGACTTCCCAGAAGCAGCAGCAGTGAGTACATGCTACAGATAATAGAAACCAAACCTCCAGTGAGCCTAGTTTTTCTTTTAAGAAATGAACTAAATGTGGATGTGCTGCAAAAGACAATTTGCTACACCATCAGCGTTTCAAGCATTTTTGGGGAAGGGGAAGGATTACATCAGGCTGCCTTCAAATATGGGGATTATTTACAAATAATATAACTTGCAGTTTGGCAAGAACTTTATCRTTCATTTTCATGAATTCTAGATCCTTTTTGTGACAGGATGGGAAGGAGAAACAGAGGCTGAGCAAGAATGTTTAATTCTTTCCATTAAAAAGAAGGAAGTAGGATGCAGATGAAGGGATAGTAAATAATTTCAAAATCATTATGTGATAGTTACAGATCCTGTTTATCTCGTGCTGAGCTGAAAGGACAATGTGGGACTGAAGTGTGAGGGTGAGGGAGAGGTTCATATACTACTGAAGGTTCCAGAATGTTCAAAGTAGCTACACGTTCTTCAGACAGGTTCAGAAGTAAAAATTGTCCTCCTAAGGCTGAGAAACAAGTTCAAAGAGAAACAAAATCCAGTTTGGGCATATCTGATGTAAGATTATRCTTAGGCCCCCTACCTCAAAAAACATGGGATAGCTAGAGAAAGCCAGAGTGTAACAACCACACCAGGGGGACTAGAAAGCTTCATCGCTGAAGGAAGATGAGAGTTGGGTAGCTGGCCTGAGGAGGAATGGCATGTGACAAGAGGATTAACCTTCAACCCTGCCAGGGAAAGAGGGGGAATAGCGTGAAAGTTTGCACGAAGTAACATGGATGATTTGGTATTTTAAAACAAGCACAGGATTTTAAACCAATTACTTACTAAATACTGAATTACTTGCCCAAGATCTCTGCCACTGAAAGTCTTCAGAGCCTCAGAGACAACGACAGTTACACAAAGCCTTTTGAGCAACAGCTGTAGCACAGACCCTTGGCTGGGGCTGGCAGGGACCAGTCCCTGCACATGACACAACAGGAATGCTGCCTGTAACAGACAGATGTCATTAAGTGGCTTGCAGGGGAAAAAAAAGAGTCCAAACAGGGACAATAAGGAGTTGCTCCCTTAGGAGCAGGTGAGGTGGTGTTTAACCACCTAATGCAATCGCAGTGCCCTCAACAACACTTGGAGCGTGACACGCAGGGCGCTGCCTGCCCGCTACCCCAGCGTGAACTGCAGCTCCCATCACACCGCCAGGCTATAAAAGGAACAGAATGCCAGCAGAATGTGGGTCACTAATTTTCAGTAGCAGAAAAAAAAAAAAAGACCAAATCTATCACATCTCAGAACAATAGCTTCAACTAACTATGTTGTATTCTAACAATAAATTAGTGTTCTGCAATTACATGCAAAACAAGAAATAAATTCTACTTATGTATTTGGTTTTGGTGTGTTGGGGATTTTGTTTGTTTGTTTCTTGGCTTGGTTKGGTTTTGGGTTGTTTTTGGTTTGGTTTGTTGTGGTGGTTTTTCTTCTTTTTTACTGAGCCTGCCCAATGGCTAAGCTCTATTTATATGACAGTAAATCAATTTCCCTTTTGGAGGTTAAAATTTACACACTAGAAGCTTAAAAATAACAAATCCAGTGCTTTTTTTGCATAAGATGCTACAGAGGTGATTTACAAAATCAGTAAAACTTGCAGTCACTGCTTACATGGAATTGCAAACACTACACAGAGTAAAACTGTTGGAACTTACATGGATTAATAAAATACATTTCCAGTTAACTTAGTGCTGCTGCAAAGTTGACTAGTGATTGCTTTTTAATACGATAGGATTACATGAGCCACAGAGGAACAGGGCCGACTATACTAAATACACATTTGCACCTAGCCTGTCATTTTTACGTAATTTAATTGGAATGAGTTCTGACAGAAATGGGGGGGGTTGTTTGCACTATTGCTTTGCTACTGGGTGCTGTAATAGGTTGAATCTTGCTACACCTTTACTGGGGAGAGATGTGTTTTGAAGAAGATCAAATCTATTCTCGATTGACAACATGTTCTAATGAAGCTGTTTATCACAGGTAATTTATCCAGAATTGGTTTTGGTTGGAAGCATGTAGCCTTGACATTAGACCAGTGCTAATTAATTTAGACGAACAGAGCTCTGAGCACAGGGTCTGATCCTCACAGACCTCACCTGCACTTTTAAAGCAAAAAAGAACTTAAACAAAAACAAACAAACAAAAAACCCCAAAACAAAACCACTACCAAAACCACGCCACAAACTGTTGACTTTTTCCCTTGTTCTCCCGTTTTGAAATAGCAGTAACCTGGTTAATTATGAACGCTAAACAGAGATGCCAGAGGTCACTATGTGTTTGCTACACATGCTTATGTCCACACTTACCCTCACATGTCTCCTATTACAGAAGTTTACCCACCACCTCTATGTTACCTCTGTTATTTCTGAGCATCCAGACCCTGAGCGGGAATGTCCATCGCTCCAAGACGCGACCCCGTATCATTAAAGTGCTACAGCAAGAAGTTGTCATGTCAGTTTTACTTTTTAAAACCACAGCTGACAATTTGAAACAGTCCTGGACTACTACTAACAGGTTGATTGAAACTATGACTTCAGGGAGTGAGTCTACATGCTTTTCCAGCCCTGGGAGGTGTTTCTGGGGGTTTTAATTGTTTTAAACAACTTACCTAAACTTTTCCTGTTGGATATAAATCAGCCTATTACTTATGCTGCTCCCCCAGGGAGCGAACATGAAGAATGGATCACTGCTCTCTATAGCTGCCTGCCCTACTTTCTGTCTCTCAAGTCAAAGCAAACACAATCTCCCAATGAGCCCATTTCTATGGCATTTAATCAGGGTCATTAAACCAGGGCCCCTCTGCCCCCATGTTCAAAACCAAACACCTGTCCCATCTCCCTGTACAGCTTATGGCAATTACTTCCCAAAGCCGCTAACTTCATCCCAGAACATGCTTGCCTCTTATGTAATAGCACAACTCTCACCTGGGGACTTTTTTTTAACTTGTTGTTTTAAAAACCTGGATCTCAGCTCGGAACAGTGCAGTAGAACAAGAACTATATTGCTGTGAGGAGGGGAAATGCACAGGTGATGACAGTGACTTCTCCAGGCGCTCTGCAAACACTACACCACAACCCAAGCTGAATTTCTAACAAGTCAGTCTGGATCAGTTTTAACCTACATACAGCTCATTCGGAGCATTTTCTGGCAAGCAGAGTCCTTACTTTCAGAGGAAAGATGCCAAGAAAATTGTTCATACCAACAAAAAACATACCATAGAAAAGCAAACTAAAACCTAGCCCTGTGTGGAGATGTCCATCAGACCCTTAGGTTTGGCTCTCTTGAGATTCTAAATGGATGTTCAGCCCTTCTAACTGTGGTAAAAACGATGTATGATCTGTTGTACTTTCTATTTTATTTCCATATCCAGCCACCAGTACACTTTCAGTAGGTCACCTGTAGATAATGAAAATGCAAGATGTCTGCAACATATCTGAGCCAAAAACTTCTCTTAAGAGACATGAATTGCAGGACTCATAAGCGAAAAACACCAGCCATATGCCCAAAACACGTCTTCCTGACTAGACAGGAACCTCTCCCTTGTGTCCTAGAGAGTGTAAATTCCACTGATGCTGTGGTTGGGGGCAGGGAGTAACTCTCCTGAAACCAGAGGGTTTCTCAGTTATATTTTGATGATGGAGAAACAAGCAATAATCAATTGCAGCTCTTGGGAAAAAAAAAAATAGAAAAAAATTTTTAAAAAAGAGAGGAAGAATATGTTGCTACAGAAACATCCCATTTACTAGTGTTCCTTCTGGAGCAACTTAAGCACTAAAAGAGAAGCATTATGGAAAATCAGCTGCTATTCTTTCAAAACTTAACCCAGCAGGACTGCACTCTTGCCTAATGCTGTTTACACAGAAAAGCCCAAGTCAATACTACAGCATTTTGCCTTTCCAGCTGCCCTTACAGATGGGCACTCATTCTGGTCTGCTGTTAAAATACCTCCTTTCCCCCAAAAGCAATGAGAGGAAAATGGAATAGACCACAATGATCAGCCCTAGCCAACTGCTGGAAAAGAGCAAAGAAACTGCACAAGATAAAAACTACTCTAAGTGTTAGACTGTGGATCTCTAACATACTGCAACTGCCACACTCACCTGTATGCATAATGACAACTGAAATTAGAGTTACCAGATAAACCTGGGAGCATGGAAAAATCTGAGACACTCAGAGCATTCACAGTATTTTAAAAAAAMCCCCATAACTATTGGCACAGAGCTTTGGGAGGGGAAAAAATTTAAGAAAACTCACCTCTCTGTTGCAGCCTCAGCACTCTCTCCAGCACAGTCCGACTGGGAACCACCCAGAACTCACTCTGGTAACATTCAGGTCTCCCCAGGCCTCTCTGCTCAAGGAACAGACCCTCTGTAGTGGATTACCAGTTGTTTCAATGACTCCAATTAATTCTGCCTCTGGGTATCTGACCGCCACAGCTGCTGCTGCTCAAGCTCCAGTACTCCACCACCATTCCTTCTAACAGCTTCCTTGCTTTTGTCTGCCACGTGCCCCTCAACAGCAAACCTGCTCTGGGAGCCTGCCCAGGGTCTTTGCTATTGACTGCTCTCGTTTTGTCAGCAGGGTGCTGGGTGATGCTCTTGTGCAGGAGAGATTTGGATCAGTTATTAGGAAGAAATTCCTTACTGTGAGGGTGGTGAGGCCGCGGCACAGGCTGCCCAGAGAAGCGGTGGCAGCCCCATCCCTGAAGCGTTCAAGGCCAGGTTGGACAGGGCTTGGAGCAACCTGGTCTATGGAAGGTGTCGCTGCCCATGACAGGGGGTTGGAACTCAATGACGTTTAAGGTCCCTTCCAACCCAAACCATTCTATGACTAGAACCAGCTCCTTCCTGCCTTTATTTTGGCAGACTTGCATTTTCCCAAGCATGAAGTATCTCGCATTTGTAATTCAGGGACCCTGACAAGCGATGTCAGTTTGCACCGCTCTGAGCGACACGGAGGTTTTCCTCGGCTCTCTCTCCGTTCCCTCGCAGCGGGATCCCCGCCGGGCTCAGCGCTGTCCCCGCCGTGCCGGGCGGCTCCGCCTCCCGCCGTGCCGGTGCCACCATGAACTGCAGCGAGGCGCGGCGGCTGCCGGCGCTGCTCGGGGCGGTGCTGCGGGAGCTGCGCCGCGTCGCCAACACCAGCGCGGCCCCGCCGGGCCCAGGCTCCGGCGCGGGGGCGGACGGCTCGCTCTATATCCTGCTCATCATGATCTTCTACGGCTGCCTGGCCGGGGGGCTCATCCTGGCGTACACCCGCTCGCGGAAGCTGGAGTCCAAACACGACCCCTACCACCTGTACATCGAGCGGGACTGGGGCCCCGGCGGCCCGGGACAAGCGGCCGAGGAGGGCGGCCCCGCCGAGGGGCAGCGGCCGTGAGCGCGGCGGGACCGGCGGGCGGCGCTCGGCAACAGGAAGGGTCCGTCCTGCGATGCCATCGCTTCTGTCCCCCTCCCACCTGGGGACTACGGACAGCGAGCCACTGCGCCGGGATGAGAATTGCCCTTGTGCAGTGGCTTGTACAGCGCTCAAGGCTCGTCGTGTGGTGAGAGCTGTTCTTCAACTCTTTGGATCCGTTTGTATTGCTCTTCTACAATAAATACCTGCATCACGCACTGCGGCCTCTCAGTACTTAGACGGGGCTTAGAAAAAGGAGAGTGAGTTTTTACACGGGCAGGTGATAGGTCAAAGGGGAACGGTTTTAAACTAAAAGAGGATAGATTTAGGTTAGGTGTTAGGAAGAAATTCTTTAATGTGACTGTGGTGAGGCGCTGGAACAGGTTGCCCTAAAGAGGTTGTGGATGCCCCAATCCCTGGAAGTGTTCAAGGATGGTGTCCTGGACAACCTGATTTAATGGGTGGCATCCCTGTCCAGGGCAGGGGGTTGGAACTAGATGATCTTTGAGGTCCCTTCCAACCGAAAGCATTCTATGATTACTTATTTAGAGAGTCCTCTCTCATCAATCATCTTTAGATCTTAGTTTAACATCTTTTTCTTTAAATTCAGTTTGTATTACACCTTATTATCTGACCTCGGTGCTGTTGCTGCCAGCAGCRTTTCACAGAATTAAAAGCAGGTCCATTATTGCTGTAGGATGCTCCCTTCTGTCACTTTGGAGCATTGACAGCTATGTCATGGATTGGAAGGGTCAGCTCTTGTTCTGTTAAAGCAAGATGGGTTTGGCTTATGTGGAAGCATTTATTGAAACAAAAAGAACTTAGAAGAAAGCATCAGTACTGTGGCTTTGATGACGCACAGAAACTTCTAAAGCCATCAGAATCATCCTTACACACAGAGAGATGTTTAAGTCCAAGAGTATCTTTGCACAAGTTAAACCTTAAGATTAAACCAGCATATGCTTTCTACAGAAAAAGCTAGGCTGGCAGAGGTTGTTTTAGATGTTCTAGTCACATCAGTAGTCTGTGCTTTCTTGGTTTGGGTTTGGAGTGAGGTTTTTTCAGATAAAGATTAATGAACAATTCCAAGGAACATGTGATATCACTAGGAATTCTGCACTACACAATCCAAATTACAATTTGGATTTTATCTAAACCACACTGCTGGGAAAAGAAGCTTTGACATTAMCTTCAAAGGAGGGGAGATTTTGTTACATGCCTAAATTTCCTAACACTCATGAATATTTTTTCCAACAGAAAAACAGCTGTCTTGTATTTGGCAACTATTGCATCTTGCTGTCTCTACTAACTTTGTGGGCAATCATTGTAAACAGAACACCTGAAATGATGAGTTTAAAAAAAAAATCCTGAAGAGGACTGACAGTTACCAAATCAATGTTGTCACTGTAGAAAAACACTGCAATATTCACAACCAAATTACAGAGTATCCTTAGATATCAAACCGTGTCTTGTTAACATCCAGATTTTTAATAATTGAAAAGTATGGGGCAGAGAAAAAATTCAAGTTTCAGAAACAATTTCAGTAGACATATCTGAAATCTTTAGCTCAGTAAAGAAGACATAGTAGTCAGTATCATGCGGGAAAGGGATGTCAGAGAAACCAACAAACTGACAATATTCTTAAAATCCCCTATCGAGCAGTTAGACAATAGTAAAAGTTCTGGTCAGCTATTTCCATCTGCCAGGATTCCGACAGTATCTCTGGAAAATGAAAGTGCTAACTTCAACCTGGACTTTTCTTTGAAAAGTCATAAGCTATATATATGTATGTGTGTGTGTGTGTACGTACAAAATACATATACAGCTGCAGAAGCTGATTGCCTAATGAACTTTCACACCGAGATAACTAAAACACTGTATCAGTCCCACTAGAAGATTTTGGGAGGATTCCTTTCAGTACAATCACAATTAAGCTGACTACGACTGAAGTTTCCCCCTGTAAGAATGAGGGAATCATTATGCATATCCCAGACCTTTTATTTATCCTATCTCAGTGATTAACTTCTCTTTTTCTGCCTGACCACTGCCCATGAGCAGGGCTCTGAGAGGTCTTACAGACTAATATCTTAGGAAGTATTCAGGACCACTGAAATCAGCTACATTAGACATGAMCAGGGGAACTATTGTTACAGTTTTCTGAGTAGGAGAGATCTGTACACATTAAAGTTTCAATGCACTGGACACTAAACTGTGTCTGCTTAACACATTTTATTTAATATCAGCTCATGACTAACTGCTTTCCACTGCTTCATCCCATAGACAAATATGGAGGAAGGTTGGGGCAGTCCCTCCAAGTACCACTGATTTCTTCAACAGATTTTCCACTATCTTCATAATCCACTTCTCTTACTCCCCCAAATTGCAAAGTATGTGCAACACATTGTATTTAGAGCCTAACTAAAAACAAGGGCTGCCCACGTGAAAAAGTTTGCCCTGCATTACACAGTTCACAAATAAGGAAAGCACAAGACCTCCTGCCAAGTAACTAAAGATGTAATTATCTACTGTTATATCTGTGCCTTTCAACACCTGAAATAATCACAAGGTCTCAGTGAACTGTGGTAATTTGTGATTTACATCAGTCCATCTGTTCTTATAGTTACAGTTCAACCAGCTGTTTAAAGAAGATAACACCTTTGTGCATTAAGACACACCAAAGTACTTGAAACACTCAAGAAGAATTCATATTGTGGCATACAGAGACCTTGATGTTTAAGTATTAAGCCCAACAGCAACGTTAATTTATTTTTGTTTGTTTTAATAAGTTCAATACATTTTGTACTGGTTGAAATTCTTAAAAAACCACGAAGCTGCAAACCCAGTGGGACTGAACTGAAATAGGTTGCAAGAAGACAAAAATTAACCACTGCAATCCAACACAATTTTTCCATCAGTAGTATATTCTAAGGCACGTGTATTACTGAGGCAGGGCAAAATGGCCACTTAGTGTTTGTAGTCCAGTCAATCACAGAGGAGAATAAGATAGATTTATTTATATTATTAAACCCAGCCTTCTGAAGGAATAAGTCCAGCTGTCAATGCCCTTTTGCAGTTAGGAACAAAAAAGAAAAGCTTGTTTTTCTAGGAAGACTTTAATATTCTTTTCTTCAGCCCAGGGGTGATTTTGAAAGAGTAATTTCTGGACTCACTTTCAACATACCTGCAAAAACATCTTCTGGTTTGGGCTGATTTATTTTTCCCAGCAATCACAAACCATTACACTGCAACAGCTGTCAGAGCCTTGCTCAGGATCATTACCAAGAGCAACTGCTTGCAAAGCCTCACTGAAATCTACACCTTCAAACACAGTAAGAACTTTCCAATATATTTGACATTGTTTCCAGAATACATTTCTAGAACAATGTCTATTTCTATGCAACTGCTGACCTTGCATTAGCATCTTCACCTTTGCAGKGCCAGCATTTAAAAGTTGCTGTCTACACTGAGGAAGTGTTCATCAGTAATTTGATGTTCTGAACAGCAAAATAAAGTGAATAAATCACTGGAGTTACTATGAAAAGCATTTCTTATTTGAGTGTTTCATTTCTTCTTAGCASAGAAACAGCAGAAGCACAACATGTTCTCAGTGAAAAGATTTACAACCCAAGGATCTGGCTCAAATTTTGTTYGACTTCATCCAGACATGTGTTGGAGAACAGTCCAAACTTCAGTAAATTTTAGAGGGAAATGCCAATTTGAAATAGTTACTTTGGGCAGCTCAACCTTTACTGCTTCAGAGCGCTCTTAGTGAGGCATTTGCTATAGGGCTATTATTCCAGACACATTTTTTCCCAGACAGCTCACAGCCATCCTGTTCCTCAGTGCCCCAGCACCACTCGGCAACAATCAGAACTCATACCTACAACACAAGTAGTAAAGATAAGGAAGCCACAAATTATTTCTTGCACTTTTAATATCATAAGAACAAGCTATGAAAACTTCTAATAATAAAAAAAAAAGGTAGAGTATCAGGTAGGTGGTTTTTGGTTGKTTTTTTTTTTGTTGKTTTTTTTTTAGTTTTTTAAAATTAATCTTACAAGAGGTCTTACACAATTTCAAAAACTTACAAAATATATTCAAGTGTGGAAAGTTATTTTACTGGTAAAACAGCATTTTTTTATAATGTGCTTTTCTCCAGACAGGGTAAGGAAGCACAGGCATATCAGAACCATCAGAACAAACCATTCATACCATCAGAACAAATCCCTTTTCTCCAGCACAGGTGTTTTAAATCAATTTAACTGTAGTATGCCAAAAGAACAGAGCAACATAAAAGCAGTGACTGCTATAGACAATACAGGGAACATCCACAAAAGAGATCTATCAAGTCTTCAGTTGCTACAGTTTTGTACATGGAAGTGCTTAGCTCTTCAGCTGGCTTTGTTTCACTGACTGGTTATATATGAGTAACTTGGCATCAAACAAAAAAATGGCAGCATTAACTCCAGTTTAGAGTTTGGAGCACAAACATACTTTATAGATGCCCACTGTAAATTTTGGGTATTGCAGCAGAGTCAGCAACGGGGAGCACTAAACCAGTTGGATGGGTTTGTACCAAATGAAATAAAAGCATTTTTGTGTTCTCTTCTGCTAATTTCAGCACAGAAGTTTTAACAAGCAGCACAGAGCTAGTAAGAAAGAGATTTTTTGTTTGTGCCATTAGTTACTCAGTTGTAAAACCACCAATTCACTCTAATAGCCACATTCTCACTTACTACAATAAATAAAAATATTTTGCAAACCAGCATTTTCAAGATTAGCAAGAGCTAATTCTGGTAGTACTGAATCACCCCAAGTGATCCTCATGGAAGATGATGGAAATAGGCAGGAGTAATTGGCACTTCTCCCTGTCCTGAAGCAATTGTGTTCCAATAAATTATGCCCTGGGTATGCATACAGAGTCCCATTCCAGATCTTACTAAGTAATTAGAGTTCTAACTGGGTTTGTCCAGCCAGGYCAGTTAGTTACCTTCCTCAGTCATATTCCAGGTAGTGGTGGAGTTTTTTTGTTTGGTCAGTTTTTTTAACATTAATTGCAAAAGTCAGATTTAAAAGCAGCTTGCATTTGAATAGCATGAAAATAACTGAGAATAACATTTGATTGAAACATTGCCTCATATATTTTGAATCTCCCAGGCTGCCTAGAAAAAGCTTACAAATTATTATACAAATTCAAATTTGGATAAAAATATCCAGTAAGTATTTATTCACAGCACAAGCTTATCAGGTACTGATATAAGTGTGTGTTCTGGTGACCGCCTTCAAAGTCTAACAAGCCAATGCTACAGTTGCACCCATTGCTGCATTTTCAAAGGCAAAACCTGTTTTGTGTATGCAAAGCAGATCTGTAACACCACTTACACAATCAACAGCAAGTTAAACAGCCAGTAGAATACACCACACCAGTGTCACAGCTCAACAGTGCTGTACCAGTTACAGGCATGCTTAGGTTGTTTTCTTTTCAAACTTGTAGAGGAAATACAAATATATGAACATAACATATTCTCTTAGGAACAAACAGTCATTAAATAGAATGATCCTTTCTTCACTACATACAGAAATAACAATGTATTTACAATATTTACAGTTTTCAAAAATTCTGTTCTTGCACTGTTCTGCGGGAATTCAAATTCTTCAGCCTGAAAAATAGGTACACAATAATTCTGACCATAAACAGCCTCTGAACAGAGACAGGTTACTAATTCTAACTTACTGGTGTAAAGACTAGGGGGCCTGAAAAGGAAATAAAGCCACTAATTTCACCTAAACATCCCATTGTTTGTGGGATTATATCACAAACTACAGATGCTTTAAGATGTTTCACACAAGTGAGATATTGCTCATTTTCACAGTTTTTTCCATTTATGTCATAGAACAAGTGAGCTGCAGTTGTAACTTTCAGACTGCTGTTGTCATTGAAACGTGGGTTATGATGAGAGTCAGAAGCTCCTCTTGTATTTTCAGTTACAAGCAAGGGTATGTTCAGGGATACAGCTACATTTTGGGTTTGTTTTTTTGTTTGTTTTACTCAGCTTAAAACAGAAATGCGCCAGTTTGAAACAAAGCTGCTGATACTCAGATTTACTCTTAAGTTCCAAAGTTAAGATGGACGCTCCTAACCTGCAGTCTCGAAAACTATTTTAAAGCAGCTGGAAGCTTTAAACCACAAATTTAAAGCAAGACACACAACCCCCCCCCGAATCAATAATTCAAGGCAATGTTTAAAAAGAACATGAAAAATACAGTAAAAATCTGCTTGAGAGGAAGATAGTGTTTGTGGTGCAGAGCTGCTGTTCTCAATTGAAAATAATGCAAGCACCCGTTCTGAATAACAGTACTGATGAGAAAAATTGAAGGCTTCACAGTAATACACACTTTCAGTGCCACTTTTTAACTACAATGTTTCCTGGAAAGACAAAAAGGATTAAAAACTTGCAGACTGAATATGGGAAAAATAGTCCAAACCTCACAGAAACAGAATGAAGAGTTAAAGCCAACAGAAATCATGTCACCGACCTACTTCTAGGTCACYGTAAGACTTCAAAAGAAAAATAATCAGTTTGAAGTCCTTCACATGCATGTGAAGAGTTATTGGCRCAGCAGCTCCGAATCATTCAGCATGCCCTACATATGAATCCATGTAAATTAACAAGCAAAGTCTGGGAAGCTCAGACCAAAAGGAAATCCAAAGATATATAGTCCTTTGGCATCAGAGAAGGTAACATTACCTTTCCAATGGATTGAGAGATTACACACTTAGGAGCYGTATTTGCTCCTTTCACAAACAGTAGAAACCACTGCGATCCTTCCCAGTCTCTTACAACCAGGAGCAGGTAGCTTTCAGAATTCCATCTTCATGCCACAAGCATCTTCTTCAAAAGAGAGAAGATGCTAAAAACAGATCTTTTCAAGTTGAAAAAAATTGATTTGGTCAGAATTGTACATGAATAGGATTTTGTGTCCAAACAGCAGAGTTTGAGCACTCAGCAGTTGCAGCATAGCTGCATGTAAGGCATTTTAGGAATGATTCGAATACAGCTCACTGCCTTCAGCACTTTACTAAATTCAACTAACACGAGCAACCTCTCACATTTTAAGTTTATTACTAAAGCCGTGGTCACTGGAATCAACCCCAAACATCTGCAGACCTTCCATAACAACAGATGCAACACAAAGAGCACGTGCGTTCCCTGGTGGGGAACAGCTGCCTGCACAGTGGACTCGGACGTGCCAAATGAGAGAGGTCACTTCCCGTGCCAGTCCCTGCTAACTGGCCCAGTCCTGGAAGCGGAAGCAATCCCCGGCGATCTTCCACACGGTGTTGGTCGGGGTGGCCTGTGCTGTCAGCAGGAAGTTCTGATTGAAGTAGCGCTGCTTATCCCCATCAAATTTGACAGTCCCACTTGTCACCACGAGGACTGTTGTCTGGCCTTGAGTAGCTTGTTCTTCACAAGGAGGTATAAAATGATGAAGAAAACAACTCAAACAAAGACTAGCAGGTAAAGAGGCAGGCAATGTACACAGAAGCTTGGTTCAACTCTGGTTACACTGCGCCAGGCTAAGAGCTGGGTACAGGCAGGGAAGTGCAGCTTTGGTGCAGCGTTTCTATACAGACAGCGGTGGGTTCCCCAACACGGCTTGGCAAAGGCTTTGCCATTTTCATCTCCTGCTCTTCACTTTAGAGCACTGACAAACACCTCCGGTTTTGCTTAGAATAAGCTCTCATTACTTGAGATATACACACATATAAGTATTTAGCAACTTGCATACACCTTTTCCCTCCGTTAATAGAAATTATATCTTTTTCACAGCAGAGCAAAGCAAGCGTGCTTGACCACAGGCTTTTTCCTTACTTATATTCCCAAAATGTCCATTAGAAGCAATTTATTAACTTCTCAATTATGTAAGCCTTTCTTTAGCAGTTGTTAATCAGAAATCTAAAGAACTTGACACCTATTCTAGACGTAAAGAAATCAAAGTACACACACGTTAATAACGACTTGTTCCACATTATACTGCAGGTCAGTACAAGAGGCCACTGTAGGGGTCTCCCAAGCACAACATAACCTGAGAAGCCAGACTTTTTCCATACGTGAAAATAGATCACTTCTGAATATGATCTAAACAAAAAAGTCCTTAAAATATTTTCCCAGAGATGAGAAAAAGTGTGGAGTTGCTGCATCTCTTGATTTGTGCTCTATTTATGCACAACTTGACATTTCAACCCTTGGTATTTTCTCTAAGCTTATTCCAAAGGAATTATTAAGCACTATTGTAATTGCAGTTGACTTTCAATAGTTACTAAAAACCTGAAAACTAACTAAGTAAATTATAATACAACCTTACCGTGAACAGGCTGGCAGTCCAACACATTAACCTGGAATTCACTTGATGGCAACATTTCAAAAAATTTATTTAGTTCTTCTTGCCCAGACACTGCATTTCCATTCCAAACTAATGTTGCTTTGTCCAAATACAGCCTGGTTAAAGCCTGAGTGATTATGAAAATACACATACAGGAAAAATATGTAAACATACAATGGACAACATACAAAACATACAAAACTTATGCTGTGAATTACTGATTTTTTCTATTACTTTGACAAATACAATGCCTTCCTGAAATAGTAGCTCCTTTTAACAATTGCTGCTCCTGACCAAGAATTAAAACTAACTGAAACACATTCTCCTTTATGAGTTGCACAGTGACTCATATGTCTCAAATACTGATGAGATCCGTTTAACAAAGGTAATGACAGAACTAAACTGGTTACTAACAAAAGGACAAGTGCTACCTTTCCACTATAATGAAAGAAGCTTGGAAGAAAGAAAGCTAAATCCTGACCTCAGAGAAAAATAAAGCAAGTTCTGCTTCCCTGTACTGATAAAATCCTGCACCTGTAAGACAAAGTTGTACACAAACTGAACTAGGACCATGAGAAGTCTAAGGCATTTTCTGAAAGGCCCCTTTTACAGCAAGGCTGCACAGGAACATAAAATCCTCTGCAGGGCAGCCTGAGGAACACAGGACAGCTTGGCCAATACAACCCATGGCAACCAGTGTTAAGGTGCCTTCTGTGTAATGATCGTTAGAAAAGCAAACAAAAAGTGCCAAGACAGTTCTAACCATTGTCAGAACAGCTACATACCCTTCTTCTTTTGTCCATTGTCTCATAGTAAATGTTGACAAACTCATCTGCAGCTCTACAAGCTTGATCCACATAGGTTTTGAAATCCTGGAAGGAAGAAATCATATCAAATTACTCGAGTTATGCAATCCAGCCATTGCCCCAATTTCTCCTGCAAGTCACTTTGATTGGTCTTTTCCATTCTCACCAAAAGATGATATCAAATAATGTTGAAATTTATTCTAAACTCCTACTTGCAGAAGTACCAGCTTTTAGCCAGGTGACAGTTTTAGCATTAATTTTGAATGCTGATATATTTATTGTATTTAAATTGCAAATATTTACATTGGAAAATGGGCTACAGCTGGCTGCAGGTAGCATGGACACACAAGTATTCAGGGAAAACAGTTGTTGCTGTGGTGGCTGTTCTGAAATACAGTTAAGGAACAAGATTTATTCAATGTAATTCTGAGAATGAGCAAGAACCCCATCACATTGCCACCCTAGCCTCATTTTTTAACACATCTTTGTATACAAAAACATAAAATATAATGAGAGAGAACACCACCATGCTGGATGTATTCACTGCAGTATCAATTAGTGCTACATCCACAGGTCAAAACCAAACACTTCTCCTCACACCTCATCATTTTCCTTACCTCCTCCTTGTTGTCCCATCACTGCACTGTGATCTCACTGGGTTATCTGCTCAGTTTGTTCAGCTGTTTGGCCCTTGATATCTTATAGACCCTGGAAAGCAGATTCTGAATTTCCTGTCCACACACCCATAAATCTGCATTTGGTTCTCTTATGATAATCTGTTTAAAGTGCTATTATTTATCATTATTCTATTTCAGTATTACACTCTCAATATCTGCAACTCAATCAGTACTGAACAATTTCACTGCTCATATTTTTTTGGCAGCTTTTACTGAATATGCACCAGAACCATCAGGAATTGCTCCAGTATTACCACAAGAAATACTTGTAACAGAGAAAGCTCCACACTGGAAAATAACTAAAGCCTATCAAACAATCCCTGTTTATTCCACAAAGCTGAACATGTTACTATGCTTTATTTTTTTCTCTCCCCCTGCAAGGACACAAGCCTGCTCTTCATCCTCCTACCTTCCCCAGCAATGTCCGAGCTCACAGGCAAACAAATGTCACAAAGTCTTAAAGACTCTGTATCCCAGAAAGTGCCCAAAGAAAGTCCACAGCTCTGGAGACAGGAGTGTCAGACCTGCCCCTGGGAACAGTGACTGCAGCTCTGCCTGGTCTAGAGAGACAGGAGGCTGTGAGCCCGCAGCCAGCTCACACTGACACTTTCTAACCAGCACCAAACATTCCCATTTAGCTCCAAACAGACGGAATGGGCGTGAGCGAGGGCACTAGAGAAATACCAGGAGACTGGAACGAGTTGTTGGGGTACCTGCAATAAAAGTCTAATAGGAAATAAGCTCTGTTAGCTTTGACACTCCGGACAAGTTTTTGGCAGCCATTGCCCAGCACTCATTTTTAAATTCTGTGAACAATTTAGGCTGGAACAAATTTCTGGAGGTCATCTGGTCCTACTCCCTTTTCAAAGCAGAGCGGACTCCAAAGGTTGATCCCCTTTCCAGGCTGTATCTGACAGCTCTGTGTCCTGTGTCCTACCACGTTTGGACATCTCTGAGGACGGAGATGGTCACAGTTCCTTCGGGTTCCAATGTCCACCCACCTCACTCAGAAATCCTTCTTCCCATTATTTGACAGGAAAGCCATAATTGGAAAAACCAACCAACGCCCCAGAAAACTTCTCGAAGACTGTGGCGGCAACTCCAAGCACTTTTTCAACCTAACGCGGTCCCTGCCGCCGGTCTCACCGAGCCCCTCTCTGCCCCCAGGGCCCCGTACGAGGACGCGGAGGCCGCAACACACGGACTCCCGCCCTGCCCCGGTGGGAGTGACCCCTGCCCACTCCCTGCGCTGAGGCGCTGCCGGCCCTCCCGCCCCGTCCCTCACGAAGCCGGGACGCTCCCGGCGGCCTCCCCGCGGTCTCACGCCCGCCTTCTCACGCGCAGCCCCCTCCTGGGGCGGACACCCCGCGCTCCCCCCGCCCCACGCCACGGCTCCCGGGGATTCCGGCGGTGCCCGGCCCGGCCCGGACTCACCACGGACGCGGCCATGGGGTGGCGAGGCGGGAGGGCGCCGGAAGTGCACCGAGCTGCCGCTTCCGGCCGCGCGTCCTCACCGAAAGCGTTCCGCCGCGCCGCGGTGCCCCGGCGAGCGTTCCGCCTGCAAACTCGCTCCGGCTGCCGGCGCGGCTGTGATTCCATAACCAATATCACCAACCTTTGAAATCACTGGTTGCTGGAAATCTCCCCAAAGAGCCGATACTAAGAAAAATGAATTAAAACTGTAATCACAATTAAATAGCCGATAGGATGATGTATTTCCCTATTCGTATGAGTAATTCTTAGAAGTGACTTCTTTAGAACTTCAGTCAAATTTACTCAAAATATCTTGACTAATGATAAGTGAAGATGTATCAGGATTTTAGAAATGCATTCAGCCATCTGGGTTAGGCCAGATTTTCTTTTGTTTTCATCAGCTGATTGATTAAAATAAATTAAAATTGATAACAAATCACTGAATAATTTCAGAAACTGACAAACTGCATAGATTTCTATTGTAAATTATTTGATACCGGGCAAATAATGACCACAGAATGAAAGCGGAATTCAATCTCTAATAAGATGAAGAGTTCACATTTTCCCACAGAACCCTCATATGACAATTATGCACATTTGCATAAGTACCTATGCAAAAATGAAGACAGGCTGCATCTTGCCAGGCTGCTTTTCAAATGAACCTTGTGCTGTGTCACAGCAAACTCYGATATTTGCGTAATGACCTCAGTTACAGACTAGAATTAGGTCTCTGGGTCCTGCTTATCCTTGATAAAACAAATAGTCCTTATTTTTGCAAATAGTCTAGCTGGACTTGGATTAATTTTGTAATTTTCAAGGGTTTATGATTTATTTCCCTTTAAGGTTACATAATTAACACAGATTTCCAGTAGAACATCCTCTATTGAAAGAACCCAACAAACTACAATACTTTTTAATTTATTGATTCAGAACATATGTAACATCACTTGAATCATAACACACTTCAACTCTGCAGCCTCAAAAATCTCACTGCAGTGTTGTACACAACACTGAAGAGCAAGTCCAGGGGGCAGCAGAAGGCAAATACTTCAAATTTCTGTAGCCATTCTACTGAAAAGAGACCAAAGCAATGATTCATGGCCTGTGTCAGTGATGAAAATTAAGCCATCCAGGCTGTTCTCTAAGACTCAGAATCTTTAGGAATACAGAGTGGTTCTTGTGAAAAGCAGGACTCCCAACTGTTGATAAAGTCACCAGAGAGTGCAGTAGTTTTCCCAGATGTGTAAGTTTAAGGAACTGTCTCCGAAAACAAGGGAAGCAACTGACACTGGCCAAATCCAGACACACTGTGATTAATGGGATGCTTGTGAAACTGGATCATGACTCAATGTTTGAGGGTTTTGCCTAAGCAAGAGCTGAATGAGAACTCAAAGATTTGATCTGTGGATTTTAATGACAACTGGGAGTAGGTCTCAGGTGTTTGATTTAGAGGCTGGATACAAAATTAATGCTAAAACTGGATTTGGGATTTACTAAACTCCAGTGGACTTAGGAAAGCCTGTTTTGGCCAGTTCCCAACATTAAAGGTGTATTTTTTGGATGGACCTAGGCAGAACCTGTGCTTGTTACAGTCCCATGGGGACTCTCACTCCACCTCAAATTTCTACCATACCAGAACTGGAGAAATGTAATGACTCTTATCCTGATAAATACCTCTCTTGTTTTTTAAAGAAAAACAGGACTTGCCATAAATTGAAGTGGTAATTGTATCCAATGGGATATGGTGAGATCAAGTACAAATAACTGTTCCATTTTATTCCATTCAAAGCAGTCCCAAGTGGGGATAAATTTTCAGAACAGGTCAGTTCAAAGTGTCACCACATTTGCCAGTTAAAGAAATTTTTAAATCCTCTTAATTTCATTAGGTAATGAAGCATTATTTGAGCTCTTGTGAAAATCTGACCATATGTACATAAAACATATGGCCAGGTAAACATATTTGCGGGTTTTTCCCCTCCAATATATTTTCCCTTTCAAAAAAGAGACATCTTTTGAGAATAGGCAAATTTAGTTTAAAGTAAATTTTCATTGATTTTTTAAATGAATAATTATGGACCAGCTACAGTTGGAGCACTAACTACTGCACATTATAGATTTAATAGGACTTCTGTGCAGAGTTCACTCAGATGACAAAGGCCTGCAGGGCTGGAGTTGTGGTTTATGTGCTCGCTGAAATTGTTAGCTCAGGTCAGCTTGTAGCACATTCTGAGCTCAATTTACGTTTGTCTCAGACCTGAATGCTGGGCATTGGGAGGTAGCCCACAACACTTAACTGGTTACTGGGATGACTTAGTAACAAAAAAATGCTAAGTAATATTTCTCCAGGTCAAACATACCTGTGACCTTTTAACGAATCATTTTCCAGTGAAGAACAATTTACTTCCAGCTGGAAGTAAAGAGTTTTGCCACGTTCTTTTCTTCATAAATGGAAGAGTTAGGAAAATTCTGTATGATTATTGAGTACATGCTTGCACATGTTTTACTTTTATTCCTGAATACTCTAAAATATTTAGCATTGTCTGAGCATCTGACCCGTGGTTCTGTGCTCAGCTGATCTGGGAGAGCAGCTCTGCAGCAGGGAAAGCAGCATACCTTCCTTTTGGACTTCCCCTGCTCTCTGTGTTATTACAATGGTACCCAATGTTCCCTAAAATATCAGTAATCCAATAACCAACTATTAAAAAAATGGCAAAATCCCGCTAACTCGAATGCAAGCCAGATCTGGCCTTTGGTTTGTTTGTTTGGTCTAAATAGGGAATAAACAAAATTTCTTCAAAATGTACCCTTAGCCACTACCTCAGTTCCACAGCCCCAGTGCTCAAGCTCCAGTTTTAGGAAATATCTTGGCTAAATGTCAGACAATTCCATCAGCTCTTTGAAGGTAAATATTACACAGAGATTGCACCTGAAATAATTCCCCAAGCACTATTCAATTAACCTACTTGGCTAAAAAGTAATGCACAGATCAATATTTTGTAACAAAGGCATGTGTTTCAGATGAAACTAATCAACTGGCATCAGAGCAATTTCAAATTACAGACAAATACAGACAATGTTAAAATATCAAGCAGTTTAGGTACCAAATGTATTGCAACTTAAAACACCTCTATTACTTAGGCCGGATATTCCCCCRGTTACAATTTCATCATATCATTGCTTTTATTGAATTATTTTGTCTCTTTTCTAAAATAAAAATAATTACTATCATTTTGGGAGAACTCACAAAACAGGTGAGAGTTTTCCTGTTGCTCCTTGGCCAGCTGGTAACTGGAACCGTGCATTAGGTTTCCCCTGAGTACAGCAATTGGAATAGACCTGAATATTTGGAATTTTTCTGTTTGCTCTTCACGAGCACTTTTCTTCCCCTATTCCTTCTAACCTTGTGCATACATAATGAGATGGAACAACAGGAGACCCAGCTTGGAGCCCAAAGGGTAGATAAATTTTAGCATCAGAGGGTATGCTATTTTATTCTTACAATAGGAAAAGTTACATATTCACAAGCCTTTTAACAGGAAGGGCCATCAGGGAATGAACTGGAGCTGTACAAAATGAGCTGTTTCTCATCTCTGTTTTCCTTTATACTACAAACATACCTCCAATCAAATATACTGAAGTAAGACATTGCACTTCCAGTGAATCGTCTCAGTTCCACAAAATCATTGGCACACTTGTGGCCTGTGGCTGCAATAACACGTTGCTCTCTGGCAGCATTAATAACTCACTTTCTACACTTTGTGGGCAGAAGATAAACGTTCTCCAAATAGGTAGTCCCAGTATGTTATGTACACATTTCCTTGCATGTGAATTCTTCACATCAGTAGGGCACTGTGAAGGCAACCCCCAATCTACTTTTCTTTGACAAGTTACAGCCTTTGGAACGGATTGCTTATAATGGAAAGCACAGGAACCTTCCTGCAACATTCATACTGCATTTACCAAATACTCAGTCGGATGAACTCCCATTCCCACTGCAGTTATTAATAACAAACTCTGCATTGCTGCAGTGTAAATACTGATTCACCAAAGAACATTAAATGTTCTTCAATGATGATTAACTCCCATGATTGCCCTAGTCTGCCAATGAGGAATATATTTTAAAAGCACAGTAGTAAGTAGGTGGGAACACGAGATTCTTTTTTTCTTTTCAGAAAGAAGGAGACCAAGCAAATGGAATCAGAAATATGAGGGATTTCCTAGATGACCTTTGGACTTATATTTCAAGATTATTTTGTATGGATACTGAGAGATATTCTTTCCCTTTAGGTGCTAAAACAGATCAAGTAACAGGAGGACTCAGGGTACTGGTAATAGGCTGCAGAACCTCACACATTTAAACTTCCAGTCAAATCCATCCAATTTATTCAGGGATATAGGTGGCGTTTACTATCGATCCTTATTCAGTCCTCAGAAAGTGGACAATGTCCTCTAAAAGGTTCAGACATTGTTTTAGACATTGGGCACAGTGCCCCAATCAGGAAAATGAAGATATAGATAATCTATCTTTAAGTAAAATGCTCTCTCTGCTTTTGTACAACTTCAGTATATATAAAGAACAAAGCACAGGAAATGTGAGAATCTCCTGTAATGGTGGTTTAAAAAATCAAGGTGAATATGCTCATAGAATTATAAAAGACTGTGTCCCTAAATTCTTGTCAAGATTCACTCTAAGTCTTCTCCCTATTATTTACATTTCAACACGTTAACACACCACTGTGCAAAAAAAATTGTTTCTTAAGGATTGAGAGCAGAACATCCAAGAAATTGGCTTAAATGCCATCAAGACAGCCAGGAATAAACCAAYATGCCAATCCTCTGTTAATTTATTCCAGAGCGATGCACCTGGACCCACCAGCTGTCGTACATACTCCATCTGGAGCAGCAGCTGTTTGCTCAATAGCTGTCATATTGTCTGACACAAACAATTGCTTGTTAAATTTGTCATCAAGGATTCTTTTTGGGGTTTGAAGTACTGGAAAATGTCACATTTTGTTTCTATCCTTAGGTTTGGAGCATTTTTTCCTACATAGTGTGCAGGGTTCCCCTGCAGCGCTGTTGTAACTCTAGTCAGAATTACAGGGCCTGTAGCATCTCCAAAAAGGTCAAGTTCAAGGTGGTTCACTGTGAGCTAAGGATGCCTCAGTAAGGGGATGTGGAAAGTAATGTTTAGTAGATCAAATTGTGTGGCAGAGACGATGGAAGGATCCAGTTAAATCGCCAGGCTAAGAACATGAGACTAATAAATACATTTAACATAAACTATGGGGGAGAAGGTAGAGGGAAATTCCAGATCATGGAAATTGTGGAAGATGTTACAACAGTCAGGGCTGGGGAGTGACCTTAGAGAGTCATAGCTGTGGGGAAAGAACAAACATGTTTCTTAGAAATGTTATTAGGGAATGTTTTGCATGAAGTAGTGAAATATGAATACTCGATGAATGAAGCAGCAGGGTTGAGCAACAGGGAGGACTGTGGCGAAGAAGATATTCAACAGGAAATGAAGCAACATGATGTGATAGGAAAGTGCTTAGAAATGGAGGGGTAGACCTGAAAAACATCTGAGCACAGGCAAGCTTTGAAGCTGAGAGTTGATGAAATCACCACGCAAATATGTGTAAGAAGAAAATGTGGGAATTGAAGACAGTCATATAATACCTCTGAAGAACTGAGAGAACAGAAGTGTACCCATCCAAATAGATGTTTTATGAACTGTAGGAGATAAGCACCAGGAGTGAAGTAAATGAAAACTGCAGATCAACTTGCATCTTGAAAAAATTGGTTTGAAAGTATATTCCAGTGGGTAATAATAGAGTCAGTAAAGCACATAATGGATGGGAAATCTGGTTAGCAGAGATAGTACTTGCCAGACAATTATCCACCTAATTTCTTCTTTATAAGTACTGTTTGTGGCACAGGAGAAAATGGCATGAATTATAACACTCAGCATGTTAACTTAAACTGCGTGCAACATACAAGTAATCAACAGACAGGAAAACGCTCTTCGAAAAACCTTTCCACTGACAGCACTGTTACAAACACGTGTTTTATGAAACTCTACACAAGCAGGTCCTTGAAAATGACCTGCTTTCCTCTCAGCTGTGTGCATCCAGGGCTTGCTGATGCCTCGTAACAGATTTGCTTCCTTTTTTGGACTAAACTGAAGAATAACGAATACAATGAATACCATTTAGACAATTTTTTAGATTATTCTTTTTGAATGAAGAATGTGGACTTCTAATCAGTGACCCAAAATGTTATTCCTCCAAAAATGATTAAATTTGATCTGATTAAATATCACTAAACGATGATGATTAAACACCATTAAACAAGCTCAAGGATTTTTAAAGGGCAATCTGTGGTAAAAAGGAGCACAGTCAAAAATAAACAGCAGATAACCTATGTCTCCATCATTCAAGCAAAGAAGAATAAGTCTTTCACTGAACTTACTGATGCTGATCTCTAAATTCGTTGAATACAGAAAAGACAGAGCAATTGAAAGACAGACATTTTCTGAGAGGAGGCTGAAAGTGTTGGGGTTGTTCAGCCTGGGGCCTTCCACTAAAGGGGCCTTAAAGAGGGCTTACAAGAAAGATGGGGACAGACTTTTTAGCAGGGCCTGTTGTGATGGCCTGTTGTGATAGGACAAGGGGTAATGGATTTAAACCAGAAGAGAGTAGGTTTAGAATAGAAGTTCAGAACAGTGAGGAGGGTGAGGCCCTGGCACAGGTTGCCCAGAGCAGCTGCGGCTGCCCCATCCCCGAAGTGTTCCAGGCCAGGCTGGACGGGGCTGTGACCAGTCTAGCGGGAGCCTTGGGGCCAGGTGGTCCCAGAGGCCCCTCCCAAAAGCCCTGGGTGACTCCATGAAGCCCAGCCCGTTTCCCTGGAGCCGCTTCCCCTCCTCACCCACAGGTGGCGCGCGCGCAGCACCCTCGGCAGGCGYGCGGCGCTGACGTCACGGCGCGTGCACGCCCGGTATGGCTGGGTGACGTCACGGCGCGAACGTTGCTCGGCCCCGGCAGTCCGTGGACCGCGACCGGGCGGACGCGGCGGCGGCGGCCGGGAACCGCGTGGCGGGGCAAAGGCTAAAGGACAGCGCTTGGCGCAACCTGTTTACTCTAAACCAGCGGAGGGACTTTGCTTTCCAAGAGTCAGGGATGAAAAACAGGAGCATGTGTTTGTCAGTGTTCCCTACCACACACACGCAGCCATGGATACAGGTGTGGCTCTCGGCTCTCTGGGCCTTCATGTTTAATGTTGTGCTCACACCCGAACACTGATGGAACCAGATCCTGGATAGCAGGTGTCCAAATTTCTTGTCCCAGACCTGCCAATATTTAGAGCATCTTTTTTCACCTCAGATGGGGACCTGAAAGCTTTCCTATTTCCAAAGCTTGTAAAGCCTTTCAGAGTGGGCTTGGGACACTGGTATGAGTGCAATACTGCAACAAAACTTTATCTAAAGTTATTCTTAAAAATTCCTTTTACCACTGGCAACCACCAGCTGAGCCAAGTCTTCAGGCTTCCCAACACCAACTGCATCCCTCTGCAAAATTAGTAACAGTAATTAACAGTAATATATATAATTTCATTCCAAGCGCAGCACTCTATAAATGGGAGAGCAAAAGAACTGGTAACCTCATGGAGTCCAAGTCGGGTACCGGTTGCAATCTGGTAGATCTTTGATGAAATGTTATTGAGAACCTGTGAACAATCAAAGAGATTCCTCTGGAAGGATAAAAAGGTGATCCTTGTGTCTTTGGTGACAATTCCTGCTTGTTATTCAAACTATTGAGATAGAGCCAAAAGGAGAAGGAAGAAGAGCATTTATGTATTTAAGATCTGACAACATTGTAGAATGTTTTTCCTTTTTGTAATTCAGCAGATTGCAGAAAATGTTAGATATTTTCAAGGACATTGTGAGGGAATTTTCTGGAACACCAAAATTTTTTCTTAAGCTACCTAAAAGGCCACACAGAGCTATGGCTTTTTAGTATATTAGGTCTCAGTATAATATTCTAGCCATGAAAACAAAAGAAAATGAGTATTACTGACATTTGAAAATCTCTTCAAATACAGACAGGACCTTTGATAGTCTCACAAATACCACTAAAGCAAAAGTATAGGAAAATATTGAAAAAGTGAATTACTTTTATATTCACAGATATTTGGAATAAGATTATGTGGCACAAGTACAGAACCAGAATAAGCACTTCCAAGTTCTTTTTCAATTTCAAGCAGAAAGACAAGAAGGTAAAATGACAGGGATGGAACACACCTTAGTACACTCAACTGTCAAAAAAGAACAAAATATGCTTAAATTCAGAATGATGGTGATAATTTAAAGTGGACTCTGGAGTATGCAATAACCTAACAATTAATAGAGTAAGGGAATTTGGGCATTATTTACACTAGATGCCCCAGACATTGAAGACTGCCGAGAACCAAGGAAATTTTGTCGTTGATCTCTGAAGGTTTCTGTGCGCATTGAGTACAAACTTCAATTTCTGCTCTCACAGAGAGTTCTGCAAAGAGCACAACTCTTCCCAGCAACTTCACTCGGGTTACAGGGCTTGTCCTTTGCCAGGAGGAATCACAGAGCCATTGTGCACCCAGGGCAGCACTCACTGGTGCCCTGGTGTATTCAGCAATGTTCTATATCCAACCAAGGCTCCAAGTATTGGCGTCAGTTGATCTCTGGCTGGTCTCATTTGAGAAAGGAGACAGAAATGTGCACAAGAGACATGCTCTAATTTTTATTTTTAGGCAGATCGTCACAACCTTGAACAACTATCAAGAAAAAGAAGCCAGTGCTGTAAACAAACTCTGAACTAGAAATTCTAACACAATTAAAATTCAGACAGTAAGGACAGGAGACTGCAAAGGGTCTGTGAGGTACAATGCATGGGGCTTTCTCAATTCCATTTCTGTGCTGTCAGGGTATGTCTCCTGTATCTACCCCCCTGCCTGTAGGTACCCTCTGCCTCCTCCTGTGAAAAACCTTGGTGTCACTTACTTCACAAATCTGTCTGACTTTCAAGACTGTACTTATCCAGGTCAGAAATATTAAAACAGGCATGAGAAATTATATCTTCACTTACATCTCAGTGAAGACTTGAACTATAATGAAAGCATGTTGGTTTACATGAAGGAAGGTTTAGAGGACAAGATTCTAGAAAGAGCAATATTCTGTCAATTATCTAAAGTTACTTTAAACGTTTTCTTAAACAGCTTGTGAGAATTCTTTACAATGAGATGCTTGTATAAAATGGTAATAAACTTTTAAAAGTGTGACATTGACTAAATTAGCTTCCAGATAAATTTCTGTGAATTTTACAGCAACAGTCAGTTGAGTTACATTTAGTGTACCAGTGTGGCTGGACTAGTAGTACAATTTAAAACAAATTAAATGATTAAGGATTTTAGACTTAAGAGTAGGTGCATGTAATGTCTACTCATTTGAGAATGGAAATTTATAGACAAATTGTAATTTATTAACATGAACAATATTTTTTTCTTCCTGCGTAATGTTTTAGGGTGTAGATACAAGAGTCAAGCTCTGAACAGGCACTACATGAGCAATAAGTTCTGCTTATTAACTCCAAATAATCTTTCACACTAATCCTCAGCAGAAATGTGAAGAAATCAGCAAAATGGTTTCAGCACAGTAGTTCAATTACTCTGAAAACCAGACATAGATTTTACTGAGGGAAAATACAGGAAAGCAGGATATTGTCAAACTGTGTGGCAGAACGCTCAGAGGGAGGACATCCCATTGCAAAGTGAAATGGTGAGGTAATGGTAACGTTATTGTATAAACTGCATATACATCAATGACTACTTAAAGCTTAATGTACTGGAATGTTTTGAAATAACAGGAAAAGAATTCATCTGACCAGATAACAGCACAGAACACTGTTAATGACAATGGCAGCAGTAAAACCAAGAGGAGTTTTGTAGGCTTACACTGACCTGGGTTGCAGACCAACATTCCTTGTGTGTGTGTGTTAAAGTTATTTATTTTTGCCTCCACAAAAGGTTAGTATAAGAAAATATAACAAAATCTCAGATGCATCTACCGTATACTATTGTCTACTACAATGAAGGCTCATGAAAAATGGGCCCAAATTATGCTGCACATTCTCTGAGAAAATACATTGGAAGTTCCTGAACATACTTATAAAAATAGTGCAATACAAATCAAAATAGTAACAGTGTCCTGAGCACTGTTATTGTGCGAGCAAAGCATCAGTCTTTGTACTTCCTGAGACCAACACCCAGAAAATTGCTGTGACCAGGGAAAACAGAGGTGTGGACAGAAACCATGTCTAGTATGAAATGATGATGTTGACAATCACACAGTTTGTTATTTTGCCCTTTAATACACTTTTCTGTGTGGTAAGTGAAGGCACATTCGTCAGCATAACGTAGAGAAGTTCAGCTAAAAACACCAACTACCATTTAGCAGTTCCTGACAACTGGTGCTGTCTGGGGTTGTAAAAGATGCCAGCAGTGGTCAGACCTGCCAGACCCCAGCAGCTTTACCAAATGATAAGTGCCTCAACCAAGGCTGTTATGGAGTTCATTATGTGATGTCACACTATTAATGATGTTGCCACTGATTTCCACAGGATCCTGTAGGGTCTAAAGTCATCCTACAAACTCTCTCTGTTYTAAGATCCCAGCACTGGCCCAACTGTTACAAAACTTAATATTCATTATGTCCTTTATTCACTTTATTCTGTGGCATTGAGCTATGCATCAGCCTTTGCTCACCTTTTCTCATTGCAGATATCCTGTCTTTCATGTATTTGCTCCCCTCTCTCTACAGTCAGTCTTGACCAAGCTCTCCCACGTCTTTCCAGCTGTGCCCAGCTGTGCTCAGGAGGCAGCAGCACACCACTTATTACAGTACTGGGTCTCATTATTTTTACTATCAAGACTATTTCTTTTTTTTTTTTTTTAACTTTCCAACCTTTTGATTTTGTAAAATCCTGAGAACTTTCCACTCCCATTGGCTTCTGTGGAACATAAAGAAGTCTGCACTATAAGGGACAGACCTATTATGTTTACATGTTTAAACTCAATGAGCTTAAGCTGTCTTAAACTCATCCTGTGCTGTTAGGATGTGCCCTTCGTTAGACATGACAGGTGTACACTTAACAGCAAGTATTGTAATGGAACTATTTCAAAAGTCCTTCCCTTCCCTTCCCTTCCCTTCCCTTCCCTTCCCTTCCCTTCCCTTCCCTTCCCTTCCCTTCCCTTCCCTTCCCTTCCCTTCCCTTCCCTNTTCCCTTCCCTTCCCTTCCCTTCCCTTCCCTTCCCTTCCCTTCCCTTCCCTTCCCTTCCCTTCCCTTCCCTTCCCTTCCCTTCCCTTCCCTTTCTTTTCTATTTCATGTTCAACTTCTTAGACTTCTGAGTTTCTGCACTTGCCCAAAATACATCTACTTTATCTTTGTAGATGCTTCCTGTAACGCCATCTTCAGTCCACTTTTCTCAAATAATGTCTTTTCACATTTCTCCTCAGCTACAAACACAACTGCTTTTGCATACTATAATGCTGTTCAAGTAGTGCTTCCATTGAAGTGGAGGAAGAGCTATAACTCAACTCTCCTCTTATAAAGCATTTAAAAGTTTAAAAAGCAACAATCACATTAGGCTGATATTTCCTATGTCCTGAGCCTAAGGGTAAAACAAAATGGGAGGACATTTGGAAAAGTTTCATATTGCTGCTTTTTAAATTTTGGGGCTTGAAAACTAAAAAATGTTTTCGTCATTAAAGAATATTTTTGATGTTTTATTTGACAATAACTGACTCAAAAATAGCTTCACTATTGGATTTCCTTTTCTTTTGAATCTATATATCAATTAAGGAAGTTGTAATTCTTAATACATAAGCACATAGGCACAAGAGGAACCAGTGCTACTCATTGTTTAGGGAAATAATTTGGCATTTAATGAGTTCTTTACGGCAGCTGAAGAGGACAGTAATTAGCAATTCCTGTTGGGAGGGCTCCAGGCAGTTCCTTCTAGCAAACACCATAGTTGTGGGTTTATTTATAATAAGTCTTCCAGATTTGCTAAATCATATGTGTTCATGTTACCCCAACTGTTGTTAGATGACCAAATTAAATCCATATGTACAATGAAAGAACTGGCAAACAAGTAAAATGTTATGGTTGTGGCTTCAATCCCCACATGGGCCATTCACTTAAGAGTTGGACTTGATGATTCTTGTGGGTCCCTTCCAACTCAGAATATTCTGTGATTCTGTTATCTATGAAATGCTGATTTGGTGCTATCTATCTTGCAGAATGCTCTCGTGAGCAATAGTTGAAGGATAAAGGGAACTCTGATAGAGAAATTATATCAAAAACTGAGATGAGTTAGGGATTCTTCCTTTCATCACCGTGAATTCAATCAGGAATTACTGACACTAGAGAAATAATTATGTGCTTAGTGGAGAGTAGTAGTAGCTCGTACAGCTATAAAAAGTAATTTTTATTTTCTGCACTGCACTATATGAAAGTACTTTATGTACAGTGGAGAGTTGCTAGTAGCTGGTACAGGGCTATGTTTTGGTTTTAGTGTGAGATTACTGAACTCATACTGTGTTTTGTGTTTTTTATTGTTTCTATCCTCTCTGGTTTGGAAAAATAATCATTGAAATAAAGTCTAGACCTGGAAATATAGACCTTCCATTGATTTATAGTCTAGAAAAGAGAAAGGAAGTAAAAAGCAGAAAACAGACAAATGTTGTGTTAAATCCAACATATACTAACGTATTTTCTTAACCTTCTTCATTTGGTTAAACTGATTTTAAAATAATTTTGATTTGCTGTGTAAATCTGTTTCTAGCAGATTTCAACAGATTTCAACATTCTTCAGATTCATTGTTATATCAAGACTCAGGAGATACTCTAAGAATAACAACACTGTACGACCTCTGGGCATTATGTTTCCCAAGCTCCTACTTAATTACTGATATTTTCAGATAAATGTGCTCAAAACTTTTCTGTCTTGTGTTTTTATAGATCTAATGTATCCAAGCAAATCCAACTAAACATTCCACTGATTAAAGTTCTAGGTATCACCTTGATAAAAAACTGTAAATCAAATCAGCGGCTTGCCACAAGACCAAATTTAAAAAAATAAGGCTGTACATTTGGGCTTTATCTCCTTTTTTTCTTATTGCCAATCTATGAACTAATAGTGAAGAAGGCAGTCAGTGAGTGAACACAGCAGAGGCAGCACTGTAACACCAAGGGAGCCCCATTCCCTGTGTGAGAGGGGTGAGCTCAGTGCCCATGTATGAGCCCATAGATGAAGGCAGACAACACAGACTCCAACACAGACTTCCTCTCCTGCCAAAGGGGACTGGAAGTGATCTGGAGTGCAGAAAGAGACAGAAACCACTGACTTCAGTGGAATGTGAGGCATGCTTTCTCCTTTGTTTTCCAGCATGTTTGACTATTAAAAGAAAACATTGTCTCTAGCTTTGAATCTTTCCAACTATAACATCGGTCAAAGCTAAAAGGTGCTGAGCACTTTCTGAGGAGGTGCAGAGCCCCATGAATTCCCAGTAAGGCAGGAAATGCCAAAGGAACAGCCTTCTGACACCGAAACACGTCTGCAGCTTTCAGACCGTAACGTTTCTGTGTAATAAAACTGCCCTGCTGGTACTAAATCTAATGAGTACCACGTGCCCCATCTCCCATGTAAGCATGTTTGGGAGAATACTTTCTACAATAGCTCATCTGTGGATTCAACCACAAATGAAATGTCTTGCTTACGTTGCACTCCCTTTCCTGCCCGCCTGCACAGAGTAAAATGAACTGTTTCTTCAGTTATCAGGCAGTTTGTCTTTCTCTCTTCTTCAGTCCCAGCATATTCAGCATCCCTCCAGGGTTATTGTATTTCTAAATTTGCTATATGCAAATTTATATGCTACATGCATAGACGCATACACATGCAAATATAAAGACATCATAACAGTTTCCTGTTGCCATGCAAATTGGAAAGAAATATGGAATTCTTCTGACTAAAAAGCCTTTATGGAGCATTCTGTCACTGAAAAGATTTTGGTTCTAATAATACATATCTGAAATCCACAGAGTCCTATGAATTGCTAAGTATTTTTAGGTAACAAAGGTAATATATTTCTAGTCTTGTAAAAAAATATGAAAATCAAAATTACTGAAATTAAAAGAAGTTTTCTTTTAGTTGCTTTCTAGCTGTTTTCTTACTTATACACTGCCACTGTCCACTAAGCCACTTGGCCATTCACCAGCATCTCTGAGGAAGCTTTCTATTCACAGTTAGAGCTTATTACCATTCCCTAGGAGAAATGTTTTGGAAAAAAATATTTTTATCCTTCACCCGTGTTAAAAACTTGCAGGTTCTCCTTTTATTTATTATCTCACTTTTAATTTACTGGATTCCTGGGAAAAATGGGCTTTTCTGACCCTTCCACACTGGCCTCTCATATACTTTCCTGCACTAAAATTCTCTATGTTCCTTACACTGTATACAGCARGGTTCCCTAATTCTTGGGTTTCCTAAGAGACAAAAGACTGGATGGTTCCTTATGGATTTGTGGTGATATTATCACTGGACTGCCAGCCCCGCTCTCAATGCATTGCATTGCTAAAATGAGTCAGATTTTGATACAAAATGGTTTCATTTTCTTAATTGAAATTTGAAGAGGCTTCTGGTGTGCTTGTCCAGTATACTTTGAGAAAAGTCACAGACTAGTTTGGTTTTAGTTCTTATAGTGCTCACTGTATTTTGAGGTTACTCTACTGTTATTTACACAGTGTCACTCCTGAATGGCAGAGGAGGATCCTCTGACTTGACACAGGAAATCATGGACTATTCTGTGACTGACCAAAAGTGCATTTTTAAGTCAATCATATAGCATATCTGAGTAAATGAAAACCAAATGGAATACATTTATCATTTCCTCAATATCTTGCTCTCCTTAAAAGCTCTCTGAGAAACTAAGCAGATTTGATTAGCAATAATCAGTTAATCATCACCCACTTGTGAGTTACTGTCCCATTTTAAAGTTGAGGAAATAACAGCAAAGAGATCAAATGGCTTTTTTTGAGTCATACCAGAAACAGCAATGTTGGTATTCCAGCAACATGCAGAGGCTGCATCTGAGATTTATGCTGTAAGGGCTGCATGAATGAACAGTTTCCAATCCCACAGAACTGAAATCCTAAATGAAGACAAATAAGGGGTTATGGTCAGAATGGAGGGACAAGACGGGAAAGTGACTTTCCTGTAGTCACACAGACAGAAATCCAGTTCTCTGATGGCACACTGAGATAAACTATAAATGTCAAACCTGCTTCCTAGATAAAGTCCAGACATGTCATACTATGACAGAGGAAGTAAACTACCCTTTTCTTTCCCCCATCAACCTTTTATCATTCTTCTTCCCTTTTCATATGGTCTTAATGTCAAATGTTATTCCAAAGGTTTTCTGGTACCTAGATATTGTCTTGGATGGGAAACAAAGCTTTAGCTTTCTCAAAGGAGAGATCCACATTCTCCTATAAAACAGATACATAATCAGGCAGAACACGACCCTCCCTTTAGCTCTTGAAGCTGTAAATACTTTATAGCACATGTTCCATCAATGCTTTGGCAGAAATATTCCAGTAATTATTGCAGGGAAGCAATAAATTGGGAAACGCCTATTATAAAACTACTTTTGTACAAGTCCACAAGAAGATATATTAAATGTTTGCATTTTTGCTATTCCTTTTATTTCAGTTAGCAACATATACAATCTGCATGGGTTCCTCTCTAATAAAACCAACAAGTCAACTAGGCTTTATGAAAAACAAAAGTTAATGGTAAGTTGAAGTCCCACAGGAAATTATCAGGATTATTAATACATTTTTGGGATTCTTTTACACTTTAATTACCTTCAGGATTTATGTGAAAGATTATATTACCTATATAACAAGTTTTGGGTCTGTTATTTGGTATACTTAAATATCAAGAATCAAAGTCCTCGTGAAAATCATATTGSACAAAGCATGAATTATTGTGGAGCAAGCTCTGGTTCAATGAGACCTGGAGCAGCTGAGTCACACTCACAGGGGGGCAAGAACTCTCTGCTATATTCCTTCTTCTCATGTCCCAGTTGGACAAGAAGTGTAGAGGAGCAGACAGTGGGCCAATCCTTGGTTCTACTCATGACTAGAGCATTCGTGAGACTGTGTGAGCCTGAGTAAAATGTTAAATAAATGTATTTTTTTCAAAATTCCAATCTTTAAAAGAGAAAAAAAGACTGTTGTCTCTTCCGCAGGTTACCTGGGTTGCTCCTAAGAATGACTCAGAAAGAAATCTTCTGTTAGCTGTAAAGATTATACCTTGTTAGGTTTGACATAAGGTTTATATTGACTATTTAATGCCTTAATATTTGAATGTCTCTTTATAAAGATTAAAATTAAAAGGGTTTTTCATTGTGATACTAAAATCTAAGTTTCCCTCCTCCTTCACCTAGAAAAAAAAGTGGTTTTTTTTCCATAAGAAAAGTGTTTTTATACAAAGGCTAAATCTTCTTAAATTGAGTCTAAAGCAATTAACCTATTTCTTACTGTCAGATTCAATTGTAATTTGACCTAAATGAAGACTAAAACCTGTGCTATACCAAATTACATTTTTGTATTGAGGCTGAAAAAACATCACAGCTGAAACAGACTGTGCAMATAGGAATGAAACAAACTCAAATGAGGGGCTGCTTTTGGATCAGCCTTTTTTTCAGTCAAGGGTAAATAATATAACCAGAAATTCAGTGTGTAATTTGTATTGTGTTTTGTTTTTTTAAAAAAAGTATGTTGAAAAGTCATTTCATGACATCATTTGTTCAGCATTTAAGCTGAATAATCAGGGGAAACACAGAAACATATATCTATATATGTATGTATGTATGTATATGACACAATGTTACACCTGTAAACGATGCAAAGATCTCCTCTATACTATGTCTATGATGTATTTGAGCTTGTTTGGAGACTACCCAGATGTGTTTTCTTTCCATTTTAGAGTCCTGCCCTGAATTACAGACAACCACAAGTGGGAGGCAGTCTGAATATGTACAAAAAAAAAGTTAAAAATACTTTATAGCAGCTTGTTAAAGCAGAGGAAATCACTTGACTGCACCAAGGTCTGTGGCATTTGTCATTCCCATAGAGTGTATTTTGACTCCACTGGAGATTGCATGGGATGATTGAATACTTTGATTTCTATCTCTTTTGCCTGAAAAATGACCAGCAACCAGGATTATCCCATTTTGACAGATGGAAAACAACTGTTCAGTATTGTATTAGAACTTAGGGTTTTCTTTTGGTTTTGATGGATGTTCAACAATGCAGTTCCACGTCTGCCCCTTTGTGTTGTAACAGGATAGAGGACCAACATTTTGAGATTTCATTTAGCTCTTGTATTGCTGACCTACAGCCTAACTGCACAAAGACCTGCACAAAGAGCACCCATGACCCCATAAATTCTGCAAGTTGCAAAAGGCCATGGCTATGTCAACTGATTCATTTCTCTGTTACTGGAAAACAGACTTTGCTACAGTAACGTCRTACTTTAAAGGTCGCAGTGAACCGCGCTCTGCTAAATCAGGCTTGACAGCCACACAGTGGGTCCATGATAACAAAACAAGCAGCTTTAAAATAAGTAAACAAAAGAGTAGGTAGAACAGCCAGAATTCCATTTTAGCCTAATTAGAACATAAAAATCAGAAGTAGGAAAGCAGCACATTTTCTGCTGTCTGGGGCATTTTTCAGGTGCCCATCACAGTATTCATTCCAGGAGGGGAAGAATCTCATATATTCCGTATCCCACATACTTACTACTAGACATATGTAGACAATCTGCTCATTTCTTCAGAGAAAAACATTTAAATTCCTAAAAAGAAATTATGCTTCAAACTTCCTGCCCATAATGGTGACTTCAGTTGTCACCTATAAAACTGAAAATAGAAGGATGAGATCAAATACATTCAAATGAAATTTTAAGCACCAGATCTTCTGGAATAACAAAGAAATATTAGATAGATGACCATGTTTGAGAGAATCTGGCAAGAATATGCTTCTGGATGTCACCGAGAGACAGTAAACAAATGTTCTACTCTCAAGATACACTAAATTGAGTGCAGTGTTGTTGATTATTGCTTTCTGTGTGTTTTAAGCATGCACAGACTCACAATTTATATGATCCAGCTATCTGCATATTCAATGTGCTTGTTTGTCTCAGCAGTCAGAAAGGCACTGCATCCATAAGACCTTGCTCAAACTTTCAATTTTCTTAGCTAAGTTCAAACATAAGAATCTAATTTTAAAAAATACAGTGCATATATTTAAAGTCCTGCATTTGTGAAGCATTAACACCATTAATTAAAATTCGTTTAGCAGGAAGATATAGGTATTCAGCATTAACCAGGATCTCTGCATCTAAAGAAAAATGTCTGTTTATCAAAATCCTAACTACCCATAGGATTGAAATACTACAATGTTTTGGTTTTGTCTGAATGTATATTTTGTTCTGATCTCAAGATTTAGCCTGAAATTAACTTACTGTATCTCAAATTATCACAGAGTATAGACCTCAGGAAACAATGTCAGACTCCCTTTTTCCCTGAAATTCTTTGAGCTACTCCAACAATCCCAACAGTGCTAAATCCAACTAATTAAATTGAGATTATGTTTGTTTTCCATTATCACAGCAATCATAGAATGATAGATTAGTTTGCTAGAGAAAAGATGAGGCACTGGATATGTCGGTTATGTAAAATAAGGTACACTGCAGATGAGAGAGATTCATGAGCTATTGCTACCTTGAACTAGTATTTTTATATTGCATGACACACTGTCAGTAGAGACACCAGCTCTACTGTATTTACTATTTGCTCTGAATACAAATAATTAGATTTTAAAAATTAAAAATAAGGCCAAGATGTCAAAATACTCTGTGTGCAATGGTGACTAAAATCAGATTTTATTACATGAATGGAACAAAAAAACCAGGATGGCTGCTGCAGGTTTTTTTCCATAAAAAAGAACTTAGAAGAAAGTGTCTGACCAAGTAGACAGGCTGGAAAAATGTCAGCTGATCCACTGTGGAGAAGCTTGTCACAAACGGTAAATAGTTCTGCTTCGATGTCACAAATAAAGCCCTTCATACAGACTGGAATGCTTGGTTAATCATATGTGACTTTTTCATTGATGTGATATGAAAACTCCCAAGGCAACTTCTGAATTTTATCTAAGACTTCCTTTTCCTCATTTAAAGCTGAATGATTTCCTTCTATGGTTTTATCAATGGGCCAGAAAGGCTGATAAGATTGCTTCCTTCCCCTGTTAGATGTGTTTGGACTTCTGCCATCCTGTCTTGAAAAGTAATACATTTGATTTCCTGTCCTGGGTAGAGCAACTGCCTTCATTCATAAAATGAAAGATTAACATAAGCAATGGAAAATCAAGTTAAGAGACAGGTTTGCATCTGAGCTACTCAAATTCTCAGCTGTTGCACCCCAATAATTTACTGCTATACGGACACTGCAAGAGCAGCATGAAGAAAATGTCTCCTCAGAAGACTGACTGCTGTGAACTTCTGTGACCTCTCTCCAGGAGGGAGGTGCTAAGGGTCTGAAATTCTCCTCCTGCCTCTCCCTTATGATTCCACTCTTCCCTCCTTTTCCCCATTACACACTCTTGATACAGAGTTCTGTTCTTATCAGTCCTTTGCACACCAGAATGAAGTAGGTGCGAGGGAGATGAAAGCATGACCTCATTTAATCCTCCACCGTACCTCTCCTATGAAGGAGAATTTTTAGGGCTGCAGCCAAAAGTGATTCTGAACTTTTGAGGCGTAAGAGGAAAGCTCTTTCCCTTCCTACTTCATTCCCACAGCAGGAAGAATAATTTTGGATTTAACAGAATCTTCAGTATTTATCATAAATGCTCTGACATCCCCTATTGGACTTCAGCCCAACACATGAGGGAGTGTAGCAGCTACAGAGAACTTGACACAGCTCCTGTATATAAATGCTGCGAGGCGTGAATCATTAAAGTTATCTGGTTCCTGAACACAAGCACAAAGGCAACAGCTGTTTTTACAAGATAAACAATATCACATCCTACTGGACCTAAAAAAAAGAATCAGTCCCGACCTGCTGTATGTTGCATTAAATAAGAAAGACACCCATTGATTAATATAAAGTTTCCATAGCATTTTTTGTGTYGGTTTGAGACATACTTAATTTGTCGGACAGTCTTCTAATAGAATTCACCTCAGTCTGGTGTAGCATTCTCGTTTCTTTGCCAGAAACACCTTCTGCAGCACTCAGTGCAATCTGAATTTCATATTCTCACTTCAGAAAGGGATGTATTTCATTGAGGAGTGATCTCTCCTCACATGGGCAAGACACAGTTCATTACTGCCTCATAGCTCATCAGCCTGGAATGCAAGGGTGATACAACAGGGCTTTTTCAGTGCCTTTCTCCTTTGGATCTCAGCTTCTGTTGCAGGAGCATCAATGAAGCCATCAGTGGTGCTGGCTGCCCACCCTGAGACGTGCCCAGCTTGGCAGCTAGTTCTTGCAGCTTTACTGTGTGCCTTCTTCAGGATGAAAGAACCCCAACGTCCCTGCCCAGTCCCTCCTACATTCCTATTAGTACATCCCCACTTCTCCTCTAAGTTCTCTTAAATTTTTGTAGTTACAGTTCCAATCCTCTGCTGCTCTTTTCCCCATCCGAGATACTTCCCTTTCCTTCATGCCCACCATCACCCTGTCGCAAGTGTTCCAAGAAATACGACACAGAGTCCAGGGAGGACAAAGTGATGTGGAGTTTATTATTATTTTACAGAGCGGCTTATATCCCTTAGCTTGCTTGAAGTTTATAGAAATGTCAAGAGTCTATTGGACGCTTGGTCAGCCACCTACCAAGTTCATTGGTCAATTCTAACAACACCTGTTCCAAAATATTTATCTAAGCAAAAATGATAGCAAAGCGCAGCTGCACGAAGCTTAATTAATTTACAAAAACTCCTAGGATTGTTTATAATAGTTTTTCCTGGGAAAAGAGAGGAAGAGAGAAGTCTCACGAAAATGCTGGGAGAGTTAGGAGGCCTCTCTGSCGACAGCTTTTCAGCAGTCACATCACCCATCCTCTGAACTCTTTCTTAGCTACACTTGGATCAAAGCACAGTGTGCAGAGCACTTGAGCTGCTCTCCTTATGAGGCTGCACTAGAACAACCGGTATGTCCTTTGTGGTTACTCACCGGCCCTGCTCCAACAAATGCTGAGATATTGCAGAGCTCTGGGCATCTCTGTGATTGTCTCAGAAAAACTGTGACATGCTTTCTGCCCATAAAACTATTATGGGAAGGCTGGAATAGGCTTCCTATGCCTATGTCATAGGCACAAAAAAATTATTTTCATGCAAGGCATTTTCTTAGGGGCAGCATCTGCATAATAATACCAATACAATACAAAACTATCAACAGGATTACTTTCAAAGAAAAAATACACACATACATAAGTACTTACAAACATATATATACATATACATAACCACTTATATAGAAGTGGATTAATGATTTGGGTTTTTTTAATTTCTTAAATTTTCGAAAAGCCTAAGCAAACAAATTCTATGCTCTCAAGCTTAAAAAAAAATAAAACAGTTGAATAGTTGAATGCCATCCATTCAACTGCTGATACTGGCAATTGAAAGAACATGGAACAAATTAAATTCCTAAACTGTGATATGGTTAAGTTGAATATAGCTCGGAAAAAACTGCACTTCTGGTGAAAACCAACCTCTTGAGGAAATTTAAGAGGTGAAGTCACAATGTGGGCAATTTACTGCCAGAAGAAAAGACTATCATCCCACGCTGAAATGCTGACTGATCTGGCAGTAATCTGAATATACTAGAAGTATTATTCTTCAAAATATTTTAGTTTTCAGATTCATTAAAAGTTGGGGTTTAACTCTAACATCTGAATCCTGTATCTTTACTACAGCAAAAAGCAACGCAAACATGGTAAAGGAAGCAACACATAAAAAACCCTTACAAAGCAATTTAATTTTCCATGAGGTAAAAATATATGTGGTCTAGTGGTCTGGGTGCAGTAGCAAAAGACAGAATTTTTATATTTCCAATCCTGCCTGGATCGATCAATGGCCTTGAGAAAGCTCTGTGGACCTATCTGCTCTAGTTTTTCAGAGTGGTTAAAGTTCAGTAAGAAGCAATGATATTTTAATGACATTTTTACTACAAAGGAAGAGATTTATAACTTTCAAATGGGACAGAAAGATTCCCCCAATTGATCAGTTATGGAATATTAACAAATAGGTATGGAATAAAATGATTTGCTTCTCTTTTGGATAGCAGCAAAAGTTGGACCTTTGCAGAAAAGTCTTAAAAAATGTAGCACAGACTAAAAACCACAGGTTTTACAGAAAACAGAAAAATGTTCTATAGGAACATTACCTGTCTAAGAAAAAGATATAGTTTTCTAGAGAATCATAGCCTTTCTTTGGAAATTTTACAGTTTATAGAAGAAATATCAATTTCTGTCTATATTGATTATTATGATAATTATTATGATCGGATATCTGTACTCTGATATAGTGTGTGATTTTCTCTTAGAACTTGAAAGCCATCCTTTAAAGAACCAATCGAACTTCCAGGCCTGCAGCTGTCTGCTTCTTGTTGTTTATATTTTACAGTAAAATTTTACCTAGGAAGTTCTTTGCCTTTGCTTTTACATTTGGCAACTGAAGTATAACATACAGCAAATATATAGATAATATACAAATGAACATCACCATGTGTTTGAAACTGAATCCTGATTTTACAGCATTAGAAGATTGTTTTTGTTTTGTTCCTCTGGGTTATAAAGTTGTCACTTCACAAGATATTATTTTGACATCAATTCTCAAAGTACGCACAGCGCCAACAGTCAGCACTTCTGAGACAGATATGGAGCAGTCTCTGCTCTCCCAGATCCACGGAGTGTCTGCTCACCTGGCAGTGAACACCTGTGTTTTTTGGAAGACACTGCTGCACCAGGCACCAGGGACAGTCTTCAGAGGAACCACAGCTGTGTATAGAGGCAGACGGACAATGCAGATCRCAGCTGAATAAATGCAAATTTTCTATACTTTCAAAAATAGAGAAAGTCATTCTGCCATATTCTTTTAATCAACATTAAATCAAACCTTTAATATTGCCTCTGCTTTTATGAAGCCAGCCAGCAGTTTAACATTGTACTGTACTCTATGGCAATGGGATCAGACCCCTGGTAAAAGTTAYGAAACTGAAGAAACTTAGCTCAAAAGCAAGTTGACCAGGTTCTCTGAACCAGGGGGTTTCTTTCCTCAAAATACATCCTCATTCCTCCTGCTATGTTTTAATGTAACTCATGATATGCCTTATCTAAAATAGCATAAAAAAAATTGTAAACGGCCTCCTAGATGCTGTTATAGCATTTGTCTCTCTTTCCTAGAAACTTCTTGATAATTTAGTTCTTTTCCAAAACTTAACTTTGTATATTGGGACTTTTTTTCTCATTTCTGGAAATCCTGCCTAGAGCTGAAAGCTATAGAAGACCAACACAACTCCAAATGAATTGAACATATTGCCTTTCCAGCCACATGTTGGTTAGGAATGTATGGCATTCCCAGTCTCAGAAGCATAACTGTCAAAGTTGGAAAACAGAACAACTATACACATCAGGAATTGCTTATTTAATGATTTCTGTCTGTATGCATCTTGAAAACCTGTGGAGGCTGTGACTTTCCTTACTTAAATAATTGAAAATTATGCATGAAAATTTACGAGTTTTCAGCACAATAATTCTTAGTCCATTGTTCAAATAAATCTTTAAGCATTTGCCATTCCAAATGTGTGTTTTGAGAGGTGCTCCCAGAAACCTAGGTCAGCAGACAGGTGCTTTTTTCTTTGTTGACAAATGACAGATAGATAACTAGAGTATGTATGTAAGAGTGGAAAATTGATTTTATAAGTGCTTTATATGGATTTTTAATTTTAGTGTTCTTCCAGTTTCTGTCAGTCTTTTGCATCCACTCACCCACATTCTCCTCTGTATTTCCGTTCTTTCAGAATATCCTCTAAAATATAAAAAAGTCATCCAAAGTAACATAATCACCCTCTCTCTTTAAATCAGTCTCTCCTCTTTTCTGTTACAATGCAAATATTTTCAAGCAATGATGGATAGCGAGGTGAGGCTAAGACATTTCCTTGGCTGTTTGCCTGATTGACTTGCTCTCATCCTGTGTGTACCCCGGCTGTGAACAGCAGGTTCTTTAGTTTCTTTGAATATCTTACACTAGTTTTCATTTCAAAGTGTTAGTGAGACAGTATTATTTTAATGTTATTTGAATTGTGATATTATCTAGAAACTTAATCTCTACAACTGTGATATCTCCTGTACGAAGTAATAAATGATAGTCCCTGATTATTTAAGAAAGAAGCAGTCATTTGCTCTGCCAAGGCATGATGGTCCCCTTGTATTTCCAGCAGACTTTGTTCATCAGCTCCTGAATGATCCAAGTGACATTGTTTCCAGCACTTATTCTAGGAGATTATTTCACAATCAAATGTCACTCTGTCACAAAGTTCCTCCTGCTATTCAGCTGACAATTTCTGTTTCCCTTTAAAGCTCAGTGTTTCTGTTTGTATTACCCAATGCACCTCGGAACAGAACCCCTGGCAAGGGCCACAACAGGATTTTGACTCGTTGGGTTCTTTCACATCTGGGATAACTGGACAGGAAGTAATATACTTCTCAGAATTTTCTCATTTTATATTTTGAAGTATAAACTAAATAAACAACTACAAGCCATGCTCAGAAAGAGAAGATTATTGGCTTGTAGTTACATAGATATTAAAACTTCGTTATCGAAGGCTTAATCTGTAATATTTTCTTTATCTCCTGTTTGCCACTAGACTGCTTTTGCTGTCATCATTCTTGCACCACATTTTGTTGATGGCCCTATTGTCCAAATTCTATGATATCGTGACAGTCAAAAATGCTCAACCTGTATTACCTTTCCTTCTTTCTGTTCAATTAATATTAAGGGAATATATTTTTGGTTTATGATTTGGGAGATGATTGAGGCAACCTGGACCTTTGCCTGTGTTCAGACCAGATCTGAGCCTTTGAACACTTAGTTGTTAAGTTCGATTCTTCTGTAACAAAGGGGAAGAAAAGAGCCATGTTTTTAAACTTGAGTTACAACATTTTTGGTAATTTGACATGGTAATTGGCAACTGTGAAGCTCTGAGTGTCCTAAGAGAAATTAAGAATGTTGTATTTAATTCCTCAGTTTTTAGATTGCCACATTTCAAATTAGGTGGCAGAGAAAAAAACCCATTCCTTTATTTGTAAACTGGGCATACATAGAGTTTTTAACTCTTACGTTTTTCCTAATCCTTCAAGAGCCTTTACAGATACAGTCTGACATTAGGTTTAAAGGCATAATTAATCCCTGGAACAAATCTACTGACAAATATCTTTCTACATGAAAGCAACATTCAAATCCCCAAAGTTTAAAAGAAGATATGCCAGGTCTGAATAAGTTAATGCATTTAGTAAGACCATAGTTCTAGTGATCTCACTTCTAAAAACTTATTGTTTGATAAACCTCAACCACAGCAGATGGAATCATTATTCTGTGTGTTTCTGTATGTCTACTGGTCACTGCATTCTTCAGGCAGAAGAAATCCTGCTTGCGATTAGAGTGAAAGCAGAGTGGCTGCCAAACATCTGTGAGAAATTGAACATTTTTCATTTATAATCTGAAACCTGAGTGGACAACTAGTTGTTGGCCTCTTCTGTCTAGACTGGTGTTGTTCCCCACCCCCAACTCCATGTATAAGGGTCAGCCAGGAACCTGCAGGACAGAAGGAAAATGCTCCAAAATGACTAACACTTTTTATTCAAGTAATCAGAGTTCACTTCTCCACTCATTTCTTCCACCTCCATCAAAATATAAGTAAGAGGAAAGCATGATTTTAGAGTTGACACCTATGAAAATAAAATGCCTGGCAGAGGTTCTAAGAAAAGGCATGTCCTGGTTTTAATTTGTGTTACGTAGAGGGCCTCTAAAAGTGAAAAAGCATGTGGTGTGCTCGAGGCCCTTTGCAGCTAAGAGACTGCAATGGGAGTAAGTTCATTTATGCCCTCACTTTATTTACGGTCCTTTCCACATGAAGGTACTTTTTTAAATCACTCAGAGTTTCATCCTTAACTCTTTCTTTGAGCTTTTACCTCTTACAAAGGACACTATAGTTAAGCTTCCCACATCGTGCTTAGGTCAAAAAAGTTAATTATTATAGTCCTTCCTTTAACAGACTGAAAAAGTGAGTTATGACAATGTATTTTTGGAAAAAACATGGGGAGGAAGATGTCTAAATTTCCATGCCAACATTTCAAATTAAGAGCAACTATAAGTAGTTAGAGGCTGAATTTTGAAAGATTGATCATTCAGAAACTCAGCTAAGTTTAATGACTAATTAATAACACAAGCCTAGCTATGAAATTGTACATCTATAAGACTGCTATGTTCACTGTATCAGTGTGTCCATAATGAATTAAATAGACAATGTTATACGGGAAATGTGGAAAGACATGGATCCAGTTAATATCAGCATGAAGCCAGCATAGCACAGCTCATGGGTCAAGATCTCAACAGAGATGATTCCCAATGAAACTGGAGTCATGCCCCAATAGATCACAGTACCAGTGGCAGGAAGTTGGTGCTGATGGGATCGCATATATTTAATCCATTTTTAAAATTTGTCTTTTTTTGCCAATAAGAGCTGTGCTTCTACACTTCAGTTTCCTTTTCATCTATGAGATGGGAGAGTATCAGCTTGCAAGATGACCCCATTGTTATTTTAAAAAAGCTTTTAGCATTTAATCATTATGATACAGTTTTGTACCGGGTAGATTAGATACAAGAATTTGTATAGTAACGGCTGTGATTAACAAGACAAAATGCCTCTTTTTTAGTTCCCATGGCATTATCTCCACAAAGAACTGGATTTTTTTTCTTTCAAAAATATTAAGTAAATCTGTGAATTCTATTGTGCTTTCATCCACTTTAACAGTAAATGTTCTGATTCATGGGAAGTGCTTTTGGCTAATAATGACACAGTATCTAATAGTTTGTGCTAAATCTTTAACCAAATTCCTCCTGTTTTGCTTTTGCTCTTGGGTATAAAAACAGAAGTGGTCACAGAACTGTGAGATTGGAGAAGGATCAAAGAGACAGTCAAAAAAAGAAAGTGCACATAACTGCAATGAAGATTGTTGATAAGCACATCCCAGCGGGTGCAAAAATCACACAGAACAGTTATGACCATTCTCAAAGTTTGAGTTGAAACTTCGTATTTGACTGAACAGAGGCACAAAGCTTGTAAATACATTACAGCTTATTTCTAGTAAAATCAGTTTTTATTACCATAGAGTCTAGACCAAATTGAATTGGAATTCAAATCTTCATAGGTACTGTGCAGCTAAAAAAGGATAGAAGGAAATCTCAAAGAAAGGTAGTAATTTTTTCCATTTTAGAGGTTGGAAACTAAAACATGAAATGGTTTCAAGCTTAACTCAAAGCCCAGTGATTTCTACGTGCCTTGGTTAGACTCTTGGATTACACCCCTGTTGTAGCAGCTGCCCAGCTGCAGGCAGGACAGAGCAAAGGGATTGGCAAGATGGGGTGATAACACAGGCGGCTCTGCGGAATATGGGATAAGGCAGCTGAGATGTCGCTGACCAGCACCATGGAGGTCTGCAAGGACACACCGGAGGACTCTGGGTGTTTCTGGAGACAGCCCTCAGCTTACTGCCAATGTGTCTTTATGACTCCCCAGGGGCAATCAAAATTTAAGACGGAGATCATGAGGGAATTTGGCTTTAAAGACACTATCACAGGAATATTTTATCCACACATGATACAACTCAACGTTATACGAGCATTTGAATTTAGACCCAAGCTTCTCATAATTCAGAAATAACCCGTTACTTTTGTTCGAGTCCTTCAGAACTCAGTTTAGTTCATCCCAACACATGCAAGTTTGGATGCTTCTCTATTCTCCAAACTCTGCAAAAATTGGGCAAGAAACCTCATAAAATTTTGTGTGACTTCAAGGAGTTTTCTGCCAGGTGTGGCTGCAGAATCAGATCTGATGAAGTGCTCCTTTTGCTCCAACTTCATTTTCCAAAAACCCCCTGGTAGCTTTGGTTCTGTGCACATGATCCCAGGTACATGTTTGAGCCATACAGACATTCCCTCATCACCCCAAACTGGGGTGTATTCATGGAAGACTGAGACAAATTCTCATTCCAATGATTTAAGAAGACTGCAGTTAATGAACTGAATCCATGACACTGCCAAAGGAAACTATATTAAACTAAAGAATTTGAGTTTCTGTACATTCCATTCTTGACTAAAAGTTGGTCTGTCAGCTCATGCCTTTTGCAAACACAATGGACTCATGATTATTACTTTTGTATTTTATTACTTGATTTTAATCACTATTTTGCAAAAAATATGAATGACTATATATATATTGTAATTTATATTCTCATTTAGTCCCCACTGCATTTCACAATGTAGTCTTTAAATTTTAAAACTGAAATGATTCTGTATTAATACTGCATTTCCTGTTGTGTTTCCATCACAGCATCATTGCTATGTTTCTGATTAGTGTGGAACAAACTACTTGCAAAAGATGTGTTAAGTGCTCAGTTTTCAGCAAGGCACACTAGTCCAGCACTTTTAAGCTACAGAATGAATAGACCCTTACAACCTCAGATGAATACAGTGTCTTTGCTTGAGATTTTAACTTGCGATATCTGGCCATGGGTCCCCTGAAAAATCCAAGTTCAACCTGTTTACCATGTACCTACGAAAGAGTCTTTAATGCTGCAGGTTCTGCAGACTATGTGGCCTGTTAAAAACTCCACAACAGTTCAAAAATAACAAAGAGCAACATTTTTACTATTTCAGTGTTCCATATGTTTGTTTCCTTATTGCACTCGATGTCCTTGAATTTAAACAAGAAATTTTGCAATCCCGCAGCCTTTGACAGCTGCAGTTGCTCTGCTGCTTTGTTCTTTTGAAAAATGCCTATCACCCTTTTCTTCTTTTAGTATTTTTCAGAATTTCCAACACTGCAAATAATCTGCCTTTATAAAGTAATGTACAGATATGAGTAAGTATTTAGGACTCAGATCAGGATGCCACAATATGATAATATTTAAAATTATTATTTTGATATTCTTTCTATCTTTAGCAATATTCCTCATCCTTACAAGATATGTTGATCCCCAAAAACATCTCTAGTAGAGAATCTGCTATATCCATATAATAATGCAATCACATACAGAGCGTTTGCCATCGCAGCATGAAAAATGCACTAACATTGCTTACAGCTTACCAGCTTCTTTCCATCATTTTTACTGCCTCATTTAAGAAGGTATTAAAAATTGCATAGTACAAAATATTTTTTAAACTGAAAAGTATAGCTTATAGTATTTGCCACTAATGGGAACAAGCAGTACTATATGATGCTTAGCTTAGTCACTGAAAAACTCATGTGAATTACGATAAGCTTTAAGTCAGACATTCAAGTGAAATCTGTAAAAATTGTTTCCAACAATTCTGAGGCCATCAGTTCTTCCTTAAAATGACATACCAACCTCCATCATTCTTTCAGAGTAGGATTTTCTCATCTTCTGTCTAGGCCATGAAGATTATATTATGTATAAATGTGTATAAACCACATTTATTTCCATATTACACAAATACTTATTCTATTTCCTCTGAAAGTCTACTCCACATGTAGAGTACTTCTATTTTACATTGACTTTTAACATAGATATGTTCACTCCAGAGTTTTAGGCCATCTGCTTGCCTTACACAATTTATTCTCGTGCATTTACTCATTTATTTTAGACATAGACACCAGATGAACACACACTCAACTCTTCACCACTGCCCTCTGCCACAGCTGCCACCTTCCCCTCCTGTGTCTGCAGCTCACTGGAGCCCTGGTCTTGCAGCACCAAAGGCTACAGAGGATCATGTGGGCCCCTCAGTGGGATTTTTAAGTCCCAGACTTTTCCCAGCAAGAGCAGGGGAAGCAGGGGAAGCTTCATCCTCCTCTCAGTGAAGTCTGCAGAGCTCTGCAGAGCTCTGCAGAGCTCAGGCTCCCGCTGCAATGGTACAGAGCTGTACAGAGAGCACCCAATGGTCTGTGGTTCCCCTGCAGCAGGGGAGCACTGGGGGTGAGTCTCACTGCTGTGAGACTGTGAGAAAAGTCTACATTCTCCATATACAGCCCTGTTTTATTCCACAAGGTATAGCCACAGATTTGAGGACTGCAGCTAAAAGCAAATCCATGAGAGGTTTTAGATGTTAGGAGCTTGGACAAAGATCAGATGATTCTGCTCTGCCTGACAATTTGTTTTATGTCATCTGTCTGTAGTAAGCACTTTTTTTTAAGTGGGTTGAAGTACCTCCTTTCCTACTAGTACTCAAGTTCAAACCTCCTCATGTAAATCCTAGTCTGCCCTCAATTTGTTCTTGTTAATCAGGAGTTCTTGGAACAATACAAACACATTTCTATTTATAGCACACATTACGTCTTTTCCATCTGCAAGACACTTATTTAAGCTACTTCCCTTTCCTACTGGCTAAGCTATTTTAACTATTCTGTATTGATTATATGGATTTATTGTCATATTAGAGTATGGGATGATATTACGACTTCTGACTTCATAAAAGAGGCCAAAGACATAAAATAGCAGAAATAAAATTAAAATTTAAATGAGTGTCTTTTACACTTTTAGCATCTGTTCTCACTGGAACAAAGCATATGGCTTCTGAACAACTTAGCAATTTAAGAAACTATTCCTTACAGAGGAAGGTCAGTGCATACAACAGATCTGAACACTGTGCAGTGGCAGAACAGGCCTCATTTAGACCTCTTCAGTGGCGGCCTGTGAGGACGGGCGGAGAGAGGACAGAAGTAGAAAGAGGAAAGGAAGAACCGGCAGCAGAGGTGCAATGTACCCTGGAGGGGTTCGCTGGTCATAACAACTCGCTAATCACCAGCCTAACCTACCTCCTGCTAAGCTGACATTGCGCTTTAGTTGATAATGCAACTTCTCAGCACTGTGTTTCAGAACAAGTTGTACTTGGCAGACTGCCATGATGCTGAGTGATCCTTCTCCTGCGGGATTCCAGAGCTTCCACAAACACAACAGGTCACTTTCCACTAATGTGACATAAAAGAAAGAGACTGAAAATGACAGTGTTGACATTGGCTGCCTGATGAAATCAGTATGCAGAACTGAGCTCTGCTTACAAGGCCAGAGTTAAAGGGAACTCATGTAACTCTGCCCTGCGACTTCACCTCTCCCACACACAGACTCGTCACCACACTGAACAGCTGGCTGGAGTCTGACCAGAATGGCCACAAAGTAATGAATCTGAACCAGTTTTAATGAGCACACATCTAGCTTTAGGATGAGAATGGCTGAATATCAAATGCTGTATTGTCCTGCTGTACAAGCAAAACCAATACTTGATGTCTGAATATTACATATGAATGAGCAGAATGGCATACAAATAAATTGATGACCTGTAAAAATTATCTAGGTTTTAATGTTAGAAAATGTGATCACAAAACTATGAAATGGAAAATTGTGAAAATTCTGTGGAACATCATCCATCAGAGTCACTGTTTATATGTCTCATATTACACTTAAGAAGAGGATATGTCAAAATACACAGGGGACTATTGGTTCAACTGTAGCTGGCTTACAGCTATCTGGATTCATTTCCCAAAGATGTGCTGTGTTCATACCCAGGAGATTCTTTAAAGATTTCTTTAAATTCTTTAAAGAAATCACAAGAACTAGACCAATTCAGACAATGGCAGATAAAATCCACAATATTCAGGAAAGAATGAATACTTAAATCAGGATGGTTTTGCTTCCTAAACAGACTTTGGAAACAGCAAAAGCCTCAGTAGGCCATTCAGTAAAGAACATCACTATATGAATGCCAATAATATCTTAGTCATGTATCATCCTCTACATCCCATTACTTTTACATTAATGAGCAAATGAACTGTGCAAAGATGTTGGAAAACACAGGAGACATACAAAACACATACATAGTTAACCAGGCAGGTTTTCAGATTTTTTAAAATTTCATTTACGTCATGCTTCCATCGTCCAGTTGTATGGCACAACATAAGCTGGCTCACCCCTTTCTGCTCATATAGCTTTATTTGTACACACCTATGTTAGTACTGGAGCTGGCTGCTTACCAAACTCCATAACTCCATGGAATATCTCTACTATTTTCATACATTTTCTGAAGCCCTATGGCAACTGAATATTAAAATCAAATTAGAGTCTGTTTTTGAATCCTTGCAGTAAATTTAGTAATTTATTTAGTCAAAATTTTGCTTATTGTGGAAGTGAGATTCCAAATCAATCAGTATGTAATCACTATCATTTTTATTTTGGAAACAGTAATAGAACACTGTATCAGCTATTTTTAGAAATCTTTCAGCTTTCCTACTATCTAAAATAAAGATAATTATTAATATTAATATATGAATTATTAAGATATTACTAATGTGTATTATTTTGATATTATATTATAGACTTATGTATTCTTACCATAGCAGTACAAATAAATAAGAAAATACATTCTCCTCCTGTACTTGCAACTCTTCATTCCATTTGTGTGAAAAACCAGTCTAGTACACTGATCCAATTCACAACTAAAAATTATATTCACGTTTCTGTATGTTCTTAAATCACAGTTAGAGTAAGGCTAAAATTTGACTCTCTTCTCTTTTCTATCGCTGAATTTTTGCATCTCCTGCTACATTGATCTGACTTAATGTGTTTCATAGACATGAAACATTGAAAATGAAGAAAACAACTTAAGTTCTCTCATTTATTGTACTTTAACTACTATTACTGCAACAGTTTGAGCCAGTTTTTCTCTGTGGATCTAAGGATGGAAAGTTGAGCAGTACTTCTTTTCCAAATTCTAGACTAAACCCCCCAGCCCAAGAAAATGAAATTTCAGAAAGGCTTTGTCTTTCACAAATATGTGAAACCTACACAAAAAACTGAATAAACAGTCAGATGGCTACACTGCACTGAGCTACATACTCTGACAGCTACAAAACCCACTGTGAAAACTGGTCATTGATTCTTCCCTCTCCTTCAACCACTTACTCACCCAAGTGAGGATCTTCCCTCTTAACCTTTGCCAGTTTAACTTCTATGGGAGCATTTGGCATGTGATTTTTTTAACTGGCTTTTACAAATAAAAGTAGACTGTATCAACTCATCCACGTCCATCAACTCTCATCCACCTGCTCACTGACTTTTTTAAAGATTCCAATAGACTTGTGACAAAAGTTGAGTTGACATTTCCTGAATACTGATAACTGCATGAACTTACTCCACTCTAGGTAGTTTCTATTAGTTTGCCTGGTATGGTTTTCAACATGGTAGAATTATTATCCTAGGAGAGGGAAACATTACGCATACTTTCTCTTGAATATCACCAAGAGGGATTTCCAAGACAGACTTTGAATTAGCCATGACTATTGCACATCAATTACCATCTGGGATCTTGTATAACTCAGTACACTGCACTTGAATGTTAGGTGGCTGATTAAAGAACTTCAAAATGCTGTACTAGTTAACAAAAAGCAGTTCTAGCTACTGAAGACAGAGTGCAGGAAATTATTCGAGGTAAGAGAAACAGAAAAAGATTAACATGAACATGCATAAGTTAATTAGAATATTTTCTATTTGTTTATTATCCCATTTCACTCAGTTACAAGGCATGCAATTTAATAAAATCAGAGTGCCCTCAAGGACAGGGTGTCTCTGACCTGCAGGCTGAAATGCATCATGGAAATACTCAAACCTGTCTTACAGAGTTAGTTCAGGTGTCAAAAGCACTTTCTGGGGTGTCAGGGAATTCAGTTGGGCAATTTACTCTTCCAAATAGAACCCTACCCTTTTTTAAGATGACTCAGATCATCCACTGTAACAATAACTCAGGAATGCTGGGCAGTTTACAATGGAACTATTGTGGGGTTTTATCTAATAACAACATATTAATAGCTAATTAAGATTTTCTGAAACCAAAGATTTGCCCACAGAACAATGTAGGGCACTGAAGGAATCCTGTGCTACACCAGAACTGAATGTTATAGGGAATRTTTACCCAGCACAATGTTGGGCAAAGCAGCTGTACAGCTGTTGCAAAGGCTGTTGATCTGGTAAGTCTGAGCAGAGGGCTCTGTTAATGCAGCTCTGCTGCTTTCAGGACCTGAGCTATCTGCACTGCACCGCACCATGGCAGCATCCTTGAGATCCTCTGTTTACTCACAGATCAGGCAAGGCAAACATAAGCACCATGTGAGCTTCTCACATCACCTTTCTCATAYACTCCAAGGTCCTTCAGAGGAAATATTTCTGTAGGCAGGAAGGCAGACCAAGGCTTTAAATCACACAATATTGGGCTTCTCCACTGAGACTACCAACTGGATTTTTAAGAAAAGCCAAGCCATGATGTGTATCAGCTGAATGGCAGCCTAATGTTACAGTTAAAATCAGTGTTAGCTTGTGCCAAAAAATGTCAATGTTCTTGCCTGTCAGCTGCTGCCCCCACATTCCCAATCTCTTCTGTGTCATGGAATAGCCTAAAGATTTTGACATCCTGTTTCTGAATTCCTGCCATAGAAATTAAACCGTTTGCTTATGTCTTACAACTCCAATACTTACAAAGTAGGAAGCCTTGCTCAATCTCTGCTGCTATACCAACAGAGAACCTTTTGTCCATCAAGTCTGTGAAATCAAAGGCAAACCTTGCTTCACAAATACATATTTATTTTCTGATCGTATATCACAGTGGCTTCTTCTGTGAAAAAAATCTAAATCACACCTGCAGTTAAATTTTTGTCAACTTTCATTTGTGTATTCCATTCAAAACTAACAATTCCTACAGAACTCTGTCTTAAGTTAAACTGAAAAGATTTTCTGTTGGGTCTTGCAGCCCAAGCCCAAGAAAAAATGCAGTGCACTCCTGCAGGAAAGTTTTGATGTGAATCATCCTATTTAAAAAAAGGTGTATTAGAAGAAAATTAATCACTGTTTGCTCTGTGAGTACTCCAGCATATTGCAGGTACAAATATTATTCATCCAGATATGTAGTAATTTCACTAAAACATTCAATTCTTAAATACTTTAGCCATAGACACATTCTCCTCCTGGAATTTGTAACTTCCTTGCTTTGGGAACAGACATTCCATTCTGTACATACTGATGGAAAGAAAATCACTGTAAGCAAAATAGTCCATCTAGTACTACTAGGTGCATACATATTTTTTCTCCTGGTCATCTGCCCACACAGACTGAAAGTGGTCAATCCCATTTGATCTGGAAATGAAACATTACCAGCCCAGGTTAACGTTTAAATGGAAGATCACAAAGTACAGAATCATGGCTGATGAAGAACACAGAATTGTGACTAATTAGTCAAGAAATGTTATGCCTCATATATCAAAAGACTGACTTTATTTAGTCCTACTGTTGCTGCTAAATTGACATGGAAGTAAAAGAAAACAAGAATGATTAATTCCTATGCTCTAGAAATGTAATAATTTCACAGATAAATGTTATTTTCCATTTCTAGAAAAGACAAGCTGGAAGTATCATGATAATTTCTTTCTTTCTTCCTATATCAATTCACAGTGAATAAATCTAGAAACTGTTTTAGTTTTCAAAACTGAAAATATACAGTGTTAACAGTTTAGTTTCAAGCAAAGATGTACCTTTAGCAAAGAAGAAAGAAAAAAGTATTTCAAGAAACACATGTAACATTTTCTTAACCTAAGCCAGTATTTACAGTTAATTACAAAACGTAGTCTATTAAAATACAACTAAAATTATCTGTAACTGATTTTAACCTAAAGGTTTTAACTGTAAACAGTTTGCCCCTGTAATAGGATAAATGTTATTTTAAAAGTTAATAACTTGTATAAAAACGGAAATGCTCATTACTTGCCAACAGGACAGAAAAAAGACAAAGTATGTTATTGTAATTAGGGACTTGTATCCTCTTTCTGCAAAAACAAAAATTCATTTTTTCCCCAAGACAAGATACCAATATTTTCTATTTTATCAATTATAAACACATCCGTATATAACATTTTTCATGCCAGTGACTGAATGCAAGATAAATACAGCATTTGAAATGCCACTCTTTTGTATGAATTGACAATAAACTACTTATTCAGCTCACTATTAGGCAAATAGTGCTTTGATACAGCTGATGGACTGTTGGAAAAGTAATTGGTAATAAAATGTATTTAAAGATTTTGAAGGGACATCTCTGAGCTGAGCACAGCAGCTTTGTGAATTAAGCTCACTTTATAAGGTGTAAGTGCTGGGTTCTCTAGACAGCCACAGAACATGAGATGGGATCTCCCTAAGAGGACCCTTTCCAAATTAAATTTTTCCATATTTACATAGAACCTAAATGAAAATTAAAAACCAAGGATCTTCATCCGTTGATTTTAGTTATTTATATTAATCATTGTTTAGTTTACAGTTTAGTTTATATTAATTTTAGTTGATTTATTAACAATATTTATTGTCTATAGAAGATTAGAAAACCACTCAGCTGCAGTTTTGCTTGGATAAAAACTGTCCAAGAAAGCTTACAACGACATTCTTACGTATTTGCTAACATATTTTCACAATTAAGAACTTTTTCAAACCTTTTACATAATTATTAATGTCTGGGAGTACATGCATCACCAGCACGAGACTGGGTTCTGTGGACCTTTAATTAGCCTATTTCTCGAGACTTTATCCCTGTTATACTGCCAGGGCAAACAGRCCACGACAGAGACATGAATTGTTGCACCAGAGCTGCCTTGGTGTAAATGTCCAGTTTTTAATTAATAAAAAAGAGACCTTTTTTTAGTTTTAAAGAAATCATGCTTCTAGATTCAGTTACTCTTGCGAAGTCTGAAATATTTTACAAAGCCACGGAAAGCAGTCTCCTTCTGGAGGGCACTGCTGCTGTCCTGTGCCTACAGCCAGCTGCATTCCAGCCCAGTCTATTGACTCATGAACTCAGTGCCCTCTGATATTCCTATAAAACCTTGTTCTGGCGTGTGAGACAGAAGTTTAGGATTCTCTCAAACAATACATTTATAGAGTCTCGTTCTTGGTTGTCAACTCATCACCTGTGAACTCCCTGCAAATATTTAAAAAACAAGCCAGGACAGTTGTGTTGACTCAGCAGTGTCAGCACATTTCGGTCAGGTACTGCTCACAAGGGGAGTCTCATTAAAGGCACTGCCAAAGGGCCGCATTCTTGCCCTTTCTGGCAAGCCAGAAGAATAGCTCTGTTAGATGCTTTAAAATTTAGAGAAATGTATAAATCTTTGGCACTTACTTGCTTCTGCTTGCACAGGCAGGCTCTAACACCTTTCATCCCCTTCAAATGAAATCCTAAGTGCATGGGATCACAGACAAATGAAGGCCACTTACCAAAACCTCTATCGTTCCTTTTTACAGTTCTAAATATCCAAGTCTAATATATAAATATAATTTCATCTTAATATTTTCATGCATCAATTGTTACATATGCAAAAACATCCCAATTTCTACAGACTGATCATAACCAATTATTTTAGCATTTTATAGATTCAACATCAAGCCCAAGAATGCTATGGAAATAAAATGCACCAATTTTTGCATGAGACTATAGAAAAGCAAATTCAGATTTCATATAAACGAACATCCATGGATGTAAAAACTGTTAGAAGATGCTTGTGACAAATATAGTTCTTATCACAGATTTAACAGGGTAGGCTTTCCTACTGTATTGGAATAAAAAAGCTACAGTCTTTGTCACCTATTCTTCAGTTTTGAATGAATTTATAACTGGCTTTTAGCAAAGCAGCTTTAGACATCACCAGCCTTCAATGCTTTGATACCCTAACCAGTTGGAGCTTGTCAAACTTTTAGAAATATTCCTGTAACATTAATCAAGAAATCATTTCACAAATATGAACCTAGAAAAAGCACACAGTATCATATTTGCGTGAAGGCACCAGAGTTCAGAGATAAGGCAGGCGGCAAACTGACAGAAACACCCAATTTCAAGATACAAAACTTTTAATGTAACATAAATATAAATTGCAAAATATTTCCTGTCTCTATTAAGTGATCTTACTTTCCAAGAAGCTGCTCTAGATTTATTATGCAGCTGAGAATCAGTCTCAGGAGGAAGTTACTCATACTATAAGTAACTTTTCTGCAATGAAAGCACAACTTTGCCTCCCTTTTTTGCTCTTAAAAGTGTAAGATAGAATTCTCTTTTCAATGCTTGCGGATGGAAAATGAACATGCAGAAGCACATGACTCCACCCTGGCCTCCCAGTTTAGGCTGCACTCACTCCCAAAATAGCAGTGCTTTTGCCATGCAGCAGTTCACTCCCAGCAGCACTAGTGGAGGACTGTAGACACAAAGGAGAGTACTTTAGTAACTCTGTGAGTAGTAAAAATATTAATTTATATTTATAATTGGATTTTTAAAAATCAAGCATGTTTACCTAAGAAGTGTAATAGTTGTTTACAAGAACTTTGAGAATGAATACAGTTAAACACATATTTTAGCTTGCCCATGCAAATATGAGCAGCCTTCAGCRGTTGTCTTTGTTTTCTGTACTTATTCATTACTCCAACATGTAATTATTTTAAAAATATCACAATGACATGATGTTGTTGCAGAATATTATCTGGTACTCATTTGAAAACTAATCTCTGTCAGCTCTCCTAAGAAACAGAAGAAACAAGACTTTCAACGAATAAACCCCACCCAGTCAAAGTAACATTTCTTCTACTTCTTAGCAAGTTCCTTCTCTCCAAACATTTGGAAACACATCAAAACCTCTCTAAAAATACCTTGTTTCTTTTTCCACACAAGAGGCAAAAGTAGTTTAAGTGATTTAAGTGCGAATATAATCCTACAACTCATTATCAACATTATATTACATGATCTTTCCAGAAAATACCAAGGCTGTCAGGAAATGATTCCTAACTGCAGATATATTTGTCATACTATTCCCAAAAGATATTATGAAACACTGTTCTCTTTTTTAAATCTTCAGATTATGATCGATAATAATGGTAACTTCATTAATGACATTTAAATCTTATTGCCACAAAAAGGCAAACTAGTTTGCAGACTTCGTAACTATCTGTTATAGGGGTTTTTTTGGCTCTGATCTGAAAAGAAGTGTAACACTGGTTTAAAAACAGGGGGTAGTTTCCAGGGATGGCAGATTTGCTGGATCACAGACATTCTGAGTCTTGTGTGACTAAAAGACAAATTCCTCCAAAGTGAATGCTTTTCAGACCTAGAAGCACCGGGATGGCAGAATGTCTCTTGGATCCAATAATAAGGCATCTACTCYGGCAACGGCTGAAAAAGTGTTTTCAAGATAGAGAAATGTAATGAAACAGTAACGATGTGTTTCTCAACTGAGTAGGAACACAAGACTTCTAGATGAAGATAAAAGGGTTTTGAATTAATCAACAGCAGCAAAATAAACAGGAATGGAGGAAAAGATTTAATATCAAAAATTTCCATGCAATTTTTATCTTCCTAGGTTTTAGAAATTTACTTTCCCTTTTATCTTCAGCAATGTCAATGTTAAATTTATGTCTATTTTTGCGTGTGTGTGAAAGATTAGGTTGATAGCTACATCAATGACAGACCAAACCATCAATAGAAATTAAATCTTCTGCATTTCAAATAAGCTCTGGAAAAACAAGAAAAATCAAACTCAATCTAATAAAAACAATAATAATTTCGGGACTACAATGTGGTTCTAGAAGTGTGTATCAACAAGGGTGAATTTTACATCATATGCTTTTTGTCAGACCTGGAGGAAATTTTTATTTAGAAAGAATGCAATTTCAAAAGTGCAGTGATTATAGTCTCCTTGTAAAAGTCTGTCTTTCTTGTATTAGTATTAACTGATGGACTAACAGACTTTAAATAATTTTTTGATCGATTCTGTGCAAATGCCATCAAATTTTTGTCAGCCCTGACATTAATAGACTTTGTCCTTTTATCTTTACCATCCCATCTCAGTTTTCTACAATTCCTTATTTTCAGCTCAATTGAGAAGTAATTCCTGGGGTTTATATATGTATTGTACATATGATACAACGAACATTTACTTTGTTTTATTTTTTATCAATTTTCCTCCTAATTTTTTTTTACAAGTAAAAAATCTATGAGCAACAAAGAAAGCAGACAAGGAAACTGTAATGATGACCATATTCTTCTACTGGCTAATACCAAAGACAAAAGGAAAGGTATCAAGCCATGAATAATAACTAAAGTATATTTACATTACTATATCCCATTGTCAAACTTTGCACATTTCCTGTTGTTGTTATGGGAATACAGACAAAAATTCAAGACAAAAAGCTTTCCTAAATGTAATGCCACAGACCGTGGATCCAAATTTAACCTAACCACTGAATGAATCTGGGATCCAATTCCAACAGTAGAATGTTTCCTTAACACCAGAGCAGGCACAACTGCAGGACTGACTCAGTGATAATCATCAAACCTACCCAACCACGGATATCCTTTCTCGTAATAAGATGAATTTTTGTTACACATCTTTCATTCAAGTATCAACTAGGCCCAACTCTGCTTGGTTTCTGAGATATTACATGATCCTTCCTTAAGCAAAAAAGCTTTAAACTAACATCCATTCTTAAAGTGATTAACATGTTACCTCTTGCTAATTTTGTGACTCAAAGAATAAGACATTACTCATTTCTGAAGATTTGTTAGATTTATGTACTTTTTCCACTATGCAGCAATTGCAGCCTGTATGAAATGAGACACTAAATGAGACCCTATTTCTATAAAAATCTTTTTCAATACCTATACATATATATATTAATTACAGAGATGTAGTAGTATATGTGTAAGAAACCAAATTATTACCTCAAGCCCTATAAAATGCTACTACTGATTATCTAATGACTAAATCTATTTAATTTAGATATCCATAATTTATAAGTTCTATATTAAGGTTCTTCTCTGTTCTGAAATATTTGCTCCCTAGTGAAGATGCCTCATGTACAGATTACTAAAACATTTTAGCATTACTAAACAGACCTGAACTCCTGTTACACTGAGGTAAAGCAGCTTTGGAAAACAAAGTTCCCAGGCCAAGCAACCATGCTGAACACTTGGGCTGCTCAGTGTGGGCACACATCAAGCTCACACACCTGGATGGCTTTGGGATCACACTGAGGGTTTTTTTGCTCTCCAACAGCACAGAATTAACACTTCTGAGTCAGAGCCAGACCAGGTTGGCTGTCTTGGACCACAGGCATCAAAACTTGAGTCTGTCTGCACAGACATGCTTAGATGTTCTAGTACTGATTTCAAAATGATTATAAGATATTTTATAAACTTGAAATAAAAATATAGGGACAAATACTACTCTTTCTTACATATTCCTATAACCTGGAGGTGGCAGAAGCCACCACTCATCCATTTCAGAAGAGATTCTGGCTCAACTTGTACTAATATTTACCCTTAAGATAGTAGCATAAAGATAAGAGGACCATCAGTTTTTAACACAGAGAGAATTGCTAAATAACGTAGGATTAATGTTACTGTTTAGTTTAGTTATTTATTTGATCTTAGAATGTGAAGGAATAATTAAGGGTGGCTAAAATATGTTAAGAACTGGCAAATTACTGAAGATTTCCCTTACCTCTTCCATACACATTCTAATGCCACCAATTCCCGTTTTATTCTTTCAGTTCCAATTTTTCTACTAGACAAATTACTGCTCCCACTCTCTTTGTTTGGCATTCTTAATTGGTAAAAAACTATTTTTGCCTTCCWTGTTTCAGTCTTTTTTTCCTCATTTTCCTTTAACTTCTCAGATTCCACTTTGATAGTCTTCTAGAGATTTTAAATTACCCTGTGTATCAGTGACACTTCGCTGTTAAGTAGGGTTAACAAGGTCATTTTGATAGGGCCAGAAGTAATGTTTGTTTTATTTTGAAACCGGGTGCTCTGTTTAAATCTGTTTATTTCTGCACTAAGTCCAGGCACTTTGAGCTGTCATGATGACTCAGAGCAAAGTTGCAAAGCCTCAGTTCTACAAAGAGATTAGTCACTTTGTTTTTTTGCACTGAGCTGCTCTGAGTCAGCTGTAAATTGTTGCACATAGAGTACCTGGGTACAACTTCAAATGGTGCAGGTAACTTCAGTGCAAATTCCTGCAGTCTCTCCGTATCTGAGCAAATGATTGACTAGGTCTACCTTCTCCAATATAAAACCAGGTTTGACAATGAAAGAAATTAGAACTGTGTGAATATTGATTTACATTTTTCTCCTTAGCCAAGGAGAAGCTTCAGGGTTAGTATGCTAAGCAATCAGTTGAGTTGTGCTCTTAGTTCATTAACTATGTCAGGGGTTAAAAGTTTAGGCATCAAAAGGTTTACATTTTTTTTTGTCTAAATCTATAAATGTAAGCTATAAACTCAATAAATACTCTAACCCAAATCATCTCCCTAGACAGCAATACCATCCTGATGCTTTTTGGAGAAAAAACCCACAAGAGACATTATAGAAGAAACTGTAACATTTCTCTGAACCACTCAACTCTATTAATGCTTTCCCATGGGTCCAAAGAGAAGAACATAAAAATATTGTGAAGGCTAGGAGTAGTGAACTTTTTGAGATGGAGGATGACCCAATCCGCTTGTCAGTTACGACAAATTAGTCTTGCTTGAGGGACATTTTGAGTTATTTCTACGTGTATGAGGCCTGTATTTGTTCCCCTCTCCTAACAGTATTTAGTCACTTTTCCATAGAGGCTGTCCTTACTAATTTTTCTTTTATTCAAACCGTTTGACACCTGCTGCTGTTTTACTGGGCATTCAGAAGGCTGTAGCACTCCTTCTACTCATAGCATATTAAAGAACAAGCAAAGGTTCACGTCTCGATTCAAACTAAAATACTGATGTCACTAAAAGATTTTCAAGAGAAATATTGTGGCTATTTACTTTTATTTCATTTATTTTCTAGAGAAAGTAGTATGGCCAGCACTCCTCAAACGAGCAATCACTGTATTGTGTATTGTATTGAATGAACCTCCAAATTTATTGAAGGAATCCCATCAAATATGACTTTTCCTGCACTTACTCACCACCTGCTTTCAGTCTGACTTATTTAAAAACTGTCATCTACTTATTATCAAACTAACAACAGGCATATAAATATGCAAACAAGAATAAACATAGAAGTATTAGCTGTTGCACTTGTTCATTCCGTAAACTTAAATTTATATCATTTACTTATATACCCTTGATTTCGTTCTGTAACTACCCACACAAATAGTAATGAATTCTATAAACTTATTTGGAACGTAATTTGTTTGTTAAACTGTATGAAAGAGTTTGATTATGTCATACCATGCTTTTCTATTGAAGAGATTAGCATCCAATGCCACGTTCTCTTTGCAAGATTCAAAAATGATTGAGATTTGGAACATGAATACTTTAGAATATGATTAAGGAAGCAACAGCAGATTGTTAGACAGGATTTTCAAATCTTCTGTACACTATTCCTTTATACACTATCTGGAGATGAGAAATACATTGCTATGAAATGGAGTGATACAAATGCATGCCCTGTACATTTTATCTTCAGGAGTTTTAGGATAGTTTTGGAAAGGTTTTTATTTAAAAAATCGAAGAGGTACTTTATTTCAAAATACATCAAATGTCTTTCTCAAAAATAGAGAGGTAAGCCTCTTCTAATCTAGTATGAAATACAATTTAGAGACTCACCGTCCTTGTACTATTATTACTATTTATTTTTTATATTGTGGTAATTATACTAAGTATTATGCTAAGTGATTATGCTAAGTATGCTAACTATTAAGGTCATTATGTTGCATATTGTACAAATACACAGAAATAACACTGAACTGCCAACAGTACTAATTAAGAGAATGTTTTACTACTGAAAGCACAGTAGTAAGGGAAGTCCTGAAAGGCATGAAGTGATTGATTCTGCCCTGATAGAACATATTTACACACACTCTTTCCTCTCCCCTTCTCTCACTTACATCAAGCCATAATTATAGGGGAAAATTACCCCATTGTCCAAGATGCATCAGTACCAAGAAGCACAGATTTAGACTATACTGATGTATTAAAAATAAGTATAATATAAAACAAATAATATAAATGATGTCACACCTACTTAGAAAGGCAGTATAGATAACGTCTCTTCCCAGAGCTCCACAAAACTGTGATCAATCCCAGGGAAGCAGACTAACCCTTCTTCACTGGCCCCATGCTGTGCCAGTCAAAAAGACAGACAAGATCAGGTTTATCAGTTTTACTTCTACACCATAAGGGTGTATCTTACGGAATAATTGTTGGCCTCCTAAAAAACACTGGCACATCATAATTTTTATAATTATGAGTTATCATAACCAGTCTATTCTTAATTTTTTTGTAAAAGTGATGGAAAGTAAAGTTTGGCAAGCATAAAAGATTAGCAAGAATAACGATTGAGCATCAGGAGACAGCAAACATTCAGCAACTATCTCCTGTCCTTTCAATGTATTGCAACATGATTTTTCTCCTGGCTTTATCATAAATTAGTTTCTTTTGTAAAAAGTTTTAGTTGTTGTGAAAACTACTTATGAATCTGTGAAAGCTCTTTCTGAAGAACAAATGTAGGTGTAAGGATCATACAGAATGGAATTTCAAGCTACATACTTAAAATTAGATTGCACAATCTATATCTGTGTTGGTGAGCAGCTACTTACCCAAGCTGTCCTACAGGCTAAACTGAGCAAATTGGTATTTCCTCATGCATTTCCTGCTGTACTGATAGGGGCATAATTTGCCCCTTAAGTAAATGGTTCAGGTAAAATTTTCTGAAAATTTCACTATGAAAGTATAGATGTCTAACACTGAATTAACCTATTTCAACATACACTAGCCTATCTACTACAGATTCTTCTTCTTCATAAACTAGGAAAGAAAATAAATACTATTCACTGCCAGGCTTCACATAGAATTACTGTCGCTACGAAATCAAATATTCTAAATGCTTGATTCCCAGTTGGCTACCAGAATCATTAACCTCTTTAGACATCAAGAACAACGGACCTTTGCATCGCTAGCTGATCTAATATTAACAAATGAGTACTTTAATCTCAGTTTTATTTACAGGTAAATCACTGTTCATCTACAAAATCTGCTGCCTGAATCTGTTAAAAGTAATTGCAGAGCATAATTAGCTGATTATTTGATTATACTACTGTTAAATTCTTAAATTTAACAGTCAAAAAGTTTATTTTTGTTGGTTTGCGAGTGCAACTCACTTGCTTAAAAAAATGCATAAGAACTCAGATTTGTTTAATCCTATTCTACKTGGTGATTATTGCCAAGTCTGCCTGGAATCAAATTCGAATGGTCCTTGCAAGTCATGAACGTGTTGCTGATATCTTCTCTCACTGCGATAGATTTGCTTCCTATAGGATGAGAGTGAGTGCCCAAGGAACAAGCATTAGCTTCAGAGCTGACAAGTGAGTAGAATGTCCCACGTACCTACACATGAGAAGAGAAACAATACTCTGGGCATCTGACGGTTAGAGCTCTGCACGGAAGTAGGAAGGCATCCCTGCATTCTATGGCACCCTTCCTGAAGGCTGTACTAAAGGCACTAAATTAATGAACGAACCTTGAGGAGACATTATTTCCTTCCATGAGCAAGTAGAGAAGTTGGGGGAATTTGGGTCGGAAGTAAACATAATCGTCATTCTGTTCCCTTCTGTGTCAGCACAGGGAGCTGGCTGGACATGAAGGACGGAACGTGCTCCATCTGGCAGGGGCTGATGGCACACTCCCCGCTTGTGCAATGCTACAGCTCAGGGGAAATATGATTCAGAAGCTGCCTCTGAGTCACGACTTCTCACTGAGCTCGTCCGAACGGGCACGGCCACGTTTTGTCCCATTCTGGAACAGATCCGGCTCACCCTGCGTTCTCAGGTGTGTCAGCAAGCACTGACTTTGTGAGGGGCACCAAAGCGCTGGGCACTAATTCCCTTTGCAATAATGAAACCAGACTAATACTAACGAAAAGGCAACCACTCTCTGCTAATGACTTCAAACAGTAGAGCAGCGCATTTAGTATCTGTGTTATCCGAGATGTCTGCAGTGCCATGCTACACATTTATGATAATTCCTTACAGAACGGTAAAGGTACATTCACCGCATGTTTGGGAAGCGGAGACTGCGGATTCCCTGGAGCTCACGGCATTCCCACAGCCAGGGGCGCTCCCTGAGCTCCCTCCGGGAGGGCCAAGCGGGGCGCGCCGTCCGTCTGTCCGTCCGTCCCCCCGCAGCTCTGGGGGCGCTCCCGCCGCCGCCCGGCGCCCTCTCAGCGGGGCGGGCACAAAGCCTCGTCCTCTGTACTCGCCAGGAGGGCCGTGGCACCCCTGACAGAACTGCCACGGGAACACGGCGCCGCCCAGGTGCCAGAGGCTGTCCCTGGGAGCGGGTGGCAGCGCGGGAACAGCGGAGCGAGCGGTGGCCGAGCGGAATGATCTGCTCACACTGGTGGCAGCGCTGCGAGCGAAGGGAGAAAGGTTAAGGAGTTTCAGGAGGAGACTGGTGGAACCAAGCTCTGTCCTCCCTGAGATGGAAACAGGGACGACCACCAGAGAAAACCAACAATCAAGCTTTTCTCTCCTTCCTAAATACATTATCCTTGAGGCGCTACCACCGCTTCGGCCGGCATTGGCTATACTGGACGTGGGGGAAGCTTCTGGCAGCTCCTCACAGAAGCCACCCTTGTAGTCCCTACCCCCAGCTACCCAAACCTTGCCACGCAAACCCAACACATTCCAGCCCTCACTTCTGGGAACCACATGTTTAAGAATTATCGTTAAAATACACATTCAGCACAAACTTCACTTACATCAGCAAAAAGAATTCCCCGCACCAAAATAAAACAACATAATCACAACATCAACGAAAGTGGGCAATTCACACACAATACTCCCCTCATCCCTTCACCACAATTACAACCACCAAAATGTCCCACAATCATTCCACTCGTCTCTCTCTAGCATTGTTCATCCATGTTTTGTCCATTACCTTTCCCTCTATCCTTATATCAAATTCCTCATGTCCCTGTTGGACATCAAAAAGGACTTTTTCTTGGTGGGGGAAGGGAAAATCAATCCCACTGCCTGGTGTTGCTCCAGGTTGCTACAAGTACTATAAACCCTGTTGACACAGTGTATCAGCCCAGTCTTCTGGAGCAGTGACCAGCGCAGTGAGTCCCTGGCTGTTACACCTCCAGAACCGGATCGGTTGTTCAAGGCAGAGCAGGGACTCTCATCTTTGCCAGTGGCCGCATCTTTTCCAGCGGCATTGCCTGGAAATCTGACGCCAACACCAACCAACCACCAAACAGTGGGCAATCAGTACCTAGCAGCAGACTCATTTCTCCAAACCATGTCAATCTTTCTCTGAACACAGTCCCAGATTTTTCTTACTCAAGCAGTGAGGATGGATTCTATGATTCATCGAACTTGAGCATTAAGCTGGAAGTTTTCATTTATAAACTGTTTAGAGGGCATTTACTTCCACTAATAATTTCTCAAAATCAAAGAATTAAAGACATGCTGGCTAATTGATATAACAAACCTTTTGGTAGCTACCATGTACCGGAAAGAAGGTAATAGGAAAGGTTCATTTGCACTCAGTTTGGGAAAAAAAATGCCTTTCATTTACGAAAACAGTCCTGTCTGCTCATTACCATGAATAGTTGAAAACTGATAGTAATTATACCATTTTTATTTCCAGCTATATAAATGAGTATCTTTAATTTCTGTTCTGCTCTGCTGTTCTCCAGAGACAATCTGTGAAATTACTGAATAAGAGTCTGGCTGTCTTAGTAGTTTCCCTGTCTTAAGGACCTGGACATATGGCCAAAACCTGTGTATTGCAAAAGGGCACATTTATGTTTCTTTCACTAGCAGAGTTGCATAATATTTCACATAATCCCAAAGCTTTATATCCCAAACAGCAACTATCCAATAATAGGAAAACAAACAGGCAGAATAATCTTACTGTTCATTCATGATCCAGTGAGAAAACGTTGTGCAAATGTAAGCGTATGCCTTTGAAAAACAACATTCTGTGGTTCTTTTCACTGCGTGGTGACACCATCCCCAATTATACAAAACAGTAAAGAAACCAAGCGTCTGAGTAGTTCTCTAGACAATTATGTGATAGGATTAGATAGATGGTGAAAGGAGTATAATGGAACAAGTAAACGGCCAAATCCTCATTATCAGAGAGGTGCTGAGCACCCACAGCTCCCTCTGAATTAAACTGGGAACTCTTTAATATGTCTGCCTTTAATCTTTGTGCCTGAAAATCTTAAATTCAAATCTATACATTTTCGTAAGTGAGGATCATCACAATTGCTGTGAAGGTTCCGGCATCTAATTTCAACACAGCAAGGAAGGCCTGGATGAGAGAAATAAGACCCCATGTAGCTTCTGCCTGGAAATTCACGTGTAGGGGACTTCTGGCACACAGTGGATTCTACGCAACTGTAGGGATGAAGGAAGCCTTCAGGTTGGCTTTACAATGATTTTATATAACCCTTGATACCAAAATGTGTGAGGTTCTTTGTCATTAACAGATTTTATCCCTAAAAACACTCATTTGAGAAAGGGAGGAATTCTTATTTCCATTAAATGACCAAGGGATTGAAATCAGATAGAGGGAAAGATTTGCCCAAGGATCTAGGGCAAACCTGCTGCAAACGGAAGTGACAGCTCAGAATTCCCTATCTCTGCCTTAAACAGAGGGTATTACTGTCCTCTGGGTCTTGGTTAAGAAATGTCACAACAATTTCATTTTCTTATTCAATTGACATACAAAGGATAGCGAAGTTTCCCCATCTTCAGAATAACCTGCAGTAACTGGTTAATTTAATGCCACTGTCCTATTTGATTTTGTGAGCTAACTTTGCCTCTTGTAAAAATCACAGTATGCTCTACTGTGAAAGCAGAACTACTAAGAAGTTAATGACAGCAGGCTACTTTGGAGATGTAAAGATAAAGTGAGGGAAGAGTTCGGGCCATAAATATACTTTATGAACAATTACATTAATTTATTTTGCATAAATGTATAGAAACATATGATTAGTGAAAATGTAACACATACAATTAAAAACCAGGAATCTTACCTTTCACTCAACATCCTTTGGTTACTCAATACTTCCGGGATACTTTTATCGTAAATTTCTACTGAGATAATTTCTCCAGTTCCTTTTCTTTTATGAACATGTCAGAAGTAAGACTGAGGCAGGACCGTGTTTTACTACTCAGCAAAACTGATTTCTTTTCTGTCTTTTATCAGGTAATTACTCCTGTAGATGTAACTGAGAACAGGCATAATATAGGCTGTTGTAACTAGAAGAAAGGAGCAATAAATCATGCAACGTCACATCCAAAACCTCTTATATCTTAACTAAATTAATAATATCACTCTTTGTGGAATTTCAGATACCCACAGGAACCCATTCCTTGCCCCTCAGTACTGCAGCCACAGATGACATATTTGGCCCGCCATTTGGCTCAACAACATGACTATGAATAGCTTAATTGCTTTATATTGCAGACATTATAGCCACTTGTGGAAACCATCATGAAAGAAATGGTTTCAAATTTCTGGCCTTTTACAGTGCCTGCCTCACACAGACACTTCTTAGGGTAGAAAGAGTAAATACATGAAACACAAAGCAAACATACCTCCAGCTCTGAGAACTACAGGTTCTTCAAGTCTGGTGAAGATCAAGAAACATGAAGAGGGGATCTTGATTTCTCTTTAGTTTCTGAAAGACAACACAACGCACCCACAGTTAGGGAAACATTTCATAYACAGGCTATGTTGGTTTCTGTAAGTAAAACTGAAGAATATAAAGCTGATACTATACAAAAAGTAAAGTTCACTGACTTTACAGAGTGAACTATGGCTATGTGCCAGACAGGTAGCCAGAGAAATGGTGAGATGGAAACCTACAAAAGTTTGTGGAAGTTATAATCATTTGTGACAAAAAAGATAGTAAAATTAGATCCTATCCCATACCTAGATAATTATTTCAGTAATGGAAGGGTATCATACACTAACAGGTATTCTTACATGTTTTATATAAGCCACAAAAATAAAAAATCATTGCTAGAGGAAATCAGTAACCTTGATTCAATAACTGCACTAAAGACTCTAAACAATATTTATTCAAAGAGAGAGAAAACAAACAGTTATTTTTCCTACTAATGAAAGTTGAGAAAGAGTATGCAAGTTATAGATTAGCTTGTACTTTCGGGAAGTATTTTTTAATAGTCACATAGAAAAACATGAACAAATTAAGTTTCCAGGAATGCTAAGCATTCTTTTTAAGTCAGAGAGAGCCCATAGGAAAAATCCATTTCTATTAGTTCTCTATTTTCAGGTCCCCACAGGTCTGATCATACGCACCCACCACCCCAAAATTCTGCATGACTGAATTATGCATACGTTGCTTTCTCAACTCCCTAGCAAAAACATTGCAAGTGCATTGTAAGAGCAAAGGACTTTAAAAGAGACCAGAAAACAGTGATACATTTCTTCTTACAGAGACAGCTTATTCACAGTTACTGTCAAGCAAGCCCAGAGGTTGATGACTAAAAAAAAACATAAACAAAAAAGAGAACCCAAGCCCTTTCTTTCAAAAGGTTTCCTTTCTTCCTCCCACATATATCCTTCAGCAACCAGCCAGAATAAGCATGCAATGAACAAAGTTCACCTTGCTCTATACATTTAAAACCACTTTAAATTTTCATGTAAAAGTATAGAAAGAAATCCAAACAATATATGGAAATCTCAGCCTCACCCAACTGACAGACCAGGTAGAAAAGAATGACAAATGAAAGGAATACAACTTCAAAAACCAGTTTAATTTTACCAAGGGCTATCAACAATATAATGCAATATAATTTTATAGTTAATGCATTACAGCATTAACTAATGGGGAGTTTAGTTGTGTACATCTGTGCCAACATGTCTGAATGGCTTTAAAAACTAAATTTAATTTCAGTTTCCTAATAATACTTGTTTTGAGAATAATTACATTTCTGTAGTTACAACTTATTCACTGTATTGCCATAACACTTAGGAGCTCTGATCATGGACAAGAACATACTGTGTTAGAAGCTGTAAAAACACAAACCAAAAAGAGTGCAGCTTAAACACATCGTGAACAGGCAGTGAACAGACAGAGAACAGAGAACTATGAATAAATAATGAGACATTAACAATCAATATGGCAGRTACAAGATTTAGCATGCCAGCTTCCAAACTGAGTTACTGGAGACTCCAAAAAATATTTTTTCCCACACCTGAAAGGCAGAATAAAAGAAAACACAGAGCTATTTATCCGAAAACAAAACAAGTGGGTGGTGGAAGTTGGTGTTAGGAATTGTTGAGAGTTGTCATCTCATAATGAATCATAGGTGAGGTAGTCCAAGAATGACCTTGAAAGCAAATCAAGACAGAAAGTAAAGAGACATGTGGTCAAAATTACTGGCTGGGGAAATGATCTTTGCAGTTGTATTACGGGAAAAGGATTATTTTTACACTTGACATGACTGGTACACACAAACTCCTAACTCAAATAAAATGTACCTTTGTCAGGGACACTTTTATTAAGAGAAGGCACCAGGGACAGCATCAGTGGCCAACGCCCTGCCCTGCCCCGCGGATTAAATACCCCCACGCCACAGCACAGGAACGCGGCKTGGGTTCTGGGCTGTCATGGACCCGTCGTGTGCTCTGACCATGAACTTGGACAGTGTCCTCTCGGAGGACATTTGCGAGCTGGCAAAAGGAAGAATCAATTACCAGAGAATTAATTACCAGAGGAAGAAAACGTTGGGGAGGTGGGTAGAGGGCTGGAAGTGACTCCACGCCTATGGAGTAGGAATACTGCCTATGAAATAGGGGCAGCTGTACATGTGGTAACATCTAGCGCTGTATTTTATCAGTACAACTAATCTAGATGGAGCAGATATATTTTTACGGCACGCAAGTGCCCATTTAACTGTGAAATAGAAGGATTTTGCTCCTCACTCATCGTGTTTTGATCTAAACCCTAGGAATTACGTCAGTGGCCTGCTAGGATCCCACAGGCAGAGGATCGCACAGCAGCCACAGCAGTAACGCGGATTGCTCACCTCACCAAACCCCACTGTGACTGGCACCGGGCAATGCCGAACCCGTGACAACTGTATAGTGACACAGCAGTGCATCGAAAATAAACAACCCGCTGCACGTCAACAACACCGTGCTGCCTCTGCCAGCACAGGAAGCGGGGGATGAGGGGGCTGTGAGGGAGTCTCTGAGGGCTATGAGGGCCCCGAGGGTGCTGTGAGGGCGCTGCGGGGGCTGTAAGGGTGCTGTGGAAGCTCTGAGGGCTCTGAGCGGCTGTGAGGGTTGTGCAGGCTGTGAGGGYGGGTGAGGCGGAGCTCCGAAGCCAGACATGGCGCCCTGTGGGGGTCACCGCTCCCGCCACAGCCCCCGCGCGACGCCCGCCTTTGCACCCGGCCCCAACGGCCGCTCGCGCCCGGATGAGTTGTTTACTTCCTCCGCGGCGCGCGCTCCCCGCTCCCCACCCCCAACAATCCCTGCCCGCGCTCCGCCCTCGCCCCGCGCGCCCTCCCCGTCGACCAACGGGAGCCGCCGCCAGCCCCGCGCGCAGGGGGCGGACCCCGCCCAGAAGGAACAGGGCTAACGCAACGTCAGCCGGTAGTGCGCATCAGACGCGGCTTCCCCGCTGATTGGCCAGGCAGCCTGTCCATCTCCTCAAGTCCACCCCTTCTCCTTTACTCTCGCCGCCGAATACACAGCGCTCCCCGCCCCGCCTGCCCCTCTGCGTGTGTGAGGCGCGGATTTGCTGTCAGACCGGCCGCTCAACACCTTCGCCAGTCACCGTCGGCCCCGCCTCTTTCCCCAGCACAGGAAACACCCCTCCAGCCCGCGGCCAGCCCGGCGCTGCCGCCTCCTAGCATTGGTCCGCCGCGTTGCCCATCTGCCCTAGCCCCGCCTCCCCGGACAGGGCGCTGCGAAGCCCGCCCCCTCCTCCCAGCTCCGCTCGCTGATTGGCTCCCTGGCGAAGGACCGCTGCTCCCTATTGGCTCTGCCGCTGCCACTCTGGCGCGCGGCCCGGCCGGCTCGCCGCGGCCCCCTCGCCCCGCGCGCCCGGGGCCCCGCCCGCCGCCGGCCGCGGCCCCGCCCTCCGCGGGGTCACGTGATGTTTTCGCCGCGGTGCCGCCGCCGCCGCCGCCCGTGAGTGCGAGTGGCCGGAGCGACCGGCGGGAGCGCGGACCGGGCGGGGGGCGCAGGAGGCACCGCCCGCTCCCCATGCGCGGGGCGCTTCCCCGGTGAGCGCGGATTCCCGCTGTCCGCCCTGTGCCCCGTCCCCGGCGGCACCGGACCCTGCGTGGCCCCTAAGATGGCGAGCGGGATGAATGGCCCGGGCGGCGGCGGCGGCGGCGGCGGCGAGGAGGAGCCGGGCGCCCGGCACACGGGAGGCGGAGCCGCGCCCCAGCAGGAGCCCGGCGTGCTCGGCGCGGCGACGGGCGAGGGGGAGCCGGCGGCGGGCGAGGGCGGGCGCTGCCCGTCCCCTCAGCCGCACCACCTGCTGCTGCTGCTGCGGCGCTCGCCCAGCGCCTCGCTGTGCCCGGCGCCCGAGGCCGCTTCCGCGCCGGGCCGGGCCGTTCCCTCGGCCGGCCGCGGCGGGCAGCCCCCCCCGGCGGGCCGCGGTGCCGGCGAGGACGTGAGGAAATGCGGGTACCTGCGGAAGCAGAAGCACGGGCACAAGCGCTACTTCGTCCTGCGGGCCGAGAGCCACCTGGCCCCCGCCCGGCTGGAGTACTATGACAGCGAGAAGAAGTTCAAGAGCAGCCTGCGGGCGGCGGGGGCCGGCGGGGCCGCGGGGCTGTGTTGCCCCCCGCCCAAGCGAGTCATCCCCCTGTACCAGTGCTTCACCGTGAGCCGCCGCGCCGACGCCAAGCACAAGCACATCATCGCCCTGTACACCAAGGACGAGTACTTTGCCATGCTGGCCGAGAATGATGCCGAGCAGGAGGCCTGGTACCAGGCCATCAGCGAGCTCATGAGCCAGAGCAAGAGGGGCTTCCTGGAGCAGGAGGACCACGGCGATCAGCAGGTGGATGAGGATGACGAGCACTATGGGGCCGCCCTGAGGCCTGGCACCGTGTTCAAGGAGGTGTGGCAGGTCAACGTGAAGCCCAAAGGGTTGGGACAAACGAAAAACCTCACTGGAGTGTACAGGTTGTGCCTCTCCAGCAAGGCCATCCACCTTGTCAAGCTGAACTCAGAGGTGCCCTCTGTCCACTTGCAGCTGATGAACATTCGCCGCTGCGGACACTCGGAGAACTTCTTCTTTATTGAAGTGGGCAGATCTGCCTCTATTGGGCCTGGAGAACTCTGGATGCAAGTGGATGATTCRGTAGTTGCCCAAAATATGCACGAGACTTTTCTGGATACCATGAAAGCTCTAAAGGCCTTTGCAGAGTTCAGGCCCCGAAGCAAGAGCCAGTCTTCTGGTGGTGGCAGTGGTACCAATCCTATCTCCTTCATAACCACCAGGAGGCACTTGGGCAACCTGCCCCCCAGCCAGACGGGCTTGCAGAGAAGATCTAGAACTGAGAGTGTTGTTGGCGGGACTCCTCCTACCACCAAAAGCAACAACTCCTATCGCTTCAGAACATCCAGCGAAGGAGAAGGAACCATGACTAGACCTTTTAGGTCAGTGACTGGGAGTCTGATCCACCTGAATACTGCAAGGATGAATTTGGGCCGGCAAGAAGGGAGTGGAAGGTACGTGAGAGCTGCTTTCAGCTCATCTTACCACACCAGGTCTGCTTCGCTGCCTGTTTCTCATTTTCCCTCCACTACAAGTCCCATCAGTGTTTCTTCTAGCAGTGGCCATGGCTCTGCTTCGGACATGCTGACCAGGCCTTCTAGCTCATCCGTTTGTGGTTCCCCAAGCGATGGGGGATTTATCTCTTCTGATGAATATGGCTCCAGCCCTGGAGATTTCAGGTACTTCCGGGTCAGGAGTAATACACCGGATTCCCTGGGAAACACACCGCCTATCAGAGAGGAGAACTGTCTGAGCGAGTACATGTCCATGAGTAAGCAACAGGTAGATGATGGCTCAAGAGATGATTATATGGAGGCTGAGAAATGTTTCAGGAAAAGAACTTACTCTCTAACAAAACCGACTTCTGTAGCAGTGCAGCAGAAGACGACACAAACTTCAGCTTTGTTAGATGAAGATTCTGCAGGAAATCACGGACGATTACTTTACTCAGAAACGCCAAAATTGAGAGATAACCATGAATTGGAGTACAGTGACACTAACCTTGATTCTGTGTGTAACCAAAGTAGGAGTAAAGCCAGGGATGATGGGTACATGCCAATGATGCCAGGAGTCGCATCTTCTCTATCCAGCACTGGCGATTATTTGCCAATGACTCCTAAAAGTGTGTCTGTTCCGAAACAGATTAACAATTCATGGTCACCGTCTCAGGTTGACTCCCGAGGTTATATGATGATGTTTCCAAAGGGCAGCTCTTCACCTGTACGGAGTCCTTTAACTGGATTTGCTTCTAAAGGAAGTAATGAGAAGATCGTAAACAACGAGTATATGGATATGTCACCCGGTAATTCAGCTCCAAAGCACCCCAGTGATTCAAATTATATTCATACCACTCCTGTTTCCAAAGGTTTTAGTTCGTATTTTTCTTTGCCCCGAAGCTTTAAGGCGTCATCAGGACAAAATGGTGACCACAGTGAATATGTTCCAATGTCTTCACCTGGAAAACTCTTGTATGGTGGACCAGAAAGCGTAAAGGGGGTCAGCAGTGAGACTCTGGCTAATGGCATCTCTAAATTGCCGACGTTGAAAGGTTCAGATGAAGGACTTGTGCAGAACAGGGCTACCAGGCCCACGCGACTACCCCTAGGTACAAGAGGGAGTAATACTATCCCCAGGATGTATGATCGTACAGTTCCACCTGAGCCAGCCAGTCCAGGTGAATACATAAATATTGATTTTAATGAAAAGGCAAGTAATACACCGTATTCCTTATCTGCAGAAGGATCTCCATCATCTCTAGGCTCAATTAGTGACCACAGACAGTCACCACTCTCTGATTACATGAGTGTTGACTTGGATGTGCAGTCACCAAAAGTAGCGAAGGAACTGTCGAACTCTCTAACAGATATTTCAATTTATGCAAGTTCCAGTATTCCTAGAAACCAACCAAACCCGGACTACACCAGGCTTTCATTTGGTACTGCTTGTGTTAGCACGGCAAGTAACAGGACTGATGACTACACTGAGATGACGTTCAACATGGCAGCAACRCCACCTCGGCCATTTGCCACCGAATCCGACAATGGTGGAAAGATGGATAGTCCTTCTTCCATTGTTAATAGACTCTGCATTGTTGATCGATATGCTGGTAGCAGTAGCTTCTCTGTCCCTAGCTCTGACCCTCCTGTGGCACCGAAAGTGATCCGAGCTGACCCTCAAGGCAGGAGGAGACACAGTTCTGAAACATTCTCTTCTGCTGGGACTGTGACGACCTCATCCTCTTTCTTTACTGATAGTAGCAAAAGACACAGCTCTGCCTCATTTGACAACGTTTGGTTAAAACCAGATGAAAACATTTCTGATGGGCAGGAAAGCAAAATGTCCAGGGATACCTCAACTGGATTTCAGAATGGCTTAAACTACATCGCTCTGAATTTACGCGATGACCCTCTAAGCTGTGAGGCRAGTACTACAGCGCCAGCTTGCCATCTCCAAAATGGTACTTCAGGTTTGGACAGTGGAGCTTACGTAAGCATAGATTTCAGCAGATCAGATGGTCTGAAGTGCAATGCTGCGAGAAAAGGTTCGTAACTTTAAAAGCACTTCCCTTTCATGCTTGCTTAACCATAGGAATTAGATTGTCTGCTTAATGCTGTCTTCAGAGTGGGGTAAATGCTTTTTATAATCTCCTGTGTTATTCTAGTACAACCAGTTTTGTTGTAGTGCAGCATCTGAACCGCTGAACAGCAGTGAAAGGGGATGTGGTCCTTGGCCTAAAGGATTTATGTGCCTCTTCTAGGCAGTCAGAGGTGTTACCAAACTGTCATTTGCCTCTTTTTTTTTATAAATTAATTTTGCTGGTATAAGCATTAATGGTATTTCATGTTGTGAATTCTTGTCCTGAGGTTATGGTAGGGTAGCTCTTGCCTTCACTTGTTTTCCTCCTCTTCCCTTCCTAGAACTAGATGACTCTTCATTTTTTTCCTGAACTGAGACTTTTGTAATTTAAAAGCTCAAAATGGCTAAATTTGGTTTAGACCTCAAAATTTGAAGCTTAAATATGGTTTTTTGTAGGAAATGCAGTTGAAATACATATTTTAAAGGTTTTTTTACATGCAAATCTGCCCAGATTTATTTAGGAATGTTATGTAAACCGAACTCAGTTTTTTCCCCTTGAAGGTTGGGTGGCTCCTTTTGAGCTCTGGTCTCCAGAGTATCCTTGTGTCCTCCGGAGAAGCCTGAGGACCTGGCTGACCAGCGTGGAGGGGGGCTCTGACAGCCCATGGCCTTCACGTTCACCACTTAGTTCTGTTCAAGGGCTCAGCTGAGCTGTAACCTTTCTCTGGGATCTGCCTTTTGTGTAGCAGGTGAGGAATGCCTGTGGTTGAGGAAGAGCAGACTCTGAGCAGTGTCTTCCAGGTCTGAAACTTGGGAGGTGAGGCTGCTGCCTTTCAAGTTATCAGTGATCTTACCCAGTGTAAGGTAATGCAGTTTGAGGTGTGCATAAAAATAAGGGTGTTGGAGGTGGGAAGGAAGAATATGGGAAAGAGGAGGGACACTCCTGTTCGTACGATAAGCTCTCATGGTGGGAGCAAAACAAATTAGTGGTGGTGTGCATGCCCCCCGGCTGAGCAGCAGCGTGTGTGTGCTGTAACTTTGAAAGAGTAATCYTTTCTTTGGTGCCAGTGACCCACTGAACTCCTTACAGTAACTCACCCTCCCGGTAGAAAACCATTTCTGTTGGAAATTATGTTTTCCTCTCTTTGCAAATGTATGCGTAGTCAATAATTGTTGAATACTAGGAGGAAATATTTAATCGTGGTTGGACATTGATACCTGTCTACTCTGTCAGCAGGTAAAGCAGTAAAGGGACAGGCTGCTGCTGACTTTCATACTTTTAATTATGATCTGAAACACTGAAAATTTGTTTTTCTAGTTTTGCTTTAAAACTAGGTTTCTAAAGGCAGAAAGTATTGCAGGAGCTTGAAATTGTGTAGCTTTTACTAGTGGAAGGTATAAGCCTGACTCAGCTCGCATGCCATTCGGAGTCTGGCAGCACTGCTTGGGGCTGCTCAGAAATGTGTGGTTTGCCTCAGTGGTTTTTTTTCCTCTGCTTTGTTTTGTTGGTTGGAATCAAATTTAGAAGACGTTGAAAGTTGCCAGTCCAAGAAGTGCTTTCTTCCAAAGTTAGTCTTTCAGCACTTCAAAGATTCGTCTGCTAAATCTGCAGTCAGAGGCACACTGATTGCTGTAGCTGATTTGTGTTTGATTTTGTTCTTCCATGGTTTTTTTTTTCAAAGCACCTCCAAAGACAGCAGAATTTTTAACTTGATCTTATTGTCCTCATATGACTAAAATCTGTGTTATAAAGTAAAACTTTTTACAAAATAAAGAGGAAGAAAAAAAAAGAACAAAGATACTTTCCTTTCAGCTGTACTGTAAATATTGCATTGAAAAATAATAGAGATGCTGTGTTTAGAAATTTTATTTATGATAACCATTTTACTTACTATTGCTATAGCAAAGTATCTACAGCCCTTTGGGGTTTTTTCCTTGTCTTGTTTTTTCCTTTTCCTTTTCCAAGTTACAAAGGAGCAAGAGACATAACAGCTGCTGGCTTTTGCTGGGAATTGAAGTTTTGTGGAAATGAAATGCGTTAAAATGAGGCAAAACCAATTCTGGGTGAAAAACATGGGCTTTGGCAGGAAATTAAGCATCTTTCTAGTCCTAAAAAGAAACAAAATTATAAAAGGCCTAACAGTTTTCCATAAAGGCAGTATAAAAGATTTCTGGTGTGTAGTAGGAGGGTAGGTGACATGTGGACATTGGTCACTTGTAGGGGAGTGAACAGATTTTGGAATAGCCCAGGCTAAAAGCGGCTTGCCAGACTTGACTACAGTTCTGTAAATTGGTGGTGTAGATCTATTTCTCAGGAATGACTTAAAATTCTTGATTATAAAGATACCTGTTTATTTTCACATACTAAATCATGTCTCTGAGCTATAGCACACATAATTTTAGAAGTCTGTATTCTTTAAATACTTAGCAGTTTCTATGGCAATAAAGCTTCTATTTTAATATTTAAAAATTTTTCTGTAATCCAGGAAAACATTTTCACGTTCCATTTTAAGTAGTGAAAATGAAGCTTCATTCTTAAACCTCATGTCTCCTGAAGAGGTGTAGTGTGCCTTTGGGTAATTGATATTTTTAATACTTTTGGAGACTTAGCAGAACTGAGTGCTGTCTTTCCATTCCTTCTACATCTCACTTTTTCAGTCTCTGCCTGAAAAAGTGCTCTGTGGATAAATCCATTCTTAAGGAAGATATTTAGCAGATGCATTTACCATTTACTTCCTAGAAAGGAGCTATCCCATCTGTATTAAATTGTCAGGTAGAGAACTTCATCTCTTTGCCCTGAACCGCAGTTTTATTGGAAGGAAAACACTTCCAGCTTTGGATTGTTTGCTTTTTAGTTTTGTTTTTGTTTGCTTAAATGGAATATTGTGTTCTGTGACTCAGCTGTGTTCTCCTTAACTGCCGAGGGTGGTGGAGTGATTTCCAATGCATCATTGCTCCCTCATTGTAATTCCCAAACTACTTCTGGTTCAGGTTCACTGATGTGAATCAAACTTTTTTTTTCCTCTTCTCCATTCATGACATGTATGGAGGAGGGGGAGAGCACAAACTTGGAATGGTAACTAGGCCTGACTTGTTATTAAACTTTCATTTGAGGTTTAGGCAAAACTGAGCTCAGGTTTTATGTTGATAATGATAAAAAGAATATAAGGTTCTGATTTTCAATGCGTGCAGTTTAAGGAGGTCATTAGCAAAGCAGTTTCATCATGAAATTGTTACACAATATTGAAGCAAGCGGTTTGCAGCTTTGATTACATGAATCTGAGTCATGAAATTTTGTGCTAGGAGTACAGAACACTAAAGCTACTTCAAACAGGGCTTGGCTAATGTATACCTTGTTATTGGACCTTTTAGAAACTGGGCAGGCTAATGAGAATGGGGCAGTAATAAAATGCATAATGAGTCCTGTGTAATACAAGTTTCTTCAGTCTTAATTAGAAATCCTATACCTGCTAAGATACCCTGGACTTAGAAAACAACTGTTCAGAGTAAATGTAATGTTCAGCTTAATATCAACTCAGCTATTTTACACCCACTCTTTAATCTTATCTCTTCTTGATACTCTAACACTATGCTAAGATATTCTCTAAAGTCCAGGGTTATTCTCTTAAGATGTTCTCTACAGTGCAGGGTTATAATTTAAGTGTTCAACTTTTTAATCTCCTCCTGTGCTAGACTGGGTRACAGTGCTGTGTACACTTCGGGAAGCTGAGAGGAAGGAAAACAACTACAGCTGTAAAGCAAAACTTACGTTCTAAATTGTCCAGATCCTTTCTGGTAACTTGAAACTTCAAATGCAAAATATTGAAGAGTATAAGGAACAATATACACTTTAAGAAATTCAGAAGCTGGAACTTTTAGCTATTACTAATATAGTAAATTACAGTTTATAGGATACGAGGCAAATAACTGCTCCTTTTGGGTTTCAGAGTAGCGGTTTTAAAGTTTGCTTCAAACTGAGGCTCTTCTGTATTGGCAGAATACTTAAGGCAGGGGCCCATTTAAAAATAATTTGAAGAACCCTACTGCAGCACATCCAGATGCTACTGTGTATCCTACATCTTTGAAGTAGCACGGGGATAATAATTCTTAAAAAACCCCGAACAATTCAAACCATTTTAATCTTGCTGTAACAGATGCCAGGTTTAACAGTCTTGAGTAACTTACCGCTATGCTTAAAAATACTCAGGGTAACTTTTTGTCCAGTTGTATATGACCTGCTGAAGGCAGAACAGATTTTTGCTGTGTGGTGTGGTAGTGAGTTAATTATGACATATTTGACCAAGAATCAGTTTGGTTTTACTTGTGCTTGGGTGAGAAAGTCTGAGACAAGAATGTTCCCCTGCCCCAGAGACAGAACGCTTACTTGGAGTCAGTGATGAAATGCTTTTGGAAATCAGCTTTCCAGACTTTAAATCCGTAGTTGCAGCTGATGGTGACATTTGTGTTTTTTGTAAGTCTAAMACTTTTTGCTTGTAGCTGTCTAATAGGTTAAATCATTGCTGCAGGATGCATAGAGTTCTGGGAGTAATCCAGAGTTCAGAGTAATCTGGGTTCAGAGTGCTTTTTGGGGTTGTTTTTGGTTTTGTTTAGTTTTTAAAGTCTTCTGTTGAAATCTTAAATGCATTATTACCCTTTTCCCCTCTTCAGCTTCACATTTTCCCCTCCTCCCTTGTTGTCTGAGGGCCCCTTGTTCCCCTGTTGCTTGGGCGGCAGGTTGGGGTGACAGGAGGTGGGCAGCGCTCAGTCGGTCTTTCCAGAGGCTGTATTCCAGCATGTGATTACTGGAGTGGTTTGTCACTAGGTATTTCTTTGGGGTTTTTGTATGTCCAGTGGTGTGTTAGCAGTTGGTAGAGTTTGGGTTTGTTTTTTCTCTGCATATGGTCTTTTTTTTATGAAAGGATCTTTAATACATTTTCTTCATATTGATTGCTCGGGGGAGGATTTATACCTTGAGGTTTTGGGTGGTACTAAAAAGAGCTTATAGTACTGTGTTGTACCTTGGTATGTGTGTGCTCTGTTTGTGGCTCCGTGGTGCTCCCAAAACCAGGCTGAATTCTGCTGATTGCACTAACAAGTTTGTTTKTCTGAGATGAAGCAAGAAACAAACTCTAGAGTTTTATTTTAAGTACTGTTGTGATCAAATGTGGCATTCTTCAAATCAAAGGAAAATGGAGTGATAAAACTGAACGGCAGGTGTGAGAGTCAAGCTTTCTGGAGCCTGGGATGTACTAGGACTGCTGTTTTCTCCTAAAAATGTACTATTATCTTACAACATATCCTTAAATGGTGTGTAATGACTTGGCTGGAGAACTGTCTGATGGCCCACCCTGAAAGTTTGCTGTTTGACTTTTTTCACTTTAGGTTTCACATATTCACAACAATCCCTTGATCAAGTTGGACTGTTGTCTTACAGGTTAAAGCAGTGACAAGGGGAAAAGGGAGAAGTATGTTCTAGTTTTAATCAAGCCCTGCAACTCTGTGAAGGTCACTCAGCTTAGGGAYGGGTTATGATTTACTTGAGAGACGGAGCTGTGATCAGGAAGGGATTTCTGACATACTTGAGGGCAGTGGGAAGACAAAGGTAAATGAGCCTAACTCATCAAAGGCATTTCAGAGGTGTTGCTGAGTATCTTATCTAAATGATCTTGAAGATATAAGTGTTTGGATTTGTGGGGATTTTGCTTCAGGTGTTGCATTACCCCAGGAGCAGCAGTGGTAGTATACTGTTAGCAAGAATTTTCTGCCCTCTTTAAGTCATGAGCTGTATCTTATGGGCCAGAGGTTGCTTATTTCCAAACGTTATTTTTCTGTTGATTTAGATCTATGGTTGGATGCAAACCATTGAGACTGCATGTGGGTGTGTATACATGTGTTTTGTGTGCCAGTGATTCCTGAGTTAAGTGTGAGGTCCAGTCTTCTTTTTTCTTCCGAGAAGAGAGGGTTTTTGAAAGAGGTGGCTTATACCAAAACTAACAGTTAAGATTTAGCTGTAATTCCAAGGTGATGATACAAGTTATTGTGACTCAAGAAAATTGAAAACTTTTAAATTACTACTGAAAGGTAAATAGTGGTTGAATTCACTGTGTAGCATATGTATGTTATGAGCTTCTATAAATACCAAACTGAATTATTATTTAGGGCATAAAATGGATAAAAATAGTGCTTCATTTTGCTAGGGTATGAAAGGCTGATAAATATGCTGCCTGCTTGGAGAAAGGATTCCTTTTTAGTAGAACAGAATTTTGTGGAATGACTGAGGGTATCAAAATGCTTTTTTTCTTCTTCTGAAAATCATAGGAAATAATATCAAAAGGTCCACAAAATAACCTRTTAATACTGGCTTCTGAATTTATTGAGGGACTGATGAGGTATACTCTCCTTCCCCAGGGAATAGTATGATTCTGTTCCTGTACTCATGCCGACCCAGCTAGCTTTGTGGTTCTTGCTGATCAGAAAAATTTGCCTTATGACTTTCATGCTAGATAGCCTGAGCCTGAATTATTTTTTGGGAACTAATGCTGCTTCTTACAGAGATGTCTTAGGTTAGCAGGAGTTTGGGAGGTTCTTAGTGACAGCGAAGCAGATGCGTCACTGATAAATGTGTACTGATTGTGTACTAGCCCAAGCAGAGCTTTTCAGGTGAGCCATGGGATACCTTATTTGTATGAAAACCCTGTTTAAGCTGTTGACAGGCACTGGCATTTCTTTGACTTTTGTGGCACCTTGTCAACATTTGAGCTAAAATGGCTGAGAGAAACAAGCAAATGGTACAGAAAGGCTTCTCCAGYGTGGGCACCTTTGGTCTAAGTAACCAGAGCCTGTTTGGAGGTGGGCTGGCCAGGGGCTTTCTTCAGCACAAGTTGGAAGCGGGTAAAACTTCCAAAGACACAAATGAACATGCTCTAAGTTCTGTAACCATAAAGTTTTGCAGGTCTAAACCAATATGAGTTAAAGGGCCAAAAGATACTGTTTCCTGTATGGAATTATTTTGTATTTTAAGTTAATATTTTATAACAATTTGTAAGCTGTTTGCTTTTTCAATAGTACATCTGCTCCTTAAGAATATTTGCTTTTTGTTATGTGAGACACTTTGGGAGGTGTTTGTCATCTATATTTCACTCTGTGATGTTTTTTTGGGGTGGGTGGGTTTTTTATTTAAGTCTTTTTAGAACAAGATGTGTTTAAATTGCAGGTTGTGATGAACAGGAAATCAGTTAGAAATGAGATGAAAAAATGAACAGATTTGATCTTGAGGTTATTCAGACAATATTACGACAGAATCTGTTAATGAAAGCTTGTAGCTCCAGACATGATCTCTGCTTGTTGTGGAACCTGAACAGGTAGACAGGATGGAGGTCCCTGTATGGTGCCACAAATGTAAATGTGTTGGTCCCTCTCCTAAGGAGCTTACAATTTAAAGATGAAACTAAAGAGATGGATGAAACTTAATGTGCTGGGGTGGAGAGTAAGATAGAGATCAAGGCTGCTGCCATTGGCAGAGTGGAGATAAGTCAGCCTGGGAGAGATAAAAGGCTGCTGAGAGTGGTTGCAGGAGAGGAAGCTGGTAGAGGCACTTGGAAGGGTATGCACATGGCAGGGAGCGAGGGAAGGTAGTGAGCTATAAATACAGTGGTTGTAATGGTTTAAATGACTTGAAAAGGATGAGGTAAATGTCAGAACACTGGCCAGGATGTTAATCTTGGTAAGAGGAATGTGGGCCAACATGTATCTCTGAGCTAGGAGCATGTCCCAGTGTTTACTTCTCCCTCTTATATGTGGAATGCGATAATTTTTTTTCTGTTTTTATTTTTTTCCTTTCTGTAAGTTAATTTTCCTGCAGACATGTGGCTGATAGATTTGGTACAAGCAGGTGTGCAGGAGTGCATACTGGAGCACAGCATCATCCTGTGCAGCATCCCATGGCAGTTGATGTTGCATAGACCTGTGTCCTCTGTTCCTTGTGAGACTTTGCTCCAGAAGCAGCCAAGCTGGTGGAACTGCCTTGGCATTACTACTGGTTCATTCTTGTTTTTTTTAGGTGGCATCTCTGGGTTTTGGGCAGTCTTCTAGCATTGGAGAGGAGGCACAGTGGAGCTTGGAAGATAGGCAGCTTTAGGATTTGTAACCAGTGTGCCAGAGCATTTGGAGCCCGTCTCTAGATGGGCAGGTCTGGATGGGACCCACTCAGTGGTGCTGCAGGAATGAGGCCCATGGAAGCTGGAGTGCAGCACAGTCACTTCTACAGGCGAAAGTTACTTTATTTCTGTGTCTGTAGATCAGGTTGAGCAGACGCTGCAGTGGTTGCAGGTAAGTCTGGAAGTGGTGGCAGCATTGAGGCTTGATTCACTGTTGAGGGTATGAGTGATTGAAATATTAGTGTTGACATGTTCCACAAGGTAGACACTAAACAAGAGTTGCACACTGTTGATTAAACCTTGTCTGTGTGTAGACTCAGTTTAATTCTGTCCTTGTGAGCTCCCAAACTGCTCCTGGAAGCTGAAGGTGCAGTCCTTGGCTCTTGGGCTTGTGCTGTGGTTTGASATGTTGTTTCACATATGCAATCCAATCAGAACCTTTCTTCTTCTTCCCCTGCATGAGCCAGGGTTTGGGGTATCCTAATGTTAATGAAGAGTCAATAATGTAATAATTAGAAAATGTAAAAAATTGATGCATGCCACTGCTGTGTGCAGTAGCAGAGAGTGGCTGATAGCAAAGATACATGTTTTTGTGCAGCCACACACGAACAAAATGTGTAACTATGTGGATATGTGGCTGTGTAGTAACTTTCTGCCTTTGACAATCATTTATGGCAGTAGAGGTGAAAGAAAAAGRTAGTGCTGAATGCTTTCAGGTGTTGATGTCTAAAATGGGTGGAAAGAGGGAGGGGATGAATTACAACAGGTGAAACTTCGTGTAGAAAGGAAGTCTCAGGAAAGGTGGTTTGAAAGGTGGGGAGCTGTCTCATTAGTCATGAGTGACACTGCCCTTTCTCTTGGTTGTGTTCACAAGAATAGTTTGGCTCGCTCAAGCCCCAGACCTGTGCCTGCAAGCAGACACCACCCAGCAGAGTAAGAGCAGGGCAGGCATGTATAAGACTTCCCACAAACATACACCCAGCCTCTGATTTTTTTTTTATTTTTTTTTTTTCAGCTTGGGGGATTTCTTGAGCTTGATGTGGTTTGTCTCTTTTATAATCCTTTATGGATCTTTATCCAAGTACTTTTCCAATCTCTCTTTGATCCTGTGTAAACTCCTTGTATCCACAGCAGCCTGCGATCCGTCAGGACACGCTGCATGCAGACCTCTGTCCATGTTGGACCCTGCTCTGTACCAGCTTTGTTTGGCAGCCCCTAGTTTGTGTAGTGGAAGAGATAACTTGTGTAGTGGAAGAGCCTTATCTTTTTTCTCCAGGCCACTTAGGATTGTGGAGATGGTGTACCCTCATCTGCCATACACTCGTCCAGTGTGTTGTACTACACATAGTGTGGACCTGTGGTATAATTCGGGCTTTTTAAATTCCCTGTTATGTCCTCATACTTCTCTGCAGGCCCAAGGGTTCTTGTTCCCTGTCTGTTCCTCACTGGGAAGCTGTGTCACACTTTGCAGTTTTTCTGCACTACTCAAACTTTCCAAGTATTCCAAGTTCTTTCCGGATGCAGAAAAGTCCTTTCCAGGAAGCAGGGCTGTGCGTGCCGAGGTGTTTGCCATGGCTGTTTTCTTTCCCATTTGTTTCCAAACAGTTCGTAATGCCCACTTTGCAGCAAGAGTACAGACAGGAAATATTCCTCCCTGTTGGCACTGAGGGCTCCTGACCTTTGTCATGGGAGCAGAATGAACTGCAGCAGGTGGTATTCTCAGAAACCACACAAACAAGTTTGGGTTTTTTTTGTCTAAAATTTACCCACGTTTTTTACGGTTCAGCAGGTTAGGTGCAGTACCTCACACACTTGCTGTGAGAATGCTTTTTCAAAAGCAGAACTTCTTTTCGTTCTTCTGCAGCATGAAAATCTGAAATTCTGAACTACGTGTTTTGAGGTAGAGTTAGTTTTTAGTATTGTGCTATATTGTAATAGAAATTTCGTTTAAAAGCCCCGAACAAACAAATGCAAAAAAGTCCCCAAAAACTTCTTGTCAAGCTGTCCAGTGTTGAGATGGTGTTAGGCCTCTGCCAAAACTGCGTGCAAGTTTACTAATTCTAGGAATAGTATCAGTAAAAGAGATGAAATTAGGGAGTGTGCATAAAGCCTTCCTAGAAACAACCCTGCTGTTTATTCAAACAGGAAAAAAGGCTACTGTTGCAAAAGATAAGGCATTTCTGCAAAGTGAATAAAAATTATCTTAAAGCATGGGAGAGGTTTTTAGCTCATGAAATTGCTGAGCACTAATAATAGCAAAACCATGTTTTGAATGAACGGTTGTGCATAAAGATTATTTGTAAGACTAACTTTGTTTTCTAAATTTTAGAAATACAGCTTTAAGAGAAGACTAATTCACTGGGATGTGTTGTTATCAGTTGCTCTGTTTAAATAGTTTATCCAGTGAAAAGTTGGTCATGCAACAGGTTTTTTCTAAAACAAATTTTGGGGTTTTTTTCCTAGTGGAAAGTAAGTAAAATCATAGTTACAACATACATTAATTATCTGATTTTGAGCATCATTAGTTTGTTGTTGGCTGAAGAAAGTACATGGAATATGTGCTTAGCGGTCAGCAGGTAGCTGAACACCTTGCCCAAATTGGGATGTCTCTATGTCAGGGCCTCTTTTGGGTCAYGCAGGCACAGTAGCTGCAGATGTGATGGATGCAGCAAGTGTGTCAGGTTTTGATTTGTATTTGTAGGCTCAGTGTCTGCAGCTGCAAATTAAGAAGGAATTCGGCTTTTCTCGAGTAACACTGCTTGCCTCTAAGGTCTAAAGCTGTGCCATTAAGAACTCAAATAGGACGATGACATGGTACAGCAACTGTGGATTCAGTAAGACTTGGAGCAAAAAAGTTTCTCATTAATTGGTGAAGAATGTATTTGGGCAAATGACCCCCTCCCTGGCCTGCCTGCCGTGGGGAGGGCTCCACGTGGAACTTGTGCTCCTGCCCTGTCTACCGAACAAAATGCCTTTGGATGCCACATTGTGTCCTGAGGTTGTGCTGGGTTTAGTGCTTTCCTGAACAACAGGAATATTGTGTGGCTATGTGCACAAAAAGGTCTAGAGCTGCTCTGCTGCTTTTGATCTACGTAAATCAGATTAATTCTGATTTCCCCCTAACCTGAAGTTCAGGAAATGGAGAACTTCAGCAGTATTCTCCAGAAAGCATTAAGCTGTCTCAGACTTTGACATGGAGATTTTAATAATTTAATTATCTTAAATTAATATCTTCTGTAAGCAAAGCTTTTATCCTTTTAGGAATCAGTTGCAGAATTATGTCAGTAAAAGCCTTTCCTGTGAAAACAGATATTATTTAGGATGGATGTCTTTGAGAGAATTAGGGTATGTCTGCTATGTTCTTAAAGCCTCTCGGTATGTTTCAAAGTGTCCTGACTTTATGGCCTTAATAATTCAGATGCAGGAAGTGAAGTGTAAATTTGGTATGTTCTCATCTGATATGTTTTCAAGTGGAACACACTAAGTTTGCATCTAATGAATTACAACTGATTTAATTCTCTTCCCCTAATTTTTATAAAACTATTTGGTTTTTGCATAGAAAACTTGCAGAGTGCTTTCTCAGTGTGTTCCTTAATTTTAAATAAAACATTTTTGAGCAAAGGCATGCTGCCATCCTGTTCTAAATAGTTGTCCTCCTAGTTTCTCTTCTGCCATTGTGATCTTTTTCCTCTGATTGTTCCTCAGCAAAATTCAGACAACTGTATGTAGTTTTATAATCTGATCTCATCTTAAACTCATTAATTGAAAGGGAATTGTGTAGTGAAGAGAATGTTGCTTCAGTTTGCCAAACTTTGCTTATGTATTTTGAGAGGTGAATTGTGAAAATGTTTGGATGCTTTCTAGGCTTGTTTTCCATATTAAACATTGATAGGAAGTTGAATTTGTGTTGTTGTTAATATTCTGAAGCACTAGAGCTCAATTTTGGATAAAGGCTGAAGCTTTTTCTGTTAGTGGAGCTGAAGTTTGCATAGAAAAGCCCAGTGTAGGGTGCTATGCAAACTACTTAGAGTAGTATCTTTCTTTCTTTTTTTTTTTTTTTTTTGGTAGACTGAGCAGATTTTCTTGGAAGACCTTGTGACAGTCCAGGAACAGCTGTATGTTTACACTACAAGTGAAAGTTCTGTCTGATCTGGCCACCAAGTTTTATTTGGTGGCATTTCTGTTTTGAGAACTTCAGAGGAATGCTGGGTTACTCTGTGACCCCTTGTCTCTGATAGTTTACAGCTCATAATTTGTTATAGAAGAGTTTCTTCATTCCTTTTTCCGACAGCTTCCTTTACTGTTCACTTGGTGCTGAGTTAAATCCATTCATATGGGATGTGTTATGAAGTGCTTGTCTGGTTATTGTTGGTTGGCAATTCTCCTATTTGTACTATTAACACAGAAAATTGATCTGATGATTCTTACGTTAAGACTGAAATAAGATCATTCACCTTCACAGAAGCACTGCTGTGTTGTTCAAGCATTGCATGGCAATGCAAACCTAAACTCGTTGGGTTTCCTTCACCAACTGGTTAGTGGAAAAATGGAAGCAGATCAGGTGTGGGAGAGAAGAGCCACTAAGGACCTTAATGTGTGAGTGCTCTTGCAACCTCACTAAATAAGGCCACGTCCCTTCCAAAGGATCCTTCTGGTGAGGGGCTGCAGGGGTGGGAATTCACAAATGGGCTCCGGTATCAGCAGCACAACAGACACTGGCCTCGTTCTCACTTGCAATAAACCCATTTTACACCTGTTTGACAAAACAACTTCTCTCATGGTGAAGGAGCCTCTCAATAACCCTCCCTGGTGCTCAGGTGACCCTGAGGTGCTGCTCGCTCCCTGCTGGAGCACTGACCTGTGAGACTCAATGAGAGGGGTGGTCAGCACAGCCCGGGGGATGTGAAGGGAAAGCTCCTGCAGCTCTGTGGTTCAGGAATCAGTGTCAGGGCTCGTGACTGTGACTGCACAGCTGCTTCGGGCTGGGCTGGAGACCCCACTCGTCCCTGGGTGCAGACTCCACTGGTCGTGCGTGACATGGGATTTCTGTGATGCCTGGAGGTTGCTGATGGGTGACCTGGGGTCTTTGGCTGTGGTTCTGCTGCAGCAGGAATGGGCTCCTGAGGGCTGCCCTTGGGAATACTGGTGACTGCAGCAATATGCGGGAGGGATCTTGCAAGACCTCAGTCTCTTAGATTTCAGATGAAATTATTTTTTAATGTGGTCAAGTTTCACAAGTTGCTCTTTGCCTTTTTCTATCTGATACTGATATACATGTTCACATATATATATGTGTGTGTGTGTGTGTTCACATATATACATATGTGAATTTGTATTTATCTATATATATAAATGCTTGATGCTTTTATCCCAAAAAAGAGCCGATGACTCAGGGCACCAGCCAGCTGTACTGCTCCGACTGCAATATTGCAGTTTCCAGTTTTAACAAGGGGATTAGAGAAGTGGTGACAACCAATAGCTCCATGTATGAAAGACTCAAGGCTTTATGAGACTGACATCAGCTTGTAGGTAGTGTTTATGTGAAACTCCCTTATGTTTTTGTATGGTTCTCACAATTCTGTTTCACCTTAAAAATTAAGAAGAAACATGCTGAAGTGTAGTTTATAATAATGGGGGCAGCAATTAATGAGCTCTTGTTTAATAAGTGCAGAGTTTTGGGAAGAGGGGATGCTGCAGGGAGGTCTCAGGCTTTCTTCTGGTTTCTTATAAATGAATCTGTGCTGTTTGGGGTTCTGCTCAGAGTTACCTGGTGCTCTGGCTTTAGAATTGGTTGTCATGCTGCTGCCTGAGTACGTGAGGCTGCTTCAAAGAATTAAACTTAGAGTTAAGCAGGTTTGGGGTTTTTTGCTCTTAAGCCTTTCCCCTTCCCCTCCAAATACCTTAAATGTAATTTGGCATTAGTTTATGAAAATTTTCAAAACGTTTTAGATATAAATACTGAGTTCTGCCATATGGGATTGTCTGATTCAGGCAGCTGGACCTTTGCTCTTCAAAATGTTTTGGGGATGTGCTTGGAAAGATTAGAATAACTTGTCAGACAGCTTTCAGGTGTGCCTTGTGTGTAAGGCGTGGAGGAAAAACGTCCTGACAAAAGCAGAGACAGTTTTTGAAGTTCCTTTTATGTGAGCTTACAGGTCCACAGCAAGGAAAGGGTGGGGGGATGCTGGTAAATTTAATTTTTGTTGAATATAAGTTTAATATAGAATCTTTAACTGTTTTCATGTTTGACTTGTATGCATCGTTGASGTGTGATTTATTGCAAGCTGTAGTGCGTATTTTCATCCTTTGGTCTTACAACAAAACTATTTTTCTAAAGAGGAAAATTATTTCAAAAATAATAGCTTCAGTTGGCTTTTGTGAAAACAAAGCCATTGCTGGTCACATCACACTCTGTATACCAAGCAGTAGCTTTTTGTAGTGATCTTCTGATGTCTGTGAAGTAATACACTCACAACTTGAGAATCTCTATTTGTATTTTGGCCGTTTCTTCCTTGAATTATGGAAACCCAAGTTACTGTATTTTTGAAATCACTGTGTATTTGAAAAATGAAACACAGCAACCTGGACCTCGGTGATGGCTGTGTAGGGATAAAAGGGAATTTCTCGTCTGTACTTCCGCACTGCTGCCAGCCTTGCCATCACCTTTGCCTCTGTCTCCAGAGCCATGGATGGGCCGAGTTTTCTGAGAGCTGAGATGGGGTAGGGCTGCTCAGCTGAGCTAAGGTCTTTTTTCGATTTATTTTTTTTCAAGAGATGGTATTTTTAGCTGGACAGAAATCAGAAATTCTTTAACACAGGGTGGAGTTTGTATGTGCATACCTCATGATTGGTTTGTAAGTAAACATACAGGTTTGCATTATTACACATAATACTTATTCTTTACATGGTCACATTTTCTTTAGCATATCCCTGGGGTAGAGGCAGGGAAGAACTATGAGTTCTTTAGCAGTGAGATGTAACTGATTTCCTTGCGACCCAGCAGAAGAGCACAGGCAGGATTAAACTCTGAGACCCCTTCCTCTGTTCCATGGGCTTGTCATGCTGGTGCTGTGTTGTGTAATCAAGTGTTCCCCATGTTGCAGCTCTTCTCAGGATGCTCCTAGAGCAGGGAGAGAGCTGGCACTGTGTGGCTTTGAGGGAAAAAGTAGCTGACATTTCTGTATTTGTTGTTTTCTGAAGACTAAATCTCTTGCGTTAGTTGTTGTTTCTCAATGAGAGCAACTTGCTGTTTCCTTCTTCGCTGTACTGCCAGGAAACATCCCCCAGGCGCATACCTCAAACCTTGGAGAGAAGGTGAGCAAAGCCACCTGACTGGCAGAGGACAGTGCCCTCAGTTTTGGCTAAGAGGTGAAAGAGGACAGTCTGTCACAACTGGGAGACAGTGTGACCCCCTGCTTTGCCTGACAGCACCCCTCCAGACTGAAAATTAGTGTTCACATTGGTTCTGCTGCGAGTGGAAGGGGTTTTGTAGAGAGCTGAAAAGTGACTTTTTGTATGTTCCTCAATTGTGTTCACACAACTGCAGAAAGCATTTGCATGCCCTTCATCACTTTTTTTTCCTGTGTCAGGAAACTCCTGAGTCGCTCTCACCTGGGCGTGTGCGGGATTAATCGCAGAGCTGGTGGTGTGCTTTGAGGGCAGGCTCCCTCCTGTTTTCGTTTCTGCCTTGTCACCTATCTGTATCTTCCTGCAATATAAGATTATATTTTTTACCCCAAAGTGCTTTGATTTCTGCCTTTTCCAGTCAGTTTGAAGCCCCCGGAGAAGGGAGCTGGCTGTAGCCATGTGCTTTTGTACTGGGTGTTGCCTTTCAGTGAGACTTTCTTCAAAATGGGACGAGTGTACTCCGAGGTGTTCCTAACTACAACTAAATTAAGCTTTTTCCTGAAAAGTTGAGGACGGGGCACACAGCTGTCACGACTTGCTGCTCTTTGTTTGGAGCTGGAGTTGCAGGGATTGTTGGTGTTGCAGTTCTGCCCTGCTCTGAGGGGGAGTGTTTGCCACAGCCTCTGTCACACCTGGGTGAGCGGCACTGCTCGCGTCCCCTCGGCAGCGGAGCGGGTGACAGTGAAACGGGCGGCTGTGAGCTTCGGGCTGTCCCCAGCGCGGGCTGGCAGGATGGGCTGGCTGCTGCCCCAGTTCCTGTCCCGTGTACACGTGTCACTCTGGCTGCAGCGGCTCCTCAGTGCTTGCTTCAGACTCCATCGTTCCGCAGGATCTCTGAGCTGTTGTCATCTGGCAGTGTCCCCTCCCTCTGCGAGGGACCTGCGTTCTGCAGTCGGCAGCTCTCGTTCCTGCAGTGGATAAGCTCCATGTATTCTCCTCCCTAGAAAACAATTTCTTTCCGATATAACTTGCACTTGAAATGTCACTGACTTCTTTTTTCCTCCTTCTTTCTAGACTGACTGCATTGCCATGGAAACCATTGTTGGAAGAGAAGACTTTTCTGCTGGTAACTTCAGAAACTGTGTGGTGCTTTTGGAAGCAAAGCTCAGCTCCAGCCGGCTACTTTCATTTCCACCAGCACGGACATAGACACACATCCTTTTAATTTTTTTTTTCATAGACATCAGCTCTCTACAGTTGAATTAATTTGAATTGAGATTTTTTCATAGCTGTGCTTTGGTGATGGAATTTGGTCTTTCATGTCATATCTATTTGGGAGGCAGTGTGAATGCTAATAGGAGATCCCTGTATGTCCCTTTCTTCCTCCTGCCTCTCTCATTAATTTTTTTTAAAATTTATATTCTGAGAAGTCAAAGCTGGTTTCTGATTGTCTGTTTAACATGGGTTTTACTTCTCTGGTACATTAACAAGTGGTTAGCTTAAAACATGTATTGTTTAGAAATATTTTGGCAGTTCAGGATTTTTCCAGGTGACTGGGCAGAAGGAGGGAGGGAGAGGTGCACATTAGCTTGAGGGRTGAACCCGTGGGACTGTACGGGTCTGAAGAGAAGAGACCTCTTCTGCCTTTTTTTTTTCTTTTTTTTTTAAGTTTTGCTTTTATGGTACAAGAGGTATTTCTTGAGCATAGGCTAGAGGCTTTTAAATCAAGTGTCTGTCAGAGCTTAAACGGAAATTTTTTTTTTTGCTCAGAATTTTGGTATGTACAAAGTAGGATTAATGGGCTGGTTGTCTTGTAGATTGTTTTTGTTCTTGTTTATAAATATGAATTGTGTAAAATGAGGTTTTTGTTCATGGATTCGAATGGAGAACTGCAGAGTCGTATCCAACGTTTGTGACTTCTGCATTAGACTTGTCAGCTGTAGCTTTTTAAAGGGAAACCACCCTAATTGATCTTACTTTCAACCAAAGTCCCACTTTTAATTTGGGACTATTTTTGTTCTTTCTTTCTGGCATAATGGGGGAAAAAAAGTAAAATGTTGGCTCATCAGTTGTCTTTATCCCACTGACAGAAATGTGAACAATGACTATTTGACATTTTTAAAGTAAGCCCTGATTTTTCTACAATTTAAGTGCTTCACTCTTGTACTGAATTTTTTTTTTGGTTGAAATGAGTTTAGCTTTTTAACACTGCTATGAACTTAAAAGAGCATGACACTAGTCATTGGTACATGCAATGGATAATAAAAGGCACTGACGATTGCAAAAGGGTTTCAAAGTGGTACACAAATCCTCATGCTGTACTGCACCACACAGCTGGGAATCCTCCACATGTATATTGTACAACGGATGTGCCAGGCTGCCTCACCTCCAACAGACAACCTTTAGACTGCTGGTACAGTTTGTGTAACAAATTAGGCACTGTCAGCTTGGATTGTTCAGTGATGTGTGCCCAGATCTATTTCTGAGTGGTATTGAAATGTACATGTCACTAAAATACGAAGATTTGTTTTGGTTTGGTTTTTTTGGGAAACATGGTACCAATCAGTTTATGCAGTGTCTAGTGACAGGAGAAACTGTTGCTACAGGGTTTAAAAGCACAGACCTGTTTTTGATTCTGGAAGAGAAGTTTCAGTTGGTACAATTACTTGCTGCTAAACATACAGGAATTAAAAACACGACCACTCTTACAGACCATTATACTGTCTTGCCATATAGCTCTTGGTTGGTCTCATAAATGAATAATGCAATATGTAGACAGCTTTTTATAAAGCTTTACATCTTTTCTAAGAAATCAAAATTTGGATGAAGATAGTTCTAAACATTTAATGTGAAAGGAAAAGGTTGTTTTGAAGAAATTTGTTACATACTTATTTCATATTAGATCCCTGAGGCTGCCATTGTACAATATACAGCACTGATTTAATACATGCTGAATAAATAAGTAAATGGGTAACCTCAAGTATAGTGGTACAAATACTAATAGGTACGGCATAATAAATATGCAATCTTTTTGAATCTCTTAGTTTACAGCAACTAATTTATTCAGTATTGTGCTGGAAGAACATTTTCAGATGATGTAAAACATATCACTATATATACTACCTTCCAGCTACCCGTTTATGCTGCTGTATAGTACAAAAATACCAATGATAGAACAATGTTTGTCCTGTAAATTTAATTTGATATTGGACAGTTATTGTCTGTACAAACTAAAACATATATGGTTGAAACTGTTCATTATATTTGCTATTTCTGCTTCACAGATCTGTTTTAAAGTTGAGCTGATTGATCTGGCTTTGTCTTCCATTGTAAATATTGTTCTGTTGTTTTCTTTGTAAAACACATCGCGTTTGCGGTTTTGGGAGACTGGCTTGAAGCTCTGTATAGTGTTTATATTTATCTGACTTGGCTTTCCATAGAGCTACTTGCAGTAAATACGTGTTCATGTAGCTCAGTGTCTGGGTTTTATTTTTAAACAAACTTTTGGGTTTTTCTGTCAGAAGTGCGTTTCCTCCTGCTGTGTCTGCTTCTCCTGAGAGTGGTTTTGCCCCTGTGTCCCTGAAGATTTGGAGAAGTTTTAGCACTATTTCAGGGCAGTGATTCCCAGCCTCTCCAGTTTTCTCTGCGTTTATGCTTAGTTTAGAAGCTAACATACAGCAAAATGCCCAGAAGTTTTCTTTGCCATGGATTCATAGTAGTGGTAAACAACTAAGCTTTGGAATGAAAAAAAAATAACAGTGCCCAATACTTTTTTTTGCTTTAAACGTAGAAGGCCGTGGCAATTTTTTGTTCATGACTTTGTCTATGACCGGATATGGAAGTCTCATGATCAAAAAGTACTAGTCTTGAAAGAAATTTTTTAGCAGTGTACTCTCAAATAGGGTCCTGACTTTGGGGTAGAAGAGAACAAGTGTGTTTTGCTGCTGTATATTTTGCAGTGACACTTTGGTTTGGTAGGTGTTAAAGAGGTTGCAGTCTGTAAAATCCAAATACGAATAGATAATCGCATCAGTGCAAGTAATGTACCTACCTGTAAAAATATCTGAAGTTAGAAAATACCAACAAAAGGTAGTGCCTTTTCAGATTCCTTATTGACATGAAGGATATGGTAATAATTTTCTATATAAAGTGGCTTTTATCCATAGAGAGGAAGGTATATGATCTCCATAAATGTGGGTGATTACTGTGAAATATATTGGATGAGACCTTTCTTTAAAATTACCCGAATTAATTCTTACCCTATTACTTACAATAGTACATTGAAACAACTCCCTGGAAAGTCAGGTTTGCTGTAAGAATAGGGTCGTCTTCAAAGAAACCAGCCCCTTTCTCAGGGCCCCATTGCTTAGTGTGTAGCCTGTACTGGGAGGGAAAAGAGAACAGGGCTGCTCAGCCATGGCAGAAAGAGCCCTACTACCAGTACAAACAAGCAGTGCCAATTATCCAAACTCTGTCCAGACTGTTGTGATAGTGTCACAGCAAGTGCTTCAAAATACCTTCCACTGATTGGATCTGAAATGGACCAACTGCTGCAGGGTTGTGGGGGCTTGGGGGGTGGGGGGCAGAGGACACAGTTTGACACTGATTTTTCAAGCCCCTTTGGGTGACAAAGCTCTCTTGCTTCTGAAGAATGATTAATTTAGATCAATCTCAAAGCCAGAAGGCAAGTTAGACTTCCTGACTGAATCTGAAGACAGGCACTACAATGCATCTTAAAAGTCCTTATTTTGAAATGCATTGTCCAGTTCTCATGGCCTGTCCGTCTACCTGAGCTCTATGGTACTGGAAATAACCAAATACTGGGGAGCAAGCGGAGTCACAGCAAGTAAGAAGGACCAGGTATCAATACAATCTGTATTGCATTTTTTCTATCCCTGTGTCCTCTTTTGGCTATAGCAATAGTGGTGCCTCAAGTATATAGAAACTTCTCCCTTCCTTTGTCCATGAAGAGCTGTGGAGCAGCATGTTTTGGGGGAGAGCAGGAGCACTGAGCTTGCTGTGCATGTCTGGAAGGTAAGAACTTCTCCCCCTCATCCCMTTTTAGTAAAGAAACACACCAAGCTCAGTTTCTCTGGTTTTCTTCCTAGTTAATTTACAACTTTTTAAAGCAGCATTATGGTTACAGCCTGACTGGGGGGCAACAGCTCAGTGGGCACTGAAGCTGCTGCTGTTGGCTGAGCAGGCTCGGCCCCCATCCCCTGCTACACCCGGGAGGCACAGAGCCCTTTGTAAGGACAGCAGGTGTCTGTTGCTAACCAGTTACTGTCACCTCACTGCCATCCGAGGCTGTCCTTAGGCAGTGGTCACCTGTCTGCTATAAAGGGGTAGAGTTAATAATCTTTCTTTCCAAAGCTCATAGTTCTAGATACTTACCCTACTTCTTAAATGCAGAACACTGACTGCTCCCCTGAGCTCTTCACTGCCCCTGTCTCCCATTAGCAAGTGTCCTGCTTTTTGTCAATTGACTAACCTGGAAAGACTAAATTATTCCAGTTTCTTGTGCAGTTTTCAGCTTGTGCTTCTAGAGGAAGTAGCCAGGGCAGCAGAAATATTGTGTGCCCAACAGTGCTGGGTTGTCTGAAGTGTAACTTTTCTGGGAAGCACCTGTTAAAAATACGTAATGCTGCTCCCAGCAGCACAGTCCTGAACCTGGCAGAACAGCCCTCCCTCAGGTGTGTCTCAAAGATGGCACATCTGCACAGTTCAGGCAGCAAACTGACTACAAAAATACTGCAGCTGCATATCAAAGTATGCAGGAAACAATTGCAGAACATCAGATTTTAGAACTTGAGCATTTGTTGCTTGCAAAATCAGCATGCTGTTTTTTCAAATTCTAAACCTACTTTTTAAAACAGGTCATTCCTGCACCCTCTGTTGGAAATGGTCACTAGGGAGGGACTGACTTTTACAGCAGAGGACAAAATGCTGCAGCCTTCAGCGCTTCTGCAGCACAGCATTTGAGTGACATGCAGTTCATGGTACAGAAGTGCGGCTGCAGTGCCCTGTGTGCCTGTTTTGGCTAGAGGTTGTCCTTGGGCTGCAGAAGTGTTTCAGAAATTTAAATCCCACCTTAGAAATGAACATGAGGTTGAAGGAAGCTTTTTTCTCTTTATAAGAGAACTTACTAGAGGGAAGAAAGATATTGAAGTCTGCCTTAAACAGAACTTCTTTTCAACACTGCAACAGTGTAAATCCAACCTCAGCACAAGATTGCTAAATCCTGGTTTTAGGATTTAAACTAGTATTCCTTTGGAAAAATTGCACTTTTTCACTCATCATCCTGGTTTCAATCAACAGTGCCCAACCTGCAGCAGCTTGCAAGGACTGGGCCTGGGTAGTGGGCAAGGAACGGTGAGGACCCCCCTCCTGGTGAGCTTTCCTGCAGCCCTCTCTGCTCCAGGCAGRGCCAGACCTGGCAGTGCTGCTGTCACAGCTCCTGCCAAAGCCACACGGTGCCCTCGAGCGGCTGCAGCGTGTCCCCAACAGCTCAGAGCAGGGAGGTACCCGCCCAATGCCTGCTGAGATGAACCAAAATAGACCAACTCTATGCAATTAGTTAGGAGAATAAAAGCTTTAGCAGAAAACATACCAGACATCAGGAAAAGAGCCTTAACTGGAGCTGAAGAAGGGATGTCCAGAGCCAGATTGTGTTTAGGTGGTGTTGAAGGCTATTTTAAGGCTCCAATGTTCAAACCAGTATTTTCCTTTTTTAATAATAAATCTGCAAACACAAACTTTTACCTGTAGTTTAATGTTTATATAGTGATGGATAGCACCTAGAGGCCCCAACCAACATTTGAGCCCCCTCAATGTCTCTGCCCCAAGGAGCTTACAGTCTAAGCATCAAGAAGCAGGAGAGAATAATAACCGTGTTTACTTTCATAGATCAGTAACTCCGATCCAACACAGGTCAAGTGATTTACTTGCTCTAAGGCACAGAAGGTGTGGTGGGAATTAACCCAACATCTTTTGAATCTCTGCTGCAGATCTCAAGTTAAAAGATGTTCCTTCCTCTCTAGCCCACTTTTCTCTTAGTAAAATGTAGCCCCCTTTGCAATTCTGAGCCTGAAGCTGATTAAGGTTCAGGACTGTTGTCCAGGTCAGGGCCAGAGCTGCAGGGACAGAACAGAGAATGGAGCTGTCACAAGAGCAGGTGCTTTACACACTTTACTTTTCTGTGGTCACCTCACAGCTTTGGGCCCTCAAGCTGCCACAAGACCAGCAGGTCTGGGTGCTCTCTACCTTAGCCTGGAATAGGATCTCCTGTCTTGGTTTTACACACTGCGAGAGAAGCCCAGATCTTACAAAGAAGCACCAGTTATGCACTGCTGTAACAAACATGTTCYGCCCTAGCCCAGGACCCCACATCTGAACACTGTTGGTAAGCACAAGATGGGGTGTTGGTAGGGAAGGCTGGGAGAGCCCTTTCCTTTGAGAGCTCCTTGGCCTTAGCATCCATTCTGCTTTTTTGGGGGGCTAGGGATTGGCTGCTAAATTCATTTTAGACTTCTGTGGAGCCAGCGGTAAGATAAGGGCTTGTGTTTACATGAAGAGACTTACTATTTTATTTCAGCTTTGGTAACAAGTTCCTGACTTGGAGGTAGCAGCAGGTTCAGTTTATTACTATATGCATCAGCAAACCAAACTAAAATGAGCTGAAAGATTCACGTTGCTGAATTGCCCACTCTCTACCAACGTATATAACGGCAGCTAATGGAAAAAAGACAAAGCTATTAATATTTTGCACTTTAAACTAAAGAACTTCAGTTTCATACTTAGTTGAAAGCTTTTGAAATCAGCACCAATCTCATTGTATATCACTGCCACCTGCTTAGTCACCAGTCCTATGTCTTTTGTCAAATGTGCATAAAACAAGGAGATGTCGGATGCTCCATGTTTACAAGGAAAACTGGAAGTAAGAACGAACAGCCATTAGCAGATAAATTACTTAACAGTATTCAATAAACAAATACACATCACCTGTATAGAGCAGTACATTAATTCACAAGTTAGGTTGTATTGATAGTCGAGGTGGCAATATACAACGAAAATATTAAAGTATTGTCACTTGACAGAGTCCTGCATTGTCAGGGAGCTGTTTATACACGAGGGTAAATGAAACGCTCTGACCATAGAAGCTGAACAGTCATGCATACAAAAGTGATCACTTTTCAGCTATTGCACAAGTAGTGACACTCTTTAGACATACACAGGAGGATTCTTACAAACTGACATCAGAAAGACTGCATGCACCATCTTTCAAGGCCTTATGTGAACTATACATACACAAGAGTTGCTGTATACTGTAAATACATTGTGGATGTGTATAAATTCACATAAGATTAAAAGATTAATTTGTAAATAGGAAGGTTTCCACCAGCTTATGCTTTAYTTTATTCAGAAGGTTTCTTAATGTGTACACTATTCTGGATAAAACATACGACACCACTTCAGAGTTGAAGTTTGATGTAAGCATCATTTAAAATGCTTTGGTAACTGGATATTCCCAAAGGACAGGTTTGGTTAAATCAAGCTGATTACTAAAATGTGAATGTGACTTGTATTCTTAAAAGAAGGATATAGAATATGGCTAATAATTTCACATATTTTCACAAGATAAAAAACCCCTTTTCAAGTGGATTGGGATTTTTAAACACAAATAAAACCACTGATAGCGTGGTATACAACATTTAAAACCCTGATCAAAATTACTTCAGAATAATTGTGCATTCCCCAAATATATCAGGTTGSCAACTGAGGAAGGAAACGGAAAATTAAATGAGTAAGTTGGCATAAGAGGGGTAAATTCTCTCTGTACCACAAGTTTCATAATAAAATACTGTCTTTTAATTTTAGACATAAGGATTTTTATATCAGTCTGGTTTGTTTCTAAATGACTGAAAGTTTCAACGAAAAAGGTGTTTACACAATATACACATTTCATTACTTACAAAGAGAAATAAGCTTAAAATTTCATATTAAAAACCTGGGATAGAGTAGGGTTAGTAGCACCATGTAAAATGTTTTTCAAAACTGCAGTCTTGTTATTTTAAACATACTCAGTGCGTCGTGTTTTCCTCTATTCTCTTGGTTGATCAAAAAGGTGCCATTTTGGTACAGGGAGAGAAATGAAAAATTTCATCTTCTGATCCTTTGTGAACCTCGAGTGTTCTTTTCTGTTTCCAAGAGGTCAATTCTTTCATCTGAGTCCTGTTGTCAAATATGTACTGAACAACCCTTAGTTTGGCACATGAGTGAGGTACACTTGAGTTTGCATGGTTAAAAGAGTTTGGATTTGTTTTTTCTTTTCTTTCTGCACAGTAGCACCATTGTTGCAGCTGGAAGACAGTGCATCTTAGGAATTTTCAACTGTTTTATAAAACATTCTCCAAGACGTTACGTCTTCTTCATGCAAACTTGACAACGACTAATACGCGTCCTCAAGTCTCCAGCTTTCAGTGTCTCTGACTGAGGTTTGCTGGTTGACAGACACAAAGGAAAGGTTGGATTAGCTTTTTCTTTCAACTTCTACTTAATTCACAGTTTAATATAACACTTTAGCACATGAGCAGGGAATGAGTCCTGAACTTGAGAATTTTCCTTAAGAGTGATCTTTCTGTTTGTCCCCAGCACCAGGTGACAGATGTTCATTCATGCCCAGTGTCTCAGTGTCCCCAAGATGTGCTGAGCACCTGCTTCAGGCTGGCAGGTGATGGAGCACTAACACAAACTGAGGGGAATTTTGTATATTTGAGATGGTATTTCCAGCCTTTGGGTTGCTTAGTTGAAGGGTACTTTAACAACACATAAAAAGTACTGCTACAGTGAGAGCTGTATTTAAGTGGTGGCTTTACAAAATTATTTTTATTTTGAAAGGGTAATAAGATGGGAGATTAATATAATTAATTGGTGTAATATGTGCATACACAAGTCAAATTCTTAAAGGTTTCTTTAAAAAAACCAGAATGACAAAGGAAGTTGTTTTTATGGGAGAGAGAAAATAGTAGAGACAGAAAGCTCAAGGGTGCCTGGTAGTTATTAGTAGGAAGTTTTCACTGGTGAATTACCACTGGTCAATTACCTGGAAAACTGAAGAGTGATGATTAATCACCTCAAGTATCCTGATTGTAGGGGTTACACAAAAACAGCTTAGGGGCCACCACTGCTTGGAGCACTCTTTTCAATTAGGTGGCAGTGGGAATGTTATGAGTTTTTTATCAGCACACAAACAGGGCAGTAGCAATTTATTATATGAAACGAGATGATTTTTCAAAGAAGAAATGATTTTGCTACTCAACTTGGAAGGGAAAAAGTTTGAGGAGCTGAGAGACTCCAGCTGAAATGCTGAGCACAGAATGGCCACTGGCTTCCTTGCAGCCAAAATGTCAACCTGTTTCCTTATGCAAAGTGTGGAAAAAATAATCTGGCCATGGAGGGTAAAAAACCTTCTTCATATAAGATTTTTAAAAACAAGTTATATGAACATCTGCCTTAAAAGGTTTAAGTAGAGTTGATACTGCCCTTCACACCTATCCCTTGTATACCTGTGAACCTTTCCAAATACCTGAGTTTATTGAAAGGCTTGGCAATAAGAAAACCAGAAGAATTGTTCTTTTAGGCTCCGAATATAGTAAACACAGTAGAACTACTTTCAGAGAAGGCACTACAACAAAATGTGAATAAGAATTGACATAGAAAGAATCTGACTCCTTGCAAAAGAGAATGTGCCCTAGCAAGTTTTTACATAATATTAAAGGCTTACCAAAGCAACACTTGAAAAACTGGTTGTGAGKGGGAAAACAAGCTAAATTATTTCCCTATACCCCTGTAAACAAATCTCTTTTGATCTTTGGAATAAATTCAGTTTCCAAAGCATTCATTCTGGAATAAAGCAATAGACAAGAAACAGGTTTTCTTACCTGAACATTTCTGACACCTCTACAGTTGCCAGCCAGAAACTGTATGAATTGGCATAATAATTACAGGTGCCCCGACCATGGCATTCGATGAATGGTGCGGAGCGGAATTCTTCCAAACAGGATCCAGGTGATGCCAAGGCCTGTCCAGAGCCCTCTGCTCCAGCACTCGTGTGCTGGTGAAGGAAAGAAAGACACAAACAAGGATCTTAGGTGCTAAAAATTGAATAGGGCAGCATTCAGCTACTAAAGAGTCACTGTTAATTCTTGGCAGAGATAATGTGGTGTCAGACACCTCCGTAAATGTCAGTTACACTGGGATCTGTGTACTGGAAAGTCCCTGTCAATCTCTGCTACCTTGGTTAGTGATTGAAGGTAAAGGCTTTCAAATGACAACCCTTGCAGTTCTTAATAGTATCCTAAAGCAGCTGAGGACACAGGTGGGCAGTAGCTGATTCTGGAGTAAGAGGCAGTTCTTACCATCATGAAAGAGTAACCAATCCAGAGGGAGTCCCAGCCTGGAGGACATGAAGGAATCTGAATGGTCTGACTGTGGACAGCTATCACCATAGCAGGAGCTTCACACACAACACATCTGGACACAGGGGAAGTACCGGAGAAACACATGACATTAAAATATAATAGAAGTATGTTCTCTTAGCAACTCTTACACTGAGAAAGGGAAGAAAACTAGCCTGTGAGAGACTGCCCTATTAATCTAGACTTCTACTTCTCACGTATTTTGTAACTGCAATGAGACAGTATTTTGGAGCTCAAAATCTGTATTTTCAGTACATTGGGTAAAATACTGAAGCAGTTCCTGGAACAAAAACTGGAAGCTCAACGTCCCCAGGTGAGTGTCTTAATCCTAGACCCAATGGCTCCCATATTCTCTTTCCTGTCCATGGTGATCTTGCACTGCTGACTACACAGATTCCTTGGTCGAGGAATGCTCGTGGAGCCTTTCAGCTTCTCCTTACCACTGCTGCATGGAGATGCACCTCTGAACACAATGAATACTTTAAAACAAGGGCTATTTTCCTAGTCTTTCCCAGAACAAAACATGACAGATTCATCTCCTAATACCTAACTTGCATGTTGGAAACACATGGATAAGATGTGCTATCTATCCAGATATTAAGAGACCTGCTATCCTGCTTTGCCTCACCGGCTAATGAATGGCTGGATGCTTTGCCCAGTCAGTGGCTCCATGCTCATCGGCATTGGCTCTGGAGTTGATAGCCAGTAGGAATAGTCATTCCTTGATGCAAAGTTACAAACATTGTTGATGTTGCAGAACATGAAGGGCATGGTACTGAAACGTCTAAGACAGCTCCCAGCAGTACCTACAGAGTAAGACACATAAAACGTGACAGTGAAGTTTTCACTTCATTGTATTTTGTAGCAATTCTTTGAGAACAGTAATTGTGAATTCTTCTCCTCCTGTGAGTGCACAGCAAGTGCTATCAGATTGTCACATGTGGGAAAAACTTCACTTCTCTGTTTTGGTTTACATTCTTTCATCCTGAATTATAATGTGCAACCTCTGGAGGTAGCAGATTTTAGTATGCAATCCCCATCCTCATCTCAGAAATCTCTAAGACTGTTGTGTCTTCAGGAACCAGAGCATTCAAAGAAGCAGCTACAACCTCTTTCCTCTTAAAGACAGAGCACACAGAATATCTCACCCAAATCCTGGCCATGTGCTCTCTCATTTCCTTGCACATACAGAAGAGAGAATCCATCGTAGATTCTTGATGTTCCCTGTGGACATAGTGGTGTATCCCTGGTCTGGCTGTGCCGAGTTATAAGGAATCCGTGAGCAACAGAAGCTGTTCCAGGGGGACCAGGTGGGCCTTGTAAGCCATCAGGACCAGGAGGTCCTTGTATTCCTCGTGAACCTGTTCACACAAGAAACACAACACACAGTATTGACTGACACCATTGCTTGCTCTTTTAGGACCAACGCAGCTCTGAAAGGTAGCATGGTCTTGTGATCGAGGTGCTTGTGACTTGGGGCACCCAGTATCTGCTAACACTGTCTTCCTGAATTTTTTTTTTTCATTTCACCTTGGTTGAATCTGGGAGGTTGTTACAGCTGGTTATAAGAGTGGAACTTCTTTGTGTTGTAGGGGTATTGAGGAGTTAAATACAGTCAGGGGCTGTGAGGCCCTATAACAACTGCACAGGACATGCCAGCCACTGGAATGAGTTCAATCAGCTTCCCACTTCCAAAACATATCTGTGTGTGCAGCTTAAGATAATGTTGAAATATCTTGCTCAAAATCACAAAATATATGGAAGAGCCAGAAACAGGAGCAAGTCTCACTCCAGGGCATTCTGTGGAAACACCCAAGCCAAAGCCCATCAAAATGAATAGAAAAGCTGCAGCCACTTTTGGAGTCGGTTACAAAAAGTGGAAATAAGCTAGAACAGCCTTGAATAGGAGCAAAAAATGAGTCAAATGACTGAGAAATCGATCTGAAAAGACTGTTTTTGAACAGCAATATCAGGAAATATAACTACAAATATTTAGACTATGTTATTCTGCAGTCATTATTTACATTTTTTCACTAAAATAACGCTAACAGATTTCATAGAGCTCCTCAGAGAAAAAGGAAAAAGAGGCATTATGGATTTTTGTATTCTTTTTAACTGTTTAAATTCTAATACTTTTTCTCACATATTGCAATATAGAGCTACTTAATATCTATCATCTTCTTTAGAAAATTGTCTCAGTGCCTAGTCTGATTTCTCAAATCCTAATTCAGTGGTTCTAAGCAATAGCTGCACGGTAGCCCAATCTCTGCCTTCAGTGAAATTCCTTTATGAAGTCTGTTTTTACCCATTCATGATTTCCATGCCAAAAAAAAAAAAAATTATTTTACTAATATCTCTCTTCTGTTTCTTACAATCTTCATTATCTCCTCTGCATCATCTGTGCTGCAAAGAGGATGCCATTAAGCTTGAGATAAAACACTTGACAATGTTATTCAGCAATGACCAGCAATGTGCTGGTGCTGGGAATATTCCAAGTCAAAGTATGTTCAGCTGCTTGTAATATTTTTGCATTAAGAAAATACTAAAATTATGATTTTATCACTATTCTCATGAAGCAAAAATCTTACATCCCAGTATTAGCCTGCACTCAGAAACGGGAGTCTCTTTCTCCACTGAGTCTTCATAGGATAAACACCATACCTGGCTGGCCTGGAAGACCTCTCTCTCCTTTACGTCCTGCTGGACCATCAAAACCAGGAAGTCCATCTCGCCCTGGGTCACCAGGAAGACCAATTGGACCTAGAATAGACAAAAGCATAACTGAAATAAAAGCTCTTGAAATCTCACTACAGAAATCTTTAAATTGTCTGGGACTCATGTATTGTTTCTTTGTGACACATAAGCCAAGAACAGCCCACTAAACAGACATATATGGTGGAATCCTGTGATCATCTATTATCTATTAACCCTGGATTTATCTATTAACCTGCATTTCTCTCTTGCCTCTTGCTGAGTTCAGTAACTTGTCCCTGCAGCCTGTGCCATGTCACTGGCACTGCAACCTGCCCTCAGCTACACCTCTGGTCATTTCCTCTGCAGCCACCTCGGGTCATACCTGGCAATCCCTGTGGCCCTGGCAATCCAGGTGGCCCTTTGGACCCAGGCTGTCCTGGAGGACCTGGGGGCCCAGGATCACCTTTGACAACAATGCTTCGTCCAACGGTACCTGGTAAACCTGGTGGACCTGAGAGAAAGAAGATTAGCATTATATAAACCAAGTGAAAGACAAGCATTATAAACAGTTTCTTTATTGCAAAAATCAGTAGCCAAGAGCTCCATCAATGCAAAAAAGAATAAAAATATATATATATATATATATAGAGAGAGAGAGAGAGAGAGAGAGAGAGAGAGTAAAAAAAAAAAGTGCTCTTGGTGACTCCCTTAAAGGACTGCTCTTGCAGGCATTAATCCATGTAGACTGGATACAGAGTATAAAATATCTTAGAATTACTTATAGGGGCTAAAAAGTACAGTCTGGAATTGTGTTGAAGATCTTGCTCACTTTACTTTCACTGCTGGCTGAGACCAACTCAGTCCTACATCCATGTAACAAATTCTACTGGCAGGAGCAAAAGTGGCAGTGGCATTACCCAGGACTCCTACCTGGTGGGCCTGGCAGTCCCTGGCTGCCTGTGAGGCCAGCGGGTCCTGCAGGTCCAGTGGGACCCTTCATGCCTGAAACATCAAATTCACAGAGTTACACAGTGAAAGAACATGCTGTTTTACAAAATCTGCTGCAGGAATGGCCAAAACAGGCTGTTACTGTGACTGGAGGTTTTCACTTGAAATGCTAGTTAAATAGCTGGGAATCCCCAGATAAATACCTGGGAATCCTGGAACGCCTGGAACCCCGGGGTCACCCTTCATTCCATTCAGACCTGGACGACCAGGATCCCCCTGGAGAGAAGAGCCTCAGGTTACTCCCTCATCGCAGCAATTCCAGAGAACCAAAATGGGCAGGTGGCTGGGGACAACCAAACACAGTGGGGGCTGTGGAGGGCTGAGGCCATGGGGGGCTGTCAGAAACCGTGGGAACACGAGGCTGCATTGACAGCTCCAGCTCCCATGGGAATATAGCAAGGACATCCCGCCCAGATACTGGAGGTGGTTAAGGAAAAGACCCTCTTCCTTGCTACAAGACAGGGTTATCACATTTTGGCTTCTATTTTACTAAGTTAAACTGCATATTCCACCCAAATATATTCCATTTTTATTGAATTTAAAAATTAAGTAGGGGAAAACTCCATTTCTTGTCCTACCTGGCGTCCGGGTGGTCCTTGATCTCCCTTTGGACCAGTCAGGCCAGGTGGACCGGGTGGACCTGGGTTCCCTTTTTCCCCTTTAAGTCCTCCACTGCCTGGTGGCCCTCGTGGACCTTCTGGGCCTGGTGGACCTTAACATTGCAGAACAAATATGCACATATCAGTACATATCAAACATTCTCCCCAAGTTTGTGCCTTCAGCATTAAGAAAAAAAAAAAAAAAAGATATTTTGCCTTGACTTCCCAGCTCTATTTCAATGCTAMATTCAGGGTAAACTAAAAGGAGAACAAACAGGGGAATTATTTGCACTACCCAAATCAGGAACCAAGGCTCCTAATGCAGCTGATGAAGCAGATCACCTGCATTAGTGGCTCACTGGTGACCAGAGCAGTGCTTTTACTAGGAGCCAAGAAACCCGAAATTAGATGGTACAAATATTGCCCCTGCTGACCTGCATTACATTCCCCATATCTTAAGTGCTACTTAACAGCCTGAATTCCTTTTGAAAGCTAGTCTCAACAGTTTAAAATATTGCTGCTTTTTTGCAGTTAGAATTTGACAATACCTATTGAGGAGCACACATGCACTGCTTCCTGACTGGTGGGCAGCAGGAAGCTCATCATTCTGCCTTGCCTATATAACAACCTGAGTTGCAGAAGCTTCCTTATGCAGACTCTCCCTCCAACTGATTTTTCTGTCTTTAGTAGAATTACACTGTGTAAATCTAATAGAGAAACTAGGCTCGTCTTTATTTATTTACCCTTTGCTACAGCCACAATAATTCAAAGCAAAGCARTGGGTATAAAAGAAACTTGGATATCTGGAGAACTGAAAGGTAAGACCTCCACCTTTACCCCACCATCTAAATGGAAGGTAACCAATATTAATTTGTGGCAAAACAAACCATAAGTAAGTGCAGTAACAGCTAATAACATTTTACAAGTTAGATCTCATAACTGGATTAACAAAAGGATATCTTTGCAGGACAGTGCTATGACATTCTCTCCTGCAGTACAAATCTAATAACATTTATCAGTGTGCTGGATTTTCAGTTCTCCCACAACCTTGAATAACTTAACAACTCCTTTGACATCCTCATAGTCTATATTCAATGGATACATTTGATGATTTGTATTTCTGCATGCAAATTTGAGTACAGAATTCCTTCCCTTTTTAAATCAACAGCAATTTTGTACCAGATTTCACACATCCTGTAGCAGTTTCAGCTACAGAAAACATCCCATCATGCGAGGATTTTTTGTGTTCATTTTGCTCTTTTATACTGGTCTAGTGCTGTACACATGCAAAATAATACCAGGTTACCATCTGGGGCATGCTAATCAAACACATACGGTCTGCAGGGTAACCATAGTCCTTAAAAAGACAATCAGAGAATTACAGGAAAACATCTGTTTCTCTTACATCAAGTGCAACGCAGTAAAACAAATTGCCCGAGTTAAGAGTCTAACCTGGAGGACCTGGAAGGATCAGAGTTCACCAAAGCCCAATGATCGATGTTAGAAGGGTCAGACATCACAGTACAAAACAAGATTACTAGTTAGAAATAGTACAGATGACAGCATATACACTACACATCAACCCCTTTCACCAGCATATTTTGTATTTACAATATAATCCACATGCATGCATAAAACCATACATGAATATACAACGATAGGTATTTTCAGATACAAGTTATTCTGGTGACTAGGCTCTACTAAAACTAATCTGACACTTCATTTAACAGCAAACTTAAAGCTTTACTAGAGAATGTGTTATTGCTTTAACATTACAGCTAAGGCCTATGACTGGTTAGTCCTGCTTACAATAGGTTTGGACTATGTAACCATTTCACTGACAATATTCAGCCTCACAGGGCCTGGAGCTTAGCAAATATGCAGGTAAATTGTGAATGACAACTTACTCTTGAGCAAAATTCTGCTTTAGGTAAGGGGGAAGTACGATCAACAGAAAGACTTATCACCACTAATCAGGTACGAGCCTCAACCATCTGTGAATACAATTCTAGGACTGAAAAGTAGGCTTACACCCTCTTTGAAACAGTAAGCAGGACTGACAGGGATCAACAGGGCTGCAAATGCTGTAAGCAAAAATACAGCAGAACTTGCAAATTTAGGATTTGTGGTCTTTACTATTGGCATTGTTTTGTCTTGATAAAATAATCCAAGATGCTAATTTACCTGTTTAAGGTTATTATGGAGAATGGCATGTGATAACATTCTTAGAAAAATGATTTAAATGTCCTTTTTCAAAAGGTAAGTTGGTTGTCTCTACCATGCTTCTATGTCAATACGTATTTTAGCTCCTGTGCCACTTGCACCTTTCATGTCAGTGAAATGATTTAAATAGATCAACATATCACCATGCAATTTTCAGCTAAAACTACACATCAATAAATACACATCAGCTATGACATGAGGTTGTAGCGCTATTTCTTACGTATTTGGTAAATTATTTTAAATACTAACTGTAATACAGTTGTTAAAAATAATGACACGGACATTTCACTATTGCTGTTAAGTACTTATAAACTGTATTCCACTGATTGGTAAGTTCTGCTATGATTCATAAATCAGTTGTACATGTGTTCATCACTGAATTCTGGTTAAGGACAGTCACAGAGTGGAAAAAAAAGTGATGCAATTGCTCAGTTCCTCTCAGCACCCCCATGATGGCAGCTCTCTTTGAAAGTGTGGTTACTGCTCGGGTGACCACAGTTAAATTAAAAGGTAAAGCCACATTCCCTTTTTTACATGACTGCATAAAGATGGGATTCAAACATCAGCGGCTACCACATTTGCTACCTCATGGTGCTTAGGAGGCTGAAAACTAAAATGTATTCCTTTATTTAATTTTCATGACAGTTCTTTGCTTTCTGAAAGTCATCATAGCAAAACCTAAAGACATCATTATTATTAAATAGATATACCAAGTCATTTTCAATCTAGACACGTTAAAAAATTTTCCCAAGTGCCAGTTTGTGCTCCATGCTGATACACTAAAGTTACAGTAAACTTCTCAAAATGACCATGTTCTCACCAATCCTGTCCCACTGCCCTAGTGCTAGGGAGGGGAGGAATGTGAGCTTTATTTTCATTAAATACTTGTGAAAGGAAGAACTTTCCTCATTTCCTCTAAATGTGCTGGTGAAGTGAAACAAGGGAAATAAGGATTTCTCTGCACTGAAAAGTTACAAGACTCTAAGTTGGGAATCTAAAGCATCACTGTTAGTATATATAACTTTTCCTACAGATACTGTTGGTATAAAAGAAGCATCTAATTTATTTAAGTCACTTGAGAGTGTCCAAAATCAACAGTAGCAGGTGTTACAAAAATGAGTGCCGTCACTTGCCAAAGCTGCAACACACTATTATACAGCAAAGGCATGGCAGGACAGTGCAATGTGCTTTTTAAAAAAAGATGAAAAACAGTATATATTGTTTCCAACTGCACTGAGAAAAAAATATACTAAAATAAGTTTCACAGCTGGGGATGCTTTATAAAAGCCTTACAAATGTGGACCCACATGGTCTTCCACCATGGGCAGAGCAATGTCCTTCCAATGTCAATCCCACAACAACATGGAGGAGGTGGCTGAAAGCCAACTCTGAGCTTTTTTTTCCCACCACAAATTAAAACGTATGTCTGAAAAATGACTCCGCATATCTACATTTAGACACTACAAAAGTAATACATTCATTTTCATGCAAAGTTATTGTTTTGGAGTTACGGGGCTAACCTGAGGGACCTGGGAGTAGGGGGTCAGAATTCACCAAGGTCATCATTAGAACAAGGGGAAAAACATCAAAATTGTTAGAAATATCAACAAACTAACATATTCAACTAAACCTTTCTTTTTAGATTTAGCTCAATATTCCTTTACATACAGTATGCAAAACACCAAACTATTATTATTCATAGCAATGAAAATAGACATGTGGAATAACAGCAATGTTCTGTTGCCCTGGAAATTGTTTTAATTTTATAATCAATTAATAAATCCATCCCAACACCATCTATCAATGTTTATTTTAGAGGTAACTCAACTGGAGTCAGAGAGCTACATCATGTTTGACTTCATCTCTTTTACTAATCTTAGAATATACCCAGAAGTCAACAACAAACAGTAAAAGCAAACAGCTTCTGGTTTTATTTCTGTCCCTAGAAGGGGTAATTTGACAGCCACACTGCTGCTTTTATGACTAACTGCCTTATGTTGAAATGTTACAAAATCAGCGTTCCAACAATAGACTCTGTTATCATCGGAAACAAAAGGCTGGAGTGCTGATTGTACCAGAACTGCAATAATAGTTTGGTTTATCCACATTAGTTCACACATAACTGAGCAAAACAAATGCTTCGCTTTATACATTGCATGCAACAAAAATGGAAATAAGAGAAAGAAAGAGAAAGAGAGAGAGAACATGGCTGAGCAGAACCTCACTGGTTGTTTCCCCTGTGCCAGGGCTCATAAACCTGCACAAAATGAGTCCCACCATTTCTCCACCTCCCCAGCTGATCAGAGTCARTAAGCACTGATTTATCCAGGGAAGTGTGAACAGGATGGAAAAAAAACCCATAAAACCCCAATGCTACAGCAGAGCAGACAATCTCAGTTGGTACTTCTGTTATACCTCAGAGGTTGCTTAGCCTGGTTTACTTTTAAATATTTTTTTAGAGTTTGGAGATATCCTCTGTGTAAGAATCTTTTAAAAATGAAAGCCTCTACTGTTATGGACCGATCACTGTTCTGGGCCAAAATTTTAATTGCTGCACCACTCTACAYACAGAAAAATTACAGAAAGTCAAAAGCAAACTGGGACTACCAAYTTGCAGCAGGGATGCTCCACCACCTGGGTAGGGCCCCTGGGGCACAGCAGGGAGTCAGTTCCTCCAGGAGGAAGGGGGAAGGCATGCACTCCTCATTCCACCAACCAAATAGGAAACCAGGAAGACATTGTGACTGGCTGTGGATTATTAACCCACGGGGTTGTTTGTTTCACACCAGTCACACACAAAGCAGATTTAGGATTCAACACAAAGTATTCTTACTAGGACTAAAATAAAGCCTATACTGGCAAACAGCACCCCAGTTTTAAGGTGTTATAAACTAAACACAAATGTCGTTTATAATGACTAATTTTTTTAATGCACAGTTAGGGTAGATGACTTCATAGCTTACTCTGCACAGGAAAAAGCTCATACTGCCATTGATAGTAATAACATATGATACCATTCCATTTCTAGGGAAAATATTTTGATAAAATTCCATTCTAAAAAACGTTTTTTAGTGGGACTGCCTCCTCTTGTATCAGAAGTAAGCATGAGGAGAAAGCAAATCTTAAAATCTTTCCAAGTGTGTACTGCAAAGCTAAACTCTCCCGTGATACCCAAAAATCAACAATATATGTGTTGCAGCTATTTTACAAGTGCACTAATTCAAAACTAACTTTCCTCAGAAAAGCCTTTAAATAAAAGAATAATTTGAGGGCAATAAATAAAAATATTACTTCATCATTAATATGCAAAGAAGAAACCCCCTGTCATCAACCAATGGCTTGGTTTGAAAGCAGTCTCCTTTAGGAAGAATATCAAGCCTGTTAAGTGAGATGAATCTTATTGGTAGCAAAGTACTTCTGGAATCAAGATACAGCAATAAGCTTGAGCTAGAGCTGTGACAGGTTCATTTAAGTTAGATTTTTTTCAAGAGCAGTATCTAAATGCAAATAAACATCCTATAACACAAAATAGAAATCAATTTCTCACAGAGGCCAGGTAGTTGCTCAGCAATGTTAACTCAGTATAGTGTTTTCTCATTCCCGGAATTAGTTGGTGCAGGAACAAAATGCAAACATGGAATGGAAAGATGAACACGGCACGATGGAGCGCGGAGTCCACGGGGGCCACGTGACACAATGGAGCAATGACTTATGTTACATGGCCCGGAGGTGAGGAGCAGCTATCCAATCTGATCATGCTGGGATGCTAGTGTGAATTTGGTTGACATGACTCTTAGAATGATGGGGTTTGTTACGTTTGGTGTTTGTGCGCGATGACGTTTGCTGATCGTGGGACAATACTGCAAAGGTATCAGATGTTCAGAGGTCGTGTCGTGCTTGCGCGTGATTACTGGGACAGCATGCGGAGAACCTCCCGGGCAGGAACGCCTTCGATTTTTGCTGCCAGGCATCAGAAATTGATAGAAACTGAGGCTGGTTTAATTTTAGATAATTATTTTGGCAACAAAATTTTCTGGTTGCCCACACACCTAAGCCGTGAGGCTTGACCTTGTCCATCCAAATAAATTGAGCGAATTTAAAGGCTGATGACCTACCAGCAAAATATCAAAGTACTAGCAGATGTTCACATGTATGGATCATGCCCTTACCTGGCCTTCCTGGAACACCTGGTGGGCCAGGGCTACCTTTAGGACCTTCCAGAGGTGGCCCTGGTGATCCTGGTGGACCTGGTGGACCCTGCAGACCAGGGAATCCCTGGAAGCCGGGTTCTCCCTTCAGACCGGGAAGTCCAGGAGGTCCTGGTGGGCCAGGTAACCCCAGTTCTCCTTTTTGCCCTGTAAAACCAAACAACTGTGTTTGTGAATACTGTTACAAATTGATATGCAAAAAAGTCCAAAAGTCAATTTGCAAAGTCATTTTTCTCTCTTGCAGAAGGTACAAGTCTGGCCACAACTCCCCTTATTTGCACAGTGTAAAATTGTCTAATATTCAGAAAAGAGGTAGGGCTAATAACTCTTGCAGGAGAAAGCCCTATAGCTTCTGGTATGTGTTAAAAAGTCTTACTAAGTCAGTGATGCTGTAATTCATAAACATCCTTTGAGATTGTAAGCTTACAAACAAGGCTTTCCATGAAGAAATCTGTCAGTATTAAGACTTCATCCTTTTTTTGACATATTGCTGAAAGTTAAGACATACTTTAAAAATTTTCAAACAAGCTTGAGGAATTTAGGAGCTTTAGTGCTACCAGAAACTAAGTCATGTAGCAAGCAGCTATACTTTCAAAGCAGCTTCATTTGTCATCTGTTCTATGAATGCTTTATTTACTGACACAAATCAGCAAAGTTCCACACAATGCAGTAGACTATTGCTCTATGTGCATATTTATTCTGGCTGCATAATTGCTAATTTACAAAACTCAGTGGTCAGTAATAAAATGTCTTTATTGCTGTGGTTAATTTAGAACAGTCTGCTGAGAGAAAAATTATTTTACTTGTAGCTATAGCATTCATTTGTTGCAGTAAATACAACACCCCTTTCTTGGTTTTGGTGTGTAAATATATTTTACATTGAACCTTTTTAACAAAGGGGAACAGAGAAGCTTTACCTGACAATCCTGGGAGTCCTGGAGGTCCCGGGCGCCCAAAACCTGGTAGACCTGAAAAAAAATAGATTTAGACAATAACGAACATTTAGCTTTCAGGTCTCCAGAAACAGGAGTATGAGGCTTAGAACAATGAAAGTGCAGTTCATCCAAATATGTGATTCCTTGAGATTTCTCAGATTCTCATTCACTCACCAGTCTTCCCCAAAGCTGGAGGTTTTGCTCCTGAATGCATCTGTAACTTTCATAAACATTCCCATCCCTTTGTAATCCGTGTTCTTTTAGATTTTGGGAATTACTATGTTTGTATTTTTGTTTGGGCATCTATCTTTAGGGCAGGGATTACACTGTTTATCTGCTGTGTAACTGAGCTGAAGCAGTACGGCTAACATGGAATACAGGAACAGGGGTTCGTGTTGAGGCCAGGCAATAAAAACTAGGAGCTGACTGAATTCTTGTCCTGTGCTTCCCTGGCAGCTTGACAGCACCCTTTGTGAGCCACCCAGCAGCCAGGAAACGCAGGAGCAGCTTTGAAGGTGTAAGGGCAGTTACAGGAAAGAAAGAATAGAGCCAGGAGAACATGCCAATGCAGAGTGAAGAGGAGAAAACAAACAGGAAGGACACCTAACCTGGTTCGCCCTTCTGACCCGCTGGCCCAGGGATACCATCTCGACCAGGTTGTCCCTTCTCCCCTGAAGGGCCAGGAGGGCCAGGATGACCAATATCACCTAAAACAGGGACAGAACACATTAGCACAGTCATGCCTAACCTGCTGTGAAAAAAACCCAGCATCCCCTTCCCCACCATCTCAATCTAAAAATGTGGCAATGCAATAAAAGGTTCACAAGGGTGTAATCTTAAAATTAAAACCTTTCTCTCTCTCTCCCCTGACAATTTTGAAAAGGCTTTAAGGCCTGTTAGTTTTCAAGCAGTCACTGTTCACTAAAAATATAATGCTTCCCTTTAGAATAAATTAGGATTTTGCTCCTATAAAAACAGGTTAGACCAGTGCAGTATTTAACACAAATAAAGCTGGTAAGTACTGAAACAGTTAACTTCTTGTTTCAATAGCTAGTGAATTGACTATAACAGCAGACGCAAGTTAAAGGAAGTAAAAGGAAGTTAAAACTTTTCTTTTTTGTTTAATTTCAGTGAATTAAGTGTGTCCAATGGTCTTCCAGCACCCAAGTAGGTATAGAYGCATTTTCATGATGCTAAAAAGAAGAAAGGAAGTGGCTTCACATGTAAGGCTTTTCACAGAAGCAGCTGCTCTCTGCTGCGCTGTCCATGCTCACCTACTGGCCCAGGTGGTCCAGGCAGGCCAGGACTACCTGGAGGGCCCTCAATACCTTTTGGTCCTGGAATTCCTGGCGTTCCTGTAAAGTACAGGCATTTCAATCAAATCACAAACAAAACTGACTTCTCAGCAGATCTTTAAATGCTACAATCTGAGATGCCCTTAGTAACAAATGAGCCAATTCTACCAAGATACTGTATTTATGCTCATTTTGCAGATTCAGAGTTGATCAAGGAGATGAATTTTAAAGCAAAGAATGTACAGAAACAAAACATACTAGAACAACTGCCCCTACTGCTACTCTCAAGCCTTTTCTTCTTGTTGAGTGCCTGTGGCCAAGGACACAGCAAGGCTGACAGTCTGCTAGAAAATTACCATTTTAGAGACAGGTGTTTCTGCTTGACAACAAATTGAAAGCATTATGAACTGTGATTGAATAGACCTTCCCCAATCCACTTTTCCCTTCCTGGAAAAGGAACTTAATAAAAATGGTCTTAGAGTTTACACTGGATTCTCACCCTTACAGCATTAGCTGAGTGGGAGGTAGGAAAAACACCTGCTCTGAACAGCACCTGAGCCAGATCAAGCCACTGTCTCAACACACGTTTGGGCTGTTCAGTCTTTTAGGCATGACATGAAACAGAGGGTAAAAACTGTCAGGTTCATGGTCAGGTTTTATTCTCTTCTAAGCTTCCTGATGTCATGACCACAGTAGTAAATTCCCTAATTTCCTACATCAAAGCAGCTCAAGCATACTTATAGAACAGCCTTTAGTGTTATAAATGCAGCATAGGTAAAGACTTTCTTCACAGATATATGTCAGTTTTTTCATTCACACACTAAAGAAACCATCTCTATTAATGAACAGTGCAAACCCTAATTTAATTATACTTCAGAGATTTCTCTTTAGAACACATTTTTAGACAATAAATGCTATGAAAAAAAGCCCAGTTTTCCTGATGGCACTTTTTCATTAATTCATGGAAGGAAAAATATGGACACAAGTATTTGTGGGTCAGAGGAGGTGAGAGCCTGAGTGCTGTGGGGACTGGAGAGCATTACACAAGTGCTACATCCCCTCAGAGCAGATGAACAATTTCAGAAGGCACTCTTAAGTGATGCATTCCCACACTTAGTCTTGCAGTGACAATTCCAAATGCACAAAGGTTAGAAACAGCAGATTGCCAGAAACTTTGAAAGGAGCTGGAGGCTCCTCCATACCCACTGTGTTTAGCTGTTCATACCAATAGTAGCAACAGAGAAAACGAAAAAAAATCTGTTGATAATTACCTGGGAATCCAGGAAGGCCTGGTTCTCCTTTTGCACCTGGACTGCCTGGAAATCCAGGCAAACCAGGACTTCCAGCTATACCTTTACTGCCTGGACTACCTGGGTATCCAGGCAAACCCAGATCTCCCTAGAAAACATTAAGCAGAAATAAGAACCCAGCCTTTGTAAGATGAGAAAACTCTTCTTGTATGTTCCCCTTCTTACCATCATATCAAGGTCACCATTATATTGTGTACACTTCTTCTCATATCCAGTTAATGTGAATCATCTCAACAGAAAAATTAATCAGAAGTAGCAATTGTAAAGACTTCGACAGTTTTCCCCTATGGTTTTGTATACAGTATCATAGCTTTTCCACAGAACTGGCCTACATTAAAGAAAAAAGGTATCTTCCTTTCTTCCAGAAGGAACAAAGATTTTTTTACCCCATGATAATGCATAATAAAAACATCTGTGGAGCCTTAATCATGCAATGTTTTTGCTAAGTTAATCGTACTCAACATCAGTTTTAAGGCATCAGTGACGACTGCTAGATATTCTGAAGATCTTTTTGTCACTTTTTTGTGGGTGGCAGAACAGATGATATAGGTAAGTATTAATGCAAACACTTTATATAGACTTAAAAAAATTTTAAGCAGCAGTAACCATGCTATATCATTAGTAATTTATTCTTACAGGCATGTCTTAATTTTTTAAGAATTAACTACATAATTAGACAGGGGGACAATGGTATTAACTGTACAAATCCCAACCAACTACCAAAGTCTCACAGTGAAGACTAGGCCAACTTGAAAAGTCTGGTAAACAATCTTCTCCTTTAACTTGATTAAATTATATGTGTTTTTACCTTTAAAATTAGAAATTTTAATCCCACCTGAAGAGTCAACCTTGCTTATTACTAACATAGTTATATACATATTTACAGTTATACATAATACATATCAAGTAATAGTTGGGGAAAAAAAGCAGCACAATCTAATTTCTTCATGGAGTTTTCAATTGAAGAATTTTGTAAAGGTACCTTTGGTCCAGGGGGACCAGGAATACCAATGCTTGAAAGACCAGGGTCACCTTTCTCCCCTTTCAATCCAGGAAATCCTGCAGGCCCAGGCTGCCCCGGACGTCCTGCTATTCCCTGGCTGCCTTTAATCCCTGGGGGACCTGTCCAAAAGATAAAATACAAGTTTTATACATATAAATAAAACTTCTGCAATAACTTACAGAAATCACTCAAAGTACAGTAACTGAACTTGAAAGGACTAACAATTTGACTGGCTGGGCTTGAATACCTAATGTGTTTTTATTTTTAAAACCAAACTAAACCAATTATCTAAAAATCTCAGTTATGTATGTAGGGCTTCATGCATTCCTCATGTTTATTGCTACTTATTATTACATACTACACACAAGCACAGCCACCTTTGGACTATATAAAAGGAGAACATTGGTCCAAATGAAGTAAAATACAAGCACAGACACTAACCTGGAAGGCCCATCTCTCCCATAGCTCCTTTTAATCCTGGAGGCCCTGTCGGTCCTGGCTGCCCAGGAAGCCCCATGTCTCCCTTGACACCTAGGAAAGGAGTGATTTAGTTAATTACTGGCACTAATTAAAAGTTTCTGATATTCATGGGTTCTCTTATGAAAGTGCTTGTCATCTGATTACAAAGGCAATGGATTTGGAGTTGCTTTAGGGCTCATACTGCTCCTACATGCTTTTTCACTCATTTGTAGTAACATATTCAACACCTTCAGTTTCTTCCAAGCCAAGATTTGATCAGGGCAACTGCTTATTTATTTTGAAGTCTAATGAAATGGGTCAAATCTCAGTCCATGATTTAGCCACCATCTGAAAGGATTCAGTACTGGTGTGACTTTGTCTCTCTCACAAGTTCCTCTGCAGGATGAACATATTATCTCTTTCTTATCCACCACAGGTATTCAGCAGCTTCTATTACAGAATTAAATACAACCTACAATGCCCAAACCGGTTTGAGTCTTGGATGGTTAAAAATATTCCCCAAGCTCAACAAGATATTTAGAGCAAGGCCCACATTAGAGACAGAGAGCAAGAATTCAAGATCTCAGATAAATTGTTATAGCTGTAGGGAGAAGCAGTGCAAAACAGAATTCATTTTCTTGAACCTTGCAATTCTTTAAGGCAAATATGTGATACCCAGACAGCCTTTACAATACATCCATTTGGCCATTTGCAAAGTATTATGATTAACAATATAAGAAATAAACATATGAAATGACAAGTCCTGTTGGCAGATCCTGCAGTCACACTGCTTGCTCAAGCAGCAAGTACTTTTCCAATCATCCTAAAAGACACCTTAATCTTCAACAGGATCAGCTTAAATCTGCTTTTAGGTCTGTTTGAAGGAAACAGCTCCAAGCATGTTTGGATAATGCCTTTAAATGTCCCAAAACCGTGCTGCAGTTTTAAGTGCAAATCCCTAAGGTTTGTTTAGATATAAGTGGATTAACATCCCAACTCCATGTGATAAAAATGCATGCAAATCTTTATTCATCAAAGCTGCCCAGCTGAGGCCTTGTTTACTGACCTGGCAATCCTGGCACACCTGGTGGGCCAGTAAGTCCTGGTGGGCCTGGGTCACCTGGGAGCCCTTGATAACCCTTCTGTCCTGACAAACCAGGAACACCTCAAGGGAAAAAGATACATTTATTATTATTATTATTACTACTACTAATAATAAATTTATTATTATTATTATTATTACTACTACTACTGTATGTTTTCTTTTACCTTAAGAGATCAGATATAGCTATGGATGAATAAAAATCCAAATAGGTATTATTATTCAGTAAATATAATTCCTCCTAATTTAGCAAAGAAGAGTATCACAGAACACAATATTGGGTCTAGAAAGTTTAAAATTACTACAGAATATAAGTAAGTAGAGGAAAAAGTAACTACAACTAATGCCAATATACCTCATTCAGAGGGGCTGCCTTCTAGATGAGCAGACTCCATGCTAACCTCTGCATTCAGCCAGATTATTTATATACAAGTTCAATTACATTGCTACACCAAAATCACTTTGGGACTAATACACTATAAGAAAATGCAGGTCTTTCAGCAGACTTTTACAAATTCTATGTGGTTGTTATCCCATAGAATAACCTTGTGTTGCCCTGCTGACATAGTTAATCTTGGCTTTTACAGAAAAAGAAAAATAGTGTCGTAATATCCTACCTAGGCTTCAAAGAAGTTAATACAATAGATAAATTAGGGAAAAGCATTCTGGTTCTCTCTTGGGTAGAGTATTTTTCCTCTTTTCAAGACTAAATTAGAGCTCAAAGGAGACATCAGAACTCTTGGTGGGGGAGGAGGGGAAAGCCAGCAAAAGGGAGAGAGAACACAGACTTTAGTGGAGTGAGAAACTTCCAGGCTGCCAGCTTCCCAAGTAGAAACACACGCACACAGATGACATTTAGCTCAGAGGTGGTACAGAGATACGAAGGGAGAAGCTGGAGGTGCTGCATGAGCAGATGACCTGTTCAATTTCATCCTACAAGGCAAAGGCCCAGGGGCCTTTGAGACAGTAATCTCTCATCATCTCTCATCATGCTTACGAATAACACCAGAAGACTGAATTGTAATCCTGTTGAAAGCACCTTAGTGCTATTACAAAACTGCCATATGCCAAACAGTTAATGAGCAAGGACATTGCAAACTAACCATAAAGAAGAACTTGGTAATAAAACCCCTTTCAAAAAAGAAGCCTAAAATACATGAACTTTAAACCACATCTATATTCTGAGGGGTTTTTTTTCTGTTAGAAAGAATGAACAGTAATGGATTCAGTCACAGCTCACTATTATCTGCAGAGGACAAACCACCTCTCCAGACCCACATGCAAAGCTCTTTACCTGGAACACCTGGCTCGCCTTTTTCTCCTTTTGCTTCCAGCTGTTTGGGATCAAATTTTCCGGGCGGACCTGGCAGACCTGCTTCACCTTTGACGCCTTTCTGTCCCACCGGTCCAGGAGACCCTGGCGGACCAGGTAATCCACTACTACCTACAGTGGGTACAGACAACAAAAGGAAAAAAAATGTAATCCTTAAGGTAGGCTAATGTATTTGTAATGCTTTTTCTTACACGGGGAGTTCATGATTTATTCATGAAGTTGTAATTCACTGAATGATCAAGCAGTTTATGGAAGGTGCTCCACAGCATCTTTAGCCCTGGAACACAGCTGAGTGAGAGGAGTGCTTGGGGATGTCTGTCAGCTATGGGCAGCAGAGGAAGCAGCTGTGCCTGAGCCATGTCCAGAGCTCCCAGAGGCACACCATGCTGTGCCACCAGCACAGAGGGGCCACAACAGCTACAGCAGCTTTGGATTCACAGCTTCTTTGTTCTGAGGAGGTGAATGGGGTTTTCTTCTACCAAACTCTTTCAAAATTCATCTCCAGCAAGGGTGTTGGGAAAATGTAGAGAGAATAGTTTCTCTGTGATACTTATAGAGCTGATTCTGGATGACTCCATAACCCTAAGCTACTGATTTTCTTCTTTCTGCTGCTTTAAGCAGACTTCAAAACACACTTCAGAAATAATACCCTACTTCAATGCCGTCAACCCAAAGGAAATGTTTCTAAAACAGCTAACAATTCATGACATCAAATAAACAGAGTGACTGAATGCTACGGCTTAAAACTGCAAAGCAATTCTGATCATCAGCACTGTCAAAAGATGACAACTTAAGCAGGTCCCAGAAATGAAAACCTAGATGTTAGTAATACAAAACCTCTTTCAACACAGGACAGGGAAAACAGCACTCTGCATCCCTTTCAGGGGTGAATAAAACAAACATTACCTTTCAAGCCAGGCAGGCCATTTCTTCCAGGAGTTCCCGGAGGCCCCGGAGGACCAGGAGCTCCCATGACGCCCATCTCACCTTTGGCACCTAAATGCATTTAATCACCATTATCATTCTGAAAAAAACTCAAAACCTATCAGGTACCTGAAATTTGTTTCCCTGTATCTCTATGGTATTTATTAACCAGCACACGCATATAAAGCCTGTTTAAGGGAATTACAAGCACTCAGTTCTTGTATAGATCTAAATCAGATAAAACGACACTTGAAAATTGCAGCATGTTTTCCACAGTTAAGTCCTGAGAAGAAAACTTGCAGTGCTCTGTTATGGTAGAAAGGGTATTTATAACCTCCAAGAGGTTTAGTTCCTTTGTTTGAAACACAAATACTAGTTTGAAGCAAATTTGCATTTAGTGAAAAGCAAGAAGACAATTAAGTATACAAAAGATTCTAAAAGTAGTATATCACTACTATCCAAGACAGAGATTCTCAAAATTCATTTTTGATATTTCTATTTCAAAGGGCAAAACAGATGAGCTTAACTGAATAGTCTAACATTCAGAAGAAATTAATAGTTAAAATTAAGTATCATTTATAATTATTTTGTTCAATAAATTTAACTCTAAATTATAGCAGAGACTAGAAAAAAATCACAGAATAAATTAGAGAAGTATCATAATGATGATCAAAGCCATGTCTGAAAGTTATGAAATAGAATAATGTATAAATCAAGTTACAGGGAAGAGTGCAAAGGTGAGAAGGATTTTAAGGCAACAAATTTTGTTACTTTTTTTTTTAAAGTGGGAGATGTAATGGTTACACATATCCAACTTTAAATAGGTAGGATGAACACCTAAGCTCATTAAGCTGGCATGGCCAAGCATAAAGAGCTACCACCTGTAACTACAGTTTTGTCTTTGTCCACAGGCAAAATATATGAACTTACCTGGAAACCCAGGTATTCCATCTCTGCCAGGTGGCCCAGGTGAACCCTGAGGCCCTGGTAGACCAGGGGGTCCTGGATATCCTGGAGCTCCTCGATCACCTGGAGGACCAGGAACGTCGAAGCCTGGAGGACCTGGATCCCCTTTCTCCCCTGGAATGCCTTGCAACCCTAGACAATGTTGTTAAGACACAATCTTTTAGCAAAAAGTCAGGCAAGGTTGAGATCTGTTTGTCTGGGTGTAGTACTGTAGGAATAGTTTTAGTTACAATCCTTGCACTGATGAAAGCCCTGCAATTCTTCTAAATCAATTTATTTTTTAATGACTTCCGTGTGTTAGAAGGCCATATTCTCCTGAAGAGAAGCATTACTAAAATTTTATTAAGATGTAGCAAAGGCAATTCAAAGAAATCTCAAAAGAARAACAACAACTCTCTTCAACAACCCTTTAAGTCTGATTATTAAAAGAAAATGTCAAAATTGATTAGACTAGTTTGTATTTTATAATTAGGTATTCAGATTCTTGTACTTCCATAAATTATTCCATTTTCCTACGTTCTAAGATAACATTAGTTGAATATCTTTAAAGGCTAGCAAAATTTTGCACTGCATTGTATTTTCCCTGAATTAAAAATAGTAATTGTCAAAATATGCTTTGTTCAGTGTTAACGACACTGAGCTCGAGGCACTGCTGAAACAAGCAGACAGCTTGTTTCTCTCCAGTGCATCAGTGAAGATGCTCACACTGAAAATGTAGCTGACCAAAATGGATTAATCATAAACCTGAAGTTAAGAAAAGGCTTTGGTAAAGAGACCACAGTACCTGGGGGACCTGAGGTTCAAAAGCCAACGAGTTAGAGCTCATCAGGAAGTTGAGACAGGTAGCAGTAAGGAGTTGTAATAGTCGTTAAGTTAGGAAACAAAATAAAGCACATACAGATTAGAACAAAGACGAAAAAAATATCTATCTAAAGTTACTGAAAACAGATCTAAGTACAAAGAATTCAACACCAATGCAGTTAAGAAAAACTAGACTGCAAGGAAACTTGAAGATCTTTTTCAAAGTGCAGCCACCACTGTATTCAGAAGTACCAAACGGTGTGAGATATTTTCAAATACTGGTGGTACATTTTTAAAAATAAAATTATTTTTCCCTCTCTCCTTGTCTAGTATTCTCCACAAAAGTGGGGAACAAGCTCTTTCTGATATGTTTTTTACAAAACTCTCATTTCTAGATACTGGCTTGGAGCCCTTCTGAACACCAGAGTACACCCTAGCAATCAATTCTGTTAAATCCCTTCAAATAGGGATTTTCAAAAATGCTTCTTCCTTACTACACAAAAAAACCTTTAAACATTTTTCCCCACTCTTTTAGTTCTATTACACAAATTTACATTATTACAGCCACAAATAATGTATTGGCATAGTCTACTGAGATAATTGACACCACCACGCCAAAACCTCATAAATAACTCCAAGGCAGCAGTATTGCATTTCTGTAATGGTGACCCCCCTCTCGACTGCAAGAACAAGTTTAGGAGTGATGTCAGCACATGTTCTTTGCACACTGAAAAGGCAGTCTGAGTTTTTTTGACGGCATAAGCTGTAGTCTTCCATTTATTTAATGCTAAGCATGCTCTTCTCTCGCAGCAGCTTATCATTGCTTTAAAATGTGGTGTCATGTGCCTGGAGTGGCTTACTTTGCAGAGACAAAAACAGTACCAGATGATGGACAGGGAATACACATGCTCTGTGTTTAAGGGCTTTCTATCAGCAAGTGGAAAAAAAAAAAGAAAACATAATATATAGGACAAACTCCATGTCTAGAATGATAAAGATTTTTTTCAAATAGAAATTAATTCTAATTGAATTTCTGGTTCTCAAAAATGTAACCACATCATAATGAGCAATACGGACAACACAGTAAATTATAAAGGAATTTGTTACATATTCAAAAAAAGAAAAATGTTGAGCTACTGCAAACTACTTGAATAAATGGTGGTGCAGAGAAAGGAAATTCTGAACACGGAAATCTTTCCAAGAATTTTCCAAATTACCTGAAAAACTGAGCCCCAGAACCTTCACCCTAATGCTGCATAAAGGAACAGAATCAAAACAGCCTAGTAAAACACACAAGGGTGGGAGATGGGAATGCAAGGCATTCTGCAAAGAACAGAGACAGAGCAGTGCCAAGGGAAATAACAAGGATTTCTCAAGCAGGACTTTCAAGCATGCACCAGATTTCAGAGCCCCATGCTGTTAGTAGCCACAACGATTAGTCAGTACAGACATAAAGAGCAAAAAGAGAGGCATTTCAAATCCATCAACTCCAGTAATCATTGTGCATTTATCAACATTGGTATTTTGCAGAATAAATCAGTGATCACATGAAATCAAACTCTGGCTAGCACCAGAAAAGCTGTTACAGGAAGACAAAAGAACATGCATTGGGTGAAACATTCAAACCCACACTAATACATCCCACCYCTCACCCTGAATACAGGCTTGTGTTGGCCTTCTGTCTCAGTTTAGTCTCCAGTGCAGCTCAGGACCCTACAGCCAGCACAGCAAGCCAGGCACAGGACCCACCACTGCCTCAGGGAACCCCTGTGTGCCTTGTCCAGACCCTTTCTGTTCCTAGCTCTCAATACCGGGCACATTCCAGGCTTGCTGGTGCACTGACCACACATTCCTTGCCCCACTTGGAAGGAACAGATTTAAACATGACCCACACGTTTTGCATGTGAGTAGAACTCAAGCTCCATGGGTCTACTTAGACAAGTGCTCATCTACCTTCAAGTTCAGCACTTTGCTGCATCTCAGCTCACAGTTCATAAAGATCTGAATATGACCAACCAATCCATAATCCATGGTCTTACAGCCGGCCATGAATTTGTCAGCATGCATTGCAAACAATGCCAAGCCCAGTGCTGGCACACAAACACATTCAAATAATGCAGCTCACAAACATGCAATGCAAACATTCTACAGGTATGGCAGGAACTGGATGAGTTTGGAAGGGCTTTGGTGCAAGGCATGCTCAAGTCCACAGAAAGTGTTCTCACTGTGGTGACTGCCACATATTTGCAACATCAAGAGCTGGTGCACAGCAAGCCCATTCACTGAATGAAAGGGAAAAGGAATTTCCCTGAACAAAGTTTGTRAATAGAATGATGTGCATGCATGCACATGTACCCTTCTGTGCAGGGATGGAACAAGTTCATATCTTCTTTAATCACCAGTCATTTTAGACAAAAGGCAACCAAACTCCCTTCAGAGATATATTCCTAATTATCACTATCCTTCGATCCTACTTTGTCAATCTAATTTAAACCTATCAGGACTCATAAAACTTGTTGGTTTTGCAGAAAACAAAACTGTATGAGGGAATCAGAAATCCAAGAACTCAGAGATTTCTGTACAAAGAATTCTAAATCTCTTTTCTAGGTGTGTTTATAACAAGATTAATGTGCATGACTTCTTTAATGAACAGGCTTTTGTTAAAACAGTATCACATCACTACTTGGAGAACATTTTCTCCTCTACAAAATAATGAACAAGCTAGTTTGGAATACTCATGATTTCTTCCTTTCCACATTAACTTAAATTGTGCTTCAGCTTCCATTTAAGAAAAAGAAAAAAGTGCCTAGCCATGTCATAGAGAACCTGAATTACTACCTTGATTCTGCACTCACTAAGTAAGTAGAGGGAACAGAAACAGCATTGTATGGGGGATTGAGTTTGCTTTTTTCCCAAACCAGAATTGAATTTTCTAGATAAAAATGTAAAAAAGTTATTTAAAAATACCTCTCACCCAGTGAATTTGGAATACAGTTTGCTAAGCTAGAAAACCACTTTGGAATTTAAGAACTACCTTGCTATTTTTGAAAGCAGTGTAACGATAGCACAATACAGGCAGCTTGAGGCAGCTTTCCTCCTTTTCTGTATCCCAATACCTCTGCACTAACATTGTGCTCCCTTGTGTCTTGTCCTGAAGAGTATAAACTCTTAGCATAAACTCCTTCACAGAGATTTCGGCACTGTCTGTGCACAACACTCTACAGAATTTCTGTTGAGACTCCAAACCTTCTCCAAAGTGGGCTTTTACACCCCTGAGACCTCTGTAAGTTCTGCAAATGGCAGGGCTGAATGTAACTCCACTTCTGATTTCAGTAAAAATCATCACGTACCAAGTTTTGCCCACCTGACTGGCAAAATAGCCAAGCTAATAGATGTAATAGACATCTGTCTTCTCTTGCCTATCTGTTTAGGAGGACCTTCAGCATCTCGTGTACCTGCCTGTGTACTCCAGAAACAACCTAAGGGTACCACTTATACAAGTTTTACCTGGGGGGCCAACAGGACCTGGGGGTCCTGGAGATCCGGGAGGACCTTGACCACCAATGCCAGGGATGCCTGGTGGGCCTGGGAGTCCTGGCGGTCCACTTGGTCCAGGGTCACCTAAAAGAACACTCTTGTTAAATACTGAAATTAGTTCACAGACATTTGCTTTCAGAGCAGAGTGCCTGCACATTGTACCTGAAATCTCATCTTTGCATGCAAACAAACATCGATCTGACAGAGGAAAAAAACCCACACTCCAGAGGCTATTTCTGAAAGCCAGCGATTCGTTCTCACTCAGTGTGGAATGCATGCAGTTTATGTTTGCAGGCTGCACACACATATTGCACCATCATCAACATCAAACTCAACAGGGGCTCTCCAGCAAACCACGCACGCTAGGCAGGTCAGTGCAGACCATGGTCAAGAGCAGGAATAAATGAATTGCTAACTCTGCATGTGGAAGCACAGTGCATCTAAATCACAATTATTCTATTGAAGTTTTACCCCCACATAAATGTGATTTGTCTTTGGAATACAGACTTTCAGGTAGTGACCCACAGACTGGTATTTACTCCCTTGCCTGCCTTTTGGGAACACAATCTTCCATTTACACAGGTGTGTCTGCTTTGGAAAAATTGATCCTGAAGCAAATGCTCTACAGTCAGCACTGGTTGTATTTAACTGCCATATGCCTCCCAGCACAGCTACATGTTTAAAAGTTCAATAGGGACCAGAAAAGGGGAAGAGTTTTCCATACCTTTGGGCCCTGGAGTTCCATCAAAGCCTGCTCGGCCTGGGAGACCAGGGTTTCCTGGGAAGCCAGGATCACCTTTAGGTCCTTGGACTCCTTTTATGCCTGGGGGCCCTGGGGGTCCAGGTGGTCCCGGAACTCCAAGTCCACGATCCCCCTATAACAAATTTAAGAAAAAATTAAAAGGGGGTTTTCTAAGTTTAGCCTCTCCTAAAAATGTCACTTAAAAGTAGCAAAGAAAAAATGCCCACCATTTTAGAGTTCAATTTCTATTTTACTACCAAAATGTCAAGTAGATAATTTTACTCTTCCACCATCAAAAGCTAAGAACAAGAGGTGAAATCCTCCTCACCATCTTCCCACTGACACAGAAAAACCTCTAAGGAAAGGAAGCTTTATCATAAAGACACACACAGACCTTCTGTCCTGGGAAACCAGGTGGTCCAGGGGGTCCATCTAGACCAGGGCGACCTGGAGTTCCTGGAGCTCCGGGGGGGCCTGGAGTCCCTGGGAAACCTACACGACATGAAGATTAGGGCAGCAGAAAGGACACCAGAGAGCATTAGAAGAACTCTTCCAGCCATGCCTAAGGCCCATGAAAAGAGGTTCTGTGCTAGCCCAAGCATACTTGAGGGGCACCTGTTGGGCTGAGGTAACTTGTGAGCATTCAGTCTTTGCCACAGAGGGTCTCTGGGACTCTCAGAGGGGGCACTCCCCATGCTGTGAGCTTTTACAAAAATCACAAACAGTTCACATCAGAAACATTAAGATCTTGAGGCAGCATTTGGAGATCATTTATTGATTCAAGCTCATTTCCCAAAGTTTCACCCATTCACTTTAGTGTCCTTGGTTTACTGAAGAATGTAAGCTACTGAGAAGGAACAGGACAGTGAACAGAGGAAAAAGAGCTCAGCAGTTTATTCCCCCAATATTTCGGAAACTATTATAAAGATGTATAAATTTAAGACAAACATTTTTTAAAGGATTCTAGAGACAGAAATCAACTCACTGGAAGAAAGTGAAGAGATACCAGCCCCCTGACCCCTCTTCCAGCCAGTACCAATACAGTAACATGGCAGTAAACATACCTTTTGGGCCTGGTGGACCTGGAAGTCCAATGCCAGGAATACCTGGCTCCCCCTTTGCACCTGGGATGCCTGGTAAACCACGCTGACCTGGCTGACCAGGATCCCCTGTAAAAAGAAGAACATCAACATAGTTATCCAGAATCAGCCAGAATAAAAAGCTCTTGGAATTCCCTGGATATCTAGCTGCTGCTTTACCTGGAAGACCTGGATCACCATTTCTTCCTGGAGGACCAGGAGGGCCAGGAACTCCTGGTTCTGTAATTGTCTGGCCAGGGTCACCTTTTGGACCTAAGACCAAAATGTAGAAATATGAATCACTCAGTAGGAGTTTCTTTTCTATTTTCCTTTTAGCAGAAAAGGATGCCAGACCCATCCCAAGCATACAAAGAACTCAGACACCGGCAACATTTCATTCAATAGGTTCTCCAGTCCCAAGCCCCACACAGCACGTAGAAGCTCAGAAGCACCGTTCAATGTTAAGACAGTTTTCTTGAAATGTTATTTTTTAATAGCTTCATCCTAGGTACCATCAYGTGAATAGTATTTTCCATAGCTGACACCAGCACAACTTGATTAGGATCTGTGTAGTTGACAAGAAAGTAACAAAAGCAAACTTGTTCAGAGCAACCCCTTTTTTTCCAAACCTGTTGAAGCTGCAGTATGGTTAAGCATACAATGGTAGTTACAATGCCTTTCCACTGCAGTCAGTGGGGAAGGAGAAGCTTCTCTAGAGGTCAGAGCTAAAGGTGAGGCACGTGCCTGAAGTGACATAGCACAAATGCTGCTCTCTCTGTGGTTCTGTGAGGACCCTCAGTAAGGGAACACACAAATATCAGATCTTAAAATGCCACTGGGAAAAGCTTAAAAGCAGCATTATGTTCTGAGAACTACCTGGAGAAAAAAGGGCAAAGCTTGATTTTGCAGCATTTGCTCAATAGCATACAGAGACCAACTCACCAGGAATGCCAGGAGGCCCTGGACGGCCGGATACACCTTGGATGCCCTTTTCACCAGGTGAGCCTTGTGGACCAAAACCGGGAGGTCCAGGAAGCCCTTTTTCTCCAGGAAGACCTGGTATTCCTGGATCACCTGGAATACCCATTTCTCCTTTGAATGCAACACTGCCCTGAAAAAAGAAAGAGCAGGATGGGAAAGATCATGTATTTATTACCAAAGGAATAAAGCGTTTCATTGCTTCTGTTTTGAAACTCTTTGGCAGTTTCCATCCTTCCAGCTCTCATTAGCTTATATCTGACTAGCATGTTAGAGCAGGCCTAAATTTGGCTACTTAGTTCTTCCCACTACATAGGTGAAATATCAACAATGGCAGAAGGGACCCTCTGCCACTGCCCAAGAGAAGTCTCAGCTTATTTCTAGAGCACTGGCAGATTCAGGAGGTACCTCAGTGTACCATCACTAGATTGGCATCTGCTGAAGAGAATAACTGCCTTATTACATACAGAAAAAGAGCATTTGCCAGTTCGCTTATCTGCACTACATCAAATGCATGCAGGACTTCCCAAAATATCCATCCAATCAAAGACAGCATAAAATGGAACTCACAGGTTCCCCCTTAGGGCCAGGCAAACCTGGCAGTCCATCTCGTCCAGGAGTACCATCTATGCCAGGAAGACCTGGAGGTCCTGGAAAGCCAGGGTCTCCTTTGTCACCTTTCATTCTTGGAGAAGTCAGGACATCCCCAGGGTCTCCTTTAGGACCAGGTCTGCCAGGAGCACCTGGTGTGCCTGGGAAGCCCTGAGGGAAAAAAAAAAAAAGAAAAACGGCAGTTTAGTTTTTCTTTCACTTTCCTCTCTGTTTGGAACAATATAAGAATCATGCATTCAAGGTAGTTATGGACAACAAAATACACATTAGACAAGAAATTATATCTATTGCTTACAGATCTACCAACCATGCAAGACAAATGAGATGCTATTTTCCCACCAGAACGTAACACCACCACTTACTGGTGGCCCTACAAGGCCAGTTAATCCAGGAAGCCCCTTTTCACCTTTTGGTCCAGGAAAACCAGGAGAACCTGAATAGTGCAGAAAAATATAAAAGAAAAACATAAATCTGGAGAGGCTGCAATATCAAGCATGCTGTTTCATAGATAATAGCTAAGTTGTTTTAAAACCAGGCAAAGTTTACTCTGTGTTTTTTTGAGAGTTTGATTTTATTTGAGCAGAACAAAATTTGCAACTCTAAATTAAATCAGTAGTGTCAAAAAACATCATGCTTTTAAAAAGCTCCAGCTCCTCTATTATTCCAGAAATAGCAGAAGTTAATTTTTCTCTCTCAGTTAAATCTACAGCAGACCCTAAACCTTCAATATGCAGAATGCTTTCAAGGCTGTATTTGAACAGAGAAATATTTTTGAAAGATCAGATTTTCAAAAATTGAGTGGTTGTTTTACACGTGCCCCGCCTGTTTCTTCCCAACACTCCCCAGCTGTGCAAAATACAACATATACCTACCATGGAGCTGGCAGCTGTGCATCTGAATTTGTACACAATACACAGACATATTGTTACCATTATACACAGATACCCCGAAAGAAAAGTGACTGTGGAATATATTAAGCAAATTAGTGAAGACACCAGCCTTACCTGGACTACCTGGAGGTCCTGGTGGTCCTCTCTCCCCAGGGGGCCCAGTTATTCCAGTTCCTATGCAGTTGAAGCATGTGTCTCCTTGATCACCTAAAAAGATTTGCATTGAAAAAGCACCTTGAGCATTAGGTTTTAGAAAACATTGGAAGAATTCAGCACAACAGCAATTGTTTTCTTGCTACTGATCTATAATACCAGGTCCAAAGTGGCTATTTTAAATAATTATTGCTTAAATATTAAAAGCCTTCCCCCATGAAAGCCAAACTGAAGCTTTTTGATGGCTAGGAGTCAGACAGCCAATATCAGACATGACTAGAATTTATGATAGTGCAAAGTAAAAAAAATGCTTTCAATAATAGAAAATAAAAACACGGACTTTTTTTTTCCTCAGCACAAGTGTCTTCTAAAGTAGGTATTTGACACTAACTACTCTAACTCTAAACCACATATATCAAAATACCAAACTTAACTAAAGTACAAGAGGACAAAATAAATACTGGGAATGTTTCATTGATTGGACAATAGACTAAAAGTATTTAATTAAAAAAAAATAACAGTTTCAAGAAGCTTAGGAATTGCCTTCGCATACAGACTTTTCTGATATTCATCAGTGTAATATTTGAGCATTTTTTTTTAGGTTAATGAATTAATCCCTACAATTTCCATAAGAAAAAATAGTTGTGTTTGAAATGAGTACAAAATTAAGTGAGATGTCTAAAATCATTTATGATGTCCATGGTTGAGCTAGGAAAAGATTCTCACTTACCCATATCAGCATCCTCATGCAAGGTTGTCTTTTTGGAAACAAGGATACATATTAAATATGACTTTCTTTTGCTTACCAAACAAACAAACTCACTGCAGATTGACCAACTCAAATTAGGAATCTTGTATTTATAACTTCAATGCTGCTATCCATAAAAAAAGGTCAAGTTTATTCATGAAGTATAAAACATTTTCACACAGACTTGGCCAGTGCTATTACAAAGCACTCAGTTTCTATCTACCTGGGAGGTACTCAGAAGCCTCAAGTTCTGTTTTACTTTATTCATGATCTGTGCTAGGCCCTGGCATTGGTTGTACCCTCAGTCACTCTGAGACTCCCRTGCTTTAACATTAGATGAAGGAGTATCCTACACCCAAAGAAAATAGTTTTCTTACTCAGAGACATAAAATATCTGCACTCAGCCCTACTGGGAAGAGACACTATTAATCCTTATTTAATGCAGATATTACATTTTTTAACACGCTTAAAAAAAAAAAAGAACAAAAAAAAGATAGCCATGACACTGCACCTTTTTGGCCTCTCTCCCCTGTAAAGCCTTGTTGTCCTGGAATTCCTGGAGGACCTGGTGGCCCCTGCTCACATAACTCTTCACCTAAGGAGAATCAGGAAAGGTTTAATGATCTATTTGTGTTAAACTGACAGCAGCACCAAATACACGTATTCAGTACAAAAATGTAGTTCCCAGTACTTGTGTGGATTTTCTAATATACCCCCATAATCACAGACCAAACATTTTGGCAATTCAGAGAGAGGACTGCTGGTAAAAACCCACACACGTCATTCAGTCTCAAAAGGAAACAGTGATATTTACACAACCATTATCAGTTGTTCACAACCTCAACTATCTCCCACTACTTCCCACAGCCTACACACTTCTATCTCTACACTACACTCTGATATTCAGCCTCAGATCATAAAAACAAGCCTATGAATCATCATCAGAGCGAGGGTACTTCTGATGCCAATGTCAACTAGACATAAATTCCTCCCTGAAGCATGTTAGCCCCTCTCCACTACAGCTTTCCAGTTCTCATATTCCGTTTGCCATTGCCTACTCCCCTTGTACTGAAAAAGGAGCTACGAGCTTTCATCCAAAGTGTCCACTCCTGAGCTATTTTCATGTGGTCTACACACTAGAATATTTATGAAATGAAACAGGAATGCTGYGAAAAATTACACTTTTGACTTCCCTGCTATCACAACTCTTAATAGGGAACAACCTCTCCAAGCATTTATTAGATCATATCATGAAACCTGAACTTACTCAAGCCAGAGTCAAAGTGGTTACATCCTGCTTTATGCACAAATTTTTGTGTAACTGTCATTAGTTGAATTAGATAGGATGTAGCATAAACTGGAAATACATTGAATTTTGTACATCYGGGCCAAATGTGCTAGACCCTGGAGAAGTGTCATGATTGTGTGAGCTGGCACAAAGGTCCCTCTAGTCTGACGAGATTCTTCTCCTCCAGTCAAGCTGAGGCTCACACAAGTTCACAGCAGGGCTCACTTGAGGTAGGAAAGAGGCAGGATAAAGCCAGACTGCAATTGACACCACTGAATTCCCAAATTCTGTAACTGTCCTTAAGGCTAAAATTCTCCTGCAGATATCCTGATTTGCTAAGGAAGCAACTTTGAGAATATATACGAATAGAATCTCATAGACTTCAGCTGCTGATAAACTACATCTTTGGAGGCAGAATTAAAAAACCAAACAAACAAACCACAGAAACCCAAACCTAAACAAATGTCAAAGCTGTTTAGTCTCTTCTACTTGCTCTCCATGTAATCATCACTTACCAGGAGGAACAGACGGTGCAGGTGGCCCTGGGGGACCTGGTGGTCCTGGAGGTCCTCGTGGTCCCTCAATTCCTGGTTGTCCAGGAATAGAAACCCCTGGTAAACCTGGATCTCCCTTCTGTCCTCTCTCACCAGGTAAGCCAGGTGGGCCAGGAGGTCCAACAGTAGTGATCCCTAAGATGGGAAGAACTTAGTTCCTTGCTAGCTCAAAGGTTTACATCACATTTTTGCAAGGATGACAGTCATACACATTTTAAATTTTCAGATACGTTTGTTTGAAAAATCGACCTGAGACTCAACAACTCAGTTTATGAAGGAAAAAAAAATAAAACAGGTCTAATGAAAGGAAGTATTGATGGGAAATAGAACATATACAAGCTGTAACATTAGGATCCTAATGTTCCTCTCTGTGCATGTATAAGGCACATACAGCTGTCACTGCTCACTCCCACTGCAGACTCAGATCATCTCCTACCAGACTTCTGCTACACAAAACTTTCTCTCCGTAATGCAATGGATAATGTACGTTATAGGCAAGTGACATGAGATAAATTACCCCTAGGAGCATTAAACTACTATCTGATCAGCATCCTCAGTTCACTATAGCAAGGGCAAAGAMTGCTGAGAATTCCTCACATTATCCCCGTAAGTTCAAGACTACCCTTCAAGCTCAAAGGTAGCTCTAAATAGTTCTGCCTTCATTTTCTGTTCAGTCCTTCTGTCAAAAAGAGTGTGAACAGACTGTGAAGTCAAATATCCAATCATACATTTAAACATACAACTTAATTTAAAGCTTGCACTCCTACCTGGAGATCCTGGCAAGCCAGGTGGGCCTGGCCTACCAGAGAATCCACGCTCCCCTTTGGCTCCTGGAAGTCCTGGCAATCCTTTGCTACCTTTTGGTCCCACTGTTGCATCAATACCTGGTCTTGGAACAACCTGCAAATGTTTCATGTTCATGTGAAACAACTTGCCAAGAAAAGAGTCATTAGAATGGTAAAGAGATATGAGGGAGGGATGGTTCAACGTGCTTAGAACCTTATACCAGTGACAGGATGCTTTCCCCACTCCACTGAATTACCAGGGAAAATTCCAGTAAAGAGCACTTCCCAATAGGAAACTGTTTGGCTGCCAAGCCAACGTAGCTACACAACAGGCTTCAGTGAGGCTGACTCAGTTCTGCTGGTCTGAGGTTATAGTCTAGCCTGTGCTTGTAACCTAGCAAATCTCAGAGCACAGAATTGATCTTGAAAGAAGGAAATGATTGTTTCTGTTAGTGAATATATGAAATTTTATTGGTGCTGTTGTTGTTGTACCCAGAGATAGGACTCAGTCAGCCAAGAACTACAACGAAACAACGCTGACAACCAAACGTAGAAAAAACCAGAGGATCAGCAACTTACAATTCCAGGAGGACCAGGGGGACCCATGTCACCTTTTTCACCCTACCAATGAAATTAAGAGCATTTTTGATACTGTGCAGCAGTACATAAACAAGTTATTGCAAATATTCCTCAACACTGTCATAGCATAGGCAATGCAATTAGTACTCAGGTAGAACTGAACTCCATGATAGCAAATTTTCAATCTATTATAGCAATAATGACAAAAATCTTGGCATACCTTTTCACCATCTCTTCCTGGAGCACCGTTTAACCCAGGCCCACCAGGTAAACCCTTCAAGAAAAGGGAAATGTAATCACATTCAGATCATCTCCATATCAGAAGAAAAGCTTATAAAGAGTTTGCTTAGATTAAAAATGTATGAGTTACTCACATCCCTACCAGGCTGACCAGGCTCTCCATCTTTGCCAGGCTTTCCCTTGAAAGACAAATATGCATTGAAATAAAACGCTTCAGTGGTAAAGAATTCTTATGGAAATTGTGTTACTTATTTTTCAATAAACCGAACTGTCTCTAGAATTCAGTCCTTGGGACAAATACATCAAAGACATCAACCAAGTATAATCAATGGAGTTACCTAAACTGAGGTTTCCAGTTCGAAAACCAAAGCACAAAACCATGACAAGGGTCAGAGAAATGTTGTGTGAATACAGCACAAAATGATCTATCTGTTTGAATACATAGACTGACATTTTTACGAGTATATCTGAAATGGCTTTGAGCCACACAATCAAATGCAGCCCTGAAATGCAACTTTAAAGTAACTTAATAGCAAAACTGCACTTTAAGTATGCAACATGCCCAAATTCAGAGTAATAAAACCAAACAAAAATCTTGGTAAACAAGCTTTTGGCAAAAGGCATCTGACATATCCCCTTACGACTTTTATTCTTTCAGATCTTTACAGATTTATGTGGTTCCCATTTACTTTTGCAGAGAGAAGCAACAATTCAAAACCCACTCAAAATATAATGAGACTTTTGGCTTGGTAAATCTGCTTGTTATGTTCCCTAAAAGAGACAAATCAAAGCCCTTCTATAAATCTCAGCAACTAAGAACGATTTTATCTAGAATACCAAACATTTGTTTCCACTATATTTATTTCCTATTGAAATTGGAAAACCTACTACCAACATGCTTCTAAACAGTGTTTATATATTCTCCAATTAACCTGAGCAGGACTTGTGTCTTGATTTCCAAAGGGGCACATTTTGTTGATGAAACTATGCATTCAGAAGCTGTGGAAGTGAAGATACAGAATGCTTAGAGCTGGTAACAACCTCTCTTTTCTTTGCTGGTCCAGCCCATGTTATTTTCATCGTTAGCACTTCTATGATCTTCCTCAGCTTTTCTGAGCTGTGATATCCAAGTACATTTAAATTCCAGGATTGATTTGAGTCTAGTCAGGAACAAAGTGACTCCTGCTACCCTTAGATGCAGCTATCCTGACTTGTGCCCTCCCCAGATAGCACATAAATTGAGACAGTCTTCTGGGAAGTGACAACTTCACAGTGTTCAGAGACGTGGTTTTGTGACTCGCCTCACAAGTAAACCCACCAGGAATGAGTTTACATAGACCAGCTTATATATATACACCAATCTCATGCTGCTTGGCAACCCAGTACATAGCAAACTGAATGAAGACCCTTTCTAAAAGGAAACAGAAAACTGCTGCTTCAGACAAGCAACAACTTTGAAGGTTTTCACATGTTAACCAGATAATATAATTCAAACTATTCTCTCCTGCCTCCCAAACTAAGACCTACATGTAGATAATTCTCTCAGAAAGCACTGAGAGCGCCATAGCTAGAAGCCCTTTCATGACCCCTGTGTGTCATCTACCAGTTTGCCAGGTTACAAGGAAAAAAAAAGTAGTCTCTTACCCAGAGGCTGATGGCCCCACCAGAATTCAACATTTGTTTAATTCTCAAAGATAACACTGAATGGAAAGATAAATGTTTGGTTAAACAGACTACTTACTCTTTTGCCTGGTTCTCCTTGCTCACCTTTTTCACCTTTTACGCCACCGGGAAGACCCTGGACACACAAATGTCATCTTAAACTAAGCTCACAAGCCAGAGCAGAATGAAGTTCTGATACAGATGCAACAAAATAGAACTAAGAGAGTTCTACTCACAGGAGGGCCTTGTGGCCCAGGAAGTCCTGGTGGGCCTGGATCACCTGGAATACCCTGTCAAGCATGAGCAAAGAAAAAGAGGTTTAAAGCCTCCATCACTCCCTAACAGCTCAGTTGACTTTTTTCTTAAATGGAGTATTTTTTTTGCTGTCCTTTAGATTTCCAAGATCATATGTATTCTTTCTTTGTGTGGAATTTCAAGCGCATTATAAATTTTATGAACTGCTCATCCTGTTTATTTAGATGATTCACTCCACCAAAACACAACTGCCTCCTGCGTGCACTGCAGCAGCTGGTTTGGTGGCCTGCAGCTGCTATACAATAATAAAGAGAAGAAAGAAAAAAAGGAAGAAAGAACAAACAAATGCCATCCTGCTGAAATTACTGAGCAACAATCATTAGATTACTGGTAATTGCTGATGCTGAGAGGCCATCAGGATCAAAGCATGTTTGTCAGGTAAGTGTCACAGGATCACTGTGTTAAAAAGTTCTCGTTTCTATTTTGTCTTGTTACCCCTTTGTGCAAGTTACTAAATCTTTTCACCATTAACCTAAAGGAAAGTTACAGGCTATTGAATCCACAAAACGTTTCTTTGCAGTTTCTATTACTTTCTTGGAGTTTTCCCAGACTTTTACAAGCCCATCTACACACTTGATTTTAGTCAGAGATCACAGGTAGAGGCACACAGCAGAACTTCATGTGCRTTTCACAGAAAAAGTAACTGTGATGTTGACATTTTTTACTGATTATGTACTACCAAGCATAAACTTTGTTGAAATAAAAACAAGCTTGCAAACTTTGAAATCACTGTAAATGTTGGTCAAAGGCAATGCACTCAGAATGCTTATAATTCTTGGGGCTTTAAAAGGAATGAAGGTAGAATGGTTTTACTTTGCACATTTACATAAATTATTGCCAGTATAATTAGTCCATCAGGGGTCCCTAATGACAGAGGTAAACTACTCTGACCCCAATAAAATGAGATGAATTTTTGCTTCAACGACAGTGTGGTCAAAATGTCACCTTGTGTTTTCTTAGAATTATAAAGACATACAATGTTGCTCTTTACTTTCTGTCCTACCACCCAGCAACAGACAAAAAAAACAGAGACTGAGACCTCTCTAGGATGACTGTGCACTGCAAATACACACCAGGGCATAGTTCTAGTTAACGCCTTAGTGGTGGTGCTTAATGTTCTCCTGAAAGGAAGGGTAACAAATGGTTTTGTTTAAGATGAAGGGCAGAAATTGTCCTACACCCCGCTAAAATAAAATACTGCTGTGTACTAAAACTTTCTTCTCTGACATGTTTCCCAAGATAAAAAGATGGAAAGGAAGAAACTGATTCAAATACAGATGGAGAAAACTAATAATTTAAAGTTCAGTTACTACAGTGACATTTGCAAAATAATCAGGGCATAAAAATAATCACTCACCACTTTTGCCTCAAAATATCTACCTCAACTCTTCTATTACTGAGGGTGGTATTTGAGAATATCACAAAAACTTCAAAGAAAATGGGACATCCGGGCACCCATGATCCTGCTGGTTCTGCTCAGACTGTCTATGACTGGCACCCAGAATTAAACAGTACTGCGAAATGTTCCCCAGTGAAAAAGAGAGAGAAAAAAACCATAGTAACTTTGAAAATGGTAACTCTCCCAAAGACCTTCTGGTATTTATGAGTAGGGAAGGATCCATACAAATCAAACCAGCAGTTTGAGCTTACTGTAACAATATGACTGATATTTACTTTTGAGAGGCCAGAAACAGGGAAGGCACTTTATTCAGACCACAAGGAACAAAGATCTTGGGGTATCACTTATAACAAAAAAAAAAAAAAAAAGGAACTGAATTAAAATTTTGCAAGACTTCTTCACAATGGATGACAACTGGTTAATTAGTGGGAATCTGAATCCCCAGACTGCTTTGAAAATTACAAGGCTGGGTGTTCCAAGGAATGGGAATATTTTAACTGCTTTTAATGTTACTGTGAACTGCCTTTAAGAGAATTTCTTTAGAATAGTTATTTTACTAAGGGAAGTAACTGAACTAATGTGACTGGCATGTTTTCTATTAAAGGAAAAGTACTCAGGCCTGGAATATTCAGTACTCTGAGAAAAAAAACTCTGCAGTAAGCAGGATGTGAGCATACATGAGCCAAACCAACAGAGGCTGCAGCTTGATCACACGCTCACTGTAGATGGATGTAGTGTCCCACTCACCTGATCTCCTTTCTGAAACTCAATGTCATTTGGTCTTTTCTGTTCTCCAATTTGTCCTGGTGGCCCCGGAGGTCCCTGAAGACCTTGTTCGCCCTAATGTGCAAGAAGATGCAGTTTGTTACAGGCAATACAAGCCAAAATTGCAAGTGTAAGTATTTTGTAAGTAATAAGCAAAAATATCATCATGATCACCTACTCACTTTTTCACCTTTGGGTCCTTGGAAATTCAAACCCATATTACCCTGCAAGAAGTATAACTTATCAGCCCTTAGAAGTCACAAATAAACAGAAAGAAAACAGTCCACCACCACCATCAATGAGGGAAAGACAATACCTTGGGTCCTGGCAGCCCTGGTGGACCAGGAGGTCCCTATTAAAAAAGGAAACCAAAAAATATGTCACTCACAAGCACTTTACATGCCTCTTGTGGAAAAAAACCTCCCACAACAATGTTGCAACTTTGATTGCTGTGCATTATCCCCATGTTGACAAGGCACCTTGCCTTCCTTTGAAAACTTTCTCATGCTATTCGACTTCACAAATGTGTAAGAAACTCGTTCTTCCCTTAAGTGAGCAAGTAAAATGAAATTAAGCAGTCAGGAATTAAACATCCTAGTCTAAATAAGCTAAATCTTGTCCCTCAGGTTTCACACAAATAAGAAGCCTGCACAAAGATTCAGCACAATTTARAGCGAAAAGATGTCTGGGAACAGGCTGTTTCAAAAGTATCTTATTTAAACGTGCACAGTAACAGCTCCAGGGTGAACTGAATGCATGGTTGCTGCTGTCTTCACACCAAGTCCTGACTACCATGATCTCTGGACTTTACTGACCTATCTCTGAGAACATGAAACAAGAAGTAACTATCCCATTTAAGGCTTTATGAGTAACAGGTTAAACAAATTTACCGTCAAACCTGGGGGCCCTGGAGGGCCAATTGGACCTGGTATTCCCACGGAACCGGGTGGGCCCTGTTGAGAAAGGGGAGGAGGCCATGAGAGGCACCTTTTTATTAAGAAAAAACCCAGTGAGACCTTCAAGCTCAAAAAACCCCGACAACTGGCACCCCATACATGTCAAATCAATGTAGCTGACCACCAACCTACCAATCTGTCCTTGTGGAAGGGCCTAAAGGAGTGTACATCATGTTAGGTGAGTTCTGCTCTCAACATCAATGCATCTCTTTGGCTGGGATAAGGGAATGCTTTTTTGTTTGTTTTGAACTACTTTTGCGCTTTCTTTCTCTTCATGCACTGAGAGAGAACAACAAAACACTTTGTATTTGTGATTCCTCCCAGCCAGAAACAGACAATAGGGAAGCACAGATCAGAGGACCAGAAATGCTAACAGGCTCAGTCTGGTCAGAATAGCCTGGGGCTTGCCTCTCTGTACCAGGAAATGGGAGTCTGGCTCCTGTCCAGTTCAGGCCGATAGACTCATTTTCGGCTCCCCTTGTTCTTCCACTAAAGCAATGAATGGCTCAGTGGGGAAGCACAGGGCCTGGAGTCACTAGCTGTTTTCACAGAGCACTGCTGGGAGAGCAGAAACACTGTTCAGGAGGTGCAACATGAGGAGACCAGCTGAGGCATTACCCTCTCCTTCCAGCCATCTAAAACAGCAGCTACAGCCCAGAAAGCCAGATGTGACTTTAACTCAGGGTGAAAAAGGGAATCCAGAACTGATACAAAGAATGTCTGCCAAGGGGGAAGAGGCAGGGAAAGCAGAGAAGCAAGTCAGTAACTGAGTAGTGCTGTCTGCTGGATACCACCTTCCTGACCAGGGGACCTTTCTGGCCTCTGTGGGTCACCCCATCAAGAGCAATATGGAATCACACACTTTCCCTCAAGCCATAAATCAGAGGTACATTAAATATGAGCCCTGCATCTCCAAGAAAACATATGGATCCCCTAGCACCAAATCTGCCAATTGTACCCTAATGAAAACACTTTTCATGTTACCTTTCTGTCAGAACACAACCTAATAGTACTTTCTGCAACTTACAGGTATCCCTGGAAGACCTGGAAATCCTGGGTCCCCTTTCTGTCCTGGCAGCAAGGATGTAATTATTTCACCTGGTTCACCCTAGAAGAAAAACAGTTGACTTTAACAACACATTTTACAATTCCTTGTCACCATTCTGACTCCAAAGGGCACACAGTGGCTCCTAAGACTCTAAGAGACTACGAGCTATGCTACACCCTAGCAGTACACTTTAATACAAGTACTAGATTCTCTACAAATAGCTCTTTTTAGGAGAGATGAAGATTCTAAATGGCTAAACTAACAACTATTACAAGGTTTATTTTGTACAAAGATACCAGCATTGATTTAAATTCCAAAAGATTAGGGGACTGAACCACAAATTCTTCACAAAAGAAACATTCCAGCTCCACGTGAAAGCAGGGGATAGGACACAACACAAAAAGGCTCATTCAGCTTTTTCCAATGTCCCAGCTCATGAGATTACTGCTGAGTGAGCTGTTACAACAGTTATGCTTTGTGGTCTATATCGAAGCAGTTGCTTATTGATTTCAGGGAATATCTTTTTTTTAAAATATATATGTTCTGATGAGACCGTCCTTTAAAATCTTGAAAACAATTGGGAAGGAGTTAAGAAAAACAATTTAGCTTAATAGTCACAATTTTCCAGTATCAGTGTTATGCTGTCCTCTCAGGAGTTTCATAGTATAATTCCGTGGATCAAGCTTCTTTTTAAATAGATTTGAATCAAAACTGATGTTTTAGCCCAAGCTCAAATCAGTCAAGGGTACAACAAAAACCTTAAAAAATAAAAGGGCTTCTTAAGGTTCAACACCAGATCATGAGACCCTTTACATTAGGAGAAAAGGCTGTCTATGTAACCCATACAGTACAAAGCACATTTTAAAAAGGAACATAAGACACTGTACTATTCTCTTCACTGGATATTTTAAGTCACTATTGCTTAGCCTCTAGGAGTGGTCTCGAGTATGCATAGGCAGACTAATGGCGCATTTGGGTGTTTGTAGACATTTTGCTAACTTGATGCCTCACAACACTGACCCTCAGTGTCTCCAGGAAACAGCTTCAGAAAACACTCTGCTACTTCTAGAACTACTGACCCAAACTGAGCAAGCTAGTGCAGAATTTCCAGCTAGCTGCACTGGAGTGGCCTAGAAACAGCAAGAATGTCACTCCAGATTCCAGTGGATGCACATGGTCTTGCACGAAACAAGCAGGTTACTCACGGCAGATCACAGTGCACACCCATGTCTGGTTAGTACTTGGATGCGTGAGTACAGCACACTTACCTTCATACCTGGCAGACCAGGCGGTCCCTTTGTTTTAAAGAAACAAAAAATAAAAGAAAGATCAATAGAAATAAACAAAGTATGTTATTTGTAAACCACTAATAAGATCTACACCATGAGGCAAACATTAAATGTAGACATTTAAAAAAATATATGGAACAGGAGAAAATAAACTTTTTATGAACTTCAGAATCGAATGGAAAAATTAGAGAAGAACTTTCACAGTGAATGTTGAGCATTAAAGGGATTACATTTCCATTTCTTAGCAATTTGTTCCTTTATTGCCTCCTATTATCCATCCTGTCTACATCTCTTTCTGTTTATACTTTGGTTCTGAGTCACTTTGCTGTACATCCTTGTTTTATACTGAAAACACCCTACACTGTCTCTTTTTTCTGCCCCATTRATCACCAGTAAGACTCTTCAGATGTACCAGATGTCAGTATCAAGATCTTACTTCTCTGACACATACGCATGTATTTGTATTTTTCTGCAGGTGGTAAAGCATCTCAGCATGTGAGAATTCAAAGGGGTTTTTGAGCTTTACCACAGCATGCAGCAGAAAAACTCACTTTTATTGGACATCTAAAATGTTCTGATTAATCGTAAAAAAAATTTCTTTTTTATTAAAAGAAAAACTGCAAAAAGAAGCTGATATTTATCTGATTTTTCACAGTAGAAGTCTTTCAGTGGATTACAGGTAGTTGATCGGGAAATCTTTTACTTACAGGAGGCCCTTGTAAACCAGGAAAACCTGGACTGCCTGGGAATCCACGCTCTCCCTTAGGGATGAAGCAAATTATTAGCCAAAACCAAACCAAAACATAACAAAACCAGATAAACAAATTTTGACTCAAAAGTCTAGTGTCCTTACTAGCTTATGACTCCAGAATAGCAAATTGTATTGAAACAAGCTATAGAACAATCACTTAGTTAATTCACACAACTGATTGAAACAGAAATTTCCACATTCAGGTATTTCTGCATATTTCCAGGCAAAGTACTACACTACAGAGATGGAAAACACACATAGTGTTACAGAAGATCAACTTCTGGGAAAATCTGAAAGTGAACCTAAGCAATATGGCAGAATAAAGCGACTCTCTCCAACAAGGACACCAAATCAGTATTTTCAATAACTAAAAAGTCCCACTCTTAAGTAATGAGTTTTTCTTTCTAGCAAGAGTCTACTGATGACAAGATGCAGCAACTGAGCTAATTATCAGACACTCCTCTCAGTTGTAAGCTAGACAATTAGGGATTAGAACACAGAATTTAACTACATTGGCTGCAGAGTACAAATGTTGTGTCTTGGTCCCAGCAATTTCTGGGAAAACTTGTGCTTTAAGTACCAGACCATGACTCCTTCTCTCAAATGAGGATGTATGTCTGAATAACCTTGGAATTACCCACAAAACTCAGTAACAGCAAGTACTGTTGCACACAATAGGCTAAACCTATGGGCTACAGCCTGGGGAATAAGAGCTCTTTACCATAATATTGTTGCATTAAGATTTTTAAAGGTATTTCACCTTTGTTCCATTGCATCCTGGAATACCCCGAGGTCCTGGTGGCCCATCTTGTCCTGGTAATCCCTTTAAAGTGGAAAAGAGGAAAGAAGAGTTAGATTGCAGGATGCTCTTCTGGGCTTGAAAGACAAGGGAACGGATTTGTATCTATACAGCCTATTCCTACTCACAGGAAGCCCTGGTGTTCCTGGAAACCCGGGAAGCCCTGGCGGTCCCTAGAAGGAAATTAACCACATGTTTGACATAGTATTGTAAGAATGGTTGTGCAAGAGGATTCACCAAGATTTTACCAAATGCAACTTATTTGTGCTGATGTAAGTAAAGACAGAAACATCTGAATCACCTATGAAAAACAAGAATGCCATGTCGATATGGCATTCAAGGTTCTTACCAATCTTTCGGGGAAATATCCATGAAAACAGAAAAGACAATGCACAACAACTAAAGTAATAGTTTATAGATATATAGAGAAAATAAATGAACATTCATGGTGTGGGAAACAGATGTGTCCCAATGAAGTCAGAGATGTATCCATTATTACCACCTGAGGCATCTGACAGAAAAAGCAAATGCACAAAACCTGGGGCTACTCTCCCTAATGAGTTTATGAAATTAATACAACCAACATATAAGATTGTATTACTTATGCAATCTTGTATTAATTATACTATAAAATTATACTATAAAAAGTAGTACAATCTCTTCTAGCTGGTAGGTAGATTACCCTTCAAATTTAAGTAGATTTTTTCTCTTGTAAATTACCACTTCTGTGAGGACCCACTCAATGCCTGTCGGTCTTTACCAATTATTCCAATATATCACCCTAAATCTGCATCAAGACTTACTCTGATTCCTTTGGGTCCAACAGGCCCTGGAAGACCATCGTCACCCTAAAAAACAACAGACAAACAAACAAGATCCCACACTCAAGTTTACAGCTTGTCTTTCTATCAATTAAACAGTAAGCTTAAACTTTCTCCTACACATTGACAGTAAGTGGACTAAAAGTCATGTTAGTTGTCATTTCCTGAGTAAAAGGATTTGAAATTCAAAATTATTTTAATTTTTGTCGTTGGACTTTGAGTTGAAAAGTATTTGTTCCAGCTGATTAACTATGACTTAGAGGGAAGGTTTCCTAAAGGCCGCGGTGCTCTCAGGTCGCTGACAATGGCAGGGTCAGGCCTCTCATGGAACATCCTCCAGCGGCCTCTTGTGGGCAGAGCAGGGGAGCCATCATCAAATGTTGATCAGACTGTCTTACTCTGTATTATGATCATCATAGAAACACAATGCAGAACTTTGTATCAAAATCTTAAGAAAATGCATTTATGGAATAAAAGTATAACAAAAGTTTCTAGACCAAGACCCTAGTGCTGTTTCACTCTTGTTACATCCAATTAATCCTCTCTTTTAGTGTAGACTTCCTTTATTTTTTTCTTATTACCTGCCCTTTTTTTTTCTTTGCTTTTTTAGATGTGCTTCTGTTAGGTTTGTACTGTGAGCATTTACAAAAGAAATAGYAGGTCCTGGATATCCTTGTGTATGTTAAAGACAAACGCATTCAGAGGAATTTTACTGCTGAATTACACCATCTGAGTGTAATGATGCAATTCAGTAGTAAATAAAAATAAATGGAACCCCTTCAGGGAAAGCCAGGAGCATTCCTCAGCTCTCTGCACATAGGTTCAATGAGGTCTTCATTTGCATCACCCCACCCAAACCCAGCCCARGAACCCCATCCCAGGAATGCCACCAGGTGCAAACAACAGTTTACCTACATGGTGGGACCCCTCGGGGCAGCTGAGAGCAGAACTCTGCTCTTATCAGTAAACTCAGCTAGGCCAGGATCTCGTTAGTGCAAGGACTAACAAAGCTACACCACAGCTCCTGGCCAAACCTGTTCTTTGAYGCCTATCTGCAGCATTTAGTGAAAGGATACAAGTGCACAGGTAGTGCTGGCGAGCACCTGTGTAGGTGAAGGACAGGATAGGAAACTAGGAGCAATCTTGTCCCTCTGGTTGACTACTCAAACCAACCAACCAACCAACCTACATTATACCCCAACATCCAAAGATTTTGACTACTAAACCAATGATAACCAGGGAAATTATTTAGGACCAGCACTACAATCAAGCTAACACTGCCCAGCACCTTCATGCTATTCAAGTGGACTGGGACTTACCTTTGAGCCTCTTGGACCAGGTGGTCCTTCTGGTCCTGGAAATCCAGGCAAACCTGGCTGTCCTTCCAAGCCTGGGAATCCCCTTTCGCCCTACAAAAAGAATAAGTGGTGGTGGAGATAGAATATGACAGAAACAAAATATATCGTAGAATTTAGAACACATGCTATCTTTCTGCTGTTCTATAGGAAGTCATCACACTGACAAACTAACACTGTGACTAAACAACTCACCCTCCTCAACTACAGAAATTCTTGAGCACAGACATATATTATGTTTAATTACAACACTTAAACAGATTTCATAGGGTGTTTACCCAGTACTTTAATGCACCCATTTATCAAAATAATCCAACYCTCCGTTTCACCTGTGCTACTTATAAACATTGAACTTTCTCCGCTTCCAATAAAAACATACCTTTATTAGTTGCTAAGTCTCTCAAGAAAACTCACCTCTCCTGCAACATCTGCAAAAACTCTCAGAAGGGTGTAGGTTGCTGCTCTACTGCGACTGCTTATTATTTCACAGTTGCAAGATCATGGAGCAGATCCTCCTGGAAGCTATGCTAAGGCACATGGAAAATAAGGGGGAAATTCATGACAGCCAACATAGCTTCACTAAGGGCAAATTGTGCCTGACAAATTTAATGGCCTCCTATGATGAGGTTACAGTGCTGGTGGAGGAGGCAAGATTGACATCATCTACCTGAACTTGTGCAAAGCACTTGACATTGTCCCACATGAAATCCTTCTCTCTAAACTGGGGAGTCATGGATTTGGCAGATGGCCAACTCAATGGATAAGGAATTGGCTGGATGGTTGCACGTGGAGTTGCAGTCAAGGGCTCGATGTTCAAGTGGGTGATGAGTGGGGTTTGTCAGGGGTTGGGTTTGGGACCAGCGCTTTTTAACAGCTTGGTTGGTGATATGGACAGTGGGATTGAGGGAACTCTCAGCAATTTGCCAACAACACCAAGCTGTGTGGTACAGTCACACACTGGAGGGAAAGGATGCCATCTAGACGGACCAGGACAGGTTTGACAGGTGGGCCTGAGAACCTCATGAAGGTCAACAAGTCCAAGTGCAAGATCCTACACCTGGACCAGGGTAATCTCCGACATGAGTATGGACTGGGAGAAGAACTCATTGAGAGTGGCCCTACAGAGGACAACTTGGGGGTATGGGTTGATGAGTAGTTGATAATTTGCCATCTGGAGCACTTCTTCCTTCACTGACAGGGGTGGCTGCAGGGTTGTTTCTCATATATTTTCACTCCTCTCTCCTCACTGTTTCTGGTGTTGCACAGGTTTTTCCCTCCTTTCCTTAAATCTGTTATCCCAGAGGTACTACCACCCTCACTGTTGGGCTTGACCTTGGAGTTGGCTGGCATTGGCTCTGTAGGACATGGTGGAAGCTTCTGGCAGCTTCCCATAGAAGCCACCCCCATAGACTCCCCACTACCAGAGCCTTCCCTCCCATGCAAACCCAATACAAGTACTTGGAGCTATACAGTTGGTCTGCCACCTCATTTGAAAAGCAAGACTGTAGAGGAGTGTTAGTGTCTCAGGCCAGGATATGAAAGGGTTAGTGTGTCCCTGCAGGAGACAGAATGAGGAATTCGGGAGTGCCGGATAAGGAGAACATTAGGCAAAACCAGATTCTGGAGCAAGCTCTGGCATGAACTGTGTTTGCACACTAAGAAAACACACCTGTGTACAAGAGGCATGTCAGATGTGTGAGGAGCAAGCCAGGCTACATAGTGTCTATTCATCTCAACTTGGTCACGCTTCTTCAGGTTTTTGTTAGAGAAAGTAACATCTATAAATGGCTGCCAGAACAGACTTTCAGCAGAGGGTTGGCCTTGTGTGTCATCTAAGGGTGAAGCACTATTCTCTAGAACACAGCTATGCCAAGGTCTCCACTCTAAACAGGGAAGCCAAGGCCACAAAAGAAAGAGAAACATGAAGCCAAACAGTTAAGCAAGAGAATTATAAGAGGCAACAGCAGATGCTAGTGAGCTGTATTATTGAAACTGAAATTAGTGTTTTCCAAACCCACTTTGAAAGTGAGCAGCAACAATGAGAGCCTTGCAGGAGGAAACTGTTGCCAGGGCAACTCCTGTGGGGCTTACCAGCAAATTAACCCCAAGAGCAAACAGATGATTTGAAGGACTATGCTTGGGAACAGCTGAGGGACTACCCCAGACGTGTCCCAGGGGAACTGTATCAAACTAATTACAGTGGAAATAGCCACACTATAATGGCTATTTTTGATAAAAAATTGGTTAAAGAATTGTGGGCAAGTTGGGTGGGGGGAGAAACCAAGCCAAGCCAAGCCAGCTCTCTTTGAGCTTCTTTTTTCTTTATTTGTTTTCTATTTAAACAGCATATAGAAGGATTCCATAAGCGACAACAGTTTTCAGATGTTGCTTCTGCCTCCAGACTTTTCCGGCTGTCCACACCATACTGATTTCCAAGAAGATTTAGATGCTACAAATTTAGCAGGAAAAACTGCCTGCTCATTGCAGGAATATACTGGAACTGAAAAAAAATTTAGCAAGTCTTCCACAAAAAGTCAATGCCAAAAAAGACATTATATTCTTGGGAATATATAGTGAGAATGAAGTTCCTGGTTAGTGAGCAATGAATTTTCTTATAAATGCAAAAACTGTCACTAGCCAGTTCCGCTTACACAGAAAGAATGGAGGAAGTTTGGATAGTTCATATTCCAGACTGCAAGCTACTAAACTGAAACAAACAGCAAAGGTTTAGGTTAACTCAGATCTCCTCTTCCAGTCTTGAAAACACAGGATTGTTTCCATAGCAAAATAAAGATGCATCAGCTATAGAACTACCATTTGCCTCAGGAATGGGTGAGGAGCCAAATTCTGGTCTCAATTGCCCTCAATCAGCTACACTGATATGGCAAAACTATCAGCTCACAAGCTTGAACATGACTGTTGCTTAGGGGACAGAAAGAAAAATATATAGTTGGGAAACACCCTAAAATTATGCTTTAAGCTGCAGCAAAATATAGCCAATTAAACAGGAATATAGAAAAATTTGGCAGAGTTCCACGTACTCTAATAATAGGACACAAGCARGGATAGATGCAGTTTTAAAGCATGCACAAGTAATTTACGTTTCTAGAATTTGTTCTCCAAAATGACATTTATAAATAGACAGTATGGGGAGAGAAACCAGAATATTTATTTACATTGATATGATATACTTATGCCAAAAAAATAATTAAAAAGGGAGCAAAAAATATTCAGAGAAGCAGTAATTGAAGAGCCTATTTCAATGCCTAAACACATGTAAGAACATGGCTGTAACATTTGACAAGGGAGGCACATACTTGCTTCCTGCCCTTGCTATGAAAAGAGTGAACTTTAGAGAGTCTAAAGACAGTTACCTGTGAGTGGCTCCTTAAAACTAGATTCATGTACAAACACCCATAGTAACATTAAAAGATATACTGCATGGAAGAAATGATGCCACAGCCACCCATATTATTCGCTCCCTTTCTAAACAATAGGGTGAAAATAACAGCTGCCTCAGATTATAATGCTAGCCAACAAATTCTTCCTCAACTTGAAGAGCACTAATTTAACAGATTTAGAACTACAGTAGCTAATCAAGACATCATTCAAAACAAAGACAGTGTTAAAGTTATAGCTTAATGCAATAAAGAAATCCCTTCTGACCAGACTTGCATTCTTCAAAATACATCAAAATTCTTCAGGCTGTCATCTGTGACTCCTTTTGTAAGATGAAACAGATGAGGTTTAATGGTCAGTGGTCACTTGCCAGGATTGTAAACATTTCAGTATACAGTGCTGTATTAGTGCAGTTCAGGTCAACAGTTATGAAGCACATATGACAATTATGTAATTATTCTTAATAAAGCAATTAAAATGTGAGAAGTTTTAACTATTTCTTAGGAATTTGTATGCAACAGTGAAAAGAAGAGGTGAGCTTGGGTCACAACTGTACTAAATTTTACTGTGATAAAGGCAGAAGGAAAGAGAGATCTCAAGGACAAATACTGATAATTTTCTTCTGAGACTCAAAATTCCAAGCATGTACAGCCAGGGAGACCAAGAGTATGATATCACAAAATCACAGAAAAGACAGCCTCACCTTGAAGTGATCAAATTAGATCAACTGTCTTCAGTGTTTGTCAAAAATAGCATGATTTGCAGCTATTTTGAGGGGAAACTTCATTTTAGGTTCTGTGAAAAACAGTCCCTTCTGCCTTAAGCTACATGTTTCTACCACAGCCATACAGAGTCGTGCTGCAACATAACTTGCATGAAGGATTTGATTAAGAGTGAAAATCAGACAAGTTTGCAAGAAAACTTCTTTTCAGTGAGATCAGTTCATCAATTGCTCTGAGCAGGGTCCCCAAGTTAAGGGAAGGTATGAAAGCCATTTCAGCAGCAGCACCTACCCAAAACTACAGCAGTTGTGGACTAAGTGCCCTCAGCCCTGGGCTCTCAGCCTTTATCAGCTGCAGCAGCTAAGATTCAGTACCACCCCTTCCTCCTCCTCCCCAATCTTTATCAAGCTGATTTCATCAGCAGCTTTAGATCTTCTTTTCAGATGAGGTAAAAAGCCAGCTCAATAATTTACAAGTCTTACTGGTTTGTCTTAGAAATTGCTGTGAGTGCAGCATCTGCCATGTTTATTTCTTTACTTAGCTTTTACTCAGCAACCAGTTTTTAAGCATTAAAGCAGCTTCACCTCAAAAGTRCTCAGCAATATTTATTTAAATCCCAGTTGCTTAAGTGAGAAGCATGCACTTCTTTCAGTTGAAGAGTGAGAGCAATTCCTAAAGACACCTGTATGTAACAGTTTAATCATGTATTTCAGTTTTAATATTCTTACCAAATGCAGATCACTACTGAGCTGCTTACTGTGAGTAACAGCACACTGGCTCCCAGCTGCACTTGATTTTTACTGACTTCTCCTTTCTTCATTATATCATTTTAAGCATATTTGAATTTTATCCTACCCATTTTACATTCCAGTTTAGTGAGGTGGGTTTGAACAGAGGAAGAAAACTTAAGTGTGCTGATTTTTGTCAGCTGTTGTACTATGGGTTTCAAATAAAAGCTTACTGTGCTTTGATTCTGCTAGAGAGGCACATGGCAGAAGCAGAGTTAAAGCAGAATCACTGTCAGCATGGGAGCAGTTAAGTTAGAGATGTGGCTCCCCAAAGCAAGACAAGAAAATCTTCCTATTTGTTACAGTTCAATTAGTATTCCTGTACCTGTCCTGTTGGAAGTGGGATATCCTAAAGGGAATGCTAGGATGCTTAGGAAGAAGGCTACTTTTGAGTCTCAGAAGGAATGCATTAGGCTCTGCTAAGCTGAACAAAGCAGCACTTCTTAGCTGACTTAATGCAAGTGAGCAGCAACTTGGATGCAGACGCTGGTTTAGGGCCAGAAGTGAAGCACAGTGGAACAGAAATGCAGGGCTCAGCCGAGTGCATCAGACAAGGCTTTTCCTGTCTCCCCAGTACAGAACCAGGTTCCATATGCCTGACTTCCAGTACTTTTTCAAATACATTGTCACACTCCTAATGGGAGAATCAAAGAGGGGAGATTATATAAACAGCTCTTTGTCTAATGCTCTTCACACGCCAATTAAGCAAAGAGCTATAGAGTGTGACTCCTGGTGCAGAGGTCACTGCAGAAAGCAGCAGAAACACCAAATGCCAAGTGTCAAATACAAAGCAAAAGCCTGAAATTTGTTGGTGCAGCAGCAACTTAACACTCAGCTGGAATAAAAAAAACTATTTACAAGAAAGCTGGATTGAAGATAGTATTGGATTTGGAAACTTAGATCAAAAGTATAAGTAAGTGATACACTGTGAGGGATCAAGCTAATCATCTTAAGAAAGCCCTTGATATCTTGTAGTAGTACAAGAATCTAGGAAACTATTCAAACAAACAATTCAAAATCCAAACAAACCAAAGCAAAGAATTTATAAGATAAAGCATTATGGATGTCAGTGACAGAGTGCTCTTGGGGTTCCCCAGAGCTGAACTGCTGAATTTAGTAATGCATCAAATACTGAGAGCTTTGTAATTATAGGGCAACTAACATAATGAGGTGTGCGCATGACTGCTCAAACCAGTTCCACGAGCAACACATCATACCTAAGAAATATAGGCTTTGCTTTTCATCCTTCCTTTACATAATTTACATGATGGTCTGCAAGCTTCAGAAGGGCTGTTGAAAAAACCCTTAAAAACCCATTCTGTCATGCCTCAGGATTATGCTGTGTTTACCTTGGCTAAGGTGGAAATAAATCACAGTTCCCCAGTTTCAAATCCATTCTAAGGACAGGTTGCATTACATCCACACTAACCARACAACAGCTACATGTTCACTGAATTCACAAAATCRCTGTGACAAGTCCAGAAAAAAGCCAACTTAATTACAGAAAGGTTCTGCAAAGTTGTACCTGCAACAACTGTATTGGGCATAGAAGTGGTGTTTAAGTGCCTTCAAACCGAACCTGAAATAACCTGTGACTACTGTTAGGACGCATCTCAGGTTTGGGCACCTGCATCTGAAAATGCTCTAGGAACGCATTAACCAGGTTCACGTTTTGGCTAACCAAATCTATCTCGGAAATCTTGCCATCAAGGGAATACCATTCTTCACTAGGTATGTAAATTGGGAATACACTCACTGAAATAAAAGCAAGTAAATGCCAAGGAATGACCTCATCTGTCTGGAGCTATCTGGATGGCAGGTGTGGCATCAAGCATTACGYTGAATTTTGGACAGCTGCCTCGTTTAACCTTATTTAGCCAACAGTAAAATTCTGCATCAGCACATTGTAGTGCCAATGCAGTGACTGATTGCTGYGCATTACTTTCATTCATTTAAAGTAACGCTTCTTTATGCAAGTCAAAAATCACCTTTGAAATGTGTCAGAAATTAATCTAGAGCACTGAAGCCCTTCTAGAACCTTGCTAAGATAGGGTAAGTGGTTTGATAACACAGGCTTATCAAACTCTGTTATCAGTTCACATCTTTAAGATAACCCCATTGCATCTCAAGCAAACTGCCTACAAGACTAAGAGGGGAAGCACTTCTGGCAGCCTCTGCCTTTTGCAGTTATCACATCACATCATTCCCTGTGACAATTGCAGATACATGGGAACTATTTAACCACAGTTTTCTTACAACCAGGCTCCCCCACACTTGAAAAAGGCTCAATTCAGGCAAGTAGTGAGCTGTATATCTACAGTGCAAAGAAATGCTAAACACCTGCTGTATTCTCAAAGGAAAAAATTCTAAGACAATAAGAAATAATGGTGACAAACATGAAATACTGCACAGATATACTGAGATCAGGCAGTGAGACTGGAAGTTAAAGCTGCATGGAAGCAGGAAAGCTCTGAGATGTCAACATGCATCTCTTGGCCTTAGGACACCATCTGGGCAGACCAAAACAGCTTCTTGCACTGAATGAGGCACATRGAGATGCTTTTTGGGTTGGGGATGGTTTTTACTCTGCTTGATCTGAGAATACATGTTTGGCCATTAACTAGCTGCTTACTTGGGTGGCAGCTACATGCGTGGGAAAGCTGTATCTGAATTGTYACTTCCATGGTCCAGCTCATATCTAGACAGTGACAGCAATCATCTTTGCATACAGCTGTATGAATCAAGGTGAAAAGCAGTGCAAGTTCAGAATACATTAAGTGAGCATCAACTACTTCTGAGCTGGCAATGCAAGAAAAGAGGGAAAACAACCTGCATTCACCCCATTTTAAAATCCCACTGAAGCATTACTAGCATAGCCATTATTGTACATTCCACACCTTGTCAACACTGCGTAGTTAGTGTAGGCAGGCCTTGACTGTAAATAGGAATCCTTTCTATTTTACTAGAATTCATGTATTTTCTGAGTTTTTGTTTGTTTTACTGTCAGATAGCTGGAAAATTTGTGCCATCACTCCCCATTCTTGCAAAAATAATGCTATGAAATGCAGTACACCGTCAGATGGAGCAGGCAGTCTGACTCAATACCTGAAACTGTTAAGACAGCTCTGCTCTTTGGCGCATGCCCACACTACCACCAAAGAAAAAAGATATGAGTAAGAAGCAAAGAGTTATCATCCACAAGATTCAGTTATCCAAACTCAGCATATGCTCTGTGGTCCATCTGCTGGTCTGCCAGTAAATAAGAAAAAAAAGAAAAAGAAAAAAGGAATATTTACCTTTTCACCTTTTACTCCACTGCAATCACATTTGGATAAAGATGTACATCCATGGCAAGCCTTTAAAGACAAAGAAAAAAAATTTTTTTWAATTGGCATACGACTATATGAAGCCTTTAATATTGTCACAAAAAGTTAGAAAGTTAGTCTAAAATGTAAGCCTACATAGTTTGTCCTCTAGCCATTATACGTGTCTTCAAAACAGACACATTTAATTGAAAGTTCAATCACCTTTGATAATACCTATGCTTGTTTCTAAGTATTTTACAGTTAGTTTTGGACTTCCAAATTTATGCTGAAACAGTACAATGTAACATCTATGGCCAAAAGTGCCAGCACTTCATAGAACAGGCTCTTCAGCATATCTCCCACCAAGAAGAGCCCAGTTATGCTTCCCACCAGTAGATGTCAGGTTTTGCACAGTTTAATCAAACCTAAAGCTTATGAGAATATTTGTGATAGTTTGATGATACTACATGATTAATTCTTCCACCTGCCGCTCACTTACTGAGAAAAGACTTTTTAAAAACTCTAGACTTCATGTAGCTGTATTCTCATGCCAGTGCAAAGCATGGTAAGCCAGCTGCAACAGTCTCTAGCATAAGGGAGTGACAGATTTTAAATGGTCAGAGGAGAGGGTTCACAGAGAAGATCTAAGTTAGGTAACCTTTCCATACCACATCTGCCTGGATTATATTCTTCCACCCCCATCCTAACATGGGATACTCATTAGAGCTCCATGTTGATCCCAGAGATTAACAAATGTGTTTACAGAACTGAGATTTCTAGAAGAAATCAGTTTTTTTGATAGAATGTCATAATACATATATCTCAGACCTCGTTATAGTTAAAACCCATAAGCCACATTAGAAGATACACTGCCTGAAATACTTCAAGATTCAACCTGTACTGAGAACGGGGCTGGCATTGTATTAAAAACACACAGCATACACTTTAAAAGTTTAAAAAGCTGAGCATTTGGGGTCCTCCCCTTCAGTAATCGACCGAGAACATTATGTACAACGTTTCAATCAAGCAAGAAACCAGTCAGTGTGTCAGATGTAAAACACACCCACACTTGAATTCTAGTCTTCATTACCACAGAAGCATTTAGAGACACGACCCATCCCCTACCTGGCATTAGGAATGTCCTGGCTCTTAGCCTAAACCTACTACCAAGCATCAGACCGAAAACACACAAGTAACTTAATTCACCTGGAGCTACAAACCCCCAGGATCAATTAAAGTATCTTGCAGGAAAAGGCAGAGCTTTGAGATTTAAGTAAAGAAGTACTACATGACATGATTAGGATGTCTCTCCAGATCTTCCATCCGGCTTTTGTAATCAGCTTCTTGATTTTATGTATATAAAAACTCCAAATTCTTAGTTAAAGGGATTTATTGAGCCATTTCCTAAAGTGAAATTGAACCTTACTAGCCAGTTCAGACTTTAAGAGGCCAGACTGGACAAAGGCCTGAGCAACCTGGCCTGACCCCATGGCTGTCCTTGCTTGGAACAGGGCACTTGGCTAGACACCCTTCTGATGTCCCCCTTCAATCCCAGTTATCCTGCGAATTTCGTATCTGATCTCTTTCACTTTTAAAAATGGGTTTTAAAAAAGCAAGTTCCTTGTGAACCAGTTTTAGGATTAAATCTTATTAACAAAGCTTCATTTAAAACGGATTAACCTTAGTTACATTCAATATTCCCTTCCCTCACAGTACAAACCTGGCTCACTGTGCCACAGTGCTGATTCTGTATTACAAGGATAGAAGAGTGAGAGCAACACAGAAAACCTTTGCTGCCTCCAAGAGGTGGGGGAAAAAATAAACTGAATCTGTACTCATCAAAACCCACCAAAAACTGCAATAGAACACACACAGGCTAAAATAAGACACAGATGAAAATCATAATCAAGACTGTACAAAATAAGGAGGATTTATTCAGACTACAGAACAGAAGAAATGTGTTTAGTCTTCCTTACAGCTTCCACAGAATGTTTCTAATAGAAATTTTCTAAGTTTTCAGGTACAAGGGAACTGTTGGGGTGAATGGAGGAAAAGGAAGTTGGGAGTGAAAAAGATGGTATGAGATTACATTGCCCCTTCACAAAACAAGTTAGATGTACAGTGTTGTGAAGATGAGTTTTCAGACAGTTAAGCTCAGGAGTCTCTGCCCTCTGCTGCTATAGACTGCTGTAGTCTCTGCCCTCGGCTACAGGAAAACCACAGAAAGGTACTTTGTTAGGGCTTACACATCTTTAACAGTGATTCCATCAGCATCAAGACCACACAAAACAGATCCAATTCATAAGCAAATGAAATCTTGAAATAATTTAGTATGGAAGGAATCACTCAAAGCACGGCAACTTAGACAGGTTGGACAGGTCCTTGTCCAGCTGCATGTTGAATAACTACAGTGGTGGAGATCCCACAGCCTCTTAAGGCCCTTGATCTGGTGTCTGATTGCCTTCATAATGAAGCTGTTCCTCCACAAAATATCTCACCAGAATTCCCTATATTGCAACTCATATCCACTAAAAGTTTCATATATGAAGTTTCTGAAGAATGTGCTTCTCTCCTTTATTCTGTTTGCATCAAAGTGCTTTGATTTAATCAWTGTAAGAGTTCTTTTTAAACCTGTGACTGTCTTCCAAAGCAATTTCTACATTCAGACTGGATTTCTTACGCTTTGAGCAGCCTCTTAACCTACATAATTAGCCCGTCTTGGAGRGTCAGGAGCACTCACTAAATGCTTTTTGACAAATGGTTTTGGATATCCAGTTCAGATGCATTACTTGCAGGAAGGAAACATGGTCTTTCCCAGACAGCAGTGATGGGAAGCTAGAAGTCCGTAATCAGAAAACTTCAAATACCCACTGAAATCAACTGGTAGTATAAATTCTGGGAAGATCTATTCACCCACAAGCTTATCAAGAAATACTCCCCCAGCAGAGTCACTTATCTTCCTGTACGAAAGCTGTATTTGGCAGATTGTGTTTCTTATCTGCCTTAAATTCTAGCCCCACCAAATTAAGGTACTGTTAATTAAACAATCTGAAGCATAAAAGCCCTGAGAATCCATATTATATGAAGATCAATTCATGCCACTTAGAGGTCTTATTGCTGTATAGCTTAAAAAAAACCAATCCAAAGTAAAATATGATGGCACAGAAAAAAAAGATTAATGACCTACTCTGAGTGAAAACTTGCTTCTTGTTTAGACTTCTCAGTAATCTCAAGGCCTTTTTTTTTTTTTACTTGGCAAAGCAGGCACAAAAATTGCACTACAGGAGATYGCAAACTGCATAACAAGCTAGTACAAGTTTGAAAGCCACTCAGCAGCCACAGGCTAGAGACTTTTGATGTCACAGAATCAGTCGTGTATCTCACATGAATGCCAAGAAAATCTAGGCTCCATACTATGCATAGGAACACTTGGAATTTCTCCTGCACATGAACAATAAGTTATCTACATTTCAATCAAACAAAGAAAATTAATACAATGACATTCCAAGCATAGAAAAATCTACACTCAGAGCAAGATTTAGATGGTTAGCATCAGTAGTTTGCCCTTAGTAACAGCTTAACCATCACTAGTTCTGAAAATGACATCACCTGCTGGGTTTCCAGATATGGCAAATTGAATTACTCCAAACCTCAGAAAAAATCCAAGTTACATTCAGTACATGATGCAGGTTGGAAAACTGAGTAAAACTCTTGCCTTGTATTATTACTAAGCAGTCAGAAGCCTTCAGTAGCAGTCCAATTCCTGGCTCTGGCCAGTAGGACACATTGTCTTAGGTGACAGGAGATGATAAAAAATATTTGATATAATGGTGACTTGTAGCTTGATCATAAGGAATTGGTCAAAATCTTCACATCTATTAAAATCTTTTTGTTTTCAACTACACAAAGATGAATAAGGAATCAAGGCAGCTTTTAAGAACTCAAGACAAACTGCTTAGATTTGCTCCTTAACGTATTCCTGTTGCCCCCCCACCTACCTGTAAAGATGAACTCACTATCACTGCTATTTCCTATGCTGACTTTTCCATAGCAAGACACAATCAAAGGCTCTAATTAATCTATTCAAGTTTAGCTAATCCTTTCATTGGATTTTCCTGACAGCTTCTACCCCATTGAATCTGTGTGTTGAGACCAAGTTCTTTTCATTAGTATATAAAAGGAGGGATGGTATTGGTTTACTGGTCAAAGGATAATTCTTCCAGAACAAGCTCAGTCTTTTGTGTCTTACATGGACTGAAGAAAACTGCTTTATGCCACCAACAGAATGGAGTTTTGTTTGTTTGTTTGTTTTTTAAAGGCAAAATGTACACATTCCTTTCACGGACATAGGTTTGTTACAGTCAGCTCAGTGAAATAAATAGCCTAAGTTATCCTCAAAACATGTTGGGTTAGAAGCCTGCCTTATGCATTGGGCACATTCTCCACCTTTCTCGTCAGGCCTAAAGATGGTGGCTACAAGGCAATTTCAGCATATTCCATTGCCTCCTCACCTCCCACTCACAAAAGTATTGGACAACATATATGTAAAAACTACCAAGCAGATGAATGCTGTTTCTGGAGAGAACAGTAACTTGGGACTTTGCAAAACTGAAGGGAAAAAGAAGTGATTTACCACTACATACACAGAGCTGCAGGGAAACGTAGGGAGGGGTGTAAGGGAGTACCTAAACCCCTACACTAGAGTATGCATTAGTACTTAAGTAATGTATTAATATTTAAACATATAGGAGTTTAACAGTATTTTAATACTCCTTCCATGGGAAAGATTACAAAGGGAAGCCAGTCATTTACAGACCTTGACACTTACAAACTAGCAATCCAGAGGAGGTGAGGCTTCTTACAGAAGCACAGTAGGTGACTCAACAAGGTGTCTTTGCAAACTATCAGAAGAGTTCTGACATGACCCAAATTGCTTGCAAATGAATTCTCCATCCAGATATCAAACAAATGGAAAAGAAAAAGAAACAAGAAATAGCTTGAACATCTACACACTATGCAATTTCTTTATTCTGACATTCTCCTTAAGTACAATTTTATCACAAATTCAGAATCTCCTGTTTGATAACCCCTCTCAAGYCTAGAGAAGCAAAGTGACATTACTGAACCTACCCAGCAAGGCAGTTTGTACCAACAGATTGCATGCTTTTCTTTACAGCTCCATTCTGATGGCAGCAGGAGGTCAAGTAAGAATCAAAAACCTGATTGTGGACAGTCACTGATTTTAAATGCTGGTGTGGGCTGCAATGCATTAAGACCCCCCCAGAGATTTAAATGATCACCAAGCTTCAGTGGGGTTTAACTTGCACACACCAGCTTTATAAAAAGATGTTGTCCTGAAGGGAACCAGACAGTTATTTGACACTACAACATTGTAAGCCGCCTCATCAGGTGAGAATGGTTTCCTCTAGCAGGAAAAACATGCACAACTGAAGTTGGCCAGAATTTTAGAACAAATTTAAAACTGCAACAGACAATGATGACAGGAGCATAACTAAACTGTGGAACAACATTCTGCAGTTTGTGGGGGAGGAGCAGAGAACAAGTAGCAAAGGCTAGGAAAAGAAGTCAATATGCAGTCAAGTCACACTATGTAGCAGTTGCTGTTCGTGTCCTGTATTTGTATCTTCCCATATTTTTTTCTAATGACTTCACTAGAATTTATTTGCATACATATAAGGAAGCCTTTTGAGTTTGGTTTTACTAAGACTTCCATTCGCTAGAAYGGTTAAAGGAAGATCCAGCTATAAAACCCATTCGAAAGCAATTCATCTCTGAGGGCTTCTATACAGCACACAGTCTGTCTCCCTAACAGCTCTTGAACCTGAGACTTGCGACTCAATCCCATGTATGTTTTTGCAGATACAAGTAACAGAAGTACTTCTGCAAGGCTGATGTGGTTATGAGTCCTTCCCTACCCGCAGCAGGTGTGACCGCACGGCTACTCAGACAATGAATTGCGGTTACTCAAAGATACACTCTCAACCTGAGAGTGGACACACAGTAGCTTTATATTTTCCTTTCCTTCCAAGTGTTACAAAAAGCTAATACAAAGAGCACTTGTTCCCAACAGTTTTAGACTATCAAGCACCACCTGTCCCTTCAGTATTTACAAGCATCATGGGACCAGCTATTCTTGTCAGCAGGTTAATCAGGTAATGAAGTTTTAAGACAGTACTTCTTTCTTTGGAGAGCAAAGAAAAAAAAAACCAAACTTGAATGAAACACTGAGTTTTGCATTCAGATAGAGCCACACCAAACCACAAAGCCCAGTGGCAAAAGAACTACAGGTACCTCAAACCCTTCTAGCACAGCTTGCATCAGGCCCGCCAGGTTTTTACCGCCAAGGGGGAAGGAGAGGGGTTAGAAACAATGGAAGCGTTAATTAGGCCAAAATCCATGTTTTTGAAGTCTTCTAGTCCAGGAAACAATGAAATAGGACTTTCCAATTCACCATGTCTGTCTCTAGACCACATATTTGGTAATACAAACTTATCTTTGAATTCCTACATTATCTAAATTAGCTCAAATACATGCAAGTTTACTGTTGAGAAGCAGTTTAACAGTGTTTTGTAGCTCATGGAAYGCTGGAAACTGCAGATTCTCAGGCTGCTCTTGTTCATGATTTAAGGTTGGCAAAAGAATTTTCACAGTAGAGGCTGCAACTGCCTTTTAGACAACTGTGAAAGATACTCCTAGAATAAAGCTCATAYACAGTGGACAAATCCTGCACCTCACAGTTATCCTGCTGCTACAGGAGTTGCCTAAATGCTATCAACATCACCCTTTGCATTCAAATATGACAGCTTACCGGTCCGTTCAACATCAGGAAAAAAAGGAACATAAGTATTGGATAATTCTATCAGTTACAAAGACTGAGTCTGTTGTTACAAATTCACTCCGATTAAAATCAGCAAATTCAACATACAGCAAAGCATCAGTTGCAAATGCCTTTGCTCTAGGAGCAAAGTATTCTTTCTGCTGTAACCATGCAAAAGCTACAAACTCAATTACTCACACCTCTATTTATAATGCAAATTAAATTCAGCCTTTCAGTTCCAAGCAGACAAAGACTAAGCTTTATTTTGATGGTGGTCCTGAAGAATATCCTCATATTTATTAGCTTGCCAAGATCTGTGTAACAAAACACCTGTGCAGTTTTCTAGCTAAGGATTTACTACTCATCCAGGTCAAAGATTTCACCATTTATCTTCAGCAAGTTGAGCTTCCCTTCACTTGCCTGGACAGAAATAAAACCAGCAAACAAAAGGTTTTGTGGGGATTTGACAAGCAGAGTTAAAGCTGCTATTGTGTGTTCTAATTATGATTTCACATCCATGCTCTTTAGGCTTAATCAGGAGTACAAATTTGCAGATAACAATTTATTACTCATATACCTGTGTGAATTCAGCTATGGCAGCAAAGCCATCACAGGTCTATAACCCAAATGGCCATTCTTTTTTCACTAAAGTACTGTATTTATGAGCAGTAACATTGCTAAAGCAGAATCTGAATTAAAAGACTATTACATGCCCTTCTATGGAATTTTTTCCCCTCAATCTACCTAAAGATGTGAAAAGAGGAAATTTCATGGTCTAAAATGTAAGAGTCAAAATACGTTTGCAGAAGTTCTTGACCGATTTTTTTTTTTAAAGTAAGGAAACTTCTGACGTGTAATTTAATCTGTTGCACCTCGAGGCACTGTCTTGCTTTGAAATCTGTACAAGACCTGTTCAGACTTGCAGAGGAAGCTCTTAGCTGTAGTAGCTATAGTTCTGACCACTGTGAATGAGAACACAAGAGGCAGGTTAAAAACCATTCTCAAACATCTGATGGATAAACATCCCTTCTTTTTCCTCTTAAGGGGTAGCACTATGTGTTTGTTATTTGGATACATGAACAGATCACAACAATACGAAGCAACTGACAGAAATCCACTAAATCTAGTTATCACACCCCAAATGAATGTTCTGATTCAATGGAAAGTTTATGAATTAATACATTTCCTCTTAGAAGACAGTTACCACAAATTGGTTGGAATTAAAGGGGTACTTTAAAAAACCCCAAAAATGATAAGCAAGAAAACCTTGGCATAACTACTTTCAGAATACGCAAAAATTGAAATAAGTTTGTCTATGTTAAAAATATCGTGTTACAGGCAATGCACAGGAGCTCTTATCTAAAGAGTATTGAATTTTTCCACCTGTACGTTGTACTAAAATGATATGGAATGTACTGCTTTAACCTGAACTAATTAGGGCTCTTTAACATACAGTTTTCTATAAAGGGTACCTGTCACAGAAGCTTCTAGTTAAAATAAAGGCAATACCTGCAGCAACAGATCTTCCCATAGACCAGTTGACAGTCTAACTACAGTCTAACTTTTGGACTCTTTACTGAATGAACACCCCAAAATTTGAACAACTTTGATTCATCCCCAAACTGCAACTATTCACCCATAAAAAATGGGAGGTATCACAACCTGACATAATTTTTCTATATCTGATTTCTGAACCAGAAAAGAGAACAGAAAGAACAAGAGCCCAGCTGGGCATCTAACTTTCCCAAAATCCCAGACCTTGCTCCCTTTCTCAATACTTGGCCTTAAGAGGCTAAGGCTGACAACTTTTCAGGACATGAAGAAACTTTGAGCAGGCAGTATGAGGAACAGAGTTACWTGCAACTTGCAGTAGCTCACTCTCACTTTCTACAAAGCCTTCCGTCAAAGATGATTGTTGCCCCTCTGCTTTAAGGAGCACTGCCAGCCTTGCACTCAAGCGTAGGTGAGGAAAAGGACACGGACAGTTCTCACCACTTCTGAAAGCCCTGAGGTTTCTGTGGTCTGTCAGTCTTAAAACACGGAGAATGGGCTTTAGTGCAGTATATTTTACTGGGCGAGACACACAGAAGGTAAAATTATCAGATCAAGCTCCACTGCCCTTCTCACAAGCATTTAAAAGTTACAATRGAAGAGACCTGAGAAGCCAAGTACTTCTGGCCTAATAAACACGAATTTCCAAACAGCTCCACATCAGGCTGTATGAATCGGCAAAAACTTCSTTTAACAGCAATTCAGAAGTACTACCTTTAGGCCAGCATCCAGAGGCAGCATCTTACAAAGCATCTATGTTTCGATTTGGCAAGTATACCTCCTGGTAAACAGTGTGAGCAAAGAGCACTAAACCAGAATGTAAACTACCAGGTGGCCTTCTCAGCCCACTTCATCTCCACATTAACAAACTGACAGATGCCAAACACCACATTCATTTCCATCTTCAGCAGGCAGTGCAGCACCTGCATGAACTKCTAAATATACAGCATATCTAGAGAAACATCCTAAACAAACTCTAGTTGGCTTCTCAGTTTTGGAATTTGAGGCTTTGGGGATGGACAAGTTTCATACCACCTCTGTAGGCAGTCTACACTTCACTACTGCTCATTTCAGTTCTAAGTGCCGAACACTGAATGCAAGCCACCTTCTAACTTTTATACAGACCTTAAGTGAACTCTGTAAACAAGCACACAGCAAATTAGAGGCATGGTTAGTTTCAAGCATGYCTCCATCTTTGCCTGTCCAGTGACACATCTCTGCAACTCACGCTAGCACTGAGACACCAGCATGGAGCACCTGGCAGTCAGTCAGTGGCAGGATACAGTAAGCCACTTGACTTTTCAGGAAATCTCAGTTTTACTTTTATTTTACACACAAGTCTCTAATCACCAGCCTCTTGGGGCTTCCTGATTTTTTCCAGCTGCAAATAAGAAGTGCCATATGGTACTCATTACAGGTTAAGATTTACTAGTCATTTAGGGCCTTTCCCATGTGACAGGTGTTAGATGTTGCCACTTTCTATAACCATGTCCAAATGTAACACAAACCTAGACCAAACGGTCAGTTAGGCTTGTAAGTCTCAGATATGCTTGAAAGCCAAGTATTACACAGTCATAACATCAGTCATTCTGGCACTCTTTTTAGTCCTTTCCTGGTTAAGGAAATGGAATAAAGACACCGGCTCCAGACTAATTTCCCAGAAAATGTCCTGTTCCTCACCCTCATAACATGCAATAGAAGAAGCTTTAACTCCAGAGTCCTGTTAATGGATGTCAGACATTTGTCACTGGCAACTGCACTTTCAAGTGTCAAGAGCATGAAGCAGACCACACAAGAACAGAAACCCACTTCTTCCTTGGAGAAAGGAGAGGCAAAATAGAATAGCATTTCAGATTAATCCAACACCACTCTGGTCTATTTTGAAACTACTGAGAGCACCAAATTAATACCAAAGATTAAGCAAGTATACATGCTAAAAAGAATAGAGGCTGTGCAGAGTGATATTGCAGTGAGATGTTATCTGAAGAAGTCCACACCCTCTTAACTGCCAGAACAAGACCTAACTTACTTTAAGGCTTGGTGGGTGTCTGGGGGATTTTTTTGTGGTGGAGGTGATTATCAGCTCTACCCTCCTTCAGTTCTTGGACCAAGTATCATAGCTTCAAGGTTCTTCCAGTTAGAGTTGTTTTATCATTTGTTTATGCCCGTGGCAGCAGCGCACTCTGTGTGTGCACTTTAACACCTAAAGAGAGCACTACAGGCAGCACTTTCTCTGTATTGCTCAATGCTAACAAAGAGCCACTCTCCAGCCTCAGGTAATCAAAGCAAGTGGCACTGAAGAGGGCCAAGTTAAACAAGGAAGCGATGGAGACAAAGCAATTGTCCTAACCCTGTAAGTCAGAGGCACTTGTAAAAGAACAGAGCATCAGGACCTGATGAGTTGGGAGGCCCTTTTGTTTTATCCACATGGGTTCAGAAATTCCTAAAGCTGATAAAAGCAAAATATTTAGTGAGAGCTCTCAGATGCTTGTTCAGGAACTTCAGCAGATATGGAGTACCCTCAGTGGCAGCCTCTCAAGTTCATTTACTTAAGCACTGGCTATGTGCTACAACAATAGCTTAGGGCTCCTTAGAGCGCCTGCCACTTCAAGCTCGGTGCTTCTGAGCAAAATGCACCTTCCTCTGGAAAAGTGACCTCGTAGTGATATGGAGAATTGCAACAGTAATTTCCCAGACTATTTCACAGGAAAAAGCAAAAGAGGGGCTGAACGTCTTTTATTGCCTTTAAAACGCTGGAAGACAGCTGCAGGCTAGATAGAACATTCTATCTAGCACATGCAGATCTTGGAATTAGATACTCAAACTTCATTAGAAGAAATAGATTTCACTCCCCTACACTAGAGAAATTACATCTAGAGRCTATAAATTACATTATTCTGAGAGTCATTACATTTGGATTGCAGTGATCACCACTAAAYAGAAAGCATACCCTGGGAATTAAGTCCCACTGCTCAGAGACTTGCTACATTAAAAAATTTTGAACCCATGCAAAGAACTAGCTAAAAGTGCCATAGATTAGATCTTTACACAGAATATTGAAAAGCCAACAGGTTTTTTAAAGTACTAACACTGTATCAGTAACAGGACAGACAAATCTGATCAGTGCTAGAAAAAGGGGGTGCAGAGGGACAGGAAAGGTGCTTTATATTTTTGTTTCAAAGGGAAACAAAATGGAAAGGAGGGAGGAAATCTTCAGTATTAGCATTGAGCTTCTCCTTACTCTGACACTCGTAAATTTCGTTATTGCTTTCTTCAGCAATTGATTTTATTCCCAGTCACTTTCTGGAGGTTCCTCAGTAGCAAGTTAAAAATATCTAACAAAGTATCTCCTTGTGGTGATTCTCTGACCAGGTGTGAGGATGTCAGCGAGCTGTCTTCCTTGCAACATCACACTAAAATACTGTCAGTTTAAAAAAGGGGAGTATGCAAGGAGASAGCACACGTGGTTCCAACACCCCAGCACAATAATTAAAGTGAGGAGGTCCATTCATAAGAAATAGCCCTCAAGTATTATTAAAACTTGAGATGCACTTCAGTCTGAAGTTTGGCAGGAGCAAGAAACAGCCCCTGGCATTTGTACACATTCCGAAACAAAGTCACTTTCTCTAAGGGAAAGTATTCCCCGAGGCACCCCATTTTAGGGAGTATACCAACTTCCACAAGTGCTATTTGGAGCCGAATGTGTGCCAAGARAATAACCTGCTTCAAGTTTGTGATATATGCTGCAGTAACCAGTAGGTTAATTGGAAGCACTTGATAAGGAGCTTTTCCATCAAGTTTTAACATTATTCCTACAGCAAGCAAGGTCTGGAATAGAAGATATTGTTTCAATGTCCTTTTAGTCTGTAACTATTTGAACAACAAACAGAGAAATTCGAAGTCAGCTCTGCTTTGAGCAAGAGGTCACCAAATCTAGACTCCAGAACAGAAGGATTACACTTCCAGCCTAAGTTTTTCTATGATCCTACAATAAATTACTAGCTTGGAACATTATCGCTTTATAATTTTGTTTTCTTTATCTAAGTAAAATTATTCAGAGTGTTTGATTCAACAATGGTTTTGTGGTGGGTTAACTTTGTCTGGGTGCTAGGTGCTCACCAAGTTGCACTATCACTCCTCAACCAGACAGGAAAGAGGAAATATAACAGGTTCATGGGTCAAGACAAGGACATGGAGAGATCATTCAGCAAATACCATCACAGGCAAAAAAGACTTGACTAAAAAAATTTTATTGCCAATCAAAAGTCCATGTGGGGTAATGAGAAATAAAAAAGGACCTTCCAACACCTTGCTCCTGCCTCACTTCTTTCCCGGCTTAAGTGCACTCCCCATTTCTCCACCTCCTACCCCACAGCAGCACAGGAGGATGGGAATGAGGGTTGTAGTCAGTTTGTTACACATTGTCTCTTCATTATCAGTTTGTAATGATTTCATTGCGAAAATTCATCTTTACACTTTAAACATCCACCTTCTGTATTTATTCTTTTAGCAGCAGATGATTAYGCTCCTGAACCACACCAAAAAGTGTAAGGGCATTCTTATCAATTTAAGTAATTTTCTTCCAAAATTATCAGCATACTCAGAATCACAGAATAAGGTGAGTTGGAAGGGACCCTCAAGGAGCATGGAGTGCAACTCCTGACCCTGCTTAGCACCATCCCCAAGAGTCACACCATGTGCCCTTCCTTACTTACTCCTTTCTGCCATCAAGACAAAAAAGTTACTGAAAAGCTTACACTAAAATCTACGACAATACATCTCAGAGATTCATCTGCTTAGTTTGGCTGTTCAAAAAGAACAACAAAAAAAAGTAATACTACCTCCATCACAGCCATGACAGGCTGTGCTGTTCCTCCACAATTTCTTCTGCAGCGTATCAGCAACCTAAGGTTCTTCACAAAGGCCTGTTTCATTTTTCTCATTTTTGGGTACAGTATGCCAATGTCCTGAAAATACACATTTCTGAGCATGACTAGACCTGTCAACAAGCATTTTCTCAGTCAAGCATTAAGTTAAGAAGTTTTCTAGGCTCACTTAGGATACACAAATTCATACATTAGACAGAGATGTTTTAACACTTTGGTACTACCATTGCTTTAAGAGTTTCAAAGCTTTTAGAACAGAAAAGACACTTTCTGCTTAAACAGGGGTATCATCCATTGTATTGCCAAGGAGTTTGCATAAGCATTCTGGATCAGAAACTAAATGACATTACACATATACTCTCCCTTCAATCCAAATCACAAAAACCACCTCCATCCAGACAAATGCAAACTTTTGCATGGATTTCATGGTTTGCCTGGACAGACTTTGGGCACAGCCTTCTAGTGATTTTCATGGCACTACTTTCCCTATTAAGAAGGGACCAAACGAATATTGGAAGTTAAACTACCAAAACAAAACACACTCAAGCCTTGCAACTTCTCATCCTCTCTAGACCTTCTCCTTGTTATTGTAAATATTTTTTAATGCTTAAGTCATTAAATAAGTAATGGTTTTGCAGAAATCTCAAGGTTTTTTCCTCATGTCTGACTACAGAGTGASTGAATGAAGAGACAGCGAAGTTAAATATAAATCCTCATTTTTCAGTGCAGTGAAGAAGCTTCCCTTTCCTTCTGAATACCTTTGCCCTTTAAGGTTGAATATACAAGAGAAGTGTTCTAACTAATTCAGAATAAGTATTTTCTATTATTAAGCCAATTCATATTGTCTGAATGACAGCTAGAAATTACTTTGCCTTTCAGAAACAATGGCTTCTGCTGTCTTTCTGTGTGACAGGTTGGTTCAAAGTAAGTTGACTCTAGAAAAACCACTGCCTCATAAAAAGGATTATTTAAAAAAGATTTTTAAACTGAGTTCATAAGCTCCTTCACCCAAATATTGTTTTCAGTGGCATTTCTTGTCAGGAAATCAAATTTTCTGGGAGCTGGAGGCTTGTCTAGCCTTGCCTGCAAGTCACGTTAGCTTTCATTGCTTTAAGTAAAGCGATTTAGTTGTGGGTTTTAATAATTGCTACTTTAATTCAAGGTGTAGAAAGAGTGCAGTTCATTGCCCAAGGTGGTCATTTTCTTCCTCTCTATCAGACTCCYGTGGGATTTAAGTGCCTAAAGAAAAAGGTTTGCTTTTGAAGAATTGATGCTGTGTTTAACAGACACAGACTGATGCTAGATAGAAATATATTTACAATTCAGAAAATAAAGACTTTCTTCATGAAGGAAGATTAGCTTTTATTGCTAACATGGTGAAGTACAAAAAAATCAAGTATAATTGTGGAATTAATGGTTGCTTAAGCTTTACAGCTTTATGCAGTTAATAACCAGTGCTTATTATACTTTCCACACAGAAYGCAGGAGTTGGAGTGGATAGGAACCAGAATAGACGGAAATAAAAGTAACTATTCTGAATATACTGTAAGTTTTTGACATTTGCAGAGTACTTGAGAAACACAGGCAAGTCCAATATGTATCATCACTCTTAATTTCCCTAGCTACTTTTAAGTAGCCCTGGATTCCAAGTCACCAGTTTTGCATCACATTGTTTATACCGTAATACAAATTAAGTTACTACTTAATACAAATTAAGATGTGTAAGTCACATCTTTCTAGATATTAAGACAAAGTATAAAGCTGCTACTATGAGAACAGCATGAAGGAGTTGACAACAGGAAAAAAAGACTGCTGGCCTACAGMACTACAGGCAAACAAAAAACTGAGCACCCATTGAAAACTGACTATTCCAAACATCTTGCTAATACTTGAAACATCATGCAAAACTCATCACTATTACAGTGGCTCAGAACAATTTCTCTCAGTACAAATGTTGTAGGTTATTTCACTTAAGCACTATGGTTGCCAGATAAAGCCAAATTTTATGTTTTGCATAATAAAGTTTATATTTTTGTCTAGCCCAGTAACCATACAAAAAGACAGTCAAACTGAAAATTAAGCTAGAAAAGACCATCTGCATAGTTCTGCTTCATTTTCTATATAAAGGCACTAAAAAGATATTGTAACTTGTGTCACAGCAGTAGCTCCTAAAACATGCTGAGCTGAAGGGTCTCTATGAAGCTTTATTTTTCTTGCAAACAGCTCTGGAGTCTCAGTCTCTGAAGTGAAGCCATTCCACTCCAGCTCTGGTTATTTGCCATGGCTCTCAAGTGAGAGCAAACAGCACCAAATGGACCTGCCAAACATCTGTTTCTTCTATCAGAGCCAATAAGTTGATCTTATCTATCAGAACTACATCTCCAAATACAACACCAGGAGGTGAGAGACACAACTATGACAGTAGAGAAAGATGTCAAGAGATGAAAGTCTTAGTTTCATACCAGTGAAGCATTTTAACACAAACCAAGGATTTCCTCCATGCTTTGTGTTCTGGAGAAGGGGTGTCTGTCACATCCATAGACCTCAGCTGCAACGAAAGGTTGTGTAAGCCTAGTTTCTAAAAGCATCTAAATTCTCTAGGAAGCAGTACAGCATAAATATCCTTCTCTAAATTAATGGTGTGGTTTACAACTAAGATTCACCTTGCTAACAACTAAAGGCAGTCYTAGAATAAACACACTTTCCAACATGTTTAGTGCTTTTCAGCAGAAAGTCCTGACAGATACAGACACTGGCAAAAAGACTTACTAACCTGTGTTCAGGAAGGAAAGGGAATAAAACTTGGCTTATCTTGGGCAAAGAGGGAGGAAGAGCAGGGTTTCAGCAGAGCTGCAGTAGCAAAGCTTATCTGGTACACACTGGGGTCCTGTTAGACTAGAGTAGGACAGTTTTGYAGGTCTAGCTAGACTTCAATAAAAGGAATCATTTTGTAGATAATAAACTAGAACCAAAAGTAAAATAGCCAAGTGTGTTGCACACAGATGCCTTTTACAGCGCTAGGAGAGAGAAGAGATTGAAATTCAACTCTGACATCTTAATTCTCTGTAGAGATTAGGTAAAAGAAACAAAATACAGATGAGAGACTAAACTATTTCCCTTTCCCTCCAAACTGGAGGGGACAAAGAATCCAACAGAGCTAGAATAACCAAGAGCCTTCAAGTGAATTGAAATCTGAAATAGCTTTAAAGGTACTTTCTTTCTGACTCCTAATACATGCTMTTCAAGTAAAAAAAATGAAAAACCCCAAACATTGTCTATATTGCCACTACAATTTTTTCTTTCGTTCCACTATAACAGAATAATACACATACAAACACACTGCATAAGCCACCCTCCACAAAAGGGGAATATAAAACTAAAATTCTGAATGCCACTACGCTGACAGCTTAAGAGATGGCTTCTTGACTAGATGCAACTAAATTTTAAAAAAAGCATTTAATATGATACCTTCCAACCCACAATTTAACTGAATGAATTATGATTAATTTTTTATTACAGGATATGTAWATTATCTTAACAGAAAGTGTACCTAGGAGCACAACTGTACTTCCACACAATTTTAGACTTCTAGGATAATTCAGGCTGGAAGGAGCCTTGGGGTTATTTAGTCCAGTCTCCTGCTCAAATCCGATGCAGTGTTTCATAAGTGAGAATCACACAATATCAGTCTTTTCAAAGCAGACTAAAGATATGTCTACTCATACATTAGCTTCAGCATCATGCCTTCTGCAAGGAGGGAGGCTAAAGAATAAACAGGCTTAAGCCAAAATGTAAAACTTGTAACATGGCTTTACAGTTATCTAATTGCCCTTTATCCATCTCTCCTAAAATTATGGTCACATCCCTCAGTCTTTGCTTCTTGCAGCTCCTCACAACATGTTCTCCAAGAAAGACTTAAGCTCTGCAAGAAAGATTCAGCCAATTGCAAAGTAATTTTTTTAAAATAAGCACTAGATTTCTTTTTAGAAACAGCACCCTTTCCTCTTCAGCTCAGCTATGTTTATTCTGATGACAATTTCACATTACATTGAAGCTTTTCCTCCACACACTTGGCAATTACATACCCAGGATGCTCAGCACATTGCCTTTTTTGAGACACTGCACTGTATCAATGATATTTAATAAAGTTTAATTGCATTGCAAACCTGTCACAGGAGGGTAAAGGATGCTGCATAAAGATCCTTAAAACTGTATCAGCACTATATCTTTTGAACCAGTTTTATTTCATTTACTCTTGAGAAGAGGTGGTTTACAGCACTGAAAAGTCTGTAGTCAACACCAGATTGCCAAATGCTGCATTGAGCAGCAGTGGTTTTTAATGTTACTGAGTCCACAATGGCCTTATGAAGCAGACAAGTAAAAAGTGTTTTAATTCAAAGCAATTTGTCTGGTGCTATCACCACTGGCAGAGGCTGCATTCCATTCAGTGCACTTGGCCAATACCAGTCCTAGAACATACAAGTGAGTATTATCTGGGTATCTTGTTCTGAGGTGATCAGGGGAGAGTTTACACAACTGATACAATTGGAAAAGGAAGCACTTTAATCTCAGTGAATGAAAGGTAAAAATGATCAATGCATCTTCACTGTATGTGCTGAGCACAYTCCTTCCTGTACATTGCCCCAGACTGAAAATATGCATGTTAGATTTGCTGAGATGCCCTTAAYGATTTCAGTTGTTTTGTAATATAGAAAAGTTTCCACATGTTCTGTAAACCCAACAACAGGTAATTGCATTACGGTAAGCATCATTGCTTATTCATGGTAGGAAAAAAAAAAAATCAGTACATAAATTTACATGTGCCGTTAAATAAATTAACTAACATTGTCCTACTAAAATTTCCCTTTCTACTTTAAGAAAGGTAATTAATAATTGCTTTCAGTGAGTAGGTATATTCACTCATAACCAGGAAGTTCTACTGAAATATCACTCTATTTCCCTCATGGGAAAAACTGAAAAAAATACATAATGATTTTATATGCATAGCTGCAAAAGATTCTGTTACGGTCCAAATGGTTCTTACGTTCTGTTTCGTTCAAGATTTGTTTGCATTTTACGTGCCAGAATACAACCTGAGATATAACTTTCACTGTACATCTTCAACTAAAAGCCATGAAAGGTCAAAATCAAAACACATGACAAATGACAAGCTGCGAGCAGGAGGGCTTGAGCCTTGATGTTATGAAACCAAGTCTTGTGCATGATTAATCAAGACATCTACGGAATTTCAGGATGAAATACTTTCYGAATCCTAAAAGCCAGCATCCATGTCTTTCTGCTTTGACAAACCTAGCTTTTATAACCAGAGCGAGCCACTGCCAGTTACGAAATGGAAAATAATAACAAAAACCACCACTACCATGATAAAATAGTTAGGACAAACAAGAGAAAAAACAGATGACCATCATTTACAAATTAACGATTAATCATGTACATTGTAATTAATGACATGGTAGCATATATGTATATATATGGTAACCTCTGAATGCAAAAAAAAAATCTCAACTAAACTTAGAGAACTTTCACAAATAATACATTACTTCGTTAATCACAAATGACATCCATCTTGCCAGCCTGCCTTACCAGACTTGAACAACTGTTTTCAGATCTATACTTGAAGGGAAACTGGAATTATAATGGAAGGCAAAGAAAAAAGACACTGCACACACTATTCAATTTTTACTAACTTTTGGGCTGACAAAGTCTATTTACACTTTAAAAACAAAGGCCTTAACTATGAGGGAATTTTTTCCAATATAAACCAATAGACAGTCGCTAACTTCTAGTGAGTTTCATAGACAGCACAACTGAAGAGTCTAGTCCATCTATGTTCTTTAATTAAACAGATTTCCCAGTCACAACTTGTAATCACTTTTCTATAACATAGAGCAAGTGTAAACCTGTCAGGAGAGGAAAAAAATTCTGCTTACAAAGGAGCTAATTAGCTCATATACATGTATGTAGATTTATATTAAACCCAGGAGGGCACTTAAGCAATAATATTGTCTATTGAAGTAAGCCCTCAAACCCTCTTCTGAAAGCATACAACAAATAAGCACTTTCTTAATATTCTAACTTCATGCATTGACGACACCATCTTCCACCTCATTCATTCTCCCATTCTAAAGTAAAACCATTTTCAAACTCCCAGTTACTTTTACACTGTTCCTCAGTAGTTACACGCTTCATTCTACATCAACAATGAGTCTGTACAAGAGTGCATAGCATGATCCATATAGTACTACCCGAGTTTACACTATGGGCTATGAAAACCCAGCAATAAAATCTGAACAACGACATCCACTCCTACTTTAGTATGAAACGTTGGTTTGTATTTTTTTCATAAGTCACAGGGATTTCTCTGTGATGGACACACTGGCACATGACTCTCAACTATATTGTCTCTTTGGAACTGATCACATAGCCATATATGCTGTTACAACAGTCTGGAGCAAAGAAGGTACAGCTTTTTTATTTGAAAAGTGCATTATGATGTTGAATAACAATTTCAGGTATTATTGGAATAAGGACACCAGAATGACTCAAAGTCATCTGACCAAATTTACCCTGTTGGGGGGATGATTCTGACATAAGGTCCCAAAACAAAATTCACAGAAGAGACAGTGTGTATGAAACATACTGCTRCAGCATTTAGTCAACTCTTTCTGACAATGGGTAGAATAAACTGCTGATCCTCATTAACAACAATCAGCAACATTCAGTGTTATCACAGGAAATTCAAAAACATCAGAACACCGAGGTAYTGAGAAGCCATTAGACCTTTATCACAAAAGACCAGGGGGATTTATGTGGGTTGGAACAGAGGCGTCTCTCTCTTTCCCCCACCCCCACTACCCCTTGGGTCTTCAGTTAATCTTATCTCACTGCAAATCCTAAAAGAGAGGCTGCAGCACAAGGTGGTGTTAAGAACCAGAAATTCCACCATTGGTTTTGCTCCTTTCTTCATTTCTCCCAAGGTAGGAGACTGCCTACAGGGTCACCACAAGCCCCTTCCCACACCTCCCAGATTCCCACTAATCACACATACAGAACTCTGCTTGGATGCTCTCTTGAAGAAAGAAAAGGGCCACATTTGTGCACACCTCCTCATCTTCAACCCCCACCTGCTCGAACAGTGAAGTCTGTAGGTGAGACTGCCTGGGTCTTTCTTTGAGGTGAGGGTTATGGCAGGCAGCCTGGGGTGAGGTGGTACTGAACAGAGCACCAGAACCAGCATTGCAGACAATGTGGAGCCAAGCAATACTCCATATCAGTGAGCACTGCTGGCACACCAGTATCGCTTACACTTGGGTTCCCACCTGGGCACGGTAAGGAGTAGAAGAGGAAGGAAGTATATTATGGCTGGTCTTTGCTTTTTCAGAGGGCAGATGAAAGGTCTACAAAGTTTCACTGTAAAGGAATGCACTTCAAAGGAGAGTTCAAGACAAATAAGATTTTGTCAGCACTAACTACAAAACTGAAGGGGGGGAGCAGCAGAATTGTACTCTGCACCTATTGCCATAACATATTATGACTTTTCAACTAGAGAATAATCCAAATAGAAATCTGGATTTGTTTTCATTTCCAAGTAAACTTAAAAAAAAAGTTAAAAAAGACAAAGGGATTGTAAAATCTGAAATTAATGCAGATTAAAGTGTGAGCCTTTTTAGCTAATTTTACTTTTAGCTTTTTAGTTTATTTCACCACTTGTTAACAGCTGGAGGTCTTAGTCAAATATCTTGAAACCTGAAGCTAGCGATCACCTCTCCCACCTCAGTTTCAAGGCCCGGCCACTCCAGGGAAGCTGGGATAGCATCCCTCTCCCAAACACAGAGATCCAAGTTCTTCTCCAGGCCGCCTACAGTGCGCTCTGCTACAATGCATACATTTTCCATCTCCGCTAGCACCTCAACTTGAGTTTTAAGAAAGCAGAAATACAACCCTCGAGAAAACCAAGTCCCAGTCTGAGGCACAGTTCTCCGGCAAACCATGCCCACATGCCTCCATCTCCCTGCCACGTCCAGGTGTGACTCACGGCTGCAGGTGACGGCTCAGCGGCAAGAGCTAAGACACTTCTTCACGAAGTCCTTCGCGGGGAAAGGCAGGGGGGGAAATCTTTCCTCCTTTGTCCTGGAGGAACAGCGGGTTCAGAGCCCACACAAAGCTCACCCGGGCTTCCTCCGCCCCGCATTCGCTCCCTCCCTCCTGCCTGCACGGAGCCGCCGGCGAACCCAGACGTGCGGACGGCTCGCGGATCCCGCGGGGAGCCGGTCCGGTCCGACGGGGCAGCACCCCGGGGCTCTGCCTGGGAAGGGGCCGCCCCGGAGCCCCGACACCTGCGGGCAACCGGAGAGACGCTCCCTCGGCCCGGCCTCGCCGCCGACCCCGGCCCGCCAAGGAGCCGCCAGGTCCTGTCAGGGAAAGCCCATCCTCAGCCATCCCATCCCTAAAGAGGCTCCAAAGCTCCCCCCGAGGCTCCACACCGCGGCCGCGCCTGGCAGGGACCGCGGCGCCCRAGGAGAACAAGGAGGGCGCCCCGCACTCACCGCCGCCGCCGCCTCCTGCAGCCCCCAGCACCCCAACAGCAGCACCAGGCAGCCGGCGGCCAGGCTACAGCTCCGCCTCCGCGGCTCCATCCTGCCCGCTCAGGAGCTCCAGGGCCGGCCCTGCGGCGCGGGCATAGCCCGGCGGGGCAGCACGGCTCCCTGCAGGCGGCTCCCGCCGGCCGCCCCGACGCCAGCGCCCGCCCCTCTGCCGCACTCGCCCGCTTCTGCCGGCTCAAGTCCTCCCGGGACTACAAGTATTCCTCCGCTCCGGCGGCGAGCTGCCGCCCCTCTCCGAGGGGGCCACGATCCCCCCGCCACCGCCCTGCCCCCGGGCGCCGCGGTTTTGTCGGCTCTGAGCTCGGGCGCCGCCTCTCCCCGCCCCGCACCTCCACCGGGCGGGCAGCTGGACCCCGGACTATTTTCTGCTGCGGAAGCCGCTGGGGCTGTGTGGGTGGCAGGGGGAGTTGTTGGCAGTGCCGGGTCGCCCCTCTGGAGGGGTGGGCGGCGGGTGTGGGGCTCGCCCGGCTCAGTCCTGGCCCACCCGGCCCCGCTCAGGTGCGACGCTTCGGCGAAGACCGCGAGAACTTCCTGTCCAGGCACGCTGCGAGCGCCCGGAGGGGCTGCGGCGCCGCGGGAAGCGAGCAGTGACCGACCCCGAGCGGGCAGCGCCGGTGGTTCCAGCCCGGCCGCTCCCCCGGGGTGAGGCGCCCTCGGGGCTCCGTCGTAGCGGGGGAAGGAGCCCGCGAAGCCGCGGCCGCACCGTACGCTGCCCGCCCCGAGTGACGGCGGGCCCTCCTCTTCCTCCGGCGGGCGCAGCGGCGCGTACCCGGCTGCGCTGTGCCGGTCGCCGCGGGCTGCCCCGGCCATGGGGCGCGCAGGGTGAGTGCCGAGGCGCGGCCGCCCCCTCCCCGCGCTGCCTCCCGCCCCGCCGTGACTCTGTCCCTTTGCCTCCCGCAGGGTGCTGGTGCTGCTGCTCCTCTGGCTGGGCGCGGAGCTGGCGAGTGCGGTAAGTGTGTGCAGGTCCCGGCCGCAGCARTGCTCGCTGGAGGTGAACGTGCCTGCTCAAACCTGTCGGGCTTTGGGCATCCTTCGGCCAGAAAACAGACGCCTTCCCGCCCCCCTCTGAAAGATGCGCGGATTTTTTTTTAATTGACGTACACCTCTGCTGTGAAGTTCCTTTGTGCCTTTCGTCTGCTCTACTTTGAGTGGCTTTTGAAAAGTGCACTGTRGTGAAAGACCGTCTGCGTGCGGTGTAACAGCTCTCGGTGTCTGATGGCGTGAGCAGTGTCTCTCTTTGCAACTGACCGCCTTTCGTTCCTTTTTAGCATCTTCTCAAACCTTGCTTTAAAAGCTGACGCTCTGGGTCCTTGTTCACAAAGGATCCAATCCAGAACACGTCACAGCTAAGTAAAAGTGATGTGAGAAATTAAAGGATTAAGCCGTTAAGTGTTGTATCAAGGTTCATGACTGTGGATTAGTAAATGTGTTTTAAATTCCAAGTTGGTATACAGAAGCAATGACTTTATGATCTGTCAATCTGACAATTTTATGACATAAACATGGATTTTCTCTTGCTGTTCCTAATTAATGTTTAAACAAAGTAGTAGGAGACCACAGGCTTTTAAAATGTTCGTAATTTTTCTTTTTTGGCATTGCAATAGATTTTCTGCAATTGGGATGCTGCAATTGTTAGCCCACTCACCTAGTGAATAAAAGAGTGCTTTGGAAAATCTGTAGCCTAAATTAAGTGTCCACTGATATACAGTCAGCAGTTCATAAAACACTTCTTTGTTATATTGTAATGTAAATTAAGATTGTACAATAATATTTGTGGTGTGGATTTTATAGTGTATGTACAATACTGAATTAATGGAAGCAGTTAGTATAATGTGTTTTAAGCATGTTTATTTTAATTCAATTTCTGACAGATTTCTAACAAAACCAGTTGAAACATGGGTTCTTGACATGTCAACCAACTTTTCTACTGCTTTTGCTACTCTTTTGATTAAAATTTTAAGGATTTAGACCCTTCCTGTGCAACTGAGAAGAAATCTTTTGTAAAGGCTTTAACAGCAGGGGTTTATACTTTCCACAAATAGGAAAAGTTTTACATTTTTCATAATCAATTGCACTAGTAGAATTTCATCATCCTGATCAGGTGGTAGTTACAAGCTCTAATCTTCCCAAAGATTAAAAGATTAGAGAGTTTTATTCAACAAAACCAAGAACTGTTCTACTGAGAGTTCTTGCTGCAGTGGAATCTATGTAGAAATGACTTCTATAAAACAAATACTTCAAAGGCAAACTTTGAAATTATTTTGAGACAGATGTGCCACATTTTGCAATAATTTTTAGAAATTTAGGCAATATGGCAATGAAATTATTGCTGGTTGACGCAGGTGTAGCTGACAGCAGATTTTTAATTGTTTGCTCCGATTTTACTTCATACGTTTTGGAAAACACATCTCTTAAGCAGTTAGAATTCTCTTAGTTCTTTGACGTCTTTCATTGCCCATAAACAGACTCTGTCAATTTAAGTCTATTGSAATTAAAATTAATATCTACGTGGTATTTCTAAGTCTTCCTGACRGTTTTCTTCGGGGTTAGAAAACAATCAAAATCTTCGTTGCTGTGTAATCAGTCTAAAAATATGAAGAAGAACCAGAAATAGGTCTATAAAAACTTAGTTCTGTATATGTCTAAGGAGATAATGGATTTAATGATTTCTATTAAAATGCCATCAAGCATGCCCAAGAGGAAAGATTAAAACCGTGGTTTTGTAAACTTCAGATACAGTAGTAGGTTAATGTCTTTCTGGTACCACTGATTTAAAAACACATCCTAACACCTTCCAGCATGAAGTAAGCTGTTAAGAAAAAGTACTGGTGATTGCCCGTGCAATAAGCAGAGCTTTTTAGGAAAAGCAGGATCTCTGAAACACTTCTTAATAGTCCTCTGGTGTATAATTTGAAGTGCTGGAGCATGGTGAAGTACAATGGTAACAAAATGAGGTTAAAGCTTAAGGTTAATAGGGAGAAGTAACTTAGAGGATACTATTCACAGAGATAGTCAACTTGTTGCTGAAGATGGTGTAATTTATAACTTTGTTCATATTTTTTTCTTTCAAATAATCTCATTTCAATAACTTCTCTATTGTAAAAGAAACATCCCTGAAATGTTGTTCCAAGTTCTTGAGCACTCTTCAGGAATGGTACTGTGGGCATGACTGGTGTAGGCAGTGGCTGGCACATCAGGCCAGTATYTTGAATAATGTATCAACGATGGTTTTGATTCAGAGGTCTCAATTATGAGGTGTAGACATCTCCCTTTTGGTAAGGATAGGATGTTGAAGTGTATCTGAATTAATTTCTCTGTTTGTAATTATTTTTTTTGGGTATAAATGATGATCTRTTTTGAATGGCAGCACAAAATTAGTCTTGTAATGCGATCTGTGTTTTCTGGAAGCAAATGTTGAAAACATGGATGACTTGCTGTTACACATGGGGTTACTTGGCAGAGMAATTGTTACCTCCTTTGTAGCTCCCAATTGCTGGGAGTGACCTAAGAGTTTCCACTAACAGCTTTCAGCTGGAGTTACTCCAGATACTATGCTTCATTAATGGTTTCAATCTTTTATKATCAATAATTTTTGTTAATAATGAACCAGGAGCATCAGTACAAGATGCTGCACAAACACAAACCAACAATGTAGTACTGTCTTCGAGACRTTCATTTCACTAAGACAAATGCAAAAGTTGGTCCAGAGGTAGGGGAGATAAGACAAAATTTTGGAACAGTGCTAGAGAAGCAGGGATTTGCTTTGGCTAATCACTCTCCTCCCCCGAGGCTTTTGCAGGCTGCAGGGCAAAGTAGAGTTCTAAGGAGAGGGACTTCTAAAAGGATAATCAGAATTTTGCTGATGTTTCTGGGATGTCCTGTCATAAACGTGAGGTGGAGCATGAGCTGAAAATGGTCACTAAAGCTAGAAGATGGCCTCTTGCAATGAAATTTGAAATTCATGTCTCTTCACAAAGCTCTCAGCTGAGCCTGCATCACAGTCATTCTGTGCCCCCTTGAGAGCATACCTGGCATACAGGTGAGCTGGTAACTCCTCATTTATTCCCTTTCTGTTGTTGTTGAGCACACCTGGAATATGTGCTAGTTTTGATGTGATATCCTAAGGAACTACTTTTAGGACTTATTGTGAGGAATTTTCGTCAGACGTTCTGTTGAAACATCTGAGCTTTCAGGTGGAGTTCAGTAAGGTTTATTTTATGAGTAGACTTCATGTACTATTGCAACTCTTTCAAATCTGGGTGAGGATTTTTACTGCTTTGGGGTTTTTTGTTTGTTGGTTTKGTTTTGTTTTTTTCTTCCTTTTTGTTTATTTTTTTGCTAATAAATGTACAAATTAACTAGAGCCACTCTCTTTTTCTAGCTCTTGATATCTTGTTCAGCAGAACATCTTCAGTATCCAAGTAAGGCAAACAAAAACTATGTGTGAAAACCAGTTCTGGGCAGTCTGCTCTATTTTGAGTAACTGAAGCTCTGCTAGTTTATGACAAGCTAGCCTAAGCGATCTAATTTATCTMTCTCTTAATACATCCCAGGTTTTCTGTGTGTTTTCTTTTGTTTTTATATCTATGATACGAATGGTTTATGATGTCTTTCACTTTAATATGTACTGGACCAGCTTAATTGAGCTCATTGTTTTCTGTGGTCGAAAATAAATTTTGTCCCAGAGCCTCTGACAGAAGGGAAAAATTATCTGTTTAATTATGGCTATTTAAAACCAGAGTTACAGCTCTCATCGTAGCACTTTTCAATTCAGTAGTGAACTTTATTGGGAAAGAAGTAGTATGTATAGCGAAGTTACTTGTATAAGTCCACAGAATTCAAGAAATAATGTAAAAGATCAACCTAATCTTATAAATCTCAGATTTATACCAGATAAGGTGGTTTCTGGTCTGTAAGAATGCATCTGTRTGGTGACACTTGTTTGGTGAAGATTCACATACTGCATTGAGAATGGTCATTCTGCAAAGGTCAAGTTTGAATGGCAATAGGCCTTTAGTAAAATGATAGGAATTACACTCTGCTAGCAAAAGGAGGAGAATTACTAAAAAAAGAAGCTGATTGTTTATAATATTGCAAATTATCTATCTCTTCCTAAGACATGTTGAGTTTTAGGGGAAATTTTCATTTAAAGCTAAGTATTCTCTTTGATTTGAGCAAATAAAATTGTTTATTTGCTGAGTATTTTCTGTGTGCTGAAGACAGTTGAGCAAGTGGCATTTTATTTGGCACTCAGCTGCTGTGTCAGGTTACAGCACCTATGAAATGAAGTAATGCATGTGATTGTGTTCCGAAGAGCTTTTTTGATAAATCGTTATCCATTTAAGGCTGTGGCTGCCTTTTGTATAGGTGTGAGAGGCACTGTGTGACCTGAAGAAGCATTTTATTTCCTCTTCTTGGCAAGCTTTGGCACCAGCCACTGTGTTCCCTTGACTTAAGAACTGCTGTTGTTATGCTGGTGTCCCTAAAGGAGGCAGAGCACTTCATGGTGGGGCTTCTCCACCCTGTGTCCATCCTTGCTGTGGAGACTCTCTACATGAGTAGGGTTTGGTACCTTATTCCTTACTAACTCTTCCTCATGAGGTAACTGTGGTAACGTTCTGGTGCTTAAAGATACTGTGAGAATGTTACAGACTGCAAGAATCTGTGATAGCAAAATGCCTCTCACTTGCAAATCCCTAACTCCACAAGGTCTTAACTCTGCTTCTGTCTTGTTTGGTTTTTGTATACTAGCTGTATTCCACTTGTGGACATAAAACTGTTTGAGGAAGAGGCCTGGGAACTCCTGATCTGTGGAGGGAGAAAAGAATTTCTAATTCTCCCGTATTCCCAGAGACAGAAAATCTGTTCAGGAAAGGTTGTCAAGGTATTGCCAGCACTTCTAGATTTTTTTTTTTCTATCCATAGGAAGCTGCAGTGATTTTTGAAAAGAGCATAATTGATCCAAGAGCTGTATCCTGATCATACAGGTACTCTGWATTGTTTCTGCAAGTTCTTTTGCTCCTAACCAAGTGCTCACCAGAGCATTAAGATTGGACATCCAACTGGTCTCTAGTCACACACTTTTGCTTATGGATCAGAAAATATGACCCACCTGTCTTTTTGAGCATCTTTTAAGGTTAGCTAGGAAGGGAGGGCTACAAAGACTGCAAAGCTTATGATTCTGTATTAAACAGTTCTGAGGACATAGAAACGAATTTTGGAGATGCCAGTCAGTTTTACCCTTCTATCAGTGACATTTATGGGATTATCAACTCTTTTAGGGCAATTCCTTAGGCACCTCAAAATAATAAAGTATTCTTTCTGGGGGAAAAAAACATACTGTAGAGTGGTGTAATAGTATTTTGAGGTGATCATGAAGTTGTGGTAGATATAGATGAAAAATTCTTTGCTCCACAATTCTTGATGTACTTGATCTCCTTTCTTCCTTTCTAAGTGGGTTTGTGTGCCACTCCATGGAGAATTATTTAAAATTAAATTATTTCCTGGATACCAGTATGAAGTTGCRTTACCAGATCAAAAAAGAAGGGACTTTGGTACTGTCTGTGTCTCAGCTTAAATGTTATAATGATGACAAAGAACTAAAAATGAGAATTCTTTTAAGCTTTCATTGATAGATTATTTTCAAGTTCTCTGAAAATCCAGTCTCAAAATAAGGACTATTATTGTGGAAAAAAGTAAAACGAAAGCTTTTCTGTTGTTACCTGTGGAAGGGATTGTTCTAGCAAGGTCAGTCTCTTTCAAAGGGATTGGAAGAAGGCTGAATTGCTTGTTAGAGGGTACCTGAAAAATGCAGTCTTGATAGTGATTGCAGTGTTGACCATTATTGGARGAAGATCAGTGGGAAGGGAGATCAGGCATTATGAACTTTATTTCCTTAGGTGATTGGGAGTTTTGTTTTGTGTGTTTGGGGTTTTTTGTTGGTTTTTTTTTTTCAAGATATCCCTATAACCCAAAAAGGCTCTCACTCTTCTAGAAAAGCTATAAACCCTAACTGAGCTTTACATACTTATTTCCATTTACATGTCTGAACAGAAAGAGCATTTAGAGTGGAATCATGCAGTTCTTGTTACCTGTACCTTGCAAAAAGGGAATTTGGAGGTGTAGGCAATAAATCTGAAAATACATGGGGAAAGCAAATAATTTGTTCCTGTGCTTTTTGCACAGACTTCCTGCAGTTCAGCTTGCCTCGAGTCTTTCCATGTGACTTCCCCTTCTCTGGTGGTGTGATTTATATGGAAGTTGTGTTGCTGCAGTTTCCAGTAGCTGTGTTTAACTTTCTACATTTGAAAATTGTTGACAATAATCTTCCTACTTATAATCAAATTCATCTTTTCTTTTCGGAATGGTTTCCTCTTCTCTCAGGTCTGAGGAAACACAAAGAGGCAAAATTAATACCAAGCCAAAGGAATTGTTCCATGAGTCTGCTTCTTCTCTGGCTTCTTTGCCACGTTTTAACAGTTCTTGCTGGTCAGAGGTGACTTTGCTGGCCCTCTGATTCTGCTCRTACCCAAATGAATACAAAGCTGTAGAGACCCCTCTGGTCTGTGCTTCCCTTCTTGTTGTTTCTGCAGCATTTTGATTAGCTTTGGTTGTGTCAACCTCTTTGGGCCACTAAACCAGCACCATCCAGTTTGCATAGTCTCTGCTCACTTGGTTACCTTAACACTGAGAGAATCAACGCTGGGAACCAAATTGGTCTGATTTACTTCAGTCCACTGAGATGTCAGTAGCTACTGTATTCTGAGATTGCCTTATTCACTCCCTGGTTTATTTTCTCCTATTTGCCTGGAATCTACTGTACTTTATACCGCCTCCAGCCCTTGCCTCAACGTGCTCTTAAGCTCCTCTGCCTTTCTGGCTCTCCTTTGTGCTTTCATAGCCAGGGAGGCTGCCAGTATCACTCCTGTTAATCCTGTAGTGCTTTCTCTGATGCCTCACTCCCAGCAGCAGTGAGGACATGTCAGTGCCTGTAACCCAGGAATCTCTGTTGCACAGATCTGTTTAAGAGGGTTGCACCTAATGTTCGTTGCTTTCCTCATTAGTAATAGAAACAAACGATTCTATCCTCGACACAAGCATTTGGCAAGAACCTGGTGTGATGTATAACACAGGTCAAATCTAATCATCATTTAGGTGTTGTATCTGCACTAATTGGAAACTAGCTAGAAAAGGCAATACATCAAAGGTATGAAACTAATATTTAATTTTCCTTCAGTTTTGCTGTTTTTATTGAGGGAGAAAGAGGTTGAAAACGAAAGCAACAGCAACATTAACTGCTTCCTTAGCATATTTTTTTGGCTGGTAGATAAATAAAAACCTGCTGCTTTCTAGAGATTGGGATAAAATGTTTGTACAGAGTAAGCTGAAAGCCAACTGCATAAATGGATTTATAGTACTGTTTGGAGGGATTGGTTTTGACCTAAAAAGCACAGGAGAGGAAAATGAAAGTGCAGTTAAGCAAGAAATGGACTTAAAAATGCTCCCGTGCTTTTCCAAATCTCCACAAATTAAATGTCACCAACTTTATTTTTTGCTAGTAGCATCACTTTAAAGCTCTAAATAGTGACAAGTCAGTGCCTCGTCTTTTTGCAACTTTTTAGAATTACTGCATGTTCTTTTCCTCTTCACATTGCATTAGACTGTTTTCAAATCAGCTTCTTACATTCCTTATCCATTTGTTTGAATCACTGAAGACATTTTTTATTAAGGTCATGCCCTCACAAGTAGTAAGGCATCTCTCTGTGGACCTGAAATAATGCTTGGTTCTTAAAAAGAAGTTTTAAACCAGAAAGTGTTTCCTTAGAAAATGATACAATTATAAAAGAAGTGATGAAACTATTGCTCTTAATGCTTTAAGTTAAAGTGTGTTTAGAATTTGTAAGCTGGCAACTCAGTTTCCTATAAATACATATATAAACTCATTACYGTAACAAAGTTAAATAGATTAGTTGACACAATGAATAATGGCTCGACTTTCCCAAAGAGGAGCAGGACTATTTTAAAGTTGTAATAGTTGTGCTTATACCAGTCAAACTTTTGCTGTGAAGGATTGTGCAGATAGCCCTTGCTCTGTGTAATATATATATATATATATAACATTTTTTAAAAGCAACTTGGAATTATTGCTACTACTGTAGTGGAAACACATCAAAACAATAGGAAGGTGAATCACGGTATTGTACTTTGATGATTAAAGCTATCCACAAAGCAGGGTGTAACTCGACTGGAAGAACGTAGCCTGCAGGAGCAAAAAGCAAGCTTGGAAAATTAAGAATTTATAGTAGTCTTCAGACTTTTCCATAAAAGGAGCCTGTAGGCTTTCAGCCTCAGCCTTCCTTGTGAGGTTTTAGACTATTATCAAAGTGTGTGTGAGGGGTTGAAAGGCTGGAACATTATCTGTAAAATGAATGTATCTTTGTAAATGCCTTTTACATGAAGTGCAGCACATGTGAGGTGTGGATTTGGCTGGAAGGTGAGGTTGGCAGGTCCTGTATTGCACTGCACAGTGKATATAGCATTTCAAATAGAAAATGCTGAGCCTTTATGACCAGAAATGATAGAAGTGTGCTGAGTCTTGCTCTCATGGGCGTGACTGAGGTGATCTCTAATAAGCCCTGGGTGCCAAGAGTAAGGTGCTTTGTTTCTGGTGGTGTACTTTAGACATGCAGATGCTCTTTGTTCTACTAGGGGAATGGGCCTACCACAAACACATTGCTTGCTATTTAGCAAAAGTTTTCTATCTGTTTTCATCAAAAACAGTTTTTTAACAGCTGTCCCTTCTTGTGAACTTTATATCATCATTTTTACAAAGGAAGTGTAGTGCATTTTTAACCTAATAAAGTGATTTTGGCTTAAACTTGAAACAGCCTATGAAATCTCTTTCTACAGATGGTACGCGGCTTTTTGCTGTGACTTGAGAAGGTGTAAGATGTAAGAAAAATATAAAGAAAATATGTTAATATGGTGATGAAAAGAAGAAGCTTTTAAACCACTCCTGTAACAAATGTGAAATGTTCTTGTCACCAAAGTAAATGTCAGATCCTTAGCCTACTTCTACCACAAAAAGATACAGAAATTGCTTTGAATACCACAGAGGTTTTAAAGTTAAATGAGTTGGTGACCATAAACAGAATAGTTAATGGTCTCTTCAATGTAGTGATTATATGGTTTGCTCTGTGGTACTTTTAACAACCTTAATCTCTGTGAATGTATAATCTTGTTAGGATTAAACCAAAATCTGCCTAGATAATTAGAGTGAGCTCCAAACTGTGGTTTGACCTGTATCTCTTAGTGGAGCAATTTCCATGTGAATGTTATTGGCCCTGGAGCGAGTGGAGTGTTGGGAGCCCTCAGCAGAGTCGCTGGGAGCGGAGGGCCTCTCGTACCTCAAGTGATCTGAGGAAAATCAACCTCGGAGGTTTTGCAAAGACTGCCCTTCTGAGACTGTACAAATTGGGGCTGGGTCAGAATATCTTTTAATGTGGCASAGCACATTTTCCAGTGAAGGTACAATGTGTTTGCAGACCCTCTGTTGTGCAGAGAGTTGCAACATAGGTTGAATCGTGAAACGAACATGCCTGTTGAAGTTACAGCAACAACATTTGGTCTGTTTTGTCCCTTCTCTAGGATTCATTTATCATGGACATACATTTCACACTGTTTCTTTCTATAATACAAAGAAACAAGTTGCAGTTTTTACTTTAAAATACATAATCGCTGGTTGCATTACTGTGTTGTCTTTCACCCCTGAGCGATTTGCAGATGTCCTTGCACCGGGCCAGGCTAAGTACTGGTATTACTGTCCTGCCTGTGTGAAGAAAGCTTTGCCCCAAGTCATGCGGCAAGTTTTGGTTCTTTGAACTGTTGCGCCGTGTGCTTTGTATGCCCTAAGGCTCCTCTCTAAATGAGGAGACTTCTACAATCTGCCTTTGGAGATCTTGAAGGCCTGAACCTCTAACCAATAAGGCACAAAACTGTAAATAGTTGCTTAAAGACTCTCCATTCAATTGCACTTTCATCTGTGGGCAAGCATAAGACTGAAGTTTCCAGAGAATCTGCTTGGTTTTTATCTCTCAGCTTTGTGTTATCCAGCCAAGTTCTGCACATCTTTCAGAGACAAGGGTCAAGGATTAAAATCCAGCTAGTGAGTCTTAACTACAGTCTGGAAGTGGTAGAGTAGAATTAATGTTTATATCAGATCTCCAGTGCTACTCTATCTTTTCAACTCCATTCAAGGATACTTTATGAATCCCAAACCAACGTGTTTACCAAGTATTTTGGATAGAAGTAAATGAAAGATATGAAAAGGCAACTTAAAGGATTTTTTCGCTTGTTCAGTTGAAGTTTTTATTATCTTTTTTACTAAGTTACTGTCCGAATTTGGAATGATTGTTTTACAGTTTTCTCTGCACAGAAGACTGTCAGCCAAGGCATCTTTGTGCAGTGATATTGGCTGCAGATTTTGTTTGGATTATATGCTAACATTTAATTTACCAGAGATAAATGTTGCTGAGGTAGTTTTATGTTTTCTTTATATAATAATAAGTACTCTGTGAATAACCAGGCAAAATACTTCCAGCATTTATTTCATCAAAATGTGTTCTTATAATTTCCATTAAAGAAATTCCAGTGAAAAAGCTATTTCCCTCCTCTTCATTCCGGTATTATGAGCTCACTCCAAGGAGGGCAGAGGGGTACCAGGTTTCAGGCCTAAATTCCTTTGCCAGAGGAATGTGCAGCGAGACGCAGGTACAGGCTAGCTCCACGACATACTTGTTTAGAGGGGCCCTTCTGCAACCAGCAGCTCATGGATCTCAGATTTACAGCACTTCCTTATCTGCATGGTTTTAAAAAGAGAAGAGCAGGATAAGTCTTTGTGAAGAATGTTGTGAGTTTTCTTTAATTTTCAAAGAGTGGATATTGTTTCCTTTTTCATTTCACTTTTCTAGATAGGCAGTAAAAGTGTTTTGTAAGACCCTTAAAAGTTGTGGATGTGATTGTGAGAAAGGTAGAGACAACTGAAAAGCACTCACACTGCTGTCAGGTGTACCTCGGGCTACTGTGTTTAACTGAGGGCGCTGAGAATTTATTCTGCACCTTACGTAGTGTGTCATTGAGGGCCTCAGTTTCTTTTGCAATTTTATTTAGTGTCTGGTATAAATAAAATGTATTTTCCTTACATATTGAATGTCATGGCATCTTAAGGTGATTATTTAGGTGTTACCTCACACTGTATCCAAGTAGCACCAGTATCAGCTTGTGTCTTGAAAAAGTTGCACAGAAGCACTGAACTGCTTCCATTAAATAAATTAATCATAAAACTACTATGGGAAAGTAATTCAAATTCTGTTTGGAACCAAATTATCTCTGTAAGATGAAACCACCACAATTCATTCAATTACTTGACAGAGTTGTGAAATTTACTGTGCCTGCTTGGTTTATAGCCACTGCAGCCTCTGCTCTTGATAAGCCTGAAATCACTAATTCTTGTGTGAYGATATCAAGAAACTGTAGCAGGATATTGGCTTCAATCAGATATTTTATGGTTAGGGCAGGAAGCTAGTATTTTGTAGATAAAACATGAGGACTTGGTTGTGCCTTAAGGAATCCTAGATTCTATTATCAATATAGCTTAATGAATGGCTTCATGTAACTTTCTTAAATGCTCCATACCATGTTTGTAGCTATCTGTAAAATAATTATATGTCTACTGCTCCCAGTGGTTTGCACGTCTGTTTATCAAAAATTGCATGTCTTTCTCCTTTCTTTCAAGTCATTGTGGTAGAGAGAGCTGCTCTCAGAGGTGAAAGTATGCTTTAAGACAGGTAGCTGTTAGTTACACTGAAACAAATTTAGGGGGAAATTGGGTGTGTGCTTATTTGTGTTTTCCTCAACTTCCTAAGGTGATACAAGTATTTTTCTTTGTTGGTTTTCTTGACTAATCTACTAGCTTTTCTAATATGTATGGAGAATTATGACAATAATCTACAAAATATGTGTTTTGTAAAAACTGATCTGAATGCAAGTTTGAATTTCAGTTTTAATTTCACAAAACTGAAGACTTTACCTAAATCTTGTTTTCTTTACATATATTCCACTCAGCTGCCATGAGACTAGTTAGAAATTAATATTACCTACAAAACTAGACTCTACCAAACAAATAGCATCTGTGAAAATCAACAGAACAAAGTGTTCTTTATTTTGTTTGATTTATAAAGGCATAATGTAAATAAAACCATAAAGTGATATAGTATTTTGCATAGGGATACAGGCGATGCCACATTTTTTCTTGAAGTATTACAAGGGGGTTGGGCTTAAAAGCACCAAGGATTTAACAAGTCTTAACTCTACTAACTTTAGAAAGCTATTGTTTTAACAGAAGCACATGCCTTTTTTTTTGTATGTAAAGTAGAATATCAGTTTCTATCCCTAAAGCTTATTTGAGGACACCAGGAGAAAACAAGATTTTCTCCAAAGTATCAGGTTTTCTTCCACAGCTTTTAGGTCAGGTGCTAGCCTGTAGGGACGTTATGTAACATCTGGATGTTTGCCTTAAGCACCGTTGAGGAAATCAGAAGAGGAAATCAGGAGATGGTTTTCCTGAGGCTGGGTTATCTCAGACCTGTCAGCTGTGTGGTTTCCTGCATCTTTGTATGAAGCAATTGGCACCCAGAGCTGTTTGAGTCAGGATCCCTGACAAGCTGGATGGACGTCTGTTTAGAAAGAGCAGGAAAAAAGATATAAATCATATTTTTCTGGCCTGCAGGGTCTGCTGTGTTGGTTATGTCATGTTTGATGCACACTGGACACAGTTAAGTGTTCAGAACAAAGTTCAGGTGTTAAAAGACAGTAATTGATTGTACCATTTCTAAATAATGTTTTTAATTTCTGTGTCTTTGGATGGGCTGGAGTGGGAGGAGAAAGGCTGTTAAATGGAGTGAGAAACTCCAGCAGAGAAGCCTGCCAGGTTCCAGGAATCCTGTTTGCTATCGCCATTCCCTAGCAGGAGGCTGTGCCTGGCCTGCGTGTGGGTGCTTGTGTCTGTAGGGAGGAAGGAGGGCAGCTGGTGCTGATGGGTCCTCAGCAAGCCTCTGCTGTGTCCCTTTTTTAATGTATAATTTGGTGCAAACTTTCACATGTCCAACATGGCAAGTGCAAGGTGTTTTCTTCAGTGTGAGGCAGGGAAGATTTCTSTAGCTGGTTTAAATCCAAATAAGTTGGACAACTTATATCTTAAGATAACTTATCTAACTAAATAAATCAGGTAACATCCTAATTCATTATTTCTCATTTGCACCACTCTGCAAGCCTATGTGCTTTAAAAGTAATCAAATAAAGTGTGTTCTTTCTTTCAGTTACTCTTTCCATACTATTTTTTATCAAAGGTCTTAGCTGAAATTAGTTTTGTGAAAAAACTAATTTGAAACCTTTCGCAGGTTGTGCATTTGACTGAAATTTGATATTAATTAATTTAGCCTTCTTTGTAGGATATCTGTGGTGTATAAGCTGCCATTGTTAGGACACCTTGGCAAAATCTGAAATGAAGTATTTTCTTTTGAGCTCACTGTTCTTAGATAAATGAACACTCATGTAACCTTTTGTTTGGTTTTCTATAGAATTTAATTTACAAACTTTGCTGGAAAATAACCTTTTGGCCTTATTAATGTATTCYGTACCACAAAGGAGTCTGCAGGGTGTCAGGGTGTACAATGTGCAACCCCTGCTCTGCAGTGTGAAGTTACTGTTTGCCTCTCGTGGGGGGGAGGTTAGGAAGTTAATGTTTGGATGAGTTCATAGCTGAATTTTTAGCTGATAGTATTTCTCCCACCGCAAGTGTAGGTCTTGTGCCTGTCACAGCAGAAGTTAGTCTGTGTGATGAATGTGGGAGTACAGATAGCTGTGAATTGTTTTTCTTGTGGTTAGAGGAAGGAAATCTAGCACTTATCAGAAGTCCAGAGCCTGCAATCTTATTCAGATTTTACATTTCAAAAATACTCTTCAGGTAGTACTTATATCGGCTTTGTTAAAAGTCTGAGATTTAAGTATCTCTGTGTGCACATGGGATACTTCTTTTCTCTGAAACTCACAGCTTTGTGAAGTTGTGAACTTTCTCACATGTTTATGTATTTCTATATCGCTCCCACCTGTGAACTCAGGTCACCACATCTGACTACTGTGCTCTCATACATGAAAAATCAGAGTTGAAATACAATCCCTACTTCAAAAGATTTGCAACCTGCCAGATACATGCAAAACCTAAAGAAATCCTGGGAAAGTATTGCTCAGCAAGGGGCAGTCTCATCACACCAACTGTAGAATTGCACTGCTGCTGTTTAAGAAACTGTGTACACACAGCTTCCTCTGATACTCATTCTGGTTAAGGATGGCAGCTGCTCTGCCTCTAAAAACCTAAAGAATACCTGAGCTAAATGTTGTTCATGGGTATAGAAGTGGAGTTTCAACACTGATTTTAATTTAAAATCACTTACTGCAGTAGGAAGGTGTTGGTAATTATCTGGCTGAGGAAAGTCTTGGAAACAATTGTCATTGCTCCCAAAACTGTTCTTTCTCAGTCTTGTGGCAGGATGGTGAGCTCAGAGCACAGCTGTGCTTTATGCTGCTGGCGTGTAAATAGGGACCATAAAAAAGRAACCTTTCTGCAACAGGATTTTATTGTTAAACTGATTGTTGATGTGATAGCTCAGATAATAAATCTTTTGAGTCAATGATCAGCGACACAAAAGGATTATTTTCTTCTCTTCCTTGCAACAACAGGAACATTAATCTTCCAGAAAACATCAAATTATTTCACATACTGAGGGAAAATCTGCCCCAGTCAAGCCAGAAAATACATCTCAGTTTTCACTCTAAGAACATTGCACACTCTTACAAAATGAGAAATTAATCAGGGTTGTAATCCTTGGGTCAGACTAACATTAGAGTATCCAAAGCTATTATACTTGATTCAAGTAAAAATCTGTGTGGGTGTATGTTTATATACAGCTATTGCTTAGTTTTGACCTCTTGGGAATCTCAAAGAACAGGAACAGCAGGTGGAAAGAGTTTTCAGGGTAAATTTGACATCATATCCAGTTTACTTATTCAGTATCTCTAACTGACACTTTTGATCTCTGAAAGAAGGTTAAAGGAGGAGAGGACATTTAGCCAATCTAGTTTTGGAGCCAGTTTATCATTTAACTGAGGTGTGGCTTGGAGAATGACTATTAATAACCTGAGTCCTTTTATTACCAAAGGAGGATGGTAAGAGGGGTAATTTTCTGAGCGCCAAGGTCGGATGACTGACATAACGAATGTCAGTGCTCACTTCTGACAAAAAGATTGAGCACACTATGAAAAACACTCTTGTAAACTGGCATGTGGGTGTACATGAGAGCTCAACAGAAGGATGACACACAGTGCAGCTGGGCACTTATTCTTTCCTTGCAATGATACTCCAGCAGCTCTGAAGGATTTCATCCATGTAAACTATTTCTGTAGGTCCCATTGCAGGGTGTGCAGCCTGTCCACATTCCATCACTCTGGAGAATGGGGGTTCAGGATAGTTATGCTGGTARCAAAACCTAATACAGCCATTATCAAACAATAGATAAAACAGCTGAAACAAGTGTCATGTCATTGTGGAGTGCAGCATACCAATAAACATTGCGCAGCACCTTTGGATGGGTAGAAGAATATATGATTTTCTCTGAAACAGTAAGGAATTTTTAGGAAGGCTGAATATAATTGTTTGTCTTGGAATGTGACTGGGATTCAATGTCTAATAACTCCAATATCTCCAGCTTCCTAATGGCCACCAGATGCTAGGACCTCTGGTTTTTATCTCATTTGAAAGAAAGGCTAAGTCATCAGAGCCCCTGATAGCTCAGGATGGACTGAGATAGAAATGCTTCCTGCTAATTCCCAGCCCTGTCTGTTCTGTCACTTACGTTTCTGGTGAAGCTTCTTGTGACAACAACAGTTGTGCTGAGATTGGGATTTTTTGATGGGGTTAGGTGCAAAAGGTTGCAACTTTCCTGTGAGATACACACATTCCTTCATGTCAAGGCAAGGGTTATGGTCACTATTGTCATAACAAAGACAAAATACATCTAAACACATTTTTCTAAGGTATTTTAACAATATTTGATCTCTCCCTCAGGAACAATTTAATGGTCAGTCTTTAAAAGGAGGATTTGAGATCAGTCATGAATTCAGAAGTAGTTTTTGGGCCAGAATTAATTAGAAAACTGCTTGTTGCTTATAATTTCAAGGAGGGATTTCACTACTAGTGAGCCTTTTCTTTTGCCCTTTTTTTCCCCTTTTTATTTTCTAACCATTAAGAAAGCAATCAGATATTAGACCATGTGCAAGAAATCAAGTATTTCATGAAGTTTTCGTCAGAAAGCTTCCTTCGGGAATATTTTGCAAATCTCGGTATTTGTTGGCCTTGTAAGGAAAATATATAAGCAACAATGTTCCTTCTTCAGTCCAAGTGAAGGTGTCATGCTGTTGTGTCACTCAGGAACTTGAGCAATAGTCTGTGATATTTTTCTCCCAACTTGTAGTCAGCGAAGGATATAAATGCTTTAATTATGACTAAAAGCGCTGATTTCCCTCACCTCTTATGTTCCATAGTGATTATATTACATTACATGCTAGCAAGAGAATAAAACCGATGTTGTTTGTGAATGGGAAAATATGTAATGTTTCTTTAATACAGTAATTTGACAGAGAGAGAAACATAGACAAAAAACCAGCACTGTTCTTGCTTTCTGTATTTCTTTAGCTATCTAGATAAATGTAAAATACATAACCAGGCGTGTTTCAGACACATGAAATAATGTTATTGTGTTATATTTGTTAATAGTGTTGTGCTGGCTATGATCAACTACCGTTGTTTATAAAGAAAACAAATCTTTTCTTCTGAACTTTCTTTCTTGTATGTTGTGTGGCCAGAAATTTGAGTTTTGTGGCCCCTGAAATTTTGGACACAGGCTAGTGTTCAAAATGAGGGTGAACAGCAACCATAGTTCCCTTACTGAGCCTCCAAGCAGCTGGTTCATGTTTTAAGCCATCACAATTACCTACAAATACAGAAACTTAGCACATATCTTCCAGATGAATAAGAAGGAACTTTCTTTTTGACCACCATATTGAAGTGCCACCTTAAATTCCATATGCTGTGCCGTGCATCTTTGTTAGTGGGGCTTGGAGAGTTGCCAGAAGGAAAGTCTGTTGTCTCTCTGCTCTTTAGTGGTGAGTGGGACTAGAAAAAAGCTACTGGTATTGTGGGACAGTGATGAGTCTGTGAAGAGTCATCCTACCACCTGCTGCACGACAGGATATTGAACTCCAGCTCCTGCACATGTGAGGGCAGTGAAAGGTTCATGTRAACTCACACCAGAAGCAGAAAGAGGAACCTTTCAGTCCTGTCCTCCTATTTTGACAAACCCTAGGAAAGTTTGCTGATCCTGCACGTATAACTACTGGACATCTTTTTTTCCTTTTTAAAAAAGTATYGGAGTTCAGCAATAGTTGCAAACTAGAGCAGCAAGGTTTGTAGCAGCCCTATTGTAGGGGAAAATGGGGAGCAGGAGAGGGCCATATCCCTTCGGGAGATGCATCTGCTTATCCTAGAGGAAGAATGATAAAAGATGAACTTGACTATGCAGGTCTGAAGCTCAAAAGAAAAGTCTGTGTCTTGGGGAATGCAGTGAAAACTGTACAGCACTCGTGGTAGCTGAGAGTAAGATTGAATTTACAGTGGATGAACTTGAGAGTTAGGCTGACTGGAGAGGTGCAATAGCTGTTTATGGGAATGGAAAAGCTATTTTATTTACTTTTACTACAAGTGCCAATACAGTACTTCGGTGAGAACTTTAATCCTTAAAGCCTTCCAAATGAGTTTCATATAACTCAACATTTGTAGAAGAGCTGTGAGCAGATTGAATTATTCTTTTTTTTTTCCTTTCCCATCTCCTTTCCCTCCCTCCAGCTAAATTCCAGCTCACATCTGCCCTTCCACTGAAAGCTTAAAACCTTTTTYCTTCTGTGTGACCTTTGCCCTCCCTTTTAAGCAAGTGCAGGAGCAGGGGTCAGAAGTCTTGTCCATCTCCTCCCAGCAGCAAGAGTTCTTCCTGAACAAGGGAAAAATCCAATGAGAAAATCAGGATTCACATTCAGGCCAGTCCAGCATATGTTAAAGTCTTGACACTTGGATGTTATCAAAATATTATTGCCAATATTGAGCTCTTTTAAGTCCTGTACAATTTTTCTTCTTAAAATCCGGCTGGGTACTTCTGCTCTTGTTTTTGGAATCAAAGTACTAAAAGCAGAGGGTGATTTGAACACTTCCATTTTTTAGTAGGTCCATTGAGAGGAGAGTACTGTTGCTGTTGAAACACAATTGTTTGCACAGCTCTTATATCTCTAATCTGACATGAAAATGCCTTAGACATTGTAGGCTACCTTTGTACTCAAAGGAATCTGACAAGATCAAGACCTATGTTTCCTTTTCCAAACTGTATGCAATGTATTTTCTTTTGTTTCATTTTTTATTTTTTTTTAATATGGAAACATGGACTCTGAAGGCTTAAGATTTGGGAAAGTTGGGACTGTGAAGAATCTAAGATCAGTTCTTCCCTGTAATCCCTTTATGGAAATGTTTATAATTGTGAGATGTCCACACTGAAATTGCATGTGTTGTTTGTAGAAAGTAGCTTGAACCTAAAAAGTAGATGTTTGGAAGATGGAAGGTATTCTGATCCTCAACAATGCTGGAAAGTTCTGATTTAGGAGGCACATCTTTCAAAAGATGTATTTTGTCACTGCCAAATGCTCAGAATATTTCAGGGTTCAATTTGCATGACAGGAGTGTTCAAACAGAACTTCCCCCTTGTTCCAAGGTAGTGCATTATCTCCTGCTTGGATTAGAGAAGGTGTTTGCTCAGATATACAGGTTAGTAAAGGTATGTGAAAAGTTGAACATTCTTTGTATTCTGGCTCTTGCTTTTTCTGTATGTACCATCCTCATAATTTTTATTGCGCACAGAAGCAGAGAAGGGTAGTTTACAGTGTCCAAGCTGTGAGGTGACTCCCTCTTAGTCTATTTTGGGGTTTTGCTGACCTGTACTAATGCCAGGCTCATACATTCGCTATGTTATTGAGATCTGTTAAGAGATAAGTTTGTCTCTACTTGTAGTTACTAAATTTAAAGAGGCTTATGTATAGCAACTCTGGGAAGTTGCTCAGATAAATAATACTGAGAGACTGTTTGGCCTTGAATAGATTTAAATGATCCATTATGTCATGGTAACATGTTTTGTAATGAGTGGAACTGTGGTCCTGTACAAAAAAAGGTGACCATTCCTTTTTGCTCTGTGCTGGCCAATGTCAGTACTGTAACGTACAATGCCAAGATATGCACGGATACACTAAGTAATTTTCTATATTCTCTTCTGAACATGTCAGTGTCAAACAAGTCAAAACAAACGTGAGGCTGAATTAGCAAAATCAGCCAGATGTGTTCTTGGTTGTGTTGATTTCAAGGTCCCTGCTTTGCTTTAGTTGTGAACTTGGATCCAAGAGTTCATGCAAATATATATCTTTGTCAGAGACAGAAATAAGGAGGCCGGGTGAAGTGTCTTTCCCTTGCCTTCCCTGACTCTCTTGAGTTTTTGAAAAAGTAATTTCTAAGAATATTGGGAAGAACATATAATATTCAGACAAGATTATGTGCAAGTTATTGTCCAGTAAGACTCTAGAACTCTCCTACTGAAATCAAAGTTAAATGTGTATGTGGGGAGTAGTTCTAAATACATTGATACTTATGACAGGCGTATAATACTTATGCTTATTGATACTTGGTGTTGTTATTGACAAATTTTGCTCCCTGTATTTTACTTCATGTGTTGAGCACAGAAAGAATGTTGAAAGGACCATGAATTTTTCAAGAGTAGTAGGGAAGCAGGATGCTGTCTATATTACCTAGGCTCGCAGAAATGCTTATGAGTGTGGTTATTCTTAGATGAGATAGTATTTTCAGTTCGAAGGAAGTATATTTTAGAAATTTCAAGGGTTCTTTGTGTGGGTTCAAAAGATCTAAAATCATCACATTTCACCTGCTGGTGTACAATCTTTCAGTCACGGTCAAGGATACTTAAAAGATCGAAAAGCCTGAGCATTTGCCTATATTCTTGTGCTTCTACCTTCAAGTACTTGATTTCTTCTGCTGCATTCATGGTGGATAGAAGTTACAGAACATCCAGTTGTTCCTACAGTCAGTTGAGCTGAATGGGGAGATTTTATGATTTAAGAGGCCCTGGAGTCTTCAGGTAAACAGTCTTTACTGTTTAAACTGACAGTGTTTGTAAAACTATCCTTGAGCTGTCTTCTTTAAACATGCAGTTCAAATTCCAAACTGAAGAAACAAAAAGGAATCCTAACAGATATCCCTGAYGGAATTCTGTTTACTTTGCTTTAACAATGACACCATATATTTATTTAAAGACAGAGAAGATATATGTACAAATGAAGGCAGAATTGGCCTAAAATGTGTGTGGGAGGAAAGTGAATAACCTTATTCTGTGAATGAATGTAAATTTTGGTAGTGTGGTCTCTTCAGATATGTTCTCAGATGTGTTCTCATCATTGTTTACATCTCATCAGTTCCTGTTTTCTGAAAGCACTTATTTGCTTCACGTTGCTGACATAAAATAAGTCTTTGAAGATGGTCTAGTGTAARAGAAACTACCTTGTGTCATAGTGAAAGTGCCAAGCTGGAATTAAAAAAATCAGAGTTTTGATTGCGGAAGCACTATGTGACCATTAGTAATTTTAATAATTCCCCTCTGTATTTCACTCTGCAGCTGTCAATGGGAATAGTGATAAAGGTGATGAAAAGCTGTTGGCTAACATTGACGAAGTATATAGTATTTCCAACATACTTTAGGCTCTAAATATCAGCAGATGCTGTGTATGAAGAAACATTTTTCCAGGAAACCAAGTTTAGAACATTTAAGTGTGCTTGACACTGATGTTGTCCTTAAGTCTTACACTGCATCTGCATGTTGATTTCACACTGACAGCGTCTGATTTCTGCAATATCATTTCTGTGGCCATTCTAAAATCACCCATTAGAAACAGCATTTGCAGAGGAGAGGAAATGAATCTAGCTAGGTAAATTACTTACCTAAAATATTTGTGCAGTAAGTAGAGTTTTTAATGCAGTCTAAGGGTTTGGACAGTGCTAAAATTATCTTCTACAAGATAAAACAGTACGGCATAATTGCAAAACCATGAAGAGAGAGATGTATTTCTAGTGATGCTCCAGCAAATTATTTACTAGCCTTCAGATGACAAGGAACATATATAGTCTCTAGGCTGTGTTATAAGAAAAGACACTTGACTTGGCTGTCACATGTTCTGGATACTTTTACCTSAGCTGGAGCTGAACTGGATCAGGTAGGTCCTCTTAAAATTGTAACCATTGAAACAAAGAGCCTCATCCTTTATGATACTGAGCTTCTTCAGTCATGGTGACTTTGTTCACATGTTCCCATATAAACAAACAGTAAAACTTCATTCAGTTGTTTTTAAAGTGCCATTTGAACGTGGCAATTAAGCCAGTGTTCAGTGCATCTCGCTGTCCACTTGTGTAACCTGTGCTTCATCAGTTTCTCCATGAGGATGTTGAGCCAGTGTTGAGCACCTCACTAAAGTCTGGGTAAACAACATCCACTTGTCTCCCCTCATCATCAAACCTGACATCTCATCGTAAAAGGCCATCAGGTTGATTAGGCATCATTTTCCCTTTATAAATCTGTGCTGACTGTTTCTGATTATGTTCTTGGCCTTCATGTGTTTGGAATTGGTTTTCAGAAGGTTTTGCTCTACTGACTTCCCAGRGACTGAGATGAGGCTGAGTGCCTTGTAGTTCTCCAGATCCTCCTTCATGCCTTTCTTGAAGATAGGAGTGACATTTGCTGTTTTCCAGACCTTGGGAATGTCTGGTCACCATGACTTTTCAGAGATAATCAGGAGTAGCCATGCAACATCAGCTGGCTCCCTCAGTACTTATGGACACATTTTCAGGTTTTATGAACTTATGTATGTCCAGTTTGTTCAAATGTTCTATATCCAGCTAGCTTAAGTCTTACAGACTGCAACCAGAATCTAAAAGATCCTGAATCCAAAGCARGTTAAGATTCAGCAGAGTGCTAAAACATTGGCTTTGCTAGTGTGGTTGCGAAATGAATGAACATTACTATTGTGATTTAGTTTATAAAAGGATCTAATGTGACCTTTAAACATCTGCTTATAAAGACAGGGTGTTAAGCAGGACTATAGGCCAGAGCACTTTGTTCTTAAAATGACATTTTTGGAACTTTCATTACAAGGACTGTCGGTTCTTGCTTTGTGAGAGGCCTCTACGAAACTGTACAGAYGTGAAATTCCTCTCTCATACTGCTGCCTCTCTGGGCTGCTGTCCTTCTGCCATATGGTCAGTCAGAAGGATTATTTGCTTATAGGTTTGACAGTAACAGGAAAGCTATTCAAATGGTGAAAGTTTACTAGTGCTGTACAAATGTGTTTAGTCTTGGCTTAGCTTCCAACAGCTGAGGCAAGGAAGTTTATCAATCTCAATATAATTATTTACTGTCATATGATGGTGATTCTGATGTAGTAGCTAATGCATTGCTGGGGAAAATGCACCCCTACCATACGTAGTCTTTATATTAAAACTGTGTGCAGGAAAGAGCAGCATAAGCAATCTGGTGGTTCCAGTCTTGTAACAGCATCAGCATTTCCTCCACACCACAGTTCAGTGTTGTGAGACCACTGGACTGGAGTGCCTGTAATGCAGCAACTGCTGCTCTGCAGCTCCTTCCTTGGCGTGCTTGTCCAGTCATCTTGTGTGTCAGATACACCTACTGCTCCCATCCCTGCATGGGTTTTGGTATGGGTTGAAATGAAATGTAAAGTCTTTGACAGTATGGGAAGAAAGTAACCCTCAAGAGGAATAAAACCCCCTGATATTGAGAGCTCAGTAGCTGGGGGTCTTTCCTGTGCTTGGGCAGGAGGTGACTGTGAGGAAATCCCAAATGTCAAGGAGCAGCAGTGTAACAACTGCAGGAGGTGGAAAATTATTTTTGTTCYGTGAGCACTAATGCGAGATAAAAAAGAAGCATAGAGCTGAGTATGTAAATTACTTCTTTCCTATAATGGACTATGTTTGTGGAGGTCTGTCTTTAAAATCCACAGATCCTCTCACTGCTGGTAAACATGAAGGTAAATATGCTCGGAACAACAGTTAAATATTGTTCATGGCTGCTCCCTATACATAGTTTTAAAATGTGGACTGTATGGAAAATGTTTTAGTAGTTTTATAGATATAGTTTTGTGTATATATATATGTTTTTATATATATATATATATATATATATATAAAAAATACGATTTCTGGTGCGTGCAAAACGTACTTTGTCTAAATATCAACTTAGGGTTGGGCACACAATACAAAATACTCCCCTGAGACACAGCCTATACTCAGTCACCAGATAAAATGGCATCTGAATTTGCCTGAGAAGGACGTTTTGGTAACAAGCTCAATCTCACCTCTGTTGGAGTCCGTCAGAAGTTTCCATTGACCTCTCTGAATGCGGGATTCACAAGTACTTGCAAATCTTTAGTGAGGTCAGATTCTTTGCCCCTCATGCCAGTGCACCCAGCAAAGAAAAAGACTAATCCCATGAGGAGCTGAGCCCATCAAAGTGAGAGAAGTAAATACAATTGAATGCTTAAATTCAAATCTTGTATCCCCTGTCTTCTATGAAGTGCAGTCTAATATTGCACTTAATCCGATCTGAGTGTGGGCTACCCTATGTCCTGATTATGGTTTCTTGCCTCCGTTATGCTCAATCAATTGATTAGAGGGTGAGATCAGTTTATTGTTCTGACGGAAAAGTACTCTCTGCTGTTCGTCTGACCTGCTGTTACCACAGACTGGTAACAGTCTCTGTTGCTGGCTCTGAAGAGGTGGGAATGGAGAGAGACAAGACAGGGGGAGGAATCTGTGAGAGTGGAAATGAGACTTGGGGGCAATAGCCTGCAGTCCAGAGGAATTAATGTGAAACTAAGTATAACTGTATGAGTAAAACTTGCCAAATCACACTTCACCTCTGGCCTATTCGGGTACCAAAAACTTACTCAAACTTTTACTGACTGAGCAGAGTGAAGAGACAAAGTCTGGTAGAATTGTGTCAGTGAGAATACTCTGAATGTTGTCACAGCAGATGTGCTTTGTCCCTTGTGTTTAAGGACCAACACAGCACCAGTTCCTAGTTGATCAGGCTAAGACAGGCCTAAGTATTCATGCTGTTTTCTTCAAGAAAAGTTTTGTAGCTGTTTAAACACTGATTTAACTAACCTGCTACAAACTGTTCCATCCTCAAAATCTTTTGACCTTTGTTACTTAAATTTCAGATAGAGGAAGGAAGAATTACACTGATACATTATTGATGTAGTTTGGATGGAAAAGGTGGAAAGAATACTTTGATATTAGGTATATTTTGGGTATATAAAGGTATATTTTGTTGTGTTTTTTTTTTTTTAAATGATACTAACTTTCCAGTCACTTCATGTCATGACAAATACATGATGACTTCGACAGAGACTGTATTAATGATTTTCTTAAAGCACATGATTAGGATGCAGAAACTTTAACTTCTAAGTGCTGTACAAATAGAGGGCCTCTCAAACAAACATGCTCTTTCTGTCTAGTGCTACTGAAACCAGATAGTGCTGTGTATGATTGTCTCATAGGTGATAATGTGGCAAAAATACCCAGGAGGTGTGCTGTGGAGATTGCTCCTTGCAGGATGCGTTCAGGGCCTGAAGAACTGTACAGCTCTTGCTCACTGTTGCTTGATATCCTTCTCTGGAGCATAATGCAGTGACTACATTGTGTAGATGTCCTCAGAGCTTGAGCCTGGAGACTTGAATTTTCTCTTGTGTGAGGTTTTTAAGCAAAAGGAAATTGTGGAAATAGATTCTAATGATTTTCTTATTCAATTATTTGTTAGGAAAATTTCTCTGTTTCATTGTGTTGTCAGCTCAGATGATCAGTCCTTTAAAAGGAAATTATCTGCCCTTCCTTTTCCATGTTCCGGGTTTCTGACATTAACTTGAATAGAGGCCAATAGTCCTGGTACTTACCTGGAATTGTCCTGTGCATGTGTTAGTTGTCTGTACTGCTGAAATAGTCTGGCTGCTGTACTGAATGTCTCTGCTCTGTACTGTTTCAGCATGCATTAATAATGTTATACAAAGTGCTGTAATGATGCCTGCAATACAAAGCATTCTCACTCTTATGTACTGGCTTTCTGCACTAAAATGGTTTTTGTTTGGTTTCTAGGCCTGTAATTATAACACTATTTAAATTTTCCTCACTAGATTATAGATTTTCATCTTTTCCTGCGGTTGTTCCTCAATGCAAAGAAACATCATAGTAAGAGTGAGAAGCAAGGCTTTCAGGGCATAGCTTGTTTTCTTAAATTGATTTAAAATAACTTTGGTGTCTTTCAGAATTTGAACCAGAATTTGTGGCTCGTTGTTTTGGGGATTTTAATTATTACTGCTATAGTAGAGAATATTTTCTAGAGCTTTTGTAGGTTTCTTGGATGTTTGTGGTACTGCAAGCCCAGGAAGGTAACATCTCTGCCTTGTGTACATTTAGTGTCTCCTGAGCCATCTATAGATGAAGTTAAAAAAGCATCTAGGGAAGAAAGGAGGCTGGGGAGATTACCTGAAGTGTGTTCATTGGCAAAACACACCTGTTGTGCTCAACATGGCTGGGTGAGGAAGCTGTGGTCTGTAATTATAACCTGCAAGGTGATGGCCAGGTCCATCTGTAGGTACATGGCTGCTGTAATCTTGCAGCTCTGGGTGTCACATCTGTTGAGAACTGATGAGTAAAATAATCTTCTACAAAGCAAATTATTTAATCTGAATTCTCCGTTGTATAAGTAGGAGAAACAAGAGTTAAAAAGCAACCAGGAATAACTCAGTTGGAGTCAGTGTTTGTGCTTATGTGGGATTTTCAAGCCATTATTATGGGACTGCTTTTGAGCTGCTTAAACAACATATTAATACACATGCTTGGATCATTCCTAGACTGGATCTCCAAGGAAAGTAAAGAGAATATAGAAAATCTCAGTGGAAAGCAGTGAGATAAACCTAAAATCAAAATTGAAAGACAGGCTGCCAAAACCAGCCATGGTCTTGAAATATTCTTGTAAATTGCAATACCTGTAAATATGACTAAGCCTGTTCTGATGCTAGGGCAGAGCTGGCTTTGGGAAATTCAGTGCAGGTCTGTAAGTTTTCTGTCAGTTCAGATGGATAGTTTGTTGGGTTTTTCTTTTTTTCATGCTAAATTTGCTGATTTTTTTCCTAAATTTTCTCCAAATTTTCTTCTTTAGGCTATCATGTTATCCTGGAGGCCATGCCTTTTTTCTGGTGGTTGTAGGATCAGAATTCTTCAGTGTGTCATGTTGCAATTGTGAATCCCTGAACAAAGCGACAGGGCTGCGAGGAGGTTGGCTTTCATTTTGCTCTGTGCTGCTGCTTTCTGGGGTGGGGTTGGTCGAGGGGAATTCAACAGTGTCTTGGTAGTAGACTCCAAAATCAAATGAACTTGTGCAAAGCAAATTTGCAGCGTGCCTTTTCTCCTCAAAAAAAAAAGCTCGCTGGCAAACAATCTGAAAGAACCCAACATCTCAATAAGACACGGTCCCTCCCCTCCGCTCCCTGTCCTGAAAGGGCTCATTGTTTCCAGGTTTCAAGGTGGGCTCATTGACTTTCATGTTACCATGGAACCAGCTTGTCTTTCTTTCTGAATGATACTTGCTGGTAATCTCAGCAGCTTTCTCAGCAAATTAACACAGGTGATTTGTGAGTGGACTAGGTTGGACTAAAGGCCAGCAAAGGACCTGTTTGATTAACCAGATGAAGAAATAAAAGGTGTAAAAATAAAGTTCTGGGGTAAGCCTTGGTTGAAAGAGGGAGGGCATCTAACCAGAAATGCTGTAAGCTCCCAGTTTCTATTATATGTAACACAGGAAGGCTGATGTTGGATTTACAGGCTGGAAAGCTTAAACACAAGTAAATCAAGTAAAGGTCTGCTAAAACTTAGAATTTAAAATTCACAGCAGTACGTGGTATGCCGTTACCTAGATGAAAGTGGTCCTTTACATAGTAATTCATAGTCCACACAGTTAAAAGCAAGGTGATTCTAACTTTTTCAATAAAACAGGTTGCATACATTTACTATTTTTCTCAATATCAGCCTGCTGTCTAATAATACAACTGCATTAAAAAATTTAGATGGAATAGTTTTTCTGTTAAAAATTCTGATTCAGTGAATTTGAGGGATTTGATGTAATGGACCAATTTCTGTTGACCTTCTGTGCAGGAAATTATAAACATTTTCATAAAATTAAGCCACTCTGCCTCTAGTCCTGTCATAGAAATTTCATGTTTAGATATTTGAAGGAAGATTCAGTAATTTCCTAGGAGATACATTGTAGTTCAAACAGGTGTTAAATGGTGAGATGGTACAATATGATTACACAGAATCACAGAATGGTTGGGGTTGGAAGGGAACTCTGGAGATCACCTAGTCCAGCCCCTCTGCTACAGCGGGTTCACCCAGAGCAGGTTGCACAGAGTGACATTGTCCAGGCAAGTTTGGGACATCTCCAGAGAAGGAGACTCCACAGCCTCTCTGGGCAGTCTGTTCCAGTGCTCGGTCACCCTCACTGTAAAGAAGATTTTCCTCCTCTTTGGATGGAACTTTCTGTGTTTCAGTTTGTGCCCCTTGTCCTGCGCTGGGCACCACTGAAGAGAGTCTGGTCCCATCCTCTTGATGCCCACCCTGAACATATTTGTGTGCATTGATGAGGTCCCCTGTCAGTCTTCTCCAGCCTGAACAGGCCCAGCTCCCTCAGCCTTTCCTCATATGAGAGATGCTCCAGTCCCTCATCATGTTCATAGCCCTCCATTGGACCTTCTCCAGTAGTTCCTTGTCCTTCTTGATCTGGGGAGCCCAGAACTGGACATAGCACTCCAGATGTGGCCTCAGCAGGACAGAGTAGATTACAGGAGTAGCAAATATGTACCTGACTTGAGCTGGGAGGTTCATTCTAGCTGAGGCCASGTTGGTCTGGTATAGCCAGCTTTGAGCCAGGGCTCAAAGGTACTTTTCTTGTGTCCAGACTGACCCCTGAGATTCCACTCACGAGCCATTGTTCCACGTTCCCCATCAGTCAGGAAGAGACAGAGATGGGGTGGCAGGGTCTGAAGACAGGGTACCAGCACAAACCCATTAAACCATCCTGCTGGGCAAAGAAGTGTAGCATCATTGCAAATGAATCTGCTCAAGTCTGGCAGCACTGCTCAGCTGCAGTTCAGTGCTGGGAATGACAGGCTTGGCCTGTCAGGGTGGGTGATTACAGGTGTATTTGTCACTTAGTAAAACAGTGATGTTTCATCAGTTRGACATATTTTCTGTTGGTTCTGAGATGGTCCTTGATTTGGTGAGTGTGCTGTCGTCTCATTGAATCTCAGGGTGCTCAGCACTTTGTRGGGTGAGCCCCTGGTGGTTCCAGTGCCAATATGAACAATTCCTTTCTCTGCCTGACATTTCCCTGTGAGTGATAGCAGTTGGAAATATCCGAGTCTGTTATTTTAAGAACATCTGTTGTTTCATATCACAAACCATGGTATTTTTCAAMAGGAGCCAGTGTAAAAGTTAGAATCCAGTTTACCAATTAAGGAAAAAATGGAGTAGTCTTTTCTTAATACAGTACAACTTGAACTAAATAGCGTGCAAGTGAGAGTACAATAAGACAAGCTGTACAAAAACACATAGGAGAAATTAGTATCCAATATAAAGAAAAATTGCTCGTTCTCCCATTAGACTTTTTACTTATATTTGTCATGTAGCCAGAAAAAAAAAAGCTGCTTAAGTTGGCAAAGCCCTTGAAAAAAGTTGTTTGAAATAGCGTGGGTGTTTTTTTCTCAGGAGGGACAGCTGTGCTTAGCTAGCATGTTGCTCAACAAGACAGTAAATTTTAGCACTAATATTCATTTCRTGAATTGTTGGGTTTGCTGTTCTGAGTGATAATGGTCAAGGTTAGATATTAAATTACAAGAATTTTCTAGTAGTGTGTTTTCTACACTGCATGTCCAGCAATTTTTAATGTCATTGGTATGTGCTGTATGTGTAGTGTAGAACATCTAGTATCACACTATGCCTGACAGCTAAGAAATAAAGGAACTCAAACAAAGAACAATTTAGGACATTTTGAAAGTTTAAGATGAGTTTTTTGGTGGTATGGTTTCCACTGTGACAGTGTCCATTCTGAGCAGTAACTCTCCTTTTGTTTTGGTTTTTTTTTTTTAGTAGAACTTATTTTGAATATAGTGGCAGCTGGTTCTTAAATGGAAAGTCTTACCCTCTGAGTCCTCCATGTCTGAGCAGTTCTAACTGCACAATAGTGCAGTCAATCTGAGGGGCTGCTTGAGAGGACTTACAGAAAGAGGTCATAAGGTGTTGATTTCAGTGAAATTTTGTGACTTTTATCTCTGCTGTATTGGTTTTCTCTATTTAGGTGACATCTGACCATTATTATCTCTAGTGGGTTTCAGGGAAGACAGAGCAAGGTAATGCCTTAAACAGAATGAACATGCTCTTACAGGCTCWCTTGGTTATTTTACAAACTAACTTCTGTAAACATACTTGCTTGGACTTCCAGAATTAAATAACTGTTTAGCCTTGTCCATTTCTTTATGTTAATTGGTTGAGACTTCATTCTAGCTGCTGTTACTTCCTGAGTCGCTTTTTGTCATCTCCCAAATGAGAAGTCCAGGCAATATGGCTTTAGTTAGACAGTCCCGTATCCAGGGGGTAAATGGGGGTTAGAGGGTTAAAAATTTTAACAAGTCACCATTTCAAACAGTTGCTTGCAAGGGCACACACACCTATTGATAAAGATCTATGCCTTTGGCATAAAAGAGTTCTGAAGATTATGTTAAGTAGGCATTTCTGTTGTAAATTGCATCAGACTCCACAATCTAATTTTGTAGATAGCTTTAGTCTTTCTGATGACAGATTTTCCTTTGCATGGTTTAGTAAAGACTGAAAAAAAAATTTCTCCGAATTTCACGTCAGGTTCTGTGACAGACCAGGCATCCGACAGTTGATGTTGCATATGCTCAGTCTATGCCTTTTCTTATCAGTAAGACGGTCTGAAAACGAAAGCCTTGTTTTCCGTCTGCCCCACATGTAAAAGAATGTGTGAAACAAAAAATCTGAAAAAAAGTGTTACTTACGTAGAGGGGAAAAAAGGAAATTAAAAGATTAAATTAATGTTTGCATTAATTTCCGCTTGAGGAGTTGTGATAATGATGTTTCCAAAGACATATTTTCTTTTTTTTTAGCTGTTGCTAAGAATAGTTTCCTTTTGTCTCAGTTTTTCCTTCCCTTATCCAGTACTAGTTAACTGTGACATTTGGTTCTGTGTTTTCTAATATATCATTCTAAAGTTCATCCGCTGCTTAGTAGCCTAGAAACACACTGAAAAAGTAGGATATTTGTAAATAAAATTATACATTTATTCTGCCAGTTCTATTTTTTGTCCTTTTTTGGTTTCCTGGGAGAAATGTTTGTGGCACATTTTGTCTCAGATTTAATCAGTACCTATTCCTCAGCAAACATACTCTTATCCTGTCAAAATACTGCATCAAGTTATACCTCCTCTGATCTGTTTAATCTAGATAGATGTTATAAAGGCTTTTTGTCTTTTCCCCTTCCAGACAGGTAAGATTATCCGTAATGGAGATGGTACATTTCGTCTTGGCAGAAGTATGCAACATCCCCAGCTGATGAATAGACATCCGCTCTGCTCCAAAGCGTTACTTGAAATTAAATAGGCCTAACAGTAAATTAAACATGGCTACACAATGGAACTACTTACATTTCCTTTGACAGTTTATAGTTGTTTACCTCTGTTTATATTTTCTCACTTCTCCTTTATCAGTGTCACTAGGACGAGAAGTATCAGGATAGCCAGGGTCTTCTCCAACGTGTGGAACAGAGCCTTTTTTGGTTTCTCTAGTTGCTGTCTAATTTACATCTGGCTTAACTGTGTAGTGATGTACTCAGTGTACTGGGCAGGCTGCAGAGGAATCCTTAAGCAAATCAGTTGTGCCCTGCAGGGAAGGGCTTCACTGGCTGAATTACTACAAAGGGCTGTTTTACCATGAAAGGACAGGTTGCTTGAAAGCCTCGGTGAAATGAGAAGGGCAGCCCAGAAAATCAGTCTGAACCGAGAGCTGTAACAGTAAATAAAACATCCTCTTGTGCACATTATGTGCTATATGATGGAAGTGTGATTATTCTGTAGTAATAAAACTGCAGGTTGATTTTACAATTTGGATTTGTCAGATAAACCACAACCCTCAGAGTCTTGAGGGATCATCTTAAGTTGTGGACTGTGGTGCTGTGTTTGCTCTGTGTATGTGTCCAGCCAGGTTCAGAGATGGCATTCAGGAACCTTTCCCAGGGGCTGTGCCGTTGCTGCTCTACAGAGCAGAAAGAAGTGCAGAAGAACACGCTTTCGTTTAGTGGTTCCTTTTTGAGTTTGTCTTTATCGCTCTTTGCATTTCCAGGGCCTGGGATGAGGTCCCAGCAGAGCTGTTGTGTGAATGGAAAGTTGAGAGTAGGATACCTGAAAATGTGCAGGAGCTGCGTCTCTCAAAGCAACCCAGAACTACTCAGCTGGGGAATAGGGAGCAAGACTTGGCCATAGGTGTTTACGTGGGTTGGGCAGAATTTGGAAAGGGTTTTAATTCTCTTATTTGAAAGTCTTGGATTCCCAGCCTTGTGTCCTCCAACCCCTTGTTATTCTTCTCTGCCTCTTGTGAAGCTGTTCTGTCTCTTCATCTCACCCCTTCACCCCTGCCGTTTGTATCTGCATTTTGGGATGTTACTTGCTTTTGCTCTCTTCCAGCTGATGGACAGATGTTTTATTAGCCCCCATGGGTTTGAGAAAGCTACTTTCACTGGGAATACTGCTGGGGTTAAAACTTGAAAGGCCACAAAGAATYTGTTGGTGTAGATAGATATAATATAAAGGTTTTTTGTAGAAAACCTGCCCGGTTTCTGGCTGCCTTTTTTTTTTTTKTCTCAGCAGCCAGAGCCTGCAGGCTCTTGGGTTCACATGCTGCTGAAACCCAAGCTCCTAGGCCTTGCTGCAGAGCATGAAAGGTGTGCCCAAAACTCTTTCTCCAACTTCAAAAACATCCATTTTACTTTATCCTGAAGAGAGTAATTTTTCAGGTTTTCTTTTTTCCTAACCTTTGTTCCATATGGAATGAAAAAAATGTGTGAAATGTAGTATTTCCAGTAGATAAAATTTTTGCCCTCCCTGTCTCCTCCCAGAAATGGTTTGTTTGAAAAATGCTTTGCAGGATCACCACTGTGTTTGTGGAGGACTTTGAGATAAATGTGCTTATAGATAAGCTGTGTTTAGAAACATATGGTTATTATCATCAGTATGATAGGAAGGSTCATCAAAGTCACTTCACTGTCTGCAACTATGACTAGAAAAGGGAATTATTTTAATAAATCCATGGTTAGTTATGTAAGCCTGCTTGCATGGTGATATAATATCTCAAATGCATACTTTTGGTTTTTTAACATAATTTACTTTTATGATATTCCACCTGTTGCTTATTCTTTGTAATTCTGATATTTTTATAGTGTTGGAAAATTCTTAATTGCCAACTGATTTATCCTCTGTTAGGGACTAAATGGGAAGCCTTTGGACTTCAAAGGGCATTTAGACTGCGTTTGCTGCTTGGATGGGCCTTTTATGCAACTTTTCTTTTGCAAAGTTGTAGGGCTACAGACGAACAACATGTCTGATTTTTACTCTTTTATTGCTTTTAATTTGTTTGCTTTGTTGAAGGTGCATGCAGATGTATATACAATTTTAAGGATGTAGTATATGCACTGTTCATTATTTTTCATTTTAGCATAGAGGAGCTGATTCATCACTGACATTTACGCTAGCACAAGACATTTGTAAATTGTTCTGATGTCCTAGTATTTTACATTTCTCATAAAGGATAGATGACCAATCAAGAGTGCAAGGTAGTTAACAGCCAAGAGGAGACAGTTGTATGTTCCTGGGAGAAACACATGTTGTGACTTGATGAATCCCACTCCCTGAAGATAGAAAGAGTACACTAGAAATAGCACACTAGAAATAGCATAGAGGATAGAGGAACAGACCCAAAGACGTTTACTTTAAAAAAAACCCTACATTTTTTCTTAATTATGTTTACTACTATGGTGCCCAAACACTAGTTAACAACAAGGACCCATTGTGCAGTGTCCAAATCAAACATAGTAGGCAGACAAAGTCTTCCCCTAAAGGAGAGCAATTTCTCCATGATTCTCCTCTTTGAAGTATTTTGTGGGTGGAGCACAAAGTGCCTCCCTGGTTTCTTTTGTGATTTAATTAACCAAGAACATGCTATGTGCGTGGTGCTTTCCAGAGCTGGTGTAGTAAATCTTTACTGGAGGACTTAAAACACAGTGGGATGTCTCTGTGCTATTTGCAGTGGCTTTACTCTGTTCTTGCTTCAGTCAATGACAAAACCTCCAGGGAAATTAGTGAGGATGTATCCACATACAAGCCAGCTCTTATTTACAGGATCACAAAGTAGAGGGGAATAGAGCCTCTATGGAGATAGAAGTCAAAGAGTTAATCATGTTGGTACTATAACAGGTAGTCTTCTGACAGTTCCAGGAGATGACTGCATAAGTTTTTATTTAGATAGTCTATAATTATATAGACTTTCAGCTGTTTGGGCATTTTGACCCTTCTCTAACTTGTGCTGTAGATCATCTATTTAAAAGATAGGATGAAAGCTTAAGTGAGAGCAAATGAGTTGCTGAGTTGTTTGTCTGTYCCATCTCAAAAAGGTGTGACCTTGATGTAGATATTGTAAGTGAATAGGAAAAGCTGSGTGAGCTTTATGCCTGTGAGCCATAATATTTGGCTAACTTTTGCTGCTCGTGAGAGTGGTTCTTGGTAGATTCCACCCTGTCTGCAGCTGACGTGTGCTGTCTGTTTTGGAAATTTGATCTAGGATAAGTATATTAGTAATCTGAACAGACAAATGCCGTGGCCGTAACCATTATTTTGGGATACAGGCAGAGCTAATTGTTTATGTACAAAATGGAGATGCCCAGCCCATCTGTGTATAATTCCCATTATTAATGACAGGTCCCAGCAGCAATGATTTCTTGCTACAGGAACGTTTTTAAACCCATTTCTTAATAATTTTAATTTTTAAAACTGTAGTCCTCTGGTAATTAAGCATGAGACATCAGAATTTCTTAATGAGTGACTTGATAATGTGACCAGGAATTTGAATACAAGGCGTGTTTGAGATTAGTTAGTGCAGATTTGGAATCCCTGATGCAGTTATTAAGAGGAGTGCTTGCATTCTCCCCAAAATATGGATTTTGTATAATAAGAATTATTTGTCAGAATAATGAAGTGGTTGAAGTAGTCCTAGGCATTTTATCATGTACCATGTCATGGGAAGGCGATACAGGAGCTTTCCTATGTATGCATTCTGGAAATACTAGAGGCATAAAAATGGCTATGACTAATCAGGATTATTTCTGTCACTTTGCTGTGGAGAAGCGTTGCTGTCTAGGTTTTTTCAATGTCTGTGGAAATGTGCATACCTGGGCATTCAATGCTGAGGGCAACCTCCTAATCCTGACAAGGAAGGAATCTGGAATATTCCAAACAGTTTATTTTGTCCTATGGGCTAATCAAAAGAAACGTGTGCCACATTCCAGCTAAAAGCTGCATGGCATATTTATTTAAAATAAAAGTGTCAGATAAAAGAGTGAGTTTCACACACTTTCTTCATGTGTTTTGGAATAACACTACTTCTGTTATGCTCATAAGGGTATTTTTATCTYTCTCAAGGTGATTTATTCCTGAAGAAGGAATAGTGCGATTTGGTTTTTCTTTCTATGTCTTGTTCAAAGTCATCTCTGACAGGGAAGGGCAGTCAGCTGTACTGCTTTGGCCTTGGTGGGAGCTGAGGCAAATCCAGAAGGAGGTAATGCATACCCTTATTTCTTTGCAGGATTGCTCTGTGCTCAGGGAGGTATCCTGAGGCTGTTTCTGGGGCCTTGTCTGAGCAAAGCCAGCATGTGCCCAAGTTGATTTCTGTTTAGCAGGGCACTCAGCTGTGTTCTTTGGTCTCATTGAAGTCGTCAGAATTATGCATGGAATTGTAGAATTGAGTCTTGGTTTTTCACTGAAGGTATGTTTAACAGTGTATGGCAGTGTGCAGCCTTGCCTTTGGGAAGGTCATGTTTTCATYAGGGAAATTAAGTAATAGTTAATAAAGAGATTAATAATATTGTGGGTCTGTGTGCTATATGTGCACAAACAAAGCAGAACTGGGGAGGCTTTGGTTATTTTTTTTTTGCCACAACTTGATTTACTTTGTTTAGGAGAGAATTTAATGGAAGAAACTGGCATGAAAATAGTGGAAACCAACAGTATTCCTTTGAACAGGATTGGTGATGACTTCAGTGACCTTGGTGGTTACACAAGTTGTACTTCTTTGACAATACCTTGAAGGATGCAAACAGAATAGCAAAGGACTAGATTCAAGTGCAGTGAGGGTTGACTGGCTGTAGCTCCCAGTTTGCAGCTTCCACCTGTGTTTTAGACAGCCTTTAGTGCTGTCTGAGTCAGCTGAGCCTGCAGTCCGAATGGTCTATGTGAAGAAATGGCTCAAAAGCCACTTGGTGAAGAGGCTCTGCTCATGTCCCTCACTGTGCATTTCCTTGTGCCCATCCTGCTCTTCACTGTCTCCCCAGCAGGTAGATCAAGCATCCTTCTCCGAGCAGTCTCCCACACATAAGGCTGCATTGACCCCTAGTGTGCCTCCATCGGAGAAAGCTGTTATGGCAGAGAATTTTTTTTTCCATCTGACACAAATCCAAAAGATACAGAGAGAGTTTAGTAGATAGCTTTGRTGTGAGAGGTCAGATGCACCTCCTTCCTTCACTTTTTAATGCATCAGCATTTTGCCACAAGTATCACTAAAAGTGTGGCCAGATTCTACCAATATTTTCCTTGGGTTTTACTGTTTAGTTGTAAGCTCTGGAGCTTTCATTTCAGAAAAGGTTTTTTAACGGATGGCTTTGGGGAACGATGCATTTGAAAATAAAATGCAAATAATAAATTGCTGCCAAATTTTCAAAGTATGTGGTCTGTGTAGTGTACAAATTTGTAGGATGAATCACAGTGGACACATGCCAGTTTACCTTCTGAGATGTGTTTTGATGATAAGTACTATGAGCATTCCTTTAACTTTGGGTGAAGGTATTCCTTCTCTAGTACTTTTGTTAGAACTGTTTGCACAACAAAGGAGCTGAGCCACTTTCACGGCTGATGCCCTGAAGATGGAGCTGTTCAGAGCTGGATTCAAATCTGTTAACATGGTATAACCAGTGTGTGACATTCCTACTGCTGTAGTGTTTGGAGGCCAGTCATTTGCATGGGACTGTAGGAAGGATAAGGTGGTCTTCAGGGTGAGAGAGGGGCTTCATACCTGGCTTTACATGTGGTTTATGAGTTAGTATTTAAACCACAGTCTCTAACTTTTGGAGGTGTGTTTTTTACACTCTAATTCTGTTAGAGTCAATGAAAAAGGCTTTTTCAGACTTTTCAGAATTTTACACTGGATTTTAATGTAGCAAGTGATAAGAGAAATTTGCAGGTGTAGAAAGTGGAGACCTTGAGGACTGTATATACCAGTTTTTATTTAATGAGGTCAGGTTTTTTTCACTGCTTTGCCTTCCAGACACTTTCTGTGCTAATGGCTGGAACTGGAGTGGATGGGAAGGTGATGCTTTGGCATGAACTGCTTTAGCAACAAAGGAAAAGTAGCAGTCACTGAATACTATCTCATACTGTGACTGGCCACTGTGTCATATCAATCTCTATCAAAATGGATTACCAGTTCAACAAAATTAAGTGTCTKGCCGTTGTAACTGGAATGGTGTTGCCCTCTGCTTAAAAACTTAAATTTTCKTGCAAATATTTATGGAAGCTTATACACACTTGCTTTTGTGCCAGATTGTCCCTTCCTCTGACTAGTTAGTGTGAGACAAGCCAGTGGTCTGTACCTGACAGTCGCCCCTGTTGCTGGTTTATATATTCTTGCCACAGAGATCCTCCTGTTTCCATACCTTCTCAGTTACTGAGGGCTGTGTAAAGTGCTGCTGAGCAGCAGTGGGGTATTGAGAACACTGTTTAGATAAAATTTGTTCACTTTTCTACTGTCTGCCTTTCTGACAAATGTATAGGTTGCCATTATGTCGCCACCCAAATCTTCATTGAAGAATTTAGCTCCTAAAAGCCACGAAGGCTAAAATGAGTGAGGTTATCACAGTAGCTCATGAAGTGAACAGAGATATTAGGTTTTATTAATTTTTTTGCTGTGAAATTTTGCAAGGGTGTCTGAATGTCTGGTACTATGAATATAATTTCCTCATTAGTCATTATTAGGTAATAAGATTCTGAACTATATGAAAGTTGTTTATTTGAAGATTGCAGAAGTTTTCATTATACTTCCTTTCCAGTTTTTTAAGTTTCTTGTTATGATTTTGATCTGTACTGGAGCAGTCCTTAACTTGAATTTGGAAGTTACTGGAGACAAGTCTTGGGGAAGAAAATTTCATCCCTGTCATATCTTTTTATGCAAGTTAGAGATTCTTTCACTTTCTGTTCTGTCATCATCAACTCCTTTTTTTGTCATCCTTTTTTCTGCTTTTATCACAAGTGTGCWCTTTTTTAATGTGCTTTACATACTCCAATTTTACATGCTGCTATTCCTTACAGTCCATTATTTTCTAAAATTTTCCAATTTATTTTCCCATTTTCAGCACTGCTACTGTAACTTCCTCATGATAAAGATGATGTTTTTAACCTTTCTGTAGTCCTTTCCCAAAACATGCTCTCAGCCCATTCTTGTGGCTTCATTTTCTTAGCTGATTGAAGAATTGTCTTCAGACCAGAGATTTTTAAGTCTTCTGCAGTTGATCCTTTGATRCAGAGCAGACGTTTTGAGGCAAAATTGAGCCCCAGCTCTTGCATCTGAGCTGTGCTTCCTGGAGGTCTCCCACTGAAGTCCTTTGTTAGATGGTTTGCTCCTACCTGTGCTGCAGGTACAGTTTTCGGATTTGCAGGCAAGTCCTTCCAGGTCATGTAATTTATTCTGTTGTCTTCTGTGTTGCTCTAGAGAAGCTGGAATGAACATTCTGGGACACCTCTTATGGCATCACAGCTGTTAGGTTTCTTTGCTCTCTTTGGCTCCAGTCCAGAACAAGTTGAAGTCAATGGAAAGATTTGAATACCACCCCTTCTTCATGAATCAGCTGTGCATAAATGCTTGATAGAGGTACACCAGAAGCAGGAGAGGAAAATTGTCCTTACAATGACTCTTGATTTTGAATGTCTTTTAATAATAGTTTCTCACTCTTATCAATACTTCTTAAATAAAGTGGTTTTTTTCTACATTGAAATCATGGTAGTGATTCTTATGTAAGCCTGAAGTAACTCAGTTAAAATAAGTATGTATGTTACTCAGTTTATATTATGGCTATTTAAATCTCAGAGTATGTATTTTTGTAACAGTGCTGCTATTTTGTATTTGGTTTTTGTTTCAAGATCTTTGTCTGCTTCTATACAATGAAATGAAAACAGTTTAATTGATTTCTGTTAATGATGTGGTGSTTACCACTATAACAAATACCCTTATTGTTTTAATTCTTATTGTTTCTCAAGAGCATATTCATCAATCTGAAACACAGAGCAGTTGGAAAAAATCTCTTCCCTGAATACATACACAGAACAAGTATGACAGGCTCATGTTTACATGTTCAGGTTACAATCTGTAAATGTTTGAATGACCTTGCATTCATATATGTGAATGGAAAAATGTATTAAACCTTTTCAGAAGAGAACACTGTTGTCTAGAATCTTATATGCAGCCTTTAGAGTTGTATTCACAAATATTATGCACATGGCTGTTTGCTATTTAAATAGTCTTGGAGTGTCTGATGTCAGCTACTTCCCCTAAATAAAATACTCAGGACATGTAACACCTGGTTTGGGGCCAACTGGCTTTGCTTTGCTTCCTTTCCAAATGCCTTCATTCACAAGTGAGCAAAATGACTCCTCATGCTGTGAAAAAGGAACCTAGGAATACATTGCAAACACAATTTTACACAAAATAGGGACATATTTTCAGTTTTTAATAAAGCTCAGTGAGACTTTTATCCAGCTTCCAATAAATTAAAGGGAAAGATTTATTTTGACTTCAGTGGGATTTTGACTGGAGCCATATTTACTAATTGCAGCCCTGTGGGGAGCAACAGGAGCCAGGGATGGAAGGAATTGTGGGGTTTTGTCCGTTCTGCCTCTTGGAAGGACCTGACTGCCACCATAGGCAGGGGATTAGTGCTCTGACACAGCAACAGTTCCAAGGCAGTGACCTTGGAGGAATCCAGACCTGTGGTGAAAGGAAACTTCTTTGCCATTGCTCACTCATAGGGAATAGGAGAATGGGCAGAACCATGGGCCCTAAGGGCTTGTGCAAGTGACTGCTGAAACAGGAATAATGTGGGGAAAAAATTGATTGGAAGTTGAAATCTTTGAAGAATTTAAGGTTGAATAACTATCTGGGAAAGCATAATCTGACTACCTGGAGGCATAAAGCTATCTGTGAAGAGTTTAAAGGTAAGGTTAAGTGTCAGGAATAGAGATACACATTGCATGGTAATGGATCCAGATTTCCGCTGTGAAATGTGCGTGTAATCATGGTAAAATTTATGTCTTGGTGCACTTTACTCTATGAACAAGTTCACAAAGAAATGACCTCTCAGCAGGGTGTCCATTAAGACATGGGCCATTTTTTAGGTACTGAGCCCTTGCTGTTGCACACTGCAGACTTAAGTTCATGGTGATCRTTCCTTGTCTGAGCGGAAAGTTTGGAGATGCTCTTACAGTCTATTATATGACCTCTGGATACAGTTTGTCTCCTCTTTGCAGTTGGGTAGTTTGTAGGCTGGTTGGGTGTTTTTGTTTTGTTTGCTGTTTGGGAATTTTTTTACCTCTGCTTCATTTTTTGTTTTATTTCCTGCTGCCAAGAGTCAGAATTGTCTGCGGTGTGTTTCCTGTTATGGTGCCTCTCTTTTGGTATTCTTCTCTCTTCATCTCAAGTTTTGTGTTAGATCCTACCACAGGATTTTAAAGAGTAGTCCAAAAGCCCCGTATCTAATGGGACCTCATCTGAACAAAGCTGCCAAAAAGTCTGCAAAAGTGGTTTCATAGGTTTTTTTTTTTACTTGATGCCTCTTAGAATTGCTTGAAGGTTGTTATAACTATTTTACAGCAAGAGATAGCACTCCTTTCTGGATAGGGAAGTATGGGAGGTCGAGTTTAAGGCTTTTTGTTAGTATCTGTTCATTCTAAAACCAAAGGTGTTTAATCAGCAAAATGTAAACATCAGCACGTATAGAGGGTTTTTAATTTACCTTTAGCAGAAAACTGATCAAGTGATATCAGACTAGTTACTTTCTCTGAGAAAGCTGATTCAAAGAAGTTCAAAAGTTGAGAAGCTTGCATGAATTGTCTTTCATTTTTCACGTTCCTCACTGTCAGGAAATTTTAAAGGCTTTAAAAATATTTCCTGTGAATGCTTTTAGCAAGGCAATGCTCAGCTCCAGTCTGAACTTGTTTTGGCATTTACTTTGGTCACCTTGATATAAGAAGCTTAAGTGTTTATTCCTTTCAGAATTCCAAACCCTAGGGACTGTACCTGAGCTTGCTGGACACTGAAAGTTTCCTTAGAGAGGGATGTTCATAGTGCATGACAAAATTACATTGCTAAATGGGGCTTTTTTCCAGGACTTACAGTGTTGTCAGCAGCATTGCAGGGCTTTGGGCAGCCCAGTGCTTCAAACCTGTTGAGTGTGGAAGCAGGTTAAACTCTCTRAACTGAACTCATGTAGTTAACTTTCATGTGCTGTCACAATCTCTATTAGCTGGGAATTAAATTTGTGATATAGGGACTTCAGATTGACATAAATATTGTAATTATTCTTGAAATAACTAATGGTAGTGCAGCAAATTTGGAATATATTTTCAGTTTAAATCCAAATCCATGGTGGTTTCCAACACATTCCTTGCATGTGTTGTTAGTTTAAAATGCCATTTTCTCTCATCCAGTAGTTTTTGTTCTTGTGGTTCAGGGATGCAGCTTCTTGTTCTTAGAAACGCTCAAGGATCCCAAAATTAAATTTGTCTTGATAGTTCCTATTGATGTAGAGATACTTAYTTATGCAGGATGGCTGAGGCACAAGTTACAGTTATCAATTATGATCCTAGTCTAATAGTGTACTGASTATCTCAAAACATCATCCAGTTTTATGGGTTTGATAGCCCTAGGAAGCACTCAGCGCCTTGCAGAATAGCACCAACTTGTGTAAATTCACTTGTCCTCAAAAGAATTTCTAACCTAACTTTTTCTGCTTGGTGATTCTGAAAATGACCCAGTTATGGAGTAGTTAAAATGTAATTATATTTTCCCCACTTCCCAGGAAATTTACACAACAAACATAACACGGGTGAAAAGTGCTGAARCCAAGTGTTTTAATTAAAGAAGATCTTCAGCTAACAAATAGTTCTGAAATTCAATTATTTTTTTATTTAATTTTTTTAGGGTGGAAAGAAGTCTTACACTGGGCCATGTGGGGGCCGCGATTGCACCGCTGGATGCAAATGTTTTCCAGAGAAGGGTGCACGGGTAAGTTTGTTTACACTAATATAAGTTGTCCTTGTCTCTTATCAATCTTTTTATAAATAAATAAATAAACCCCATGTTGATATGTATAATTCTCAATCGAAGGACCTCATGAAAYGACAAATGATGAAGACCAGCTGCATTTCAAATGTCCCTGGCCAAGATTTCAAAGGCTGTTCTAAAGATTTACAAATGGCTTGCTTTGTAATGAGTCTTCAATAGAATCTCATTTCTTTATGAGATCTGAGCCCTAGTTTAAAAGAAGTCAGATGGTTTTTAAGTAGATTACAACAACTAAATTAGGAAAATCAAAGTAGTGTGGGCTTCCAGTACAGATTTTGCCCAGGCCTTACTGTAATAGCTTCTGTTTGTTTGTGGAAGTGTTTTTGACTTGTGTATTTGGTTGTGGAGGAATAAGAACTCGGAACGGATTTAAGCAATTCCCTTTGAGAAAGTTGCTTGTGTAGCTAAAGCCTCTCTCTCTGAAGTCTTCGTTTGAAGAAACCAAATGTTTAAGCAAGATTTCCGAAAAAATCTTTAATTTCTTTTGATTGTATGAAAAGACTTTAATTTTTATCTTAATGCAGCTGCTTATCTCCTGTCTTAGGGTAATGCAGTTACTGGCTTCACTCTGCTTTCAATTGCAATGTTAATTTTTGTCCAGGCACCATCTACTTAATGTTTCATCTTAACCTCGAAAGTATTTTAGCATGTATGAAAATGAATCTTTCAGATTTTGCTTTTGGAGATGAAAGGAAGAAAGAGCTACATTGTAGGTACTTGAAGAATGGGAAAGGCTTAAAGAGAAGGGAAATAATACTGGTTGTCTTGTTTAGCTAATCAGTTATAGTTTCTGAAATCATACTGAAAACTCATCCTCTGAGGGGAAAAAAAAGAAACTAAGTCTTATTTAAACGCTAGCAATCCTGATTTTTTTTCCTATGTATTTCAGTGACACAGTATATGCATATTCAAGGCATTACTTCCTAGGACTGAATTTAGGAAAATGTTGCTATTTAAAAATGATTGTCAGAATGGGCTTAAATTTTTTTCTAATTGCAGACAGAGTTGAGCATGAATGCTTAGTTGATAACTGATGATGTGTTTGCTCTGGAAATAAAAAAATTCTTTCAAGTTATCATGTGGCAGAGGGAAGACATGTCTAAACAGATTAGCAGAAGAACTTTGCAAGAAGTTCTCAACATAGCCTAGAATATGAGCTAAAGTGAATTGCTCAACACCTTTTGTGATGAGATACAGTAAGGGACAGACCTGGTTTGGTTCTGGAACACAATATCCTGTAAATGCTTTGACCTTTAGACAGCAGTGACCATCATTCCTCTGTCTCTTTACATTCCCGGGGTCCAGCTTGATTGTTTGAACTGGCCACAACGCTGTTGACCTTGCAGTTTGAGCTCTTGGCATCTCTTTTGTTAAGATGTCACAAAGATTTTAGGCTGTTTTCATTGCTGACCTGAGAACTCATTTGGCTTTTAGCTTGTTTCTTATGTGACCTGTATCAGTAGGGCATTTTCAGTCCTTCAAACACGTGTTCCATCCCACTGAGACCTGTCCRTGGAGTAAACTGTCTGCTACAAGTGGTAATCTTTCCCTTTTACAACACCACTTCCATCAAGTGTACTGAGCCCTCCTGACACCTTCTTGGACATCTGCAGACAGCTCCTGGAGGCCTGCCATGCCAGAGGATAAGGAGGTGACTGGCTGAACTGGGAAAGCGGATGGTGTGATTATGTATCCTACAGCACAGCTTGTTTCTTGCAAGACGCTGGACAGCCTGAGGCTAATTCCTTGGCCAACTTCCTGCCTTGCTTCTTCTCCACTGCTGCAAAACCTTTAAGTTCAGAAAGGCAAATGGGAGACAGGACTTTGCCAATGCCCTGAATCCATATTTTATTTAAAAAAATGTTTCAGCTGTCAATTTTGCACAATTAACCAGATCAGCATAAAGCTAAGCTTTCTTTTTAAAAGAAAGAAATAGCTAAAAAGCACAAGAAAAATGACAATAAGCTGACATCTTAATGAAAATAATATAGACAATGTCCTTAAGTGTCCTCCCTGAATACGCTTCTGATGAGATCAAACTTCAAAAAATTTTAGGCAATAAAAATGTCAAAACTGCCTACAACTACTTGATTAGTGAAAAGTAGTTCTAGAAATGGGATGTAGATGTGTATAACATGTCTCCATGGTCTTGTTTTTGCTWTAGACTGTTAGTGTATGTGCAATATATATTAAAAAAACCACAAAAAACCACAAACCAACCAAAGAAACACCAACCAACCAAAAAAACCACCCCAAACCCCAACAAAGCAGTATAATCTCCCTGTCTTTAAAACTGAGCTTGTTAGAAGACTAATCTCCATAAAGTGAGTCAGCAATTAGTGGAATAATTGAGATTCTTTTCTGAAGGAAGGGTGTTACAGTACTTGTCTACCAGCCACCTAGGGAGCTCTCCTAGGAGAGTGGTAAGGCACATCTTCTAAAAGAGCAAATTTCCTTTCTTTTGTCCAAATGCTTGCATTAAATTTGAAAAGCCATATTTCTACCTTGTACCATTTTAGGCTGTGCATTGAAGCTTAATATGATCCAATTTACTGTGAAGCCTGCACAAGAAGAAATTTGTTATGCAAGCATTCTTCATCTTAGCCAGTGATTCAGAATTGGTTCTTTTATCTAATGATAAGTTAATGAAAAGCCTGTCTCTGTGTAATTCAGTGCTCAAACTCCTGGGCCACATTGCAGCTATTCTCCCTTCTTTATCAGTTTTTATCTTGCAAAGATTTGTGGGTAACAGTCCAGTGATTTGTGCAGAAGTCCAGTTCTTAGTGGAGAGTGTTACCTTCACTGAAGGGCCCCAGCTAGAACCTTTTCTAGAGGTTTTCTCAGAGGTCAAATTAAAAGGTTAAACTGAGTGTGTGGCTCTTACTACTTCAGTGCACAAGAAGATATGTAGTTAAGCTTACATGTCATGKGATAGTTTATCAGTAAATGTAATAGCAAGTGAAGCCCAGAAAACTGATTTTAAACCTTTGTATGTGGTTGTTCAGTTCCCCTAAACTGCATTGTTAGAACTTATACTCATTTTAATATGAAAGCTAATGGAATGCTGTCAGAGAAAATGCCAGGGAGCATCCCAGAGATTACACGAGCCCCTGTCTAGCTGAAGTCTCTAGGTGAACATGTAGGAATTCTAAATCTGTGTCCCTACTCCAGTTTTTCTGACTAGCTGAGATACCAATTATCCAACCAAGGCAATTTTTAAAGGAATTCTGCTGTGATAGTACCCAAATGAACCCTGATGCATGCAGTCTTTTTGGGGCAGGAGTCAGTCTGAACACAAATTTACACTTACTGAATCCACTTTTGCATACAGGACTTACATACAGTCATCTGTAAGAACAACAACTAATGGGTAGAAAAAGTGCTTTATATTAAACTATGAAGCACAAGAGGAAAGGTGAAAAGAGCAACTGAATTAAATTATAAGTGAAGTGAGGAGGTGAATGTAAATTCTGATACTAGTCCCTATTTAGTGCGAGGCTGAATTTCTAATGTGTTTAGGTCAAGTGCAGGTGAGTGATCTACAGCTAGAACATTTTTGGGACTGTCAGGAGAAATTATTGTGTTTAGAAGAGTGGGGTTTATTGCACTTTCTCACTGTTTGTCCACAGTTTATGGGCAGGGATAATGCCCTTTGAAAATTTCATGCTGTATAGATGGCTATCTTGCTAAGAAATGCACTGCAGAGAAGTCAGCAGGGAACAGGAGGCATTTTCTGTACTTGCAGGGTAGCAAGAAGCACTAAATAGTTGACAGGCTGCACCATTTCATTTTGCAGTTCATTTTGCATTTGTTTATAATAATGTTGGCTTTTCTGTTTTTATATACTGTCATCAACTTTCAAACACTCACAAAGATAAACTAGMAGACACAGTCCTTGTTGCATGTATACCTACTCCTGATGCCTGTTCACTTATCTTGGAATTTATAACAATATTAGAGTTTGTTTTAAACTGCGCTCAAAATGTGCTGGAGCTAATCTTTCATTTTTTTCATTCTCCTCCACCAAAAAGGAAATTAATGAAAAAAAATTTAAAAATTGTTTCCAAGGCTTCACAAATTCCTCAGGAGAGGCTGTGTCCCAGGCAGCTTTTATAGCACAGAAATGCTGTAAATTGGGAAAACTTGATGTTACTAATTATATTTCTTTTTTTCCCCTGTAATAGATAATCGTGTCGGATAACATGTATATTTTTTATACATCATGTGTTCTTTAAAGGCCATTAAAATATGATTATATGATCAATTAGAAAACTATTAATGGCATTGTAGAACCTCTTTCCTGTCTCAGAAAAAATCCCCACAGAGACTGTTTCTAGCAACTGGTGTGGTTGGACAGGAGTGTATCTGTACAGTTGAAGCAGTTGGTGCTGAGGACGTGGTGGACGTTTTGCACTGAATTGAGTCTGGTCCAATGAAGTGAAGGACCACTGGAGTGCATCAGGTATGCCAGGGAGCCCATCCCCTCACCTGGTCCCACTCAACCAAAATCCTTTTTGTGTACTCCAAGACCACACTGCAGGGTGAAGCAAAGCATCGTGAGTAGGAGGGATTAAGATTGAGAGATTTGCTCAAAAATGTGGTTGTTCTCTGAAGGAAAGGTTAGTGTACCCAGAGGTACATGAGATTCCTCACATTTTTTCTGAAGTTAAAATGATGATAGTAAATGTAGTGTAAATTATCTCTGCATAATCAAAGAGTTTTTGATAGAATTACTGCAGATCAAACAAGCAAGAAAAGATAGACAGATCCCCAACATCCATGCATTCAACAGCATAACCTGAGATCAGAACTTTGGATGGTTAATCTAATTGGTATTTAACATAAACTAATGTCACATTGGCAAGAGATCTTAGATTAACTTTTATCTGGAACTAATCCCCTCAATTTAATACTGGATGTACAAAGTGTCTCTCTTGTGATAATTAGTTGAAGATTGGTTGATGTCTCTTTGCTATGAAATTGCAATAATTATAAATTGTACTTTTAATAAGGTTTGCTGAATTCTGCTTTGGCTCGTTAAYCACTCTGTTTGGAACAGTTAGGGATTTCCTGGTGAAACACAATGTCTTTGGAAGGGTTGGCTCAAGAAAATGAATTTTTTTTGCAGAAGTGCTTTACACAAACATTTGCTGGAGACGAAATTCTGGTAAGSTGTTGGTTCAAACTCCTCTCTGTTTCTATGCAGCTTCCTACTACCTGGCTTGACAAGCACTGTGGGACAGAGTGCTGCCATTTCAATACCCATGGGCTGCAGGTTACCAATTAAAATCAAACCAGACTGCGAGATAATGCCATTTCTTTCAAAATGACAATGCCAAGATGTGAGCAGTGCTAAATGCACTAACCGTGGTTACAGGTACAGGTAACACTGGAGTCGTTATCTAGTTACCTTTGTAAAGATGGAATATATGTAAATGATGTCTAATTCTTGTTCGAATTCCCTTCTGGTTAAACAAATAAAATGCCATCATTTGGTTTGGGAAGAGGATTATCTATAACATTGAAAAATGTTGACCATCTGTTCGTTGTCGTTAAGAAGTTCTGGCAATATTTTGAAAGAAAATGAGGTAATAGTTAAGTCAAACAACTTACGTGCCAGCTGCTTTTTTTAACAACTGCCAAGATTTTTTTTTTTAAGTAATAAAACAAACTTTGCCAAATGTAGCATTAAACAATTATTGTACATGTCCTCCTGACCCAATCTAAATACATTGAGCTTAGCTCTCTAATGAGAACCACACCATATACTAAAACAGCATAAATAAAACCGATCTCATTGCATTTGAAAGGGTTCCTTATGCAATGGGTATCAAGACCAAACCTGTTCATATGTACAGTCTTACATCATCTCTCTTTGTGAAGACTTCTCAAGGGGACAGGCCCCCATCTTATCTTACAGGCATAGTAGAATTCAGTAATGGCGAACAACTGTGTTCAAACAGGGGTAACTGAGGAGGCTCTGGTAGCAAATCCTGTTTCTGTGATTTGTTTTGCAGTTTGGTCTGAAAGGACGTGTGTACTAAGTGAGGCTAAATACATTCTAGGAAATATATCCTGTTAAGAAGATTTCCACGGCTTTCAAAACTGACCAGGATCCATAGCATTTCTGTGTCACCAGGGTGGGTGAGGTGACTCTGTGACCTGAAACTGTTTCTCAATCTGCCTGCAAGGGCAGCAGATTTTGTAATTGCAGTGGGAACCTGTGTTTACTTTGAAATCAACCAGAACACGGGCCCTCAAACTGTGCTCCACAGAGCACTTCCAGATGGCTTAGAGAAGCCCAGCAAAGAAGTATCTGTCACTGTTTAAGTAATTGTGCTTCATGTGAGCTTTAACCCAGGATTTTAAAGTTTTTGCACTATTTTGGAAGCAAATGGAGCATTTAAAAAGCTCCTTGTTGCATCCTGCAATGCTGAGTGYTAGCTTAAGAAGAAGTTGTGTAGTCTCACTGTACCAATGAATGTCCTTTCTGTTTCTCCTTTCTAGCCTGAAAAAGCTTCTAGTTTTCTCAAACTGAGCTTCTCAGAAGTGAGGTGTTAATGGTATGGATTTAAGCTGAGATGACTACTGAAAGTCATATGGTCAGCAGGCACAGAGTCAGGTTGCTCTGCCTTGTACTGAGTCCTCCTCATCTGAAGATATGCCGTGATTCTCTGTTCTGTTGCTGGCACTGTGAGCTGAGGGTGCAGGCATGTTGCCCTGGGAATAGGAACTGTATCATTTCTTGTTTGTTCAAGCTGCTATGGCTACCACTGGTAACCTGCATGAGGAACGTGCTGTTCCCCTAGAAGGCAATGCCATCACTCCCACTGATTTCGTTTTAGGTATGTAGGCAGATGGGAAGACAGAACCAGACCAGCCTTGTCTCTCCCTCTTTGGAGCCTTGCCATGACCGACCTTCTGTTCTAACTTTGTATCTGTGGCACTTTCTCCAAGAGCAAAAGTGACAAGTTGTGCTACAGATTTGATCCATATGGACAAAACAGAGAGTTCAGCAAGAGTTTCCTAGTACTGAGCCCCAGAGCTTCATAAGTACTGGAGAGTAAAAATGTGTATCCAAATTGTTTCTCCGTAAAAATTATGTCTTTCTTGGCCGTGGAATGGAGGTTTTGATGAGTCTGTGATATTTTACTTGCCACTTAACTCCTTAGAACAGGACTAACATCAACMCTTCAGTTTCTCTTGTTTATTCATTATTCACTGTAGGAGAARAATTGTAAATATTCTTAAAATTGTTTTCTGTCAGCCACTCCACCTCACCATCAGAAAGAAAACTCAGAATTCCTGTAGGAAGATAAACTCTCTAGTTTCCTGCCTAGGACAAGAAAAACAAATGTTATCCTGAGTCTTTGAAACATATAATTAGGTGGTTGGGCTTTTGCTTAACAAAAGCTGTAGAATTTTGTGCAATGATTCCTTCAATGATGTCTCAGTTGAAGTGAGATTTTTGAAGCCCTCTTACATCTGAGAAATGGCACAAGACTTTCCTCACCAAGCATTCGATAGACGAAAAGTGGTTACTGCCTTGAAATTACCCAATTGGTATTTTCTTCCAGCACACTCTATATAACTTGTGTATGGTACTTACCACCTAGACTATGTCTTAGTAGTCTTTTTCTCCAGGTTTAGTCCTCTTAAATACCTCATTTTTGTCATGCCTCTTTCCTCTCATCCCATTCCAAAACTTGCCCATCTTCTAAGTGTGATTGTTTCAGAATATTCCTGGTACTAATTATTTTTTTAAGCTTCTTAGAATGAGAAGAGGTGCCCTTTGCAGAAACAAGAGTCTTTTTAAAAGAGTTTCCGTTGGCAGTAAGTGAAAGGTGTGACAGAGATTTCCAGTGTGATCCCTTGAGTAAGTCAGCCTTTCGGAAACAGAAGGATCACAGAACCAATCTGTGAGCAAGGCCCAAGTCGAAGAGATTTGGCTGACAGTCAGGTTAGCCAATTCATGAGCCAGGAAAACAGCCGACAGCAGGGATTACTACAAAGCAAACTTAATTAGGCAACAGATAGGCAGGAAGTACGCCAGTCATGGAGCCTGCAGCCAGATAGAGCACACAATGAAGATGGTTAACCAGGCAAAACTGTGTTTGTAGTGGTAGAAGAGGCTGTAGTGCCAATTAGTTGGAAGTAAAGCTGAATGTATAGGTCTCTCAGGCTAGCTGTCAGTACCTGTTTTCTGGGAAATACGTGCAGTATTTTTGGTGTGAATCGCAGCCTTTCCTGATAGGAGAATGGAGATTTTAGTAGACAGAACAGACTGTAGATGTTCATCAGTGATAGGTGAGGAGAACAGGGAGAAGCTGTCTCCCTGTGAGTGAGGCACGTGTGTTTGCTGGTGTCCAGCAAAGTGTCAGGGCTGACTTTCTGAACACTCAATGGTGAAGAAAATTAAAGAAAGGAAGAAAAGGGAATGATAGCACCTTTTTTTTTCTGATAAAGGAGCATCCAAGTAACAGAATATAGTGGGAATAAGAGAAGAATGAATAGCATGTAGGATACAGAGTGGTCTGGCTGAGGATCTGGGTATCAGTGTAAATTGTATAACCTTTCCCTTGACCTAATTCTGCAAAAATAGGGGGAATATTCAAGTGTTTGCCAGTCTCCTCCTTTTAAGCTGTTGATTAAGAGACATTTTAGCTGTTGCTCTCTAATAAGTTATAAATCCATTGATAGAACAAGCGCTTTTTCACAACTCTCCTGATTTGATGGGTGACATATTACATATTCTTTTACRTTCTGTGGAATTGCCAACATAGAAAACAAACTTGGAGGGAAGCTGTGAACTGTAGCAAGAAAGGGCTACCTTGAGTTGTATCAGGTATCTCATCCAGTTACTTCTTTTGGAAAAAGGAACATTTTAGTAGTCTGAAATGTAGCCTAGATACAAATGTCCTTATTCATAATAGCTGACTTTTGAAAGGGTTTTTTTGGGGGAGTCTTTTATAAAAAACAGCAATGTGTTGCCAAAACTAATTAACAAAAAGTTAAAATAATTTTTAGATTTCTGGGTTTGATCCATAATAAACACAGTACAAACAATGCACAACTTTTGGAGGACTATTAAAAAGAAACATCTGGTTGTCTCTTAAAGCTTGATGTACTTCTTTTAAATGATCAAAAAGCTGTCTAATAAAATGACTCAGCATGTGCTGAATTCCCAGTGTACAGTAAAGGAAGAATTTTTTTAGTACCCAGTGTTTAGCACTAAGGGTGATGCAATTCTGCACTAAATTTTGTTTTTCAAAGTTCTATAAAGCTGCTATCTCTTAAGACAGATCTCTTAGATTTGTGTTCACATCTATAATATTCTGCTGGAACAGTAGAGCAGAACTTGTTGCTTTATAGCTGAGCTGTGTTCTGTTCACCTGCTCCCGAAGCTGGGTTATATTATAGCACAGTGGCAAATCCCCCTCAGCACCAGATTTGTTCTCCTCACATCTTTATTGCCAGACTAGCACCATCTGCCTACTTGTGTGTCTGGGTAGTTCTATTTGCTGTCAGGTTCTAAAAACAGAAAATATATTTCTAAATGTGGAAAAAGAAAAAGAAGTGCATCAGCCAGGGTATTCCTGCCATAGCTATGTTTGCTGCAACTGCTACACTTAGGGAATAGATAYTGGTGTAAAAAGAACTGGAAGCTCCTGGAGTGTACAAGAGCCCATGCTCTGGAAGGCCAAGTCACTACATACAGCAATTTTCAGAGTTTACCTCTGTGTTAAAAATAGTGAATGTAGGTCATAGAAGCAAMGAACTGTCTTGAGTCTGGGCATCCTGTCAGTAAATGAATAATCCTGTTCAGTAAAGTGGGATGGGGTTTTTTTTTTTGTTTATAATGATTTTATTATTTGTAGCTTGAACTCCTGACTGCAGTGGTGGCGGTTCGGATTGATGAACAATGATATCACTCTCAAAAGTGCAGAAGTTGTAGCTTGAGTACTGTGACAGATACTCTGTGGGACATGCACAGCACGCTGGCTCCCACTGGTTTGGGATGGTGCAGGAATGCTTGCCCTCAGCCCTTCCTGGGGGTCACAGAGAGGCCTACCAGCAATCTCATTGGAAACACTGGTTAGTGTAGCTCCCCAAATAGATTGAGAACTGCTTACCCTGGCAGCATTAATCATTTAGGAACAGCTGGAATGTAAATCAGGATGTTTTTATATGGGAAATGTAGGTAACAGGTATTTTCTAGAAAATTTTTAAACAAATTTTGTTTCTTCTTTGAGAAGCTTCATTTCCCTTGATATTCACTATGCTGTGCGTTCTGAATACCTACACGATGTTTTTGTCCCGTTTTCTTTATTGTGATGACTARCAACTGAGGATCCAGCTGAGGTGGGGGAAGTCCTGCAGTGCAGGGCAGTTACAAACATTCAGTAGGAGACAGTTGATGCTCCAAAGTGCTTTCGCTCTGTGAGAATTACTTTAGTTATATGTTTCTTCAAGTTTTACTTGAGAAATCTGTTACTCAACTGTATTTTCAGAAAAGTAGGTGACTTCATGGAAAATATTTTTAAATAAAACTCTAAAAAGTTAGCTTTCTGTGCTCCTTAATAAGAGATCTCAGAAAATTGTTAATCAGTTCTTCTGGAATATATTTTTTCTCCAGACTTAGAGACGTTTGAAAGAGAAGATAGGGGAAGAGATTGTCTTGTCTCATTTTAATTAGGGCATATCTTCCTAAGAGGACAAAATGTTTTTGGAGGATGTCAGCCTTTGGAATATTCTTAGCAGTGGAAATATAGCCCAGCTTGTCTCACAGCAAATTCAAAATAAAGAAATAAAGTCTGCATGCAAAATCAAGGCAGCAGGTGGTCATTCCCTGTATAACTCCAGCTGCACTTGAGTTGTAAATCCAAAAGCATTACAGAACTAGCAATGGGACACCCAGTGATTCCTTGCAGGCTCGGATCAGTGTTCCTGGGACCTTAAAGGAAATTTTCCTGAGATTTAATGTTTTCTCTTGAAACAATAAATGACATAAATGTTATCTCCAGACTTTTTCCAGAGTGTGAAGTAATTAAACTTCACTTGTTTTTCTAACATCAGGACTAAAACCTGAACTAATCTAGTTTAACCATTCCCTTGTCTTTTATCAGCTGGAATATGCATTAACTCCTGAGAACATTCGGGTGAATAGAAGTTCTGCTTGCAGTGGCTGTGTTTTGTACACTGGGTAACAAAAAGTAGTCAGGGTTTCCTTCACAGAGTTAATGTAGCTGCTGTATTCTGCATCATTTTTTCTTGYAGAATCACCTATCAGATGTACCACATTTAGGTGTCTTTAGGTGTCTGTTTCATTTGCTAACACAGTATTTGCTGTAAGCAGGGCCTGGGCTCTGTCACATGCTTTTGTTGTGTTGTATACCAGTATTATCAGCTCTTCAGTCTAGACTGAAGAGGAAAGCTGGGTTCCACTGGTGTTATTGAGGGGTTTTCCAACATCTATAAGAAAGCCAGGATTTTAATTTTCAAACCTTTAAAGCAAATTGCTTTCTGGCTTCTAAGAATGACTGCTCAGAAAACCTTTACATTAATTTTATGCGAAATTTGTGTAATGGAAGCAATTTCAAGGGAAGTACCTCCTGGCATATTTTTCTTCACACTTGTTTAGAAAAGTTGTATGAATGCTCCATGTAGTATTGGCAGGATCTTATAGCTGAAGGAAGTGCACTTCTGTAAACCCTCTGCAAAATCAAGACTTTATTTTGCAAATGATCCTAAATTGTGACTGTGCTGAGAGGATGTGGCATTTCAGAACTGTGTCCATCCTACTTCACTGAGTTCCACTGCAGAGTGTTAGCCTGGGAGGAGGTTTKGGGAACAGCTCTGAGCTGGCTGCTAGAAGCACGCACAAGTTCCTAATACCGAGTTTTTGATCAGATCAATTACTTTAAAGAGATGAAGATTTTCTCTTCAGCACATGGACAAACAGGAATGGTCAGGAAGAAGGAAGGAACATTGGGACTTTTCCTGTCTTACAGTATCACAGTAGAGTTTGCCCTGGAAAAAAACCCAAGCTGTGTGTCCCTCAAGGGTATGAAGCTTGAATGATCCTTCTATCTTGTGTAATAGTCTTCTTTGGAACCTCCAGATATGTGATCTTTTCCAGACCTCCTCTTTGAGCAGCACAATTCTGCCATGTTCCCAGGCTGTCACTTGCAGTGCATCGTCAGAAGTGGTTAAGAGTGGTTTTCTTGCCCTTGCGAAATGGGTTTGGGATTTTTATTGGTATTTCGAAAAATGTCTTATCAACTTCTGAGAGATGGTGGTGCTTGTTGTACCCGTTTTAATGATGTTTCAATGTTTAAAAACCTGCAGAAGAAAATGAAATTTACAGAGTCTTTAATTCTTTTCTTCCATCTTACACTTTTTCGGTAAATACATCTCTTGGCACAAGGGAAATTGAAGTGGGAGTGTGTTTCATTAAAAAAAATAACATCCTTGTTAAATAAACCTGCACTTAATTAAATTTCCTCTGTTTTAACTGCACATAGAAACAAATAGCTGTGACAAACAAAAATAAAGAATCTTGAGGAATACTGACTTACCTCTGATAAGAACCGTCTGGCATATACTTTTTTTTTTTTTAGCTTATGCTTTWCTAACAAGCTCAGCATTTGGTTCATATTTCCTCTTTCTACTTTGGGCTTGCTTATGAGTAAAACCTAATACATTAAAAATATTTGATTTGAAGTCTAAAGCCATGTTTGTAGGATTTTTTTAGTCAGTTTTGTTCTTTCATATTGAAAAGCATATGGTACTGGCTTTTTCCTAGTAATTACGTGAGCACAAACAAATGTTTGATAATTGATAATTTGTAGGTTTTAATTCTGTAATTAAAAGTAATTTGATAATTTCCGTATTTGGTAATTGTTGAGAGACTGAAAAGAAAGCAATGACCGGTTTTCACATTGTTAATAGTACAGCTGTGGTTATTATCTTGGTAACCAGCTATGTTAATAGGGGTTGCTTTCAGTGCTTCAGACTATGGCCATAAAAATCTTAGATGACCTGGCAAAATGACCTTGGAAAAACAGTTTCATGTTCTGAGTGTTTCCATTTCCATGTATTGCTGGTCTCAGCTGTTTGTCCCAGGGCTATCTGGATGGCTGCAGGAGCGTAGGTCAGAGGCTCCCCGAGGCACGAGTGTGTGACTTGCACGTCCGTGCTGAGGTCACCRGGAATACAGGTAGCTCACAGCTCCTTCACTCCTCCTTTCCTGTCTCTTGGAGAGGAGCAACTGCTTCTTCCTGTGCTGGTTGTGCTGTGGAACTGCAGGGGATGTTGAGTGTTATGGTTCAGGCTGGASACATGGACCTCTCACTTCCAAGTTGAGTGGGAGCGAGTGTGGAGTTTTCGTTTGATGTACAGCCAAACTTATCCAACGCCTACAGCTACACAGACACCTGCATCTGCCTGCCTGGGTGCCAGCAAAGCACAGTCTGCAGCTTGGACTCAGGTCTATGCTCAAAGTACAATGTTCATCAGTCTTGTAAGTGTGCTACTCAAAATGGCGGAGCACATGGCTGGAGTTTAGCTTAGAGAAGAGCCTGGAACCCTCTTTGAGGATGGAAATTCTGTTAGTAAAAAGGCATCTGCAGTTCCTGATCAGTGTATAATTTCTGTTTCTGGCCRCATTAGAATCTAAGTTGAATCATGGGCAAACACAATGAAAAATTCGCTTTTTGAATGGCAAGTGATCGTATTATTAAGTGTAAGTTGATTCACTTCAACAAAGAGTTTAAATAATTTCTCATATACTTATTTTATGTGTGGAAATGTTGGTCTGAAAATAGATGTGAAATAAACTGTGAACAGAGGAATTTTGAGACTTTTATGCTTTCATGGGATTTGTAGCTACTTTTCCATTCCCTCAACAGATCAGCAGTAGAAATACCCCCTGTGAAGAAGCTGCCTCTCTTCAGTCTTTGATGAATTAGTGAGCACTGGGGCCAATATGGTTTTAATGTATTACTGGTTTTGGCATACGAAAACTTGTATGCAAAAAAGCTCTGACAGAGTAACTGTCTTTTCATCCTATCTCATCACAAGGCCACACAAAAATGGTCTGATTTTACTGARGATGAATAGAATTAAGACAAGAGATGGGAGAGGAAATGTATTGCCAGTCACCTTTCGGTGGTTTTCAAAAGGAGAGTAACACAGAAGTTGTAAGTTCCTTCTAAAATAGTACATTTTTAATACCTCAAAATTTTTGACTGCTCTTGGTCCCATCTGAATTGTCTTTAGCAAATACTTGTTGTGACTTTAGGCTGGGATTTTTGTGTRGGGATACATGAAAGCACAACAGCATCTTCTCTTGATGTCTGCCATTGATTTTTAAGTGGGGTCATGTTCCTCTTTGCCAGTAGAAAGGAGAATGTTGCACAGGGAACTTCTCGAGATGCTTCAGGAAAAGGCATCATCAGGTGAGAGGARGTTGCAAAATTGGACCTTTTCCACATGCACTCTTCAGAGTAAATCCTTCCTCTGTTCCTRTACATTACATTATTGGTGAAATACATCAGGAAATGTTTATAGTCAAGGAAAGTTTGTACTAACACTGTGTCATGCAACTAATCTGTTTGCATTCTAAAGAGGGAACACTAAGTTAGCTGCATTTTGCTCTAGACTCAAGTGTCTAATTAAATATTTATACACGGATTAGACTGTTTACTTTCCATCTCATACTATAGTTGTATTGGGAAGATCCAGAACACCTGGGTTTTAGTGAGGTCTTAAGGAAAGTTTGCTTCAACTTTCCGAATTAAAGATTAAGAGCTGACTGAATTACTAAGTATAGGCAGGAGAGTTTTAGATGGGGAAATATCGGTTCTAGAAGTACATTTCTGAAATTGTGAATGACAAAATACTCCTTAATACCAGATCTTGATTTCACTCTGATTCTGCTGCATTTCTATACTTCTCAGATAGAGCAGTGTCAGAAATATCAGAGAAATACCAGTTTCCCCTGGTTTAGCTTTGCTGGAGGTCTGTTCTTTACATTGGTGAAAAACAGTTGCTAGGATTAAGAAGTCACTTGGCTGACTGGTGATGTTGCTTTAGATTTATGCAAAAAATAGTAAATGAATTGGATCCTGAATCACAGTGTTTCAGGTGTGCTGGCTATGTGAAGTATCCTTTTTTGTAAGAGAGGCTGTAGATCTACCCTTACTTTCCATATTTAGGTGTAACTATACCTATGTAATCTGATATCCAGAAGTAGAGATGAAGCATTTYGTCTAGGCAGAAAGCAGAAAAGAATAGCCCAGACTTATTTTGCAGAAGATAATCCAGGCTCTTGGTGTTGAAACGCTGATTGCCTGTGTATTTAACGGTTGTATCACTTGGAAGAAACATGTAAAAACCTTAATGTTCTTTAAACTGCAGAAGTGTGAGTGAAAAGCTTTGCTTGTAGAACGAAAGCTATAGCTAAACGAAGTGAAAGCTGGTTATTTATGCATAGTCATCCTAGGTTGTGCATTTTATTAGAGAGACTGGGGAGCACTAGTGTGTGCTCTCTCATCTTGGTCAGTCTGTACAGCGCTGGAAACGCTGCTGTCCAGTCATTTCGCAAAGCTAGTGAGAGCTTGTGTGATCAGCACGCACCTCCAGCAAGTATCTGCTCACTTCACCATGAGATGTGAACATAGAAGACCTTTAACTGTTTCTCTTGAGTGTAGTGGCCTCGGGTCTTAGGCAGCTTTGAATATAAATGGCCTCTGAACAAATTTACATGTTTCTAAGATCTAGTGCCCTTTGCTTGCTCCTAAATGTCGCTGCATATCAGAAACTCCCTTCTAGACACAACTAGCTATTCAAGTTACACACTTTGGAGGGTTTCCAAAAACTRTAGTGAACACCACTTGTCAGAACTAGTAGGTTTTGCTAATTTTTGCTAAACATGTAGCATTTGATCTCATTTCAGCTTTACAGGAGTTGATGTTTTAACCACTGTCTTATAAGAGTGAAGGAGCCTTATTCTTGCAAGATGAAGAAAWAATGAAATGTGGTTATGACTAATAATGTGCCTTGGTTTTTTTTCTSGTGATTCTGAGCTAATGCTTCCTATGTTTAAATTAATTTCCAAATATTTTGCACAAGTTTTGGAAGTAAATGAAACCTACATTTCTAGGTATGTACTCTTAAAATGTACTTTGCCCCCGAGTTTGTTTGGATAGGATTTAAGAGTTGTATGTGTTGTATAAAATTTGTATTCCAGACTAAACAAAAAGTATATTTACAAATTGTCTGCTTAGTTTAATTTTTTAGGTTCTTGCCACACAAGGTACTGTTTGAGATACTATTTTGTTGATATATCAATGGAAAAATATTGGATTTTCCCAATACTTTTGTGTTGAAACCTAACCAGACAGTTTAATTGAGGAAGAGATTTTGTTTCAATCAATTAATTTTTCCTTTACTTATCACTTGATTACTTTTTCCTTGCATTGAACTTGCATGCTATTAGAAGTACTACAGAGATTTTTTACACCATCTCTGTAGAAGAACCAATTTATTCCAGTAAATTAGAAATATATCTATCCTGTAACAGCTATGTTAATGTGGGAGGTAAAACACTATTTCCGGCAGAATTAGAAGACACCATCCAACTGGGTCGTATTTTAAAAGAAGCATTTGTGCAAAGGCTCTTGTTTCTTTGGTCTGATGATTGTTTTCAATATTTGTAGTACAGCAGGGCCTGGGGCCTCAGTTACACATCAGGATCTGTTGTACTTTGTATAAACAATAAAAAAAGCCTTGCACCAAAGAACTTTTCTTCTAAGCGTTAAATGTCCTGATTTTTAAAGAAAAGTACACAGCTGGGACAAAACTATGGAATGATCCCAAATTAGCTGGACACAAGGGCAGATCTGGATTTTCATCCATCTGTGTTAACTGTGGAGCATTTGGATTTAGTGTTCACTGCAGACATAATAGGGAMGTTTAAAGATCCATTTAATGAATCCTCAATATAATTAAAATAAAACGTTCCCAGTGTACACACAAGCAAAGCTGAAGTATAAGACACTCAATGAACATGAGCCAGAGAAAGAGTGTGAGAGTATGTTGGTACAGTCTGATTCAGGCAAGCACATAAGTTTAAGTGGCCTCTGCCCTGGAGCTGACTCTGGGCTTGGAGTGGAGGGGGGCAGCAGCCAGCTGGCCATACCTGACTGGGTGAATGTGCTTTCAGATCATGCAGRGTCTCAACAGACTTAAGGAGCCATAAAAGCACCACATGACTCTGTGAAATATCCTGTTTCTAATCATGAGAACATGGTTCAAGTTTTAGTGTTCTTTTATTTAATTTAGAGAAAGATAGATCACTAATTTGACCCTTATAGGATGACTGACCTATATATGTAGACCACATAATTTAGATTGACTTACACTCAGGGGTACAAGATATCTTCAAGATAGTGTTGTCTTTCTGAGTGCTAGCCTGCTAAATACACGGGGATCTGATCTGTCTTGCTTTCATGGAAGGCTGCTAGATTTGGAGATACTTACCAAAAAAAAAAAAGGATGTGCACTTCACATATTGCTGCAGTGAAGAGGAAAATAAAATAGTTGGTATTAATAGTTAATTGTTTCTTTAACAAATACAGTATGAGCTCGTAGCACTAGAATGATGCAGTGATAGAAAAACCCCRCTTAAATATAGAAAAACCCTTATCAAAATAAGTAATGTTGATTTAATACTGGTAAATCACAGTCTGAAGAACAGAAGTCCCAGATTCCTTCTCCACTTGCTGCTGCATCCAGTATTGCAAAGACAAGGAAATATATTTTTCTTTCCTTTTATTTGTTCAGCAAAGACCAAGTTTCTGGCTGGTTAACTTTCACTTTCCCAGGATAAAATAGCTGTTATTCCACTTGACCAATAAGAGCTTTGACATTGCAACGTTACTTTTGTCAGTAGAAAAATGTTGTTTCTGGAAAGCAAAGAGATGATGATGCAGATTTTGAGACTCAAGTAAAATCCTGGTATTCRGGATACGAGTCCTGTGCTTGGGCATGTCCTCTGTGAGAGCTGGGAAAATGAAACCCAGGCTCTGCAGCCTGCCTCTCCCGTGGCCACCTGTGGAACTGCAGCTCAGCGTTCGTGGGTCTGTTTCTTGGTTTTACCGTTTGGAGCAGCAGTGAGATCAAGGAGGTGGCCACCAGATTCACATAATAACCAGCTAACAAGAGTCTCTGATGCACTTCCTTGCTGCTTGGTTTCACGTTGGAAACAAGAACATTACCCTACTGTAGGAACTGATTGTTGACTTTTGTGAACTTCCGTTGTGTGTACTCTTCAGCCTGTGCTGTAGACTGAAGGTGGACAGTATAGCTGTGCCTCCTCTGTACTGCTTAACATTAGCTCCTTTCATTTCTCAAATTCTTTTTCCTTTATTCTGCTTTTAAGCTTTGACTCTTTAGCTTTCCTCAGTGGCATAATTCCTCTCAGGCTTTGGTTGGCAGACACTTGCAAAGCTGGCATTTCCAGTCAGTGGCAGATACCAGACAACATTTCTGCTGGTGCAGATTCAGCCAAGCAGAGATCRGCTGTGTTGGCAAGAGCAGTGGCAGTGAAGGAGTGAGCCCTGATCTCCTGTCTCTGACACCAGGGCTCTACTTCACTGCAGTCATCATTTATCTGTAGGGATTCAGTGAGAAGATACCAGAGTCTTTATATGATCTAAATCTCTATAGAAGTGAATGTTTGTTCATTAATCCAGTTAAAGAGGCTGCATAAACTCCTATTCACTGTTTTGCTGTTCTTGCTGGCTAAAAGATAGCCTGTTATAAATGCCTATGGGGATTATCAAGAACTTAGCCTAGTGTCTGAAGGGTGGTATGTATGTGTGGGCTGAGGGCACAGYGTGTTGCACACTATGCAGGATGGTGTGAGGCTTTAAAAAATATCCTATGGAAAAACATTGCTGCAGCTAGCTGTGGTTTAACTGAAGTTGGAGTCAGTGCAGGAACAAGGGAAATACAAAGGCAATTTGCAGCAGTGATCAATAGAGGATTCTTTTTTTCTCTATTCTTTTAAAGTATGCTTTGCTTATTTTTCTCAAACGGCAGTGGAATGGTTGTTCCCTGGCTGATGGCTCTAGGGAAAGGGCTTAGAGTAGTTTGTGTAGCTCAACAGTGGCTGTTCTGGCTGCAAAAGAAGCACTGGCAGCAACTTCCAAAGAGTCCTGCTGAGTCTGTGCAGACCAGATCCGCTTCCAGTGCTTGTCATCCCAGGGTTTCTGGGGGGTTGCATTTTTTCATTAGCTGCTAGGAGACTATTTGCAGATCTGAGACAGTTTTGGTTCCTCTAAAATGACATGTCATCATGTTGGCATGTAGTAACRCTACTCTTTGATGTAATAGGATGATGTTGAACTAAAGCATCACTGTATTGTGGTGTACTGGTCCCCATTTGTTATCTTTTAGCAGAGTTTGCTGTCTGAAACAAATCCATAGAAGTGACTATGCTGTGAACTTTGTATCTCTCAGACCTTAGATAATGCCTATCATTCACTGCACTCCAAGTGAGTGCAAAATACCATGAGAAATGCAATATMATCTTTCAGACCAGTATGGTTACATCAACATAACTAATAGTAATTGGGAGATGTCAGTATTTGCTATTAGAAATTAAGAATATGTATGCAAAGAGAATAAAGCAAAAAAATTGTTAACACCTACTATCTGTTAAAACAAAAAAAAAGATGAATACCTTGTTTTTGTCAAATGTGCTGTCTCTACAGACTTTTCCTAATTTCTGTCATTATGCTGCCCTGGTCACAGTAATTGTGTAACTTCTGAACTACTAAAGAGACTTAGCCAAAGCTTGGAGTTGCCAGCTCTCTGTAAGTTACGATGGAGTAAAGACTACTTTACCCTCCTAAGTCKTACCTAGACATCAAGATTAAGCCCTGCTAAAGACTTCTGTTTCTTCAAGTGAAAAGCAGCGGATAAAAGGCACCCAGTATCCTTAAGGTGTTTGAATTTAAGCTGTTACTTCAGGCCTTTTTTCTTGGTTTTATTTTTTTTTTTTTTGCATATGTAACTTCTAAGCATTCTGAAAACAATCAGAAACAATTGCAGCTAAATTAAAACAACTGATGAGCTACCATACCCCTCTCTTTGTCTTGCTGGCATGTTTGCTTAACTGCAGGATACGTTCCTAACCCTTAGACTTTTCAGTTCTGCTTGGTGCAGTGAAGGCCATTTTCTGGCTTGCCATCCATCAGAACAGGGAACGCTTTCACCTTTTATTTTAAGGAGGAAGAAGCTGCTGAACTGATTTGGAAATAGTATGCTGGTTATTGTCTGTCTAAAGCTGCTGAGACCTGTGTGCAGGACAGCCCCAGTCAGGTTATCCTGTCATCATATACAGATCGCTGATTATCACACACCAGTGTTTGTGATCTTCTGCAGCACTGCTTCCTTCTGTCTCTCATCAAGGCCCAGTGAGCACAGACCGTGACAGGTAAAATCTTCTTCCAGACCTCAGATGCTCCCATACAAAGAGCCATGCTTAATCCCTGGCCTAGTGTGTAATTTAGTAATCTGCATGGTCATGAATTCCAGGGATATATGGGCAGGAAGCGCAGAGCAGTGTGGGTAGCAGAGCAGGCCTACAGAGTCATTTAAGTCTTTGTTGTATTGTGTAGCGAGGGATTTTGGGGACAATGAGACCTGTCTGTCAAAGATTAAGCAGACTGGAAGTGTGGTTTATACCAACAAATGAATGAAGCTTTTTGGAGTGTTAATACAGCCACGTAGTAAATGTCCAAGGACTTAAACATACAATTTATGTGATGACAAGCAACATTGGAATTGATCGTTTATTCTATATACCTTAGCCAGTGGGAATTCAAGTAGGTGAAAAGTTCATTTCCGTCCTTATCTCGATCAATATGCAACACTTATATAGGACAAATAAAACTCCTCAATTTTTTTCTCTCCCAGACTTTGGTTTGAAGTTATTTTTACTAATTGCAGTTTATTCTCTGACACTGCCCAGTAAACCAGCCACTGACTGACTGGCGCTTCATGTTATCAGGCACTGCAGTTAAATTTTGCCTGGACCCGCTCTGCTTAAGCCTCTAGAGATAACTGGAATCTCGCCAAATGTTATGTTTGTAGATTTGCAGGCCTCTACTACTCTCCACTCCTGCTTTGGTCTGTATATTTCTGAGCAATGTATAGATGAGAATTCACAGACTCCATTTTTTCCTTTAAAGTGAATTGTTTACATGTTTGCAAAGCTTCCCTCARCTCTGCCGAGTAACAGGTCTCTGGGAAGAGTTTTTGTTCTAAATCTGCTATCTTGAGTAAGCATGAGATGGTTCCCATCTGAGTTTTAAATCTTGACTAGTAGTATCTGTTCCAACAGATACTTTTGGTTTGAGCAGAACCCTGCGCAAGGAAAGCCGCTCAGACCTTTCTGAAGTGCCAGGAACATGCTGGGAAGGCTACGGGAGGCAAAATGTAGGGGAAACTGCTTGCAGGCAATCTATTGTTTGCTGCTGACCCTGTACTGGCCAGATCTGTGCATGGCCTACTTTCCCCGCCTGCCTTTCTAACTAGAAGCATCCTTTGGGGCTGAATGACCTTAGCGGATAATGAGAAGTTTTGCTGTGTTTCTCACTTGTAAACAGAATGTTTAGCATGTGCAACGTGGCCTGGTGACTGAAATGGATTTTTTTTTTAAATGTGTAGACGGGCTTTTTTTGTTGTTGTTGTTGTTTGCTTTGTTGTTTTTTTTTTAAGGAAAAAAAGGCTACTTTGTTCACTAGATGATTAATGTTAATACATGGTACAGCAGTAAGACTTAGAGGTAGTCATGCTGCATAGATCAGATGCCAGGTTCAGACTTGCTTTCAGAATTAGACTGTACTAAGCACTAATTTGGTTGTAATAGCACAAACACTGGATATTGGACAGGGGAAGGGACATAAGTAGYGCATCAGTAAGAACAAAGGGAAAAAGACAAGATTTTCTGCAACATTACTTATGGCAATTTATAGATACACATGTTCTGTGTAACAGTGAAATTTAATAGAATAATTAGATTAGAAAAATAATAGGACAACCCAGTATGATAAAAGTGAGCCAAAAAAGCAGTCATAAGATTGTCGTCCAGAATAGGTTAGGCTGTAACTTGGACTGCAAGCTAAGTTAGAGGAAAGGTTCAGATTTTAGATTCAGTTATCTCAGCATTTTACAAGCTTTTCCTCTCAGGAATTTGAGACAAATTGAGAGAAACTCCTAAAGGCATAAAAAGATACAGACATTTAAATCTGCTTTTAGAATACCAGTGTTCAGCTTGTAATCCAAATCTTTATTGTTCATATTCTAATGATTCACTTTACATTCTGGAGAAACAGAGAACACAATGACAATCATTGGAAAGTTTTATTTAATTATCATGTTATTACCACCTGAAAAACCACAGCTATGTTTTATTCCAAATATGAAAAGAAATCTATATTACTTTAGTTAATATTAAGTAGTCTCTGCAACAAATTCATCTCAATATTTAATTTATTGTAAAATGCAGTAACACCAGTATCGTTGATACTAGTGGGCACATTACTAACTAGAATATCTGCTGATAGACAAAGAGTAGTAAAGGACTGAGCACCTTTTGTGAAGATTCAAAGACAAGCTGTTAAATATAAAGATTGTTCTCTTAGTTGTTAATTTTGCAGCATTTAAACCATGATAAGTTGGTCTGTTTTAGCTGAAATACCATGAGAAGGTTGACAGCAACACGGGAAACGTCTGTAAGAAGTGTGAAAAATAGGGAAATAATAGCTTCAGTAGAGCTACAGCTGCCAATTAGCGAATTAATGTGATATTTTGATGTCTCCGTTAAAATGAACCTCAGTTATGATCCTTTTAGAGAAGTTGTTGCTCTAGAGTAATTACCATGGAAAAGAAATGATCAGTCTCCCTTGAGATRTGTTGTATGTTATCACTTTTTGCTCTGATTACAACTATCAATTTTTTTTTTTTACTGTAATCTACTCACATGAACTGCAGTGACATTTCCAGTTATCAGTTCACTGGCACAATTCATTAATATTACCTTCAAAGTAGATGTAGCAAATCAGGTGGAAATGAAGAAAGTCTTTGGAATCAAAGAYGAGACTCTTCTGTAGCTGTGATGAACTGAGTGCTCCTGAACTATGTAAATATCACATTCAGATTGAAAGTCTTTGCCTGGCAGAAAGCATTTTGTAGATTTTTGGATCTATGCAAAGTAAACAGATACTTTATTGAGTGAAATTTCGTTGAATGACCAAACCCCTACAGCCCTTTAATATAATTTTATAATGGGTTTGATTTGGCATCACAGCAATCTGGGGATGGATGAGCATACTCCAGATCTGGGTCTAAAATTTTCCAGAGAGGGAACATTCCTACCGCTAGCTGAGAAAAAACTAGGGCAGGATCTTGCCTATCCACTCCAGTGCCTAGCAGGGAACCCAGCTGGTGAGCACAAAATAATTGTCCTAAAGACTGGTACCCTTTAATTTCTTCCTGGCTCTTATTGATTCATGGGTGGTTTCTCTCTAGAAGTGCACGAGACATTAAATCTTTGCTTGAAGTCTTTAACTGATGTTTTTGCAACTGTTCTTGTACATCTCTGTGTTTTCCTCAGTGTGGCAGTTCCTGTAAAAATACTCTTAAATTGCTGGTCTTAGMTGCATCTTGTGGAAAATAGTTCCCGAGGATAATTGCCAGGATTTAAATGGACTGAGAACTTAGTTTGTTGCTGATAGAAACTAAAGGTGGGAATAGCTTATCTGTAGGTGAAACTGCAATAAAGATCTCCAGTGAGTGAATTTTCTCCAAAAGATTCATGAACTATTTGTGTCCAGCATGAGGCCCTTTTGAAAGGCCAAGAAGGCATCAGGTAAGGTAAGGGGTCACTAGAGCTCTGTGACTATTTCTGTCCATGGAAACCTCAAAGGGTTTTTGTTTTTTTCATTACTGTTTTCTTCATCTTTGTTCCTTTCTTTACTGGCTAACTGTCGTGTTTGGGGAAGTTCTGGTACAAGAGGACCTCTCTGTTCCCACAGCATGAGGGAAATGGAGAGCTCTCTGTATCATCCACAGAGCAGAAAGGGCTTCCGTACCTCCTTTTCCACATCTTCCTCTCACGCCTCTGGGTCTGTTCCTTATCTCCGAGTTATCTCCTTTTCTCTGCATTGTTGGGGGAGCAGAACATGTCTTGACTGCACTTGATTTCCAGTTCCCAGGCAGAAAGAGGAAGGTAGTCATGTGTAGGTATAATGTTGTACTAGAAATTGTGAGCCAATGGATGGGTACTTTTGATCTTTTTATTACCAGTTCCTTCCTTCCTTCCTTCCTTCCTTCCTTCCTTCCTTCCCTCCTTCCCTCCTTCCCTCCTTCCCTCCTTCCTTCCCTCCCTCCCTCATGTCTCAATCTTCCATGTCAGAATCCTTGATGGCTTGCATAGGGGCTGATGGACAGAGAATTCTGTGTATGGAAGCGCAAGTTGCCCACTGAGATGTGCCGTTCCTCCTGCCTTTATTACAGAGTGAGGCTGTCACTTTCTCCATGCACAGCCAGGATTCCCATGGGCAGTGCCTGTGTGGCATGTGTGACAATCAGCAGCTCTGCCCCTCAGTGCAGCAGGGAAGCCCAAAGCATCATGTCTGCTAAGGAATAGCTATACTGGGAAAACGCCGGTGTGGGTAGTCACTTCCTGCTAGATCTACTCTTTGCCCACATCCCTGTTCTGTCTCCGAGGAAGCGCTAACTTTTCACAGCCTTTGCTTGCAAAGGGGWATTAGAAATTTGAAAAAATGGGTTTGTTGTAAAGGAAAGAACTGGAGAGCAGCCCAAAGCAAATTAACAGATCTGGACACAGCAGACCCTGTGGAGGTTTGGAGTCTGTTCGGCTTCAGCATGTGGCTGAACCCTCCCTGCCTTTCTAGAGACAATGTCCCTTTAATAGCCTTAACAGGCCTGACACTGGCAGGATTTCACTTGTTCAGTACACTACTTAATACAGCTAATTTTCTACTGACAACATTTTTTTGCAACAATGACTCTTCTGTCACTTGAGTCCATGAGGAAGGCAGTTTGGAAATGCCAGCCAGAGGGGGAGGGAGCAAGTTCATTGTCGCTGTTCACTTAAACGGTTCTTTAGAAACACATTGGGCTTTTTTGGTTTGTTCTGTGGGGTGCTAGGAATAAGTGGAAGGGAAAATAACACAACACTCCATGTTCTTCTTTCCTCATGAGCCCACAGCAGATCCCTGAAAAAGTTGTATGTTGTAGGGCGCATCTTAAGGAGAGTCAGAAGCTGTGGTTTTGTGGGCAGCAGTCCYGATGTGGCTGCCCAGGAAGTTATTATGATTCAACATCTGTTTTCCCCAAGAGACTTGTTTAATATCTATGAGTAGTGTGGTATCTTCCTTAGTAATGAGTTCATTAAAACCCCTTTAAATGGTTTGTGAACAATAGCATGCTTGATCTTAGCAAATTTGTTGGAGAGGCAATATATATTCACACATATGACAATGAAAGCCAGTGGAGAGAGAGGCTGTGGCCATTATTTTTCATTCTACCTATCTCACCTTTTGGGGACTGACTGCTAAGGAGCTGCCATTTGGTCATTCCCACTGCCATGCTCTCACCAGAGATGACTTGGGTACATCCTGGGGAGGAAAATGTTATGCATATGCTACCTTGCCTACTTTCCTGTCCAGCCATCAGGAAAGCAGAAAGAAGTCCTAAAGAAACCCTGTGTTTTCGCCTGAAATAACTAATTCTTTTGTATTAAAATTCAGCTCAGGACTTGCACTGCTGTCAAGGGATGTACATGATACTCAGAAATTCTATTCCCTCAATTAAGGGCAGGAAAATGTTATGACAGCTGCTGTCCTATGTGAACAGGTCGGGGAACTGTAAAGGCTTTCTAAAACATTTTTTAGAGATTAGGCACTGAAGGCTTGAGGGAGAGAAGATGAACTGAGGTTGCAAAAGATCATAAAATCTCATAAACCATTCAAACCTTTGGCTGTACTATCCTCTTTTGTTAAATAAGAATAAAAGCTTAGTTCATAAGTAAATTGAAGTCAGTTAGACCTCACTTGCTTCAACATTTTTGCTAAGATTTCATAATTGAGTAATCCAGTCTTTCAATATAAGCCCTATTTTCTGGAATGTTGATGAGTGTAATGTAGTTCTAGAGCTCCATGAAGTGTAGGAGCAGTTCCTGCCTGTATTACATCCTTCTTCATGCCTCATTTCTTCAGTTGCCTTTAAGTCAGGCTTAAACCCRTGCATGATTTGAGAGGAGTGCCTGATGCCAGTCCCATGTGCTGTCTACATGTATTGTCTCCATTTGTGTATGAACCTTGTATTGCCCTGCCAGTTTAAAACACAAAAAAGGCCCTGAAGATATCAGTCAAAGTAGAAAAAAAACCTTTTGCTGTGGCAAGTAGCAAAATTTTCATCTCAGATGACCATGTATTACCTGAGGCTCATGGCCAATTAGCTTAAACAAACAGTGGGTAAGCTGGGGATTCAGGGGTGATCACCTCTGCTGTGGTGATACTCTGGGATGCGATTCATCAGGATATAGTCTCTGCAAATCTTTTTTCTGCTCAAAAAAAGGCATCATTCTGAGGSATGATCATGAAAAAGGCAAGTAAATGTACTTCAAATATATATAGCGTAGCTCCTTAAAAATAAGCTTTAACTCATAATTTTCATATATTGCTTATTCATTTAATTTAAGTACTATATAAGTCATCACTCTGCTTTGTAAGTCCTGCTRCTTGTTCTTTATTTTAAAAAGTCACCATGACTAAAATCTTTCTATTTCTGTAGTGCCCATCATGTGTGGTGTTACACGAGGCTCCCCTGCTGTCTGGAGCTCAGCACAGGAAGGCTGTCGCCTCCCTGGTGCTTCTCTCACACAGATGTTACAGCCCACAAGGGGCTTTCATGGACTTTCATGTTATCTGTGTTCTCTGTGGCCTGGAACCCTTCCACATGAGCTTACTTTCTTATCTAACTTGGACGTTTCAGAACATCAAAGCAAAAAAGCAATCAAAGTTAAAGTCATCTTTTTTGACTTTCCTACATTTTTTGTAGTTGCTTCAAAAGTTGTGAAGTATAAAATGGAATAATTACTCTAAGTTAATACTGAGTCACTCCTGGCATTGTCCATGGTGGGGAAAAAGAAGTATGTGGTCTCTTTGTGTGTTATAAATAAAAATAGCAAATATGTGGAATTGATTGGATCAAGATGTTTCAGGAAGGCTTTTAACTGGAAATCAAGCCTTCTGAGGAACAACCTTTTCATAGATTTAAATATCCTATCTAAAAATAAAGATTTTCTTAAAAATTGCTTAGGGCTCATATGCAGTTCTATATTTATACATGGGGTAAACCATCCATTGCAACTTTGTTACTGAAGTATGGGATTCATCAAATAATTTACGGAATTAAATTTCATTAATTTTTTTAAGCAGTTAAAAAATAGGGCATAAACCCATGTGGGTAGATGGATAGTTAGTTAGATACATACATACATACACACACATGAAAGCACACATATATTTTTTTATAACCTAGATTTTCTGCTTGCAGTCAGGTCTAGTCAGGCTTAGTGGAAATAACAGAAGTGTTTTTTTGAAAATGGAGTTTATCACATGAACTAAAATTGGAAATTGTTATGAGAACTAGCCCACAGTTACTCATTACTACATTAAAAGATTGGTCCTAAGACGACCAGAGCAGCCTTGACAGTCAGCAGTGTGAGCATGCCAAGGGCTGCTTTGCATAAACAGAAAACTTCTGAAAGGCATCATGATACTAAAGAATTTCACATGGTACATGAAAAAATTGTCTCTTTTGTTAAAATTAAATGAAAAAAAATTTTTACCCTAATATCCTTCCTTAAACAGAGAACAAAACAGAAAAAACCTCAAACAATGAGATTTTTGGGAAGGTGCTGAATRAAGCAGGATTGTTGCACAGGATTTTTTTCTGGTCCATGATTTCTGTGTGCATATACAGTTTTGTGTATTCGTCTCATGCTGTGTGGATAAAAAGCTGTGTAGAGGAACAGTTAATTATATGACAGAAATAAAAAAGCCATTTTGAACAAGACTTCCCCTAAGTTTTTAGAAGAAAAACTGAAGAATAATTTTCTTTAAAAGTACAAAGCGTTTTTCAGTAGGGAAAATAATTACTTACGCTGGAATGCGAACAAGGCACTGGATACCTGACCTGTAATTTAGAAAAGTAGTGAAGGGGTTTTCATCAGTAATTATTATTATTACAGTAGAACTGTGGGGCCCCAGTTGAGAGCAGGACTCTGTTGTGCTACTCACTGTCTATCTAGCAAGAGAGAACCACTGCTGCGGCAATCTTGCTGTGAAGGCAGGGCAGACTGAAGAGGAGAAGGGAGGAAATGGAGGTAGAAAGTTGAAGGCTGGCCCAAGGTCATGCTGCTCACCACTGGACACTGCTGCCTTGCACTGGTAAGTCACTGACAGACCCCTCATCTGAGTTTGGATTCCTCTGTAACCTTTTGTAACCTGGCATGCCTCGTCAGAGAGAATGTCCCTGGCTCAAATGGGTAATGCAATTTGTTTGAAGGAAAGAGCATCTTGAGGGATCAGTCCCTTGTACAGGCTGTCCTTTACAACATGGGAATTGGTACATAGATCTTCCTTAACAGTTTCAGGCTTAGAGTATGCAGTGCATTTTTAGGGCCATAATGAGTCGATGGTTGGCTCTTTAGTTCAACTTAATGTTATCAAACAAGTACAAGATGCTTCAAACTACAAAGCATTTGCTTGTGAAGTAAATGTTTCACTAACAGTTTTTTGCGTCAATAAAACATGTTTTGTGGGGGAGATAATGGATGAAGGAATAGAGAATGTGAATAAGACCCTTTTAAAAAATGTGGTCACTGAATTCTCATAGACAAGAAACCATGTGTTAATTTCAGAAATCATGAACGTATTTAAATTCAGTTGCTCTTTTCATACACAGGACCTTAATTTTGCTTAGAAAATTAATAGTGCTTTGCTGCTTGAAATATGGCAGTCTACAAATTTACTAACAGAAGTAGGGATCAGTTCTGCCCTTCCTGATCTGTAGTATTTTCTGTTACTATACTGCTAGATTTATCTAACTTAGTGAGTTCCAGTGTCCTTTATGGTGATGAATCGCTGAGCTAGTATTTGATAATGACTTAGGCCAGTAGAACTGTTCCCCAAGTAAGTATGCACTTGTTTTCTTGAAATAAGAGGCATGTCCAGTGGTTCCATACCATTTCCATGTGTGTTCCTTTGCACAGTGACAAATCAAATAGATTTACGCTTTATTCTCCAGGCTCACAGAGGCAATGGGAAATAAAAGAATGTTTGGAATTTGCAATGCTATGTGTAGCAGCTCTGCTTCAGTGGGCGAAAATTCGTGGGGTATTAGAGTTGGCAAAAGGGGTAGGGACAATAGAAAAACGGTGATGCGTTTGATTGTGCAGCAGTAGAGAGGCCCCATCATTACCCACTGTACAGGCCTTTCCTCATGACACCCTGGGATGCAGATGATGTAAAAGGGTATAGGGAAGAARGTACATGTTGCAAAACCTTTCCCATCTTGAAAGATGCTGCCATCAAATTACACTTTCAGGCTCTTTGGTTTTACTGCCTTCTGCAGTGCAGTGATTCAGAAGCAATGGGAGGTTCTTATTCCAGCTATTTTTTCCTTTTGCTTACCGCACACTGAGAATGGAAAGCTGAATGTCTGAGCCAGCTGTCTATCTGTAATGGTTTGCAATGGATATGTGTGTAACAGAAATGCGTATAGATTAGTGTTGAACTTGTGACACAAACTTGTTCAAAATCCAAAATTACCTATGAAAATGCCTAAAGAAACGATGCTGTCTTTTACCAGCATCATATTCGTTACAGACAGACAGGCATCTCATTTAGTGCTGCTGCATTGTAAAAGCCTGATGCATAAATATGTTTAAGAATGCAGGTCATAGCTTTCAAATATATGAAATTCTATTGGGCATTTGTGAGAACATTCACAAGTCACAGTAATTTCATTGGCTTTGTTATTGCTTAGTGTTATTAGCATTCTTTAATTCTCCCCTTTTTAAAAACGATTGTCATGCAGCCGGGGAATGAAAATGATACRTTTGCATTAATTGCTAATGGCTTTCCTGCAGGCTACTATATATGTTGAACATTAAAGATTAAGAATAGGGAGCTCTGTTGATTCACTGTAGTTTGTGTTTGATGTAATGCACATTTTATATTTAAGCTTGTCCTCACTGCTAAGAGGTGTTTTATTCTTTTTATCATTTGGATAAGTAAGAGCAGTCCTGGTGCCAAAGCACAGTAAAGACTAGGTAAACTCGTTGAGGTCAGACAGAAGTTCCACCTGGCATTGAACTCTGTAAGTTTATCTTGTGATAAAATCTGACTCTTTATTGTGCTGTCCTCCTGGAATTGCTCCTGCATGCCACCATGCCTGCTCTTTATAATGCTCTTATCTTGGAACAGTTCATGGGAGTGCTGGTGAGTGACAAAAAATGCTGCTTTTTTAGCAGTGAAGGCAAGTCCTTTGTTTCAGCATAGAAAACATGATTTCCATCCACACAGGCTTCAAAAGAAACAGTGGGAATTCCAGAGAGCCTGATTATCATGGCATAATCACATTATCAGAGAGATTAGAAGCACTTTACTGTGTCCTTATGCTTTAGTGACACTCTAAGGCACTGGACAAAATCTTCAAGTGCTGTTAAAATCTTTCTTGTAGGGCACTAAGGCAGGAGAGGGCTTTTTAGCTGTGGACCCTGAAATCACAGAGAACATGTTTAATTCTTTTGTCAGAGAGCTGCTCATCAAAACACAAGGAGAAGATGTAGTTGCTGCTCTTTACTGCCCAAACTAGATGTATTTCTCAGAGCGACCTGCAGCAGAGCAAAACAAAAGCCACCTAAAATGTTAATTCCGATCAGTTCCAGTCGTTGTGAAGCACTGTCATTAGCCAGGCAATCAAACTAATGGAATACAGAAGTATTAGCAATTGAAACAAACACGGTGGTGTGTTTTCTCTACAAACCTTGGTAGACTCTTGGATGCTGTTGCTTTTGTGGAGGGTGGCTGCCTCGAAGTGTAACGTGCCCGTTTTTAGGTTACGCCTCGGCACTGCTGTGTTGCCTTGAGGGAAACAGTCCACAATCCGTGTTTTGTAAGTGACTTGTTGCCCAAAAGACTCTGAATTGCTTGTGATTATGGGAAATTCAGTCTCAGCTTTAACTTTTTAAAGTGAGAGCAAAGCATGTGATTTTGTAACATGCTTCTTGTTGTGTATGGTTGCCAAGGACCACTGAAGATGTGGGGATTAATGTTCTGATTGTATAGTTTCCAATATAAAAGATTCCATTGATAATTAGCCCAGAGTGAAGAAAGCTAAAAATAATCCACAGAAAACCCTCTTCAGATGGGAGCCTGTGCCTCTGAAAGTGCACACTATGGACAGTGTCTGGACAGAAAAGGTATGAAATATCAAACATGCACTTGACCTCAGTTAAAAGGCCAGGATGAAACAATCACAACAGAAAGAGTGACATGGGAGAGTTGTTGCACTTAGGAGAAAACCGCTCCAGTAGTGAAGACGTGGAATATGGAAGAAAATATTTTATCCTAAACAGGTACTAAAAATGATCCTGGAAAAAGAATTTTGAAAATCAATTACAGTTTGTTTTACTTTGCTCGATTTTAAACATGTAGCAATGCATTTTTAAATTAACTGCAAAAGTCTTTTACCTGCCAAGCCGTGGAGTCAGGACTTTGTGTGTCTCCAGCTGGGATTACTAAAACACTTGCMGCAGGGAGCTGCATTCCTTCTGCTGTTTCACGAAGTTAGGGAAGGGAAACACACTTCCGTGGACATGAGAATTAAAAGGAGAGGGATTTATATGGTGTGTTTTCTGTTGGTTTTTTTTTTAACTCCTCCTCCATTCTATATCTTTTAATGTTTGATTCTTTGCAGGGCTATCTTTGTGTAACCCACTGCCTTACCAGTAGAAAGCATAGCCACAAACTGCATTTTCTACTGTAGAAAGCGTAGCCGTAAACTGCATTTTCTACTGATTCTTTGGGACCTTAGACTGTCGGTCTCTTTCAGGTTCTCTCAAACCCAGAAGGGAGGTACAGACGTGCTAACACAAAGCTGTGTCCCGCACTCAAGGGGCATCTCCCGAGCCGGGACAGCCGGGAGCGGCCGCAGCCGGMTCCCCGCGGGATTCGCGCCATCTGCCGGCAGCGCCTGGCACTGCGCCCCTCGGGAGCCGGCGGAGCGCTCTGCTCCTTCCTGCGCTTTGCAATCTTCCAGGAAAAGGGAGATTTCTTACTATAACCCCGGACACTGGGGTGCTGGAGCGTGTCCAGAAAAGGGCAGCAAAGCACCTGAAAGGTCTGGAGCACRAGTCATATGAGACGTGSGTGAGGGAGCTGGGRGTGTTCAGCCTGGAAGAAAAGGAGGCTCAGGGGAGACCTTATAGCATTCTACAGCTCTCTGAAAGGCGTGGGGAGGTGAGGCTCAGCCTCTTCTTCCAGCAAAGGACAAGGGGAAGTGGCCTCAAGTTGCGCTAGGGGAGGCTCAGGTTGAATATTAGGAAAAATTTCTTCACTGCAAGAGTGGTTAAGGACTGGAACAGGCTGCTCGGGGCAGTAGTGGAGTCACCATCCCTGGAAGTGTTCAAAGAACGAGTAGATGTGGCACTTGGCTGTATGGTTTAGTGGCCATGGTGCTTTTCAGTCAAAGCTCGGACTTGATCTTGGAGGAATTTTCCAACATTAATGATTCAGCACATCATCACCAGCCAGTTGAGGGGGGTGATTGTCCTTCTCTACTCCGTGCTGGTGTGGCCTCACCTAGAGTCCAATGGGCAATTTTTGACAGTCTTTGTCTGAGAATGTATAGGGAAAACTTTAGGGTGTCCTAACAAGCYTGAGATGTATCAAATTGCATTAAACTTGAGATGGAAAGACTGATTACAGATGAGTTTGTGAACATGGTGCATTGACTTACTTTTTGTTGTATATTAGGGTCGACCGGGACCAATTGGGCTTCAAGGACCAATAGGAGCACCTGGATTTGCGGGCCCAGAAGGTTTGCCAGGAGCAAAAGGTGAGAGAGGAGCAGTGGGCTCCCCTGGACCAGCTGGACAGAAAGGTGACAAGGTAGGCTCAATGGTGACTTCTCTGTCCCTGCAATAGATCTATGGCCTTATATATATTTTTGAGTGAATAAAGATRATCTTGGGCTATCTGTCGAGGGCTAAGAATACAATGGCATTTCAACAATGTCTTTAGAGAATTGTCTGCATTTATTTTTGAATGAGAATACAGATCCTAAAGCTGCTGAGCAGTGTAGCCATCCTGGTAGGTGAGCCATAGCCAAATGAGTGTTGCTGTTGCAAGTAATCTTTCACTTCACATGGCCAGGGATAGATGGGTGTTATTCACACTGTATTGAGAGAGACCTGGAGCTGCTTCCTGTGTAGAAGATCCTGAGTTTGTGTCTAGAAAAGCAAAAGGAATGGGTACTAAATGAAATTTGCAATTCAGTTTTACAGGTGCAAAGTTATTTCTAACAGAAAGAATACAACAAACTACATTGTATTAAATGGAGTCGCCCATAAGGTGTAGGTGTCAATGAATGCAATGTGCAAGAATGGGCAGAACAGCAAACATAGAAATGTCTCAGTACCCTTCCTTAGGATATGTTCTGCTGTCTCTTCTTAGGAAGGAAGCATCAAATAGGGAGTTTGGAGCTAGGCAAAAGAATGAATGGGAGTRTGAACAAGTACTTTCAGTAATAAAGAGTGGATACATGTGGGCAGCTCATCTGCGTGCTGTGCCTCCTTTCTAAAATCTGAAGGACATCTGTGACATCAGGACAGGGACTTGCATTCTGGCACGATCTCAGAGCATCCTGCCAGTCTGTTTGATGCAAAGTGCTCAGGTCATGTGTGCAAATAAGAAAAAGACRTGTAGTTTAGATTCCAGGACCCGCGGAGCAGAGTTTGTCTCCCATGTTTTCCCAACTAGTTACAGATGAACTAGCTAGATGGCAACTAACTCAATTGTACTTTTATGTTCTGCAGTTACATCCTCTGCTCATTTAATATGAGTCAACATGTTGGACTTCTAGCCACCCTTTCTCATAAGACAAAGAACCAAGTACACTGAAAAAGATGAAAATGAAGGTCATTGTTTTGGTGTTGAATTAATCTGAAAGGCAAGAGAGGATTCAAAACAAGGACTAGGTGCCAATATGAGTCGATAGCATTTTTGTAACCCTAGCAGTTAACACTGAAATTATTAAACCTAGGTTTTGGAAGACACAGAAGCCCAGAATAGGAACTGGCCTTTAATGATTGGAACCAATTTCCTTGCACTGAAGAAAATCCCCTATTTACTCCAGAACAGTTTCTATCCACTGAAATGGATACATATGCAATATCAACATGCTGTAAGATTCTCTCTATTACCTGTGGAAGCAATATACTTTACTTTTCCAAAGCAAGAACAATTTAGGCTGAATATTCTGCCTAAATACAGTCTGTTGCACTACTATCCAGAGCAGAGCAACAAAGTGTGATAATTACTTGCAACTTGGGCAGTCTGAAGTTAAWATGGTGGTTTGCATATCTCTGGGAGTCCTATCCAAGTATAGACAGAAAAACACAGAAGTCCTATTGAAACTCTTGGAAAGTCAAGTGTTAATTTTTTACCAGATTGTTTATTTTACTGGCATCTTGTTTTCTCCAGATGTGCAGTAGGAGATTATATTTTTACTTTAAATTGCCTGATTAAAACATTCCTGAAACACTCATTTGGCATCCAGTCAAGCTCAGATGCTCAGTTCCTATCTTCACTGACCCCTGTGGTCAAGGAGAATCTGCATGAGATAGTTTGCTGTTTTTGGTTTTGAAAGCAAAAGTCAAAGACCAAAAGTTAAGTTGGAGTGGAAAATATCTCACAGGTAACTGGAATATACAGACTGATGAAGTGAAATATAATGTGTACTCTTTTTCTTCAGGGTCCAATGGGGATTCCAGGCTTTCAAGGCATCAATGGGATCCCAGTAAGTTTGCATATGTACATTTAAATCAGCAGAATGTTGATCACAACCAAAAGCACCTGAACACGATAAGACTGTCCTAGCATGCGCATAGTGTACCTTGCAGTTGCTTTCTTCTCTCTGTAGGAAAATGGCCATGTTTCTTAGTCTACCTGCTGTTTCCATGCTGTTTTGTAAGAGATTTGGATCCTCTTAAGGGATAATAGGAAGTTGATACATATGAGGAAGTGAGTCTGAGTTACGTGGGGGTCCTCTGCATAATTGATAAGCTTTTCTTTCAGCACCATGTTTCCTTCAGCACTGTCCAGAAAACACTGTATCGTAAAATCATAGACCTACAGAACTGAACCTCAAACAGGCATGATCAGCTGTGCTTCAGGCCATTTTTAGGATACGTTTCCTAACCAATTCTTAAAGCCTTGTGATGATGGAGACTAACTTCTCTGTTAGAAAAACTTGCTAATGCCTAACTTCAGTCTTCCTTTCTGCAGTTTAAAGCTCTTAGTTCTTATGTTACTGATCAGGGACACAGAGAGAAAATTGTTCACTTTTACTTTGTAGTAGCCTTCTTGTATGTGATAGCTGTTACCAGGTCTCCCTCAATCATCTTTTGCTATGACGTGAATGAAAACAGTGTTGAGAGCTGARGCCCTCCAGAGACTCCTCACTTCTCTACTAGGTTCTAGTTCTGGTTTAGACCACATGACAGAGGTAGGTAACCACTTTCCCTGACCATCAGGAATTTTTTTTCTTTCATTCTTTAGAACTTTACATTCTAGTGATAGTCGTTTACAAAAAAATATGTGCCTAGAGTGTTTTGGACAGCTTTTGCTTTGGTTTCTCCAGGGAGTTTTGCAAAGATGTCTTGCTGTACCTCAGGGGAATTTTAACTGGACCAGCTTTACAAGTTGCCCCAAACTTCCCTGCTCTTTCTACAATATTTAGCTCATCTTGCTTTCTCGTTCTGGTATTAGAATTCTTTTTATTTTCTTGATGACATTTTTCCATCCTGTGTATCATTGTGCCTTCAGACTATACTCATACTCTCTCATCTTCCCTGCTTTCTCAGCTGGCCAGGAGCTCCAACAGTTGAGCTGTGTTTTCTTACTTCCTATCAAAAACTGAATTGTTGTGATATATTGGCTGAAAATGCACAGTTGGCCTTGTAAATGAGCTTGTTTGATTTCRGTTCCTTCCTGGCCCTTGTCCTTCACTCCCCCTCTGCTCATCCTTGCCTGTTTTCTCTCCTGCTCTACTCCCTTGCTGCTGTTTTTTTTTTTTACCACCAGCCAACTGTCTAGGTCTGAAGAGAACAAGCTGTTCCCATAATACTTAATTTAATTGAACACACTGTGGGAACATGCTGTTCTCAGGGTATTTTTTCAGATGAGGCTCTGGAGAAAGGGGATTCCCAACAATGAGGGGAGGCAGAGATACAGCAACAGCCAATGCCAGGTAGTTGGCAGCGACAAGCATTTCAAGGAGAGAGTAGAGGAGGCAGATGAGAGGATTCCAAGCCTCCAACATATGCAGATCTACTCTGTCTGCTTTGCAGCATTCTGCAGGTGGGCGGGTGGGAAGGAGGCAGATTTTGCTGGTCATGAACAGCAAAGTGCTCAGCACTGTGGGTCTTCTGTGCCACGACTGCAGGGCAGAAAAGGGGGAAAGGGAAACTAGTTCACTGTTTACGTTCTAGCCACTGAGATAAATGCTTCCATTGTAGCGTGAAAATAGCAACCACCACTGCTTGAGAAAACATTTTTGCTTCTGCCATTACGTTTCAGGGTAGGGAGTAACTTAGGGCTTTTGTGAAGTGTATACAAATATAGGCAAACTATATGGATGTGTGAAATGCAGAGCAAAGGAGAGAGAGYGTATGTGTCTGGTAGATGAGAGAAGTAAAAATGTATTGCTATCTCTGCACATCTAAATATGAAGAGAGATTCTTTGTAGTATGCAGGTATGTTAGCGTGGGCAGGTGTTAGTCGTGGCCAAAGGACTGCAAGGCTGTTTTTCGGAGGGGAATCCCACTATTGACCTTAAGGGAAGTGRTATTCCACACTGTTCTCTTGGGAATGCTGGTGGCAAGTAAATCATGTTGTTGCAGCTGGCCTGACTAATCCCTTTAACCTAGTAAATACAGCAGCTACATGTGTTTATTGCTAGATTTCCATGTCATGCTGTAGGAGAAACCCTCAAATCCTTAGCCCTACTTGGGAAGTTTATTTTATCCTGTAGGACACAATTCAAGGACACCTCTGGCAAAGGCTGGAACTGGAACTGGGAGATGTATGTAGTTTTTCATGAACTGTCCAAGGAGTTCTAGAAGAAAATATTTTTATGATGAGACCTTGTCTGTACCATGAAAGCCAGAGCTACATGAAGAGGCAGTTTTGTGACCCTCCTAAAGGAAATACAAGCACCTGGTGGTGGCTGTAGAAAGGGCATTTGCTGTAGCAATCCATGAAACTGTTTATCAATTAGTTTTGTATTCATCCTTAATTGCATTTGTTTCTCTGTTTTTAAATATTTGTTGAGCTCTCCTGTTGGGATTGCCTTAGAGCTGTTTGATTTAGAAAAGAGGCCCCTTGGGATCACAGTGTCAGTGTACAAGCAGAGACAGATAAAGGAGGGCCCAGATAACCAGTTCAAGTTTCCTTATCTGTCTCACACCGAATGTCTCCTTTTGTGAGAGCAGAGAGCACAAGCATCTCCCCAGCCCATATTTTAACTCAGATCTGTAAACGAATCACCCTGACATGCATAAGTAAAGTCTGTGAAAGTCTTCTGCCTTAGTCAATTGAGGTGCTTATGTTCAATTGGCATATCTGCCAAAACAGGAATTAGGGGAGGTCGGAGCAATGAAACTATTAGCTACCACTTTTTCAGGTCAAAACAGCTCTTTAAATCAGTATTTTAAATCCCTGGGAAAAAAGGTTCATTTAAGGCAGGACTTTAGAACTCTCAAGGAAGTCAACTTTACAACTCTCAAGTTGTGGGTGTTCAGTATCTCCTTATCTCCTCAGGTAAGGTTCTTAAAACAAAACGTTATGAACTCTGATTGCAGATTAGCTAGAAAGTAGGAAACCCCATGGATTGTTTTCCTAAAGCAAAAGAGATAGAATGTGTGTGTGTGTGCCTGTGTGTCAGTCTGTGTCATGCTTTGGCTCAGAGCCACAGACATGGATGCCATGGGATTAAGTGACAGGGGCACAGATTAATTTAGCACGTATAAGAAATCACCGTGATCAGCATACTTTATGTCCTCTCTCTGTGAGCCCTTCCCACACATTAAGAGGATACCAAAGTCCTTTGGGCCACTTACAGGCTGTGTTGGTCTGAGAGTTAGGAGATCTCACCCAGAGCATTTCCCAGGACATGGGTCACCCGGCAGCTGCCTGCCACAAGCTGGCTCTTGGCCAGCACTAAAGCTGGAGCAGCTTGRCTCTCTGTTGTCTCACTCTGAGGGGCAGATGTTGGCCCTTTCAGCTTCACTAAACTTTGCAGCTGGTCACCTTGTGCTGTAACCAGATACATGTGCACTAGTCCTACATAGCTCCTGGTTTTGTTGATGCTGTAAACAAAGTGAAAGACCTGGTAGACACTGACGGCTTTGGCCTCCCTCTGCAGTCACCGCCTGTCCTGTCAGAGACCTGATGCTCTTGGCTATGATGTCCCGCATGGACCAAATTAATTAAGTAATTTCTAAGAGACAAATGTAAGTGGCAATCAATTGCTGCTTCAGCATACTGCTGTTGCTTTACCAGGGCCTGGCAAGTCCCTGCTTGCACACCACGTGTGGGTATTTTGACAAACAGACTTTAATCATCAGAGCAACTGGTACTGTTAATGCAGTGGTCTCTGATGCTAATGCTTTGGGATGACTCCATTCCATGCCTTGTTAAATCTCAAATTTGTACTTGTCTGGGTGAGCTGCTTCGATCCTGTAGTTGAGACACACTTGACACTCGTTCAGTTTGTACCTTGTTGACTGACAGAGGGCAGATCAGGTCTCTCTCAATTTTGTTGGCACAAATCTCAATGCAGTTGCCAAATGAGCTGGGCCAAGGACCTCATCTGACTCAAAAATGAACCCCATTAAGAAACAGAATAGTTATTTCTCTGCTGTGTTTGTTTCCTACTCCRCCAGCACAGGGAGGAGGTAGGTGTGAGTAAGCAGCAGTGTGCAATAGCCCTCCTGGCAGCAGCTGAGACCAGTGATCAGCTTGAGTATTTACATGATTGTGGCCTAAGTTGCTCTGCATCCTTAGAAAAGTCACTCTGCTACTGTGTGTCCACAGTTTCCCATCCATAAAATGAAGATTATAGCATTCCCACATTTTTGCAAGGGATTTAAAGATCCTTGGATAAAAGGCTTTACATTACTGCAAAGTTGTCATTGAGTTTGGTCGGAGCATATGCTATTGGCTTGGACTGGGAAGACCTTTAGTATTGCAAATGTGTTTTATTTTAAGTGTCAGGCACGAAGAATTGTTAATGTTCTGCTTTATCTCCATTTTATCCATGTTTATTTTTTTTACTTTCCTAGTATGAGTCATAACTTGCTTAGTGCCATATCTTAAGGATGAATCTTTGGGATCAAACAAAAGTACTTTYGGGATGAGTCAAGATCACTGTGTACAGAGGGGAGAGAGAGAACTGTTAAGTTACTGATACTATCTCCATAAGTTTAATTTTTCTTCCTGCTTTAAAATGCTGTCTTTGAGTGCCACAGGACTCATTTATAGGAAAAACAGTATAGAATAAGGAGCTGCTTGAAGCCTGGGCAATGTGAGTGACAGTTCTGCTTTTCTGTATTCTGCCCTCACATACTCATATGGCACTGAAGAAAAAGTACCTGAAGTCTCAAACTTTGATCTCCTTTCCACCAGTACCATGCTCAGTAAACTTCAGTTGAATTAATAGAGCTATAGCAGGGCAAAAGAGGTGTGAAATCAGAATTAGGTACAATTGTATTCTGCTTTGCTTGATTAATAATTGACCATTACAGGTATTTTTTTTAAATGTTGTTAGTTTAACTGGATCTTTCTCCCAGTTGCTTTGCCTAAGGTCTTAAGTTTAATATAACAAGTAAAGCTGTTTTGCTTGAACGGCCTGATGCTGGAGCTTTAACATCTGTTGATCTATTAAAAGAAAGAATCCACACTGGAGAGGAAAAGAAGTCATTGAAACTGTAAGCAGATCGGCATTATAAATGCTCAGTATTGTTGAGTCTGCCTCTGCCTTGCTTTCACATGAGCAGCTTCCATTCCTGGTGTCAGGTGCACCCTTCTGTGCTRTTTGACACTGTTACATTCCATATGGTTCACACTGCTGGGAGATGAGTATTGCCCTTTTGGGACCTACTCATGCACAAGTTATGTACTTCAGAAAACTATCCCTTGGAGAAAAAGGTAATCAGATGAATGCAGCCAGTGTTCTAGGATTTAACCTTTAGGGAGGATAAACAAAGCTGGCTGAAGAAGCTAGTTCTGTTGCAGTCTGCCATACACTGAACTTGGCTGGGAGTTGTGCAATTCTTTTGGTTTGTGTTGCTATTTGGAAGGAAGACATCAGTCTTCTGGGGACAGCAGTATTACTAATAAAATAGTGGAACCTGTCAGACATTCTCTCTTTTTCCCTTTACACAGGGTCACCCTGGGCAGCCTGGTCCTAGAGGCCTGCCTGGCGTTGATGGCTGCAATGGTACCACTGGAAGTCCTGGCATTTCTGGACCAGATGGGTTTCCTGGCCTACCTGGACTGCCTGTATGTTCCAACTCAAATATGGTGTTCTGCAGTCACTAAGCAGGATTTGCTTTTTGTGACATTGTTGGAGAAGCAACTGCCAAGTACTTAGGAAGAACCTGGCTAACCTGACATTTACAAGCATTGTTAGAGCTCAATTTTCTTATCCACTCTGAGGACAAAATGAAGATCTTGTGGATAAAATCCCCTCCCTCGCCTGCTGCTGTCACTGTTTTGGATGCAGCTCAGGACCTGGATGGCTTTCTGGGCTGCRAACCCACGTTGACAGCTCGTATTCAGTTTTTCGTCCACAAGTCCCTCTCCAGGGCTGCTTTGAATCCACTCATTGCCCAGCCTGAATCCATGGCTGGGATTTTCCCAACTCRATTGCAGGGTCTCGCACTTGATGAGGTTTATATGGGCCCATGCCTCAAGCCTATCAAAGTAAATGGCACTGATGTGTACATGAACAGGGGGGTTACACCATATCAAACACATTCAAATAGGATCTAAAGTTGTCAAAGGCCTAAAATAAAAGGGAAATCTAATACAAACAGGAAAATACCAGAGAAAATGTTTGCAGAACTTTGTTTTTCTAAAGCTGCAGGAAGTCTTTAGTTCACATAACAGCAGAGCACAGCTTCTCTGACAAAGCAGTAGTGGTACTTTTAGAGTTTACTGGAGCCAGGAGTTTGCCTTGTTCRTTATGCTGATTAGAGATTCTTTCAAAACTAAAGCAATATTTTTTTCCAGAAATTTATTTTTTACCTTTTTTTTTAATTTAGGGTCGTCCTGGCCCTAAAGGCCTTAAAGGAGAACCTGTTTTTGCTCAAGGTAGTCTTAAAGGAATGAAGGTAAGACTTGTTATCATCACATAGGAAAAAATGCAGTACAAGAAACTCTTTGATGTCCTACAGGTTGCAGAGCTGATACTGCAGGTTTGATTGCTCATTGTGTCAGTCCTGGGTGTCTGAGTGCAGAGCTGTGGAAAAAGCCTTGTGATAACTTCATTAATGACGACACAGAATACTCCCAGAACTTGGAATTGCTTGGTCTTTGCAGAGATCTTGTTCATCCCATACTGGGATGCTGGGACATTGCTCATCCTGTTACTGTTCAGTGCATGTCACGATTTCTACCGTGAGATTCCAGCTGCCTCCCAGTGGTTTCTGTATGGGAACATACTAGAAATTAATCAGTCACATTCTCGGTTTACATACATGCTTCATTAAATATTGAAAATATTAAGAAATTCACTCTGTGATCTAAGGCTTCTYACACTGACTTTGCTGGTCAAAATTAGAAACTCTTCTGAAATTCTAGCAACATTAAATACACTCAGAAGTTGGTAAAAGTTAAATAGGTCCTTATTTATTTATGGGAAATAAAGATAATTTAATATTATGATGATATGCCTTTGCATATTTTATAGTAGTCATATAATGAAAGTTTTTGTAGTGTATTTTCAGTGTTTTTACAGTTATACAGTTAATAGTTTATTTTATGCCACTTTATTTTCTCTTGTTACACATAAATAAAATGRTTGTAATTTCTCTAGAGGTCTCCACTACCCAATTCAAATATGAAAGCACAGATTTCAAGATATTTTCCCATTTACATTTCATCTAATATTAACTAACAGCAAATATTTCTATTTGTACAAAGCTTCATGTTCCTTACAGTTTGTTGCAATAATGTTGTGTAATTTTTACTCATGCATTTATAATTTTTAGGGTGAAAATGGTCTTCCTGGATTGGATGGAATTCCTGTAAGTTATTTAATTTGGGAAATAATGATTTTAAAGAATATTAAGTAGGTACATTTTCATGTATTGGTTCTCAAAGACACTTTTCAAATYAGTGGGATGTGTATTTACATGTGTGATACCAGTAGTGTGAGCAATTCTAGCTTTGCAAGGGTATGAGTGGACTCACATTATGTTAGAGGAAGTTGGATTTTTGCTATTATCTATTCCATTATTTATTTTTCAAATCAAACTCCCTTCTACCATTGAACTCTGTAGCTTTGATTTTCAAAATACATCTAATCATATGAAATAAATTGTTTTAATATCTAAATTGGCATACTTAAGTAGGGGATTTTACTTAGTGTTTCCTGGGAGTCATGTTGTCTTTGGTTGGGGTTTGATGAGGTAAATGCTACACAGTCTCTGTTTGTCCTCTGTTCTTCTTATAGGGCCCAAAAGGTTTTCCAGGTCCAATAGGTGCTGCAGGCCCTATAGGATTACCAGGTTTGCAGGTAAGAGACCTCAACTGTTGCGCTTGTTGAYAGAACAGTTCAGCCTGTTGGCAGTTTGCCCTTCTTGTCTCTGTTTGTGTCATGACAATGAGCAAAAGTGCCTGTACATCTGAAAGGATTGAGCTCAGCTGACTTCGAGCACAGAATGCTCAGTCTTGGGTCATTTAATCTGATCACAAGAGCAAAGGTTCCTCTGTGGGGTATCCAGAGCAGCCATCATGAGCAAGAGCTCCAGTAGAGCTCTCCAGGGCTGACTGCAAACACCTCATTACACTGTTCTGAGCACTTCCTCACTCAGGACTTGAGGGAATAGGCTGATCTCTGACATTTGAAGTCTTTGTTGTCATGATAGAATTGCTTTTTGAAGATCCTACAAGAGAGTTTCCACTGGGCAGAGGTAAAACCAAACTACATGTTAGTTGGTTTCAAGTTGAAGTTTTCTCTTAATTAATGATGGTGCCAAAGGGCTATTAGAGATGAGAAGATTTGAGAGCATGTGTCTTGCTTTTGCTTTGGAGGCACAGTTCAGGTACCACTGCAGATCTCAGCATTGCTCCAATTGTTTGCATCCTAATTAAGTCAAAGGGAATAAAATCTTGATCTTGTTTACATTTAGGGTCCAGTGGGTCCCCCTGGGCCACCAGGTCCAAAAGTAAGTACCTACCTTTCCTGTCTTCTTTTTAGACCTGATTTTTTGGGTTTTAACAGTGCTGTGGGCCTAGATGATAGTGATGCTGTTATTACTGTTGTTTTATTATTCATTCCTCCATGTGTTTTTCCTCTCCTAGGGTAACATGGGATTAGGTTTTCAAGGAGAGAAAGGAGAAAAGGTAGGTGAAACTCGTTCTGTTATGGAAAGAACATGAAATAATACTCTAGAGCCCCATCATAGTTTGATCCTCTAAAAAGTGGCTAGATTCTAGCATTTTCTTTTTTTTCTTTCTCTTGTCTTCTCTTGGACTGATAGATAGTTCAAATACTAAAGAGTTTCGCTGGTTCCTTATCTGTTGGTACACAAAAAACGATGTGAGCTTTTTCTGGGTGAAGAGGAAGAAGGGGGAAGTCTCGAATCAGAGCAGTGTTTTTAAGGTTATCAAGACATGAGGGCCTTAGACATCTTTTGAATCTCCATCATTGGTTCAAAAGCTGAGCCCTTTTTGATTTTTCTTGCCATGTTTTATATCCACAAGTCTTTGGAAGCAGATGCATTTTGTTCATCTTAAATTTCCATCTGATCTTTTGATTTCCATGACCAAACACCCATGCCAGCATTCAGACACACAGATTTATATACATGTGATATAATTAAAGTGGTTTTTCTTCTGATTTATAGCCCACTTCCATAGAAAATCAAACATGGTCTGCCTATGTTCATATCTTCCTCTTTTGTCCACAGGGTGATGTAGGGCTGCCTGGTCCTCCAGGTCCCCCACCATCCACTGGAATACTGGAATTCATGGGATTTCCAAAGGGGAAGCAAGGAGAAAAGGTCTGTAAATTCAGTTTACAAACTGTCTCCCTCTCCATGCTCTTTCATTCAAGAATGGACGAAATTACTGAACAGTGAGGGCTGTTATATTTCCAAATCAAAATAATTTTCTGTACTAGTTTATTCTGTCAAATGGTTATTAAAGAAAAATACTCATAGCTCAGAGCATTGTGGACCACTAGAGAATTAACACCTCTCAGGAGGAGAAATCTGGAAGCTATTTAAATGTTTTCATCATTAATCCTAAAAATAAGTGAACTGTAGTGTGTTTTTGTTGGACCTGTGAAATTGTGTCAGCTGAAGCAAAAAAATCAATTTAGAAAAATAAATGAAAGCTCCAGCTCTTTTGCTTTGGTGCACACTACTCTGAAATAATCAGAGTTTTTCACCTTTACTTTTTTACTTTGGCATTTACTGAGATGCATATTTAAGTCATCAGTGTTTTTATAAAAGCTGTGTGGATCTTGAGTTAAAGATTCTCTACTCACATGAAATTTGCATACTGAATTAATCTGGGACTTATACAGGCTGGTTTGGGAGCCCAGTCTGAGCTTGCCAAAGCACCTGCATAAAGTCGTATGAGAGACTGGAGTTACATTAGTGTGAGGTGAGACTCAAACAAACCCCATTCCTTTGGGCTCTCTCTTGAGCTTGTAAACAGGATTGTGAAAACATTACTGTCTCACCATGTGTTATTTTGCTGCTTTCATGAAGCACTGTGCATGTTCCAGTTTCCTAGATGACTATATGAAATGCTTCTAGTTTGACTTGTAGCAGTGGGGGACAGTAGAGCAGCAGTTCCACAGCTTCAAACACCACTGCCTGGGGAAGTGGCAGAGGGTGCACCAGCACTGTGCTGAGAGACACTTGATCTGGCACATGGTGACACAAACCCGGTGTATTTGCTGACAAACAAATTACAAGCCCTTACTTTAGTGTCAGGAGCGTGGTGGGTGGATAGGGGAAAGTCTTGCTTTCACAGGCACAGTGATTTATTGTGTTTATCTCTTCCCCCTTGCCAGGGTGAGCCAGGCCCTCAAGGATTCCCTGGAGACCAAGGATTGCCTGGCATCCCAGTAAGGACAGAGGAGTGTTTTTAACATGTACCTAATATGGGTGAGATGGTTCAACACCCTCTGAATAGCTCACAAGGCCTCTACAGGAGTTTCTAGGCACCAGAGAACTTTGAAAATCTGATAAAAATGCTCACAAGACTTTTTGAAGAGTGTAACTCTAATCTGATAGTCTTTTGTTCTGTAGATACAAAGAAGATACTGCTGTCCTACTACAGACTTACAAAGCAGCCAACATTTCAGTACTTGCAGCCTGATGTTTGCAGAGACCTGCACGGAGCTCTACCTGTGGCATGGCCACTTGATGGCAGTGTTCCTTGTCCCACAGACATTTTTAAAAATACTAGGTTTTTTCCTTTAGTTATGTCTAAACATATCTTTTGTTATTTTATTTTAAAGCTGTAAAGCACATGGAGCTCTTTCTGTCTGTCTATATACACCCAGTTGAAAWAGACTGTTAAACATTAATGCTCATCAATTCAGCAATGTGTAGCATCTTCTCTATGTGAATTAAGAACAGCAATTTATCTCCGGATTCCAGAGAGCTATTTCCCAGCTTAAAACCTTTCGTAAACAGAGGTTGTTTCGATAAGTTTAGGGAATAAATATTTTTGGGAACTTCTGACTAATAAGATAAATTGTTTGCCAGTTTCTTTAATGTACAGATGTTCTTAGTAGAAATACGTGCAAGAGAAACCTGTACATGAAGCACAGTTTGTTATTAGCCTATCTGGACATGTTCCATTATGTGCATGTTTGGCTTTATGCATCACAAGAGACCCATTGAAACTGGTGAAATTGAACATATGTGCAAACTTAACCGCAACCTTAAGATATTTTGAGATTGAAGCCTGAAAATTGCTTAACTACTGTAACTCTTGCTGAAATTAAATCCTGGTGTTCTGTCTCTGGATTTGATACTTCTTGCTGACTGGGAAAACCACCAAACATTTCCAAATGCTGAGCGTGAAAATGCTTTTCTGTCATTCTTGGGCTTTAGAAGGGAAAAGCGTGCTCTGAGCAGTCTCTTGAGCTGCTGCTGTTAAGAAATGARATTTGAAATAAATGTAGAATAGAATACAGAGTAGTGTTGGCAGGATTTAGCTGTCTATAACATGGAGTCACTTGCATTTGCTACTGAAATATGTGCTATGGTTTAAATGCATGGAATCTTGGGGAATGAAGAAGGTAGTGTACTGCACATAATGCCAAGTCTGGTTGATAGAAGTTTTCATTCTGGGGCAAAATAGTCCCAGCAGTAACAGTCAGTTCCCTTTGTCTTTCTATTGTACTGTTTATATTAATAAATGGGTTTGTGCTCACTTTACTTAGGGCTCTGCTGTTCGAAACAGATCACAGATTTAATGCTGACATTTTTCCTCAGGGCTTTGGAGGTGTTGGAGAAAAAGGAGAAAAAGGTGTGCCTGGCTTACCGGGTGGCAGGGTAGGTAACTTCCCAAAGTCCTAAATGCCTGTTCTCAAACACRTGAAGTGAGCCTTTCATTAACAGAAGCATTCCCTGCAGAAATGGGCTCAYACACAACAGGAAGACCAAGGCATTCTGTTCTGAGTGTGCAGAATAAATCATCAGATAGAAAGTCTTGACTGCACTAAGATTTATTGGGTTTATAATTACAAACGAACACCTAACTTCCTAGTGAGTTGAGACACCATGACTTCCTTAACTTGAACTGCCAATTAGAAAAACAATGGTTAAATAAGATAAGACTGCTTTTATCAGTTATTTTGTTAAATTCTTTCCRTTGTGATCATTAATAATTGAGAGATAAGAAAATCAGTGGTAGCTTCTCCTTTTGAAAATTTTRACTTTTCGTTCTTTGGTGCTGAGATATTTGAAGCCTGATCAAGCTGAGATGGAGCCTCCAAAAGTTAATTTCTTTGCTGTTTTAGGGTCTTTTGGGACTGGATGGATCTGATGGAATTCCAGGGAGAAAGGTAAAATTTCTTTTATTTTTTACTGTACCTACTGTAGAGAAGCCRACTAACTGCTTAAGATCTACTGACTTCCTTAGACAGTGGCTCCAAGTTGTCTAATGGATACATGTACCTGCCTTATTGAAATAGTTAAGCTAAGTAGAAAGTCCATGTAAAACTGTAGATCCCTTGGACTGTCTCTCTAGTTAACCCTATGTGTTCAGTCACTTTCTTCTATATTTTGTTTTATGTATATCCTTTTGAAAATATAGTGCAGGTAATGGTCTCTCCAGTATTATCTAATTCATATCTATATGTTTAAATTATATCATTAAAAAACAAGCCCTTTATGACAAGTTTCTCAACAATTCTGTATGTGAGCTATACTGGGGGCTGCAGCAGCCAGAGGCTTCAGAATCACAGGCAAGATTTAAAGTTAAAGTTCCCTGCTCCAGAGCTCTTGGAATATCCCATTTTGTCTGCAGTGGCAGTGGAATTTGCAATCTATATGGGCCAGTTTGGATATGTTACCTAACAGAAGCAGTAGATTTTTGGTCAGACACCCAGAAGGGGAATTTTGGTGTCCCAGGAAATGGAGAGCCAGAGAGCCCCATCTCCCAGAGTCACTTTAAATGTTTTGGTGCCAATAATTTGTTGGAGGGAGAAAAGAGTGGASGGAAAATGTGTGGGACAAGGAAAAGAATGTTCTAGACTCTTCATTCTGCAAGCATTTCCACAGTTCTGTGAGAACTCCAAGGTGTTCTCCTGRTTTGCACACCCTCAGCCTGCTCATGAATTCTCACCATCTTCACAGCACGGGAAGGCCTGAAGGAGCTCTGGTATTTTGTGAGTGCTGAGAAATTGATGCCATCAGTTTTTTATTCCTTTATTTCTGCTTCATATGTTTGGTAGGACAATTAATTGGGTTTGTAATTTAAGTCCAAGCTCTGTGGATGTCTCAGCTAACAAATAATGCCACTTGTCTCACTGYGTATCAGTGTTCCCTTATGTGATTTTGCAGGGCCATCCAGGTGTTCCAGGCTATCCAGGACTGGATGGGGTCGAAGGCATGAAGGTAAYGTCTTACTAGAGCATTGTTTTTTTTAAGGTATTTACATGAATAAATATGTAAATTGCTCCAATTGCTCCAATCAAACCTCCTGTTTATCCCTGTATCACTGTAATTTTCAATATGTTTCAATTCTTCATTTACTTTATTGTTAAGCATAAAAATGAGTGGTTGCTGAGCCATGAACACTCAAGTATTTTAATACTTTTTCAATGTTCAGTCATGCAACTTCATGACTTAGAATTGTAGGTGTAGCCTTTATGGTCTCCTTTATCCTTACACCAATGCCATATTTATTGGATCATTGAGGCAAGATTAGGTGGAAGGCAGTGGATGTTAAGATAGTTGCCAAGGCTGTCTGAAGTCTTGGATCACAGATCTACAAGTATTGACAAGCCTGAGAATGTGTTCAGTTTCTTGTACTGGAGATAGGTGATGCATAGCAGACATTTTCTGGGTATCTTACAACTTGGGCAGTCAGACAGCTGGAAACTGAGTGGGAAATGATTGGATAGTAGTTTGCTGTGAAAACACTCATCTGCCACCAAGATTGCTGTATGGTTGGCAGACTTGTAAAATGCAAGTACTCCAGGGATTTTTTGTGCAGAGCATGTGGAAGAAGTAATAGTAGAGGTTTATGTACAGAGGAGTATTACTGGAAGAAGCAACAAAGTGTGCACTGCCTTGGCTCACTCATGGTGTTGATATGATCTATATGATGGCAATTTGCACAACAGTCAGACTTTGCACTTGCTATTTCAAAGAGGATCTGATACTCTTGAGTGTCAGTGAGAGGAAGGAAGGACGCTGCAGTTTGCCACAACTTGCTTGTTCTACCTGGACGATTTTATGAAGGAATACATTTTTCTGTAAGCTTCTATTATTGAAACTCAGGATTTCAAGGCAACAGGCAGCTGCAGTGATGAATGCTTTTAAAAATTGGTATGTTCATAGCTGCTTTTACCACAAGGTGAACTGACATCTACCTGATATTGGTCAGTGTGCTGATATGATAACTGGTCTCCAGTACACATTGTATATACMTGTCTGTGCTTCCTATTGAGGTAACTGGAGAACTTCAAAGGATAGCTGGATAGTAGCAGCCATCTTATCTGAAGCAGCCATCAGTTTCATCAGACAGGAACGATGTAAGTCAGGGCAGCAGATGATTATGAATAGCAGAACAAAGTGAATTCTTCAGCAACACAAAGAATGATGGTTAGTCAGTGAATGACCACAGACACTGGTACCATAATACAATCTGTTTCCTGTAGCCTCCTCTCCATGACCCATCTGAATGTGGCGTGCATCTGTTTTCTTTACAGGGTGAATTAGGTGACATCGGTCCCCCAGGCCCTCCTGTCGTTATTGACAGGGAAGGTGTAGTCATTTCAGGTACACAGTTCCATTTTGTTTTGGAACTCATCTAAAGCACTTTTTCTGATCCAGCTTTGTTTCTTACTATATTTTACCACTTTCCCACGTTGTACATTGGGTCTAACCCATCCCTTGTTATTTTTCCTTTAATTTCTGTATTGTTTGGATACAGATATGTTTAGTCCTTTGTTTATAACTTCAGAATTTACAGAAAGCCTTTCATCCCCATATTGCAGAATGATGTGTTTCAAGGCAAAATGAAATGTCTTGCCTGGGAGGCAGACTGTGTTTGAGCRTGGGCAAATGCTGTGTGCCTGCTCTGTAGATAGACTTGAATCTGTCTTCAGTATACCAAGGAAAAATGTCTTCCTGGTGTTGCTTGGTAAAGGGTGCTCTGAATGTCATTCTGCTGTTATTTGTTGTCCAATGTGGTAAGAATATTGTTGAGAAAATGAGCTTAATTAATGCCACAACTGACTGAGGCCTGGATGGGAAGAGTCTCTGAAGCCACAAAAGTAAGGGGACAAATTGTATGGTCTCTCCTATTCTTCCTCCTTCACATGTAGTCAAGTTTGAAACAACCTCTGTAACAACTCAGGAGGAATTTTTCCCATTATTATTAACTTTGACTAACAGGCTTCCTGCTCACAGCTTGGCAGCCTTTGCTACCCGTGAGACCAGTGGCCACTACAGTAATTGGYTGAAGAGTCTTCCAGCAGAAATTTTCATGAGATTTTCTTCCTTGTTTTCCTCTTTGTCGAATAGGTGCCCCAGGTGACCCTGGAAACCCRGGAATACCTGGTCCTCCAGGAGAGGAAGGCATCAGTGGTTTACCAGGCCTTCCAGGAGCTCCAGGGTTTCCAGGCCTGGAGAGAGGTAAAGCAGCTGCTCCKGGTGCCCTTGGCAGGCTGTTACCTGTGGGGTTTGTGGAGAAGTCTCTGGGTAGTGGCCTGGAGATGGGGAAGGTATTGGAGCAAGTCTCTCCCTGCTCCTTCGGCTGGCTGATTTGCAGGCTGCTGTATGAGAAACAGGAGGCAGGGATGACATGTAATTGTGTTGACTTGGATGGGGCAGAGTTAGTGCCACAATTATTACAGCCCAGGTTAAGTCTTCACATGTGAATATTTGGTGTAGCAGCGTACACAGGAGGTTGATGTTTGATTTCTATTTTGAATGAGCTGATTGGCAGAACCTTTTCTATGTTTTAAATTACAATGAATGTTTTTGAAATTTTTTAATGACTTCTAATACTTGGAATAAAGAGCTAACAGATTGGCTTGATAAACCCACKGGGGGTACAACCTATTTGTCCCATCAAAGGTCTCACTCAAAAGTTTCTATTTCACTTGAATGTCATCTGGGAGGTTCTGGCCTGCAACGATCCAGAAACTGGGAACTAACTACTAAATCAGAAAATAAAAACCCCTCAGTCTTACATAGTTAATTGTCTGATTGATCAGTGAGACTTAAATACAGTGATGTGAAGTTTTTTGGATGACTGAAGGAATGTGTAAATGGGAGCCAGTTAAAAGCCTCCAATTAGTGCTTTTTCCCTTGTCTACAATTATAAGTTGTTCTGTGCTAACATGATTGCAGTTCAAGGCACAACAGTAATTTTCATAACATTAAAAATACTAGAATGTGTTTGCTGCTGGAGAGCTGCTCATTGTGTCATTGTTGTCTAGATGGAATGGGCCCTGGAGGGTCTCCAGGTATTCCAGGAGTGAAGGGTGAAGTGGGAGAACCAGGAAGAGCAACAATTGGATTACCAGGCCCTCCCGGCAGAGGTGGTTTACCGGGTCTGCCAGGAGCACCAGGATTGCCCGGTCCACCACGTATGTACATTTTTTACATCTATTTTTGTATTGGATTCAGACAGAAACAAGACAAATAATCATTTATATATTTGGTTCTTTGACAGAAAAGATTATTCATCTGTAAGTTGTAAATGTTTGACTGACACCTCATTGTGATTGTAGCTCACAAACTTATATATATATCTGCAGACACTCCTATGAGGTAGGACAATAGAGCTAATTATTGTTAAGAGCGGTATCCTGAGAGCCTGAAACATAATGTTGTGTAGACACAATKTAAGACACAGAGGACTTTGAAGTTCTAGGCTAGTCTCCTATTGGCTTAGGTAAAGAACACACCTTATGAGCACTGGAGATAAATGTCTGTCTTGTGAGCAGGTATTTTGGGTACCAGAAGTCAGGTAGGATGCCTGAAGAGACAGTTTCCAGATCTAAGGAAATGGGATTTTATTTTTACATGCTTATTTGTATGGATGTCCTGATTAGATTAATTATGCACTCTTTTGTTTTCCTCGGAAATTGAGTATTACATGATCGGGGTTGATTTTACAAGACTTTGTGTTATACCATTCTGCCATAAGCTGTGTTCAAAGAGCCTGTTTTATTTTTGAGAGCCAACCTTTCAAAACAGGGCACACTCCAGTGATGGAGCCAGTGAGTATGGTCTGATGAAATGATTTTCTGTGGGGAAGAAATAAGTATTCTCTTATCAATAGCTGTTGGCTAGTCAAATCAGGCTCATTTTTCTGCAGAGTCTGTAAAGCTCTTGTAGTTGTGTTTAGCTAATGGCTGCAGTTTGCTTCCATGGAGCATTAGATGGTGCTGGTCAGCACTCCATCTTACTGTTGTCGCTGAGGGGAAGGGTTTTCAGTCGGTGTAGTTTTAGATTATGTTTGAGCACTTTCCGCTGCTGTTTCCAGCAGCTTATGTTTCATTCTATTCAGCATATAGATAAATGTAGAAAACAATTGTGCACTCATGAAGTGAGGGACAGGAAAAGTCCCCTTAACCTTTTGGCCCTTTAATGCTTTTCCTGAGCTGCAGCCAGTGAATGAGAAGTCATTTGCCCTTTACACCACCTGTCCACAGTTTGGTGAGTTCTTTGGCCAGCTGGTAAATCTGTGAAAAAGTGCAGTGGTAGAGGAATGAGACTCTGTTGCATCCACACTGTGAGAGCTTTTGCTTTCTTGTATGTGGAGCTAGAAGCAAACATGGCAGAGAACTACAGCCCAACTTGGTGGGAMCAACCAAGTTCCATCTCTTTGTGTTGCATCCGCAGTTGCGGTTGTGTCCAGTGCCACTTGCATCACTGCCATTGTAAGGCAGTAATGAGCTGGAAATCAACCTTCTCATGGCTTTTCCTTGCTTTCTTTCTGCATATAGGCCCTTCATTCTCCCCAGGGACAATCCTGAATGGAAGGATTGGGGCCCCAGGGGAGCCTGGGCCGAGAGGGCTGCCGGGAGCTTTGGGTCCAAAGGGCTACAAAGGTAATGGACTCTTGTTTTGGGAGAGGCTTTCAGCAGTCTTTGGGCTGAAAGATATTTACACATGGTTAATATCCTGAGGGATGAGATGTAAGTGTCTTTATGACAAATCACAGGAAGGGTTAAAGAAGCCAACAGCCTTTGCAATTTAGAGAGAGCATTGCCAGTAAAATCCTATTTCTGCTTCTTACTCTGCTCAGGCAAATAAGCCGATAAACATCTCATACTCAGAAAATTAGCTAAGTAAGTTATGCTTTAAAGCCACAAGATGTAATGAGACTTAGAAATAAAATCTTGTTCACTGCTTTTTGCAATACAGACTGTAAATGACAGAAAAACTTAATTTTATTCTCCTCTGGGCTAAAAGTTGTGAGTACTTAGGTTTTAGTGTGTGACAGAACCAGCAGCAAAAGCCCTGATGATGCAGACATCACTGTGCTTGGTGATTGTTTGGATCCATGGCTGGTTGCAATTCAAGGGGTCATTGTAACCTGAAAGATTCAGCTGGGGGTCATTGTAACCTACTGTGAGTGGGAGTATGGACTTGTTTTCTCTGACATGATAACTATCTCTTTAAAAACACACAAGACCTCCCTAAAACTCTCCCAAGCCCATCTGTTTAGGAAAGTTTAAACCTTTGGGAAGAGGTCTAGAAGTGCTGAGGTTCACGCTGCACATGGTTATTTGATGATGGGCATTGCATAGAAGTTAAACGGGAGAAAACCTGAGCTCTGCTTTCTTGGCACTCACATCACCTGAGCAGAGGAGGTGTGAAATCAATTCATATGAGAATGGTTTTTTCTTAATTGAATCAAAAATTGCTTTTGGASCTCTTGCAACTGAAAAGGGTCTTTATCCAAATGAAACTGAGTTTGGAATGTTGACTGTATTTTCCAGGAGAGGCAGGTGATTGTGCTTGTGATGGAGGAGTTACAAGAGCTGGTCTAAAAGGCATCTCAGGTCTACCAGGTCCATCGGGAAGCCCTGGTGTGCCTGGTGCCAAGGGCATTGGTGGAGACCCAGGCTCCGTGGGTGCACCAGGGCTGCGAGGCCCTCCGGTAAGGCAGGAAGAGTTTATATTGGTTGTCATGAATTACAGGAGTGCCCATGTGTAATTGCTAGTCTTCAATGTAATGAAAGCAGAACGCTTTTTTTTTCCATAATTGCTTCTATTTGTTTGGATTTAAAAAAAAAAAAGGCAACTTAGAAACTGATCTGTGTGAAGAAACTGAAAGTAGATATTATCAGCTATAAAAATGGGAGGGCAGATGGTTCTTAAGTTCTGAGAATTGCACATTCATCAGTCAAGAGAAAAGCAGTAACAGTTATTCGTCCCAGGACTTCTTGGAAGTAGATACACATGGATTAGATCCAGGGCTCTTTCTAAGTGAGGGCTGGCTTGGGAAGCAGTTGTACATGTGCATAGAGAGAAGATCTGAAAAATCAGTGAGATCTTTCCACATCATTGCTCATAGCTATAAAAACTGTGCACCACAGGTGCAATCTGCTTCCTAACTGCTGTATGCTAAATATATTAGTGAGAGTTGAGCTCTGTTTTTTATCAAACAGCAACCGTAACAAATAGGGTTTTCCAAAGTGCTGAGCATTGCTCACTGCAAGTATTTGCTTTTGAAAATCGTAGTCCATAAAGATACCAGTCTTTTGTCTTCAGAGTATCTTTATCAGTGTCAGTAAGTGCAGCACACCACACAATAGGGAATAAGATTCAGTACTTGGTCCCATTATATCATAAGTGATGTAATGTTCCCAGATGAGATGCCATACCAGATTGCTGTCACTATTACCAGGGTTTGGCTTGCCACTGTAGAGCTGTAGTGACAGTAGAAACAGTTGAAAATAATCAAACCTCTCTTTTTTTTTTTTTCCCCCCCTCAGGGTAATGTATAGAATAGGAAACCCTTTGGAGATTCTTTCTAGCTCTGGTCATTGTGTCCTGTCCTCAGATGACGTTTTCAAGGAGCAAAGCCTTTCCTCTGCATGTTCATATTCCTGGTTTTTATCTTTTGTTCTGTAGGCTTCAGCTGGTCAGCAAGGTCTTCCAGGCCTTAAGGGAGAAAAAGGAGATCCATCCTATGCAACAGTCAAAGGTGCTCGTGGGGACCGTGGTGCGACAGCACCCAGAGGACCTTCAGGCATCCCGGGGACTCCAGGCAGGGATGGACTTCCAGGCTTGCCAGGCCCACCAGGCCCTCCAGTAAGTTCAGGTTAATTTAGCAGCAGTGCTTCAGAATTGGAATAAGGAGCAAAGAGAAAAACCAAGCCTGGCAAACTGGTCCTGATTAGCCCTGTGGTAAATCTCCAAATACATGAAAAGCTCACAGTCGCTGAGCACAAATTTGTCTTGGTCAGGATTAATAATTGGCAATCCTTATGCCTCTGTCAAAAGATAAACTTCAGTAGACCCTAATGCTGTTTTAAAGTTGTGTCCTAAAAGACAAAAGACAATGTAGGCATAATTGTGAGCAAAATCTTGATATAAAAAAACTCAAACCAGAATCTTTTTAATTAAAAAGAAAGTATATGTCTTTCAGAATAGGTAATATTTGCATTTTGGCAAATGACTCTTTTAAAGAGTCACTGAGTTTTCCTGCGTTTTAAAATAAAGATGGATAATTTACAGTGGTTTCTATATACCTTTTCAGACTTATCTGAACCTTGCTCAGAACCGACCAAACTTTTATGCACTTTTTGAAATGACACTGGTGTATGTTCTTTCTGCATTTCTCTGATTTTCAGCTGTAATTGTCTTTGCTGTGCACAGGGTGATGGTGGACTAGGTTTCCCAGGAGAAAAAGGGCTGCCAGGATTACCTGGCTCCAAGGGCCATCATGGAGAAACTGGTTCTCCTGGCGTTGGATATCCAGGTCCTAGTGGAGTTCGTGGACCACCTGGTGACCCAGGAATGGATGGGCTTCCAGGACAAGCAGGTCTCCCAGGCCCTCCAGGTAGGTGTTACTTGGTCTGCTCTTACTTTGAAAAGATGTAAAGCTGCAAGTCAAATGGTACTCAATTTACTGCTGTGCTTGTGGCCAGACTGGAAGATTGCATTAAACTAAATGTTGCTCTTTAAATTAATTGAAACTTGTTTGTGGGCTCACCAGACCTCGCACAGMAGCCACAGCTTTCTCAAGTTGTTGTGTTCAGGAGGACACGGATAATAAGCGACAAATACTCAAGCAGTGCTCAAATACTAAGAGTGTGAGATGAACCTACTCCCTGCTGTTGCTGGAGAGCCATTTTACACCACAGGTAGCTAGAAAGAATGATAAAATGGGGTTTTTAAAAAAGCCTAATTCATTGTTCACATAAAGATAGTCACTCACTGATATCTGAGACATCTGACTTAGTTTTCAGAACTATTACTATTATTGAAATAAGAGCTCCAGATTTTTTTAAAAGCAGAAATGGTAGTATATTGTATGAATCAACAGGAGCTGGTGAATAAGAGATTGTCATGACAGTCAGGTAGGGAGTTCGGTTATGACTGGTGCAACCAGCCCTGGGCTGTGTTTACTTCCTGAGGTACTACAGTTTGGCTCAGTTAGTATGTCATTATRTGTACCTGGAGCATACCATAATGACAAGTGATACAGTAAGTAAATATAGRTTTGATAATGCTTCATATGTGATGTTTTGTGCTCATTCTCAAATTGAGTTACATGGAAATTCATGTCTAAACATTTATGGAATATGTTGTCATAAAAAAATGACTGCAGARAGCTAGTCCCAGTGTCTTGATTCCATGTCAGCCATTTAATTATAAATTAAGGTAAACAGTATTTTTTCTTTCTCAGTGCTGATTTTCAGAGTATTTTCCATTCTGTGTATACTCAGGCTKCTAGGTCTGTAATTCTGTCAGTATCAATAATGTAGAATCAGTAATGTATTTTCAGTCATAATATTGTAGCATAGATTTCTGGACTGATAAAGTGATGCTCTGAGTTGAAAACCCTTGGTGGTAAGAGCAGCACAGTGTGAGGAGTTGGCAGAGGAACCTCAGACGCAGAGGGGGGTGAGAGCGAGGCCAGGCCAGCACCGGGAGGTTGCCGGACGTGCCGCATGGCGATATTACCTCACACCAGTGTCATGCTGGGTTGTTGTTATGGGCCGAGGAGACAGTTAGCATTAATGTCCCCCAGGGACAGTCTGCATAAGCTTTTTTTCCAATTCAAGTCACATGCTAAAAGCTTTACTAATTCATAGCTATGAACGCTTACATCTTTGTTCGGTAAATTGTCTCTTACCAAATCCGCTAAATTAAAATTGCATTGCGAGATAAGTAGAAGTAAAATTCTCTGTGCRTGATGTGAAGTCCAGATATTCTGTGGAGCACATCAGAAGCCAGCTTATTATGAATGCTACATCAAAGCTTTGGGAACAATGAACAGTCCTTTGTAGGAGAGTATCTATAGTCAAAATATGTGGGAAAGGGAGTAAGTCATTAGCCAGTTCAGTTTGTACCTCCATAGAGATGTGTAAGAAAACTTGTGAATGCATCTTTCCCCCCATACTAGAAAATAATTTGAATACATTAAAAGACCCTTTGATGTAGTAAATTGCATCTAATATTAGAGAAATATGTGTGGGTAGAAAAAATAATAATTTCTTCTACTGTCCAGACTGAAAGGCCTTATCGTGGAAATAAGGAAAGACATTTAAAGAGTCTGTGGCTTACTGAAGTTACCATGTCAGAGACACCAGTGAGGAATTTTTGAGTTCATGCCACATGCAGTAAAACAGGGTCAAAGTCTGGCTTTGGAAGCCCAACTTTCTACCTGGTATTATGCAATTACTCAAAAATGTTGGAATTGCCCATGTTTCCCTTTTATGCCTGAAATGATGGTTTCATAATTGTTTAATTTCCTTGATACCCAGATATCATTGTGTAAACTGTGATAAGGTAAAGTATTAAGTAGCTGAGGAAGGTAAAGTTTTGCTTGTATAATTTTTACAGTAAATCCTGCTTACTTAATTTTGCAAAACATTTCAGTTATTCTCACATGAAATATCCATTGTTTGAGTATTCTACTGCTGACTAATAATGTAAAATACAGAATATGCTCTTGTACAGAGGTGTTTTTGGTAAACTTGCATAAGACAGTTCTTAAGGCCCTGTGATGTGAATGGAACTGTTAATTAAAACCTCCCTTTCCTTACCAGTTGTACCCCAAATACCTGATTTTTGAAAAAAGTTAGTCTTTATTGCACTGTATGTCTCAGAGAAGGACCTCAACATTTTATTTTACAAAGCATTCAGCATCAGGCTTACATATGATTGCAGAAGACCAGAAATAGGAAGTTTATTTTGTGTTGGAGATCAGTCAGGTAAATGTGATGTGCTGGCAACTCTGATAATGCCCCRTAAATTTCATTCCACTGAAGAGAGATTGCTAGTGCAAACTGAGCCTTTTTTTAAGAGGTGGAAGTCAGTCAAAGAGCTTTGCAATTGCTGAGTCTTGTTTGCTGCTAATAAACTTTTAAGCCACGTGGTTATTTCTTAGTCTGACAGACTGTAGAAGAAACCATTGGCGAGTAAGGCTGAAATAAAAATAATCCTTGCTATTTCACCCTCCTTGCACATCTGTGCCCTAACCTCTTGAGGGGCAGGTTTTTTTAAACACCWGTCAGTATTCTCCATATATATACATATATATATATTTCACGTTGCATGTGCAGATTTATTTTAGAAGTTCACACCACAATGTACTGGTTTTATACAGCTTAGAAACATGCTCAAGTTTTAACAGTTAGGAATATCTGTCCGTTCCCAAAAAAGCATGGAAAAGCTTTTCTTTCGCCTTCGAGAGCTCTGAGCCTGGACCTGAAGCTGTTGGAGTCACACAGCTCCTGCCACAGGGAGGAGGAGTTGCTGGGTGGAATCCCTTGGTCTCGTGCTACAAGAAGTCCACAGCAGTAGTTGCTGACTTTTACTGCTCATGCAGCAAGTCAGTAGTAGGGATGAGATCAGACCATTAGCAGGCTCCGAATGCCTTTTGTTTAACATCACATATTTGAGATGTCAGCAGTGCTTGATGTGCATAAGTTCACTCAGAGCCACTTATGATATGTCCTGTAAAAATCATCTGTGTACTCAATGTTCCTCTTCTGACCATCTCTCTGAAAGGGKCTGTGTGCAACCTCAGTGTTTCTTTGTTGTAGGTATCACCTTGCCCTGCATTGTTCCTGGAGCATATGGGCCCCCAGGGACTCCCGGCTTTCCAGGACTGCCAGGTAGGGAGACAAGATGATGTAATGCACTGGCTGACAACCAAGAAGCACTTATTCCTCAAGGAAGATAATACCTCCTAAGTAATTCTCCTCCAAGTGATAGTTATTCCAGAGGGTTAACTGGCAGAACAATGTCCTTCTTTTTTTCCAAAGTGACAAGACTTAAATGCCATGGAGGTTCATAATGACTGCTCCATTTTGTCCCTTTCAAGTGGCTTGAACACAAACCCTCTGCATCTGTGTTTATGTAGCTCATGAACAGCCATAGCTTTGAGACTTCATTTAGCTTAAATTGTGTGTCCAGCACCAGCTTTTCAGAAGACATCTGATCCTGTTTTCTTGTGCGGTGTTTTTGTCTTCCACTATTCATTTATTAATATTATTAATTAATATATTTTTACCCTTAGGTCCCAAAGGCAGCAAAGGCTTTTCTGGCATTCCAGGCCAACCTGGATTACATGGGTCTAAAGGACAGCCAGGATCTCCAGGAATAATAGGCTTGCAAGGGGAACCTGGTAAGAGGGAAGTTGCTGGGGGTGTTTTTATTGTCTCATTAATGTGTGCAGTACTTTATCAAAAGAGTTATGTGACCTTCTAGGCCACTTCTGCCTCCTACATTCATAATGCTCCATATAGAGTTCCATTGTGCTCATTGCAAATGCAAGCCAATGGTTACAGCTTGGGAGAAAACAAAGGAAATGTTCAAGATGCTCATTACCTGTTTCTAATTCTGTACCACTGCTGGGAGAAAAGAGGACAGTCAACAGTTTGTTTCTCCAGAGACCACCATCATGTGCTTTGTTCCAGTTCAGGTTAACCACAAATTTAATGTTAACACTTACTTTAAGCTCTGTGGTACTCTGGTAAAGGCACAGTGTACGCAGTGTTTGGACTCACTTTAGCTGTGGGAATTTCTGATGGTTGTATAAAGAAAGAGCAAGAAGTAGAGGTGATGAGGGTTAGGGWTTTTGCCCTTTGGCCTCACCTGCCATCTAGTGGAATCAAACTTGGAATGCTTTGTGTAGTTTCAGCTCCTAGACACTTCTACAGTATTCTTTTCTTGAAAAAAAACCCCAAAACTTTTTAACAGTTTCTATCACCAATTTTTTCTAATTCAGTAGTGAAACATTTTGCAACTTTTCAAGCCAAATTTTCTTGCATAGAAATTTTTAAAATGTTAATTTTGTTTCATATGCTGTTGGAAGCAGCTATTCTGTACTTCTGCTGAGTGACTTTTACTGGTCTCTATAAGGCTTCCCTGGACCTAGAGGAGAGCAAGGGTCACAAGGACTTCCAGGACTGGATGGAACAGATGGTTTTCCTGGGAAAATGGGTGCCTCAGGCTTAGCTGGAGTAAAAGGAGCTCCTGGAGATGTATTTGGTGCTGAGAGTGGAGCCTTGGGAGAGCGTGGCCGACCTGGACTCCCAGGAGATAAAGGACTTACAGGTGATATTGGATTTCCAGGACCAAAAGGTAAGCACTGATTCTGTTTGTATCTGGAAATATCAAGCTGTTTTTCTTTCAAAGACCTTTCCTCTTTTCAATCTCTTCAATCTTTAAGATAATGCAACTCCTCTGAGCTGCTCATAGATGGTGATTTGCTGGTTTTCTTTTAGAATCTAATGCAACTCAAAGGCTTTTGTTAAAACTCACTTTTTAATTAGGAGTGTGAATTTTGCTTAATTTGTTCTGTAACCTCCCATCTCTCTGTTTCCAGGGCTGGATGGAAGACCAGGCCTCCTGGGTATTAAAGGTGAACAAGGTCACCCAGGATATTCAGGTGTCCCTGGATTGCAGGGACCTCCTGGTCCTGGAGGTCCTTTTGGCATTAAGGGAAAACCAGGACCCATGGGATCAGCTGGCCTTGCAGGAGCACCAGGTATGTAATGTTTTCAAATGAAGACAAGTAGCTGGGCTGAGCTCTGCAGTGCTGAAGCGTGGGAGAGGTTTGGTATTTGTTCCAAATGAGCTCCTGCCTCTGGTTAGGGGAACAGAGTGCAGAATTTAAGCCCATTGCCTCTGACTGCTGAGCAACTCCTGCCTAGAAATGTTACCCCAGTGCTGTAGAAATACAACAGAAAGATAGAAGAAAGCATCTTAAATGTCTTTGTATTTTTAACATCTTTGCTCTTACATGCTGGCTGTATCATTGACTAATCTTCATTTCCCATTTTCATGACAATTAATTTCTAATGTGTGAGGTTGCTTGAAAGTGATTTAAATTGAAAAGTTGTTGGCTTTGCAAGGACAAGCACTTGTCTTCTCTGTCTTTCTCTGTGCTGGGGCAGAAGAAATTTATTTCCCTTTGCTTAAGGGGAAAAAACCCCACTACTTGAGTATGGCAGTATCTCTCAAGCTGCACTGACTAAAGTATTTCATAACAGTATATGAAAGACTTGAGAACCAAGCAAAGAGAGACCTGGCAATTGGTAGAAAATGGTCTGGGACATAATTCTGGGACATAAACATGCTGCTCTGACATGGAGAAGGACAGTGCTGCAGCACAGTGGCAACAAATGAATGAAAGCAGTAATGTCATTTGAGATGAAAATCATAGAGTTTCTCATTTTTTAAAATTTCAATATTAGCATTCCTTCTGCTTATCTATTGTTTTACATTTATGGTCTGTATCCATATATGACTTTTCTTCAACTGCTTTTAAAAACCTCCCATTGCTAGGATGATAAGCTCCAAATAACAAAGTTTTTTGCAGCTGTTGTCTCTCTGAATCATTAATTTCTTTTGTACCCTTGTTCTTTCTGTTCACATATTTTGTCTGTTTTTTCCTTCATCATGTTTCTATTCCATTTATCATCAACTCTCCATTTCTGATGTCACACTGTTTGGTTTTGGGTTCTTCACATAGGCTGTCAAGGTGAGAAAATGCAGTGTAGCATAAAAGCTCATGGACTAACAACCCAGCTTTTAATGCTACAAGAATTGCATTGACCATAGGTGATACCCCTTATCATTGCTAATCAAACCAGAAGGCAGAGAACCATTGTAATGAGAATGCTCAGACAGAAACAAAGCCTCAAGCTTATAGGGAAATCTTTAACATGCAGAGATTTTAAGTGTGTGTGTTTTCTTTGTCTTCTTAAATAAGGCAGCTCTTTCATCTTCTGCTTAAAAAAATACTGGGTTGTAGTTTAAAACATTTAAGCCCTGAGTATAACAGAGCTCAAATATTGGGTGCTACTGCTGCAAGTGTAATTTTTCAGAAGCCACCTGACTTTTCCTTCATTCCTTTGGATCTGAGCATTCTGTTTGCAATGGCTTGAGCCTTTGTTTAAAATTGKAAACCATTACAAAGCTTCAGCTAGAAACATTTAGAGGCAAAATAGTGCATATGGTACTGGTTTTGTGACAGCACAATCAGCTTGTTCCTTTAGTGAGCAATTTGCTCTTGAGAAGTACAGTTCAACTACCAGGGTGGAAAAGGAACTTGTGGAAACAAGCCTTTCCAGTTGATCTCTGGTTCAGCCAGAGGATGGGGTAGGGAGCAGAAGCTGGCATTAATGGTGATCCCCATTCTGGTTTGGCTGCCTTGATGATAAAGGTAAGACTGTGCATTACAGGTCAGTGTCTGGTGGTCGAAAAAGGATACATCATAAGGGGTTTCACTCTCGCCAGTTGTGTAGTGATGTAGGCAGTAACCCTCTCTGTAGGTATTTTATTCTTAGATGACTAATGCTTTTGCAATTCTAAGCTTTATGCCTTCTAGTAGGCTGCATGTGCCATAAGGCCCATTTGTCATTAAAAACAGTGCTGTGTCTAAAGAGCTTGGGAAGCTGCTACAAATTGTTCTAGTTCGTGCAATATCCTCTACTGAGTTCTTTCTTGTATTGATTCAGGACTTCCTGGAGTCAAAGGCTTGACGGGGGATGTAGGTCCACAAGGCCCTGCTGGTATGAAAGGCTTCCCAGGTCTTGATGGTGCTCCAGGATCCCCTGGGGAAAGAGGATTCTTAGGACCACCTGGACCTTTTGGTCAAGATGGACGTCCAGGTTTCTCTGGGCCAAAAGGTAGGTGTTTCAGTCTTGAGACTGCTGTGCCCACGAAAAAATAACCTTGTTAATACTGATTTTATGCCCAACTTGCCAGAAGAGAATGAATCTCCAAATTTGTTTTGCATCTGAGTTATTAATTATGGATTTAATTATCAAATAATGTTCATAGGGAAATTTATCTTAAAGTTCTTAGGCCCTTGTGGACAAATGATTGTGTAAATCAAAAAACAGAAAGACAAGAAAATTGAAGAAATGATGAACAGTGACTGAAATTTATAGAAAGAAGGGAGAGAATTAAGCACAAATCAAATGGGAAGTAAAAATTTAAAAACTGTATGGTCATTAACACCAACACAGTAGTTGGTTACCTGGAGAACAACACAAAGCAATAGAGCTATGGAACTGCATGATGCTCTCTTGGAAATTGATTTGGTTTGATCTCCACTGGAAGCAGGACCAGGCTCTCAAAGGTGAACTGAAAAGTGCTGGTTGAAAGTATCRTGAGTGGAGACCTGTGACAGAAGTGGCAGTGCCGTGCCATGTGCTTGTCTAACTACCTGGATTTGGGTGATTGGCCAGACCCAGGCAGCCTTCACTTGCCCCTGGGGTGGGTGTGCAGTGTACCAGGACAGACTAATACTCCCTTTCTATTTCTCAACATTTCTATGCAGGTGAGAAAGGGTCTTCTGGCCTGCTTGGTTTCCCTGGTATGCCAGGACTGCCTGGTGTCCCTGGAGTGAACGGGTTTAAAGGAACTCCTGGCACAGCTGGAGGAAAAGGAAGTCCTGGAGTTGTGGGACTCCAAGGTCAAAAAGGTGAGAAGCAGCTGAATGGCTTTTCCTGGCTGTGCAGCAGAGGGACTTAGGAGGCAGTTCTGAGATGACTGTGTCTGGTATCTTGCTCCTAAATGTTGCAGTCTTTTCTTTTTCAATGCTTTGGCCTGTTTGACAAAGATTACTGATGAATTTGCTTCAGGAGACATGGAGGTTCTGTTTTTCTCTGCTAGATTATTTTGCAAGATTTCCTGACTTTCTATTTCTTCAGGTGACAGAGGTGATGTAGGTCCACCGGGTCTGCCTGTTCTTGGGACTTCAGAACAGGCACTGCGAATCAAAGGAGACAAAGGAGATCCTGGATTAGCTGGACTTAGAGGATTCCCTGGACCTAGAGGTATTTCACAACATTGCAGTTAGTTGCCAGTAACTGAACTTGTTGTCAGTGAAGCATGGTCTGTCCTTTTGACAGTGCCTGCAGTATTACTGTTTTCTGTTCTGCCATTCCCATTGTAGCAAGATTTGCATATAGCAATTCTGAATTTTGAAAAAACAGTTTTCCTTTGGAGCTCTGTTCTGCAGATCTAATGCATCCCTTCTTTCTCTTCAAGGGGAGCTTTGGGTAACAGGACAGTTGATCCAAATGAGCTGAATGTCAGTATTATTAAATGAAATTACACTCTTCTGTAATAACCCAGGTGATAAAGGAATCCGAGGAAGCCGTGGACAGCCTGGTCTCCCTGGTCCAGCTGGGTCAGCAAGCAAAGAGAGAGAGCTTCATGGTGACCCAGGCTTCCCTGGGCCACCTGGACAACCTGGGCTGCCAGGACAGAAGGGTGCACATGGTATCATGGGATTTCCAGGAATGCCAGGAGAGAGGGTAAATACCTTAAGTATCTTCATCTTCTCTGAGTGCTCTTAGGAAAATCCTGTGTTCTAATTGGTACTTCTATAGCAAAGCAGAAGAAGCTGACAGGATTTTTCCTTACAAAACTTCCAGATTGTTTCCATTTGGCTCATACTATTAAATGACACTTTGCATAGCATTTCTTCCTAGATCTTTTTGTTCTGTTATCCCACATGATCCAAACTTGGAACAGCAAGAATAAAATCAAAGGCTAATTTTGGTTGGGTTGGATTTTTTTCAGGGTTCAGATGGCATCACAGGAATACTTGGATTCCCAGGACCTATTGGCCTCCCTGGTCCGAAGGGTAAGAAACCTTTCACAGGGTACATGGCCTTTCAGTATACACAGTCCTAATGTTAGTGGCATAAAAGAATGAGCAGTGTTCTGGAAGTGTCCGGTGGCTGGCTGGCTCCAAATAAGTGTGCCCTTGTAAGGGGCTTCATTTGGACAAGACCCGTCCCAAGCCCAAAAACTTTTCTCTCATCTCCTCAAGTCAAAAGTGCAGGATGTTGTGGAATCACCTGTAAATGTCTGATTTATGCATTTGCATGAATGGATCTGCATCCATTGCTGGTTATAAGCATTTTCAGAACCAGGTGCATCACTTGCTATTTCTTTGTTTACTCCATGATTCTGAAGTACAGCAAGATTTATTTTCATAAACAAGCCGTGGAAACTGCTGCCCACAGTCAATTACAGAATGGCCTTTCCTTTCTTTTCAAGGTGACCAGGGAGAGTCTGTTGGTGTTCCTGGCATTGCTGGACCAAAAGGAGGGCGAGGGGACCCAGGGTTTCCAGGTAAAGTAGCCCTTGATTGCTCTCTTCAAGTATACAAAATTCTAGAGACGTAACAGAATGGCATTGCCAAATCTGAGTATTTTTGTAATCTATAAATGTAAATACTTTAGCCCTCTCCTGGAAGTGAGATTTGAGGAGTCTGCAATCCAGGTGGGGCACAAATCTGTGTTATAATGAACATGTCTGAGACCAGCCCAATTCTAATGCTGGTTTCACTTCACTTCTTGAGGAGGCACTTGTGAACTTGGCACCCTGGGAGTCCAGCCCAGGGCCCAGGTAATGGCTAAGCAAACACAAGTGCTGCCACCTCAACATACTGTGTTTCTCACCCTCTTCACACCTTCTTCCAGTTTGACTTGTGCTGTTTGTTTTTATCCTTTCAGGAGAGAGAGGGAGAGAAGGACTCAAGGGTGAACCAGGCTTCCCAGGAAGCACTGGAGTGAATGGACCCAAAGGCAGCCCAGGAGATCTTGGCCAAGAAGGACCAGCAGGTACTGAACTGGGCATCTGTGCTCTGCAGCTCATGGTGTGACTGTGACAACCTCACCTTGATGCTTCCTTAGCCCTGTTTGCCCTGTCTCAGCTGAGGCTTCATCAAGAAGGTTGGCAAGAGGATGGGAATTTTCTTTGGTGGTAAAGTGTCACCTTGTCCCGTTGGTCAAATATGGTGAATCCTGCACAACTGAGACCTAAAGAAATTCTGTTAACAAATAGGGAAAAACTCAGATACAAGAAGTAGCAGCTTCTTCACAGCTCTGGATGGATAAAAGTGTCTTTGGGCCATGGGTTAATTAGCAGATAGATTCCCAAATAGTTATCAAGATCAAAGACTGGAGAAAGGTGAAAGTTGTTATTGAAATGTTTCATTTGAAAAACAATTTAATTTGTAATTCTGTGTGTGAACTGTTCCAGAGTGTTACTTAGTGGATGTTGTAGAATGTCATTGCTGTGATTCAAAAAAAGCCATCAAATAAATAGTTTGGTAAGTGTGATGCTAGTGATATGATGAGTAGAGATTTGGATCTGGTTTTGCTTTATTTAAACAGTAGTTTATTCACCCATCTTCTAAGTTAAGTGCAGGAACAGAGGCTGTAAGATGGAGCTGGGAGCTGTTTCAGCCCGGATGTGGTGTGTAGTACAGGAATATTTTTCTGCTTGCTTTCAGGAATCCCTGGAAATGCTGGGCTGAGAGGAGCCCCTGGCCCACCAGGACCTCCAGGACAGCCAGGATCTGTTGGATTCCCTGGAGCTCGTGGAACAGCAGGACCTAAAGGTATATGTGGAGCCTGCGCACRGAAGGAGAAGTGGGGTCACAAAAGCGGTGTTTTGGCCAAGTGTCTCCGGCAGGCAGCGTGCGACAGGCTAGCTGTGCGTGGGAAACAGCTCCTTCTTGGCAACGTTGTGCAGGCACCAGCTGCTAGGAATGAGCAGAGGAATGGTTGGAAGGGAGGGGCTCTCACTTGGTTTGAATCACTGATGGGTGTTCACTGAGGGTAAAACTGGTGAGAACAGTGGGAAGAGTTTCCGTGAAGGGCTCTTGTGTGAAGGAAAACTTTGCATAATGTGTTCCCTGCTTGTCGGGTTTCTCCTCTGTGTCGTATTCTCCTTGAAGCATCTTATGCACTTCCATGCAAGTGGATTGTTTGACTATTTGCTCACTTATGTGTTCCCAATGTCTCCTCAGGCTTTCAGGGATTTCCAGGTTTAAATGGTCTGAATGGCTTGCCAGGCACAAAAGGATCTCCTGGAACACCAGGTAAAGGAAAGGTGTAGTAGAAGTGTCATAGCTGGGGAAATGCATACACTGCTCCATCATGAGAGCAGTTTCCCACAAAATTCCCCTATTTCACGCACTTCTGGATTTAATTATGACCTGAAAAAAACCTCAGGATACTGAATGTGCATGAACAAATTCTTCTTCAATGCCACTCCTTCCCAGAGTGACATGCTGAAGCCCTGCAGCTTTTCCTGGGAGCCTCTGCCCTGCACACTTGTGCCTGTGTGCCTCCTGCAGCAGTCTGTGCAAACTGAACACCCTGTGTTGCAGCATGAAGCCCACAAGGTTATTTAAAGACCAGAAGCTTGAGTCTGTTGTGTCCTCGTGAGAGACACAGCATACAGGCTGGCAGCAGATCCTGTCACAGGACTGCTATGTTCCCATTCTTGTGCAAGAGCTTGTGGGGAGACCAGAACAGTCATATGCTTTTCACTCAGCATCTCACAGATTGTTTAAATTCACTCTGCACAACCAGAGTAGCACGAGGCACCATATCTCTTTCAGTTGCTCTACTGAAAACAGCACAGACAGTAGTAAATGGCAATTTTTTTTACCACTCATTTTGTATAATAATTTGACTGCTATTAGCCAATTTGCATAGGCTCTCTTATCTTTGTTAACCATGTTTAATTAGGTCTGGGTGAAGCTGGAGTGAAAGGACCTGCAGGTCTCCCAGGTCCAAAGGGTGAAGAAGGCTCTCCAGGCTTGAGTAGAGGAGCTGCAGGATTCCCTGGACCGAAAGGCTTATCAGGAGACATGGGTAAATATTGATGTTCTGGAAGCAGGATGTGTTGCAGCTCAGGTTAATGGGTTGCTTGGTTAGCAGAACTACCAAAGACAACTCCTGAAGCCTCAAAGGTGGTAAGAAGTTTGACAGGTAAATGTTAAATCTGTGATGTGRCTCTGTAAACAGGTGTGAAAGTATCTATACCTCTTCTGAACAGCACAATATGTATTGTTTCTCCTCATGTAGTGAGATGTCTCTTTGTTCTCCTCAACAGAAATAGTCCCCAGCCAGTACTTTGGTTGATATCTGTGAAGATCCATGAAGACCTTTGGACATTCCTCRCTCTATATTCCTTATTCTAGGTCCCCCTGGTCCTATGGGACTGCCTGGCTTGCCAGGAACACCTGGAGCTTCCCTTCCATCTGATATACGTGGGAGACCTGGAGCTGCTGGCCTGCCAGGAACTGATGGGAGTTCAGGTATGTGCAGTTTGGAAGCTTTGTCATGATGGCATTCAGTACCTCACAGCCTTGTTGGAAACTCCAGTCTTTCCCCAGCCAGAAAGACACGTTGGGGGTAGCCCCAGCATTTACTTTGACTCAGGAATAGATTTTGATAATTAACTCTTGTCTCTAGGTTTTCCAGGTCCTCCAGGGCCACGAGGGCCCCCTGGCCCAGCTTCTGACCAAGGTGACACAGGCAGTCCAGGTTTCCCTGGTGTTCTTGGCTTGCGAGGCGTTCAGGGTGACGTGGGACTCACTGGTCCAATTGGACTCCCTGGAGCATCTGGATTCAAAGGTAATCTTGCCTTGAAAGGATCTGGGTGTGGTTTGGCAGCTGTCGTCTTGACAGTAGGAATGGCTGTTGGGAGGTTAGTGTGGCCTCATTCAGGTRTAACAGCCGAGTTTGATGTATCAATCTCGTCTTTTGGCTCATGCAGGTTTTATCTACTGACTCCAAAAGCAGCAAAGTGAGGCTAGCTCCAGGTGTTCTTCAGTGTGTTCCTAATGATTTTTTTCCTCGTATCTTTGCGTTCTTTTCTGAGTAGATGGTGTCCACTGCAATGGTGCTGTGCTTGTTACCCACTTATATGTGCTCTCTAGGCAAGGACTGGAGCTGCTGTTTCATGCCACCTGTCCTGTATGCTCAGAGGCATTAGTGTGGTGGATTTAGGTCTCCACAAGAGGCTAAGAGGATTGTAAGAGTTCAGAGATGTTCTGGGCTAAGGCAGGGAGCATGTTGCTCTCTCTTTGATCTGTACCAAAGGAGAATAAAGGGCAGCTGTCCATAGGGACTCCAGGAGCAAGGTTTCAGAGACACCACACAGAACAAAAGTCAGAAAGGGATGGAGAGCTATTGCCACAGGAAGAACTGTCTGCTGTCTTTGGAGGCTGGCAGATCCTGTCCCTCTGTGCTGTGCGTAGAGATGGATTCCAGGTAGTAAAGATGTGTACTCCCCAAACACTGTCGCTGGGTTATCCAAGGGGAAGGGTACTCCCAATAAAGTACAATTCGGTAGCAGAGGAAATTCTTCTCTTGAGACTCTGCAGCCATTGTGGACGTGGAAATGGGCACAGAGTTCCTTGGGGGTTGTGGTCCCCTCCRTCTCAGAGCTGAAAGGCTGTTGTTGCCATGTTTCTCAGAGCCCCGGCTGTGGGTCAGAATTAGGACCCTGTCTTAGCCCCAGGCTTAGCTGTGTGTCTTTGCAGGTGCAAGAGGTGAGCCTGGCCTAATGGGGATGCCAGGTAAAGATGGGCCTCCAGGGGATCCTGGTTACGCTGGGCTGAAAGGTGAAATGGGCCGTCGAGGTGAGTGCTGGAGGATTTAAAAAGCTGTCCTTTATTGCACCTGGTTTGGGCTGGGGACTATTTCAGAGCTCCCTTAATGGGCTTATTTGGGAGACTCTTAGTTTCTTAGAGATTGAAATAAATTAGAAAGAGCTTGACCTACTTTTTACCAGACACCCAGTGCTGATGTACAAAGGTGGTCTTAATTTCGCATTCTTCTCCTTGGTGTCAGGATTAGCATCAAAACTGTGGGGTTTTTGTGGCGTACTTACACATCCTTTGCCCCATGTGCAGGTCTCCCTGGCAGACCAGGGGCTCCAGGAATAACCCCACAGCCAGAAGAAGTCATAGCCCCTGCAGGATTACCTGGTCTGCCGGGAATTGATGGTGTCCCTGGTTTTGATGGAGATCATGGATTCCAGGGCCCAGCTGGAAAACCAGGTAAAAAGTACACTCAGATCACTAAAATGCTGCTGTTCTGGAAGAACAACACTACTTTATCAAATGCATTAGGAATGTTTACAGAGTTTTTTAATTAAGAAGAGAATCCATCAAAATGCGTACAAATACAATATATACAAATACTACATTTTTAGCCGTGTGTGATACTGCACCTCTCAATCCTTTCACAGACAATCAGATCAGGTGGAGTCTCTTTTGGAGGTGGCTCTTTGTAACCACAGCTGGTGAAGAGTGAGCTCTTGGCATTGCTGCTGACATCCTATTTCCCTTCTGGAATATGATCCCAGGAGTGAAGGCAATAGTATAAGGAAATAATGATACTGATAATTGTATTTTATTTCAGGCCCAAAAGGTCTGCCAGGAAGATCTGGTTTGAAAGGACATGATGGCTTACCTGGAACACCTGGCGTAGTTGGGGATCCAGGACTTCCAGGTGCCCCAGGACCACAGGGATTTGAAGGTAATTTTATGTTTTGGGGAGCACAGGTCAAGAAGAAGCAATCAGTCGGATTGTGTTTGCTTACAGCGTCTGCAGAGACCCTCCCCAACACCCAATTACCTTAGGAAGACCATGTCTGTGATCTTGTGTTTTGTATCTGCAGTGAAGGAAATTTAATATTCAATGAGGAAAGTTCTGTCACATGTCCTTGTTGATGTCACTGCTTGGTGTTTCCRTAGGTGCATTTCTGAACACTTTTTGGTTTTAATGTTTTGTGGATGTGGGAATCATCTTGAAGATCTMAAAGGATGATATAGTATTCACAGTAAGCATAGCTGTGAGTCTTGGATAGTAGAGGAAAGGCACAGTGAGAAAGAAGAGGAATATCATCATGGAGACTGCTATAGCAAAAATGAATTAATTAGATATTGGTTGGTGCTTTGAGATTTTCAGAATTACTGTACTGTGAGATACACCTAACACATTGGCACCAGAGTTGTTGGGCAAAGAAAGAAAATTAAATGAGGAAGGGAATGGGTGGGCGGTGCTGTGAAATGACTACTTTTGGAACTGTTAAGTCTGGTTATTCATATAACAGCCATATAACGTGGGCTCCTCGTTGTACAAGACTGMCACAAGCAATGACAGCAATGCCAAATGAGGTCTAGAGCTAGCTGATGTCCACACTGTGTATTTAGTCATAGTAATTCTTCTTCTGTCTCCTAGGTGTTGCTGGGAAGCCGGGTTCCCTTGGTTTGCCAGGAATGCCTGGTCGGAGTGTGGGCGTTGGATACACTTTAGTGAAGCACAGTCAGTCAGATCAGATCCCACCGTGTCCTATAGGAATGAATAAGCTCTGGGATGGCTACAGCTTATTGTACGTGGAGGGGCAGGAGAAGTCACATAACCAGGATCTTGGTGAGTTGGCAGAATTCTCTCAGGCATGAACAGCACAGGCCAAAATCCCATTTCAAACAAACCATCCTCCCTGGCCRTGCAGAGGGCTGTGGTGGAGGTGGTGGCAGTGGCTTGTCCAGATCCACACTGGAGCGGTGTCACTCGTGCCATCCTCACCACTAACTTTGGTGTGTATGAGTTGGAGCATCTGGCAGATGCTTGGCATGACCATTTCTCTGGTTTTTCCAGGTTTTGCTGGCTCGTGCTTGCCTCGCTTCAGCACCATGCCCTTTATTTACTGCAACATCAACGAAGTGTGCTACTACGCCAGCCGAAACGACAAGTCCTACTGGCTSTCCACCACTGCTCCCATCCCCATGATGCCAGTGGACAGCGTCCAGATCCCCCAGTACATCAGTCGGTGCTCTGTGTGCGAAGCACCTTCCCAGGCTGTGGCTGTGCACAGCCAGGACATCACCATCCCGCAGTGCCCCCTGGGCTGGCGCAGCCTATGGATAGGATACTCCTTCCTTATGGTAAGGATGTCACTGCTAGTGCAAAGGCAGCTTTAAACATTTCTAGATCTCCTCTTTGATGAGGTCACTGAGACTTCATGAGTTACAGGAACCTGGAGCCCTGCCTCTTCTTGCCCCAGTGCATTTCTTCTTCGTCAGCTGAGTTGCTGTAGCTCTGAATTTGTTCTGTTTTGCACCTGCCCTGATCAGGTTTGGCGGTAACACTGCTGCCTTAGTATTGCCAAAGATACTTGTTCTTCAAACCTTTAAATGTGGAAACACTAATTAAGCTACTGTATTGACTTAATCCCCTCAGTGGAAAAAGTTTTCCATTGCATACTTCTAGAAGCTCATTAGTGTAAGATTGTTAGAAAAACATGATGTCAGCAGTATTGTTTCCAAATTTTGCCAACTGTCAACTGGAAAGCTGATTTTCTATTATACCAGGCCTGTATATTCAGCCTAAGTATGTTCCTTTGCTTTTTTCCTTCTAGCCCTGACTTGAGAAACAAATACACATAGCCAGGGTATAATTTTGGTTGTTTCACTCCTTTTAGCAATGGAATTTCCATTTACCTCTCCTTCTGTTCCTTTGAGCTCGCTTAACTTGCCATCTTTGTTTCAGCACACTGCGGCGGGGGCGGAAGGCGGAGGCCAGTCCCTTGTCTCACCTGGTTCCTGCCTGGAGGATTTCCGAGCCACCCCGTTCATTGAGTGCAATGGTGCTCGGGGGACGTGCCATTACTTTGCCAACAAGTACAGCTTCTGGCTGACCACGGTGGAGCAGTCCCAGCAGTTTGTCAGTGCTCCTCCCTCAGAGACTCTGAAAGCAGGACAGCTTCGGACTCGGGTCAGCCGCTGCCAGGTGTGCATGAAGAACTTGTAGTAACAGGAATGCAGTTACAGTAACAGTCTTTGTTACCCCAGAGTAGACATCCCTGACTGGAGAAGGGTATATTCATAAACGTGTTTTGTGTGTGTTTGGTGAGTGAACCAAGACAGCCAGAACTCTACAACAATCAAGTTTCAAGTCCAGGAGTTTGACTGCGCACAGAGGAGGGAAAGACCAGTGCTCTGAAGCCATTTTTTTAATGAAACACGGTGCTATGTTTTTACTTCAGTGTTTCTTTCCCCTCATTTATGGCTACCTCAGAAGGTCTCTGCGAGTTCCTTATTCAGACCAAAGAGCAGCTGATGCCTCACACCACTCCTCTGTCCGAGRCACGTCCAGTCATCATCCAGAGACTCTTCCAGAGCTATGCTTCATTAGTGCCTTTGCAAACACCTTTTGGTSTAGTGTAAAGGAGTGAAGACTCATTCTCCTGTAAAACACAGAACTAGCTAAAATTTATCAGTTTATTGTAGGTGACTTGGAAACACTCTGCACTAATGGTTAATAACTGATTTTCTTAGAAAAATTGAAAAATTCTGAAAAATGTGTTTTGCTTTGCTTATTACACAAATGGGACATTCTTTCCTCAAGTGGCAGGTAACCAGTTCTAATCCAGACTGTCRTGCACAGTTGATCTTAAAGAGCTACATCAATGAAAAATGCAATTTTTGATGTGAAGATGAATCCAAAACACCTCAAGCATTTTTCATAGCTTTCTTTTAAAATATATTGCAGGTAAATTGTTGTCTTCAAGGTYGGTGCTGATCTCCTTGCAGTCAAATGATATGCAGCCATATCATGCTAATGTTATTAGCCAACRTTTTATTACTATGAACATAAACTTCCTTTCTGAGGCAGCCTTGGCACACTTATTTTTGTAATTATTCGAGCTCTGTGTGTTTGAAAAGTAGAGCMTTTGCTAGATGGCACATGAGCTTATGCAGACACAGGAGTAAACAGTTATGGGATGTGCATTTTTTACTCCTGCAGTCACAATGTTTTGTATACTGCTTCCTCTGGGCTTTACTGCTGTTAGTTTAAAAAATTGTATTTCTAGTGTATGCACTGTTAACTTTCCTTCAGGGCATAATTAAAGAAAAGTGTCACTAATTGGATTATCCTTGTATATTTTAAGGGAAAGCCATGACAACTTATACCTATAATGAACTAACTCAGACTAAAGTTATTATTAGCCTTTCTGGAGTGAAGTGTGTGAAATCCTTGTCAGTTGACATTCCAGGATATTTCAAAGGAGTGCCCTGCAAATACACTGTCACCTTGGCTTAAAAATCWTTAAGATAAAATTATTCAGAAAATTATTATTAATGCATGACTGAGACATTATTTTAAGCAGGTAATACTTTCACCTTTATTGATTATTACTTGCATAACACGTCGTTATCTTAACACTGGGGAGGAGCAGGGAATTTGCGAGGGACAATGTAGTCTTTCATCTCACTTACTCCTAATTGTGAAAGGTCAGCAACTACTTTAGATGTATTTTGCAAATACCTTTAAGGCATTTTAACACTCCTGAGCAGCAATCCTTTGCTGCAGGACATCCAGTCTACTTCTTAGCTGTCCTGGCACAGACAGACCATGCTGGATTTACATCCCAGGTTATGCACATGCAGCTTTAAAACACTTGTGTGCTCAGAGCAAAGCTCATAACTTCTGAAACATGGTGCAGATAATTGGCAAAGTACAATGAGTTTTTCAGCCTCTGGGCTCCTGTGGTGCTGTAAAAACAGGTGTTGGTCAGGGGTTGTATCTGCAGCGACTTGGCTTCATTTTTGAACATGGGCACATTAAAACACTATTAATTCGTTCCCTGGGATCAGAGCCTTACRTATTTGAGCGCCATTGTCTTTAGAGAGCTGCTTCTATTGTTCTGTTGCAGCAACCCAGCTCCACTCCTGTCCCTGTCCAAGCTTCCATCCAGTTCCACCAGCCACTCTCTGTCAGGTGCACGGAGTGGGAATTGTGACCACCAGCCGTTCTCCCATCAGTCCCATTTCCATCCAGCAGTTTACTCACACCCAGAATCCTTCAAGAACTCTGCAGGGCCCAGGCTCCTCTCTGGAGTTACCCCACACCTAAGGGTGGTGTGGGGAATAAGCACATGGTACTCCACTTAAGGCTTTTGTAATTATTCTTTTTAGGAGGTAGTGCTCAAGACTGAGCATTTCAGAGTCAGGGCTCATTTTAATCTTTGTCTGTGGGGAGAAGTGCAATTGCTGTCACAAGAACAGTAACTTTACATATTAATGAAGAAGAAATGCTTTGTTTAAAAAAAACACAAACCATTCCACTAATCAATGGAGTGGGGAAGAAAATTCGATTTTTCCTACATGTATAGTTTCCAAACCAGGGCTAATAAACATTGAAGGCAAACAAGATGAACTATGACCAGGTCATGACTATGTTCTTGGAAATCACACTGGCCCTGATCAAGAAGTGCAAGTGAGAGGAGACAGCATTCAGAATTTCTCTATGTTGTCATTTATTGCTGAAGATGAAACTGCGGTTCATGTCCATTACACTATTGTGACAAAATGATCAGAATGGGGACTGTCTGATAGTAAAAGGGAACTGTAGAATGAATTAAAAGATCTTTGCCTTTATTCTGAGCTGGTTTGCTTATAGGTGCTAGAGATACTCTATCTGAGAAACAAAACTGCACCAGCTGTTCTGATAAACCTGGAGAATTAAGGCACTTTTACCAAAACAGATTTCAAAAGGCAACAGGTCAAAACCCAACAATTAAGTAAGTTGCATATGCCTATATATTAAGTTTTAAGATAACCTGGGTTATATTTAGTTCACACGAACAAATTAACAAAATATAGCAGCATACAACCTATGAAAAGCTTAAGAAATTTATTAGATGCACAGATAAAGTGCAGTAACAGAGATACTTGTGTAAATCTTTTTTAAAATAAATAAGGTACAGTTAAACCACCTTTGACTCACTTTAGCTCCAAAAAAAAAAGTCAGCCTAAGTTTTAATGATTGAACTTTAAGGTCAAGGTGAAATATATCATAACTATAACAGTGGTTGTGATCTRTATCAACTATTTGAGGCTCCTGTTCCTCTTGAGGTTTCCCAGAAACAGGAAGGCTATTGCAAAAYGTATACGTTAGACATAGTTCCTTTCACAGAAACATTTTTGTAATAAATTGTGGTTGCTCAAATACATGTTAAAATATTTAACAAGGAAACAATTTTCTCCTGATCCAGTCGATCTTTTAAACAAGACAATGCATTTTTTCTATGATGCAGCCCACGGGAGGGAACAGAAGTAAACATCCTCCTTAACTGAAGACTGTTTTGCTTTAAAAACTAAACTATTGCATTATATGAGAGCAAGAAATACCCATTTTGTGTTATCCCTTTCTCCAAACATACAGCCCATTAACAGACTTATTTTTGCTTCATCTCAGAGGTCCATTTGTCTTCAAGACACACATTAAATGAGGTTCCCTTTCAGGGTCTTATAATTTATATCTTTCACTGCCTTTCCATCTGGGGAAGCTCTTTGACAGAAGGAACTGTCCCTGTTGGAGTTCTGGATGCTACCAGGTGTTTGTGCTCTGTTATCCATGATTTCAGGCACTTTGGGGCTAACATGGCTGTGTAATTTAAGTCAATGCAATAATATTATCAATATGTTCAAAACTCAGAAGGGTCACCACAGTTTCCTTCATACACTCAGGATTTCAAATTCTTCTTCCAATTCAAATAGCTTATCAGTAGATTCAATGAGTTCTGAAAAAAAAAAACAACAATTGAGAATGTAAATGATGTAAAATGAATGGTTTTGTTTACTAAAAAAACCCCAAAGCAAACCTCTCACTTTTCTGGAATGTTGCCTTTGACATAATTTGTAAGATTTAAAAATATATTGTGCTAACACTTGTAAATTGTACATGGCCTTTTTGGATAACTGATATTCTGTAAGAATAAGGCACTTTATTATGTAGTGAGTGCTTGATCCTCAGGAAAGCCCAGTTATTCCAGCTGTGATGGTTCTCCTGTTTGCCAAGGAGCCCCACTCTGCTGCCCAGTGGCACTTTCAGTGGTACCACACCTGCTCCTGTGGTTGTCACTTCTGGCTTGGTTGGAGGTATGAAAGGAGGCCAGTGTGGTGGGTGCTTCTGGACCAGCTCAAACATCCGTAGGCTCTGTTGCTTTAGAATCTCCTGAGGACAGAATACAACACAAAAATGCCTGTCTAATTAAAAACATTTTTAATTCTGTATGKCTATTAAAGAACAAAGGCTGTATGCAGACAGTAAACACCTGTTATTTCAGGGACCTGCCACCGTGAATCACTGCTTCACACATCTCCAGTATTTTCCTACTTTACAACAGCTCTGGAAGATGGATCTCTTAAACTCTCCCACAAGTTATCAGTGCATTATAATGACCTTTGATAGCAATACATCTATAATTTTGTTTACATGGAGCAAAGAGACACCAAGAACCTATATTTCTGCCTTTTAAAAGTAAATTACTTGCTTGACCTCAAGTTCAAGTTTTCTGTTGATCAATGGGAACAAATGACAGATCAGCTCAAAAAAGGCCAACAGAATTTGGAAGATAGGTTTTGATCAGGAGAAACAAATCCTTATTGAAGCCAAATTTCAGTCCTCTTCTGTCAGGAAAACTACATCATATCCTCTACTTCAGTTATTTACAATCTGCTTTCTGTAGCCTTTTTTTTTAAATAAATGTCTTTTGGTTGGTGGTACTTCACATTCACTTAGTGTCTCAACTGCTTGCAGAAATACCCTAAAGTCCTTCTGTGGCAGCAAGCACCTTCTGTGTGTCCCACAGTTCAGCAGGAGCTAGAGGGATTCCACACTGAGAGAACCTGATGGCTTGTGGTACCAGGGACTACGAGTCAATAATTATATTATTATATAATAATAACAATTATCTAGTCATGTATTATGTCAAAAAATAAATAAGGCCCAGGAAGCRAATAAATAAATTGCTATAACATGGCAGTTTTAACATGTATTTCTCAGCAAATGACTAAGTATCAGCCAGTAACACAGTACTGCTAAAAAAAGACAAACTTAGGAAGGGTATATCTGTACTTGTTCTCCCAGTGCCAGGGCTCAGGGCTGCAAAATGCTGAACAAGCTCCAACAGCAGTGTCAGCTTACCCTGATCATTAGTGCCACCTTCACTGGGGATCATTTGATTTGCAGGCAAGGAATTTCCATTAAAAAAAAAAGAACAGTATCCATGATTTCATACAGAGCAAAAAAAGATAGCAGTATTACCTTTTGTACAAGACTACACCAGTTATCAAAATCACATTCTTCTTTGCAAAAGAAGCCCTAAGGGAAGAATACACAGAGTAGTATTAAACACAATATGTCAATGAGCAAAGGATGCTGTGGTATCTRTGTATGGGTTATATCTCAAGTGGCAATCACCCATAACCCAACCAAAGGATACTGGCATGGGATCATACTGAATTTCTTCAACTACCACAGTATTCTTGTGACCTATACTGGATGACTTCTACAAGTAATTCCATTTAAAGATTTGTAAATTATATAAAASAAGCTCAGGAAAGTATCTTCTCCAGAGCCACCATGCATCGATGGAAGTGATGGAATAAAATAAGGAAAGCTGATTCAGTTCCTTGCTTTGACTTTCAAACTACTCCTTGGAAAAGGTATATGCTACCCAGGAAAGAAACTTAATTGGCTCCACAGGATACAAGCAGTAGATTTGCTGCTTGACTCAAAATTCATGTATTCTATGCAGTTAATACATAAACTACCACGTGCTGAATTYTACATTGCAGAAGAGGGCCTTGTGATCATGATTGTGATCAAGAGATCACCTTGCTGCCCTTATCAATACACAGAGGATTTGCTTTGACTGAAGTACACACATCTATTATATTTCCTAACACCTACTAAAGCTACTGAAGGGTCCAAATTCATGATCTTCATTCTGTGTGGGGCCTGTTGGCAGTGGAAGCTCTCATCATCAACTGTGCCATTTTCTTCTGAATCTACAAAACTCTGAGTGGTGTGAGGGTCCAAGTAGATCAGCTCATTGCCTGGAGGGGTAAAATCCATATGGTGATAATAAGCAAGAGTTGTTAATAAACACTTATTTCATCCAGACTTGTAAAACACAAACTGGATTATCAGCACAGTCCACATCTCAACTTTCTAGCTAGGGAGTCATTAACAAAATTGGAAAACTAGGCACAGTAGTATCCCACAGGGTATTTAGTATAATTTTCCTTTGTTACCTTTTGGGGTAGATTTTTTGGATGGTTTGTTCTACCTTTGTCACATACTTTCCTTCATCTGTGTGAGATCCAGTACGTATTTTTAAAATCTCAACTGTTGTAATCCCTAACATTCCACAGATTAAAGTTACAGGATGACCACAAATACAATCTGTAATCCCATTAGGCATTCACTCAGGAATTGGAACAAGTAAGTCTGACTAAAACAGCTCAGGTTTTACCAAAGAAAGAACAAAATATCCAAGAAGTTACGGATCAAACCAGGGTGAAATCCGAAAGACTGAACTGAGTATCCACTATTGCATTAATTAAGAAGGGAAGACATGGAAGAAGGTGAAAGACATACTGTAATGAGAAAAAACTGAAAAATGTGAGAAAATAWTTTAAGAAAGCCATGAAACAAAAGAATAAAACAAGACAATACTTCACTAGAAAGTATTAATGATTAGGAAAAATTCAGTATTTAAGCAGCAGTGACATCTGACACTTGTTGAATGCTATGGACTTTTCTTAGTGTCTTGTTCTGCTTGTATCATTCCTTATTTTTGCATCAAGCTTTGCTGCTCCTTTCCCGTTCCTGTAAGGATGGTCTCATACTGTTCCTGAAGTGTCTGAGCTATGTTTCTTCTTTTCCATTCTCATGCTTAAACTGCTTACTATTTCCCTTCCCAAAGAAAACCCTTTCTCTTTCGATCGTATGGATATTTGGAGTAAGTTTCTTTCTTCCTTACCTAAAAATCCTATAAAATAATAGGCATTATTGGGTTTCCCTCCTAATGCTCCCAGAGACTGTGGCATCTTAAAGCATTCCTAGGAGTCCAAAGAGAGAAAAATTAAATTGATTTGTTTATTGATATAACAGATACCTGAACTTATTTCACATACACAATTCACTGAAGAAACCCTTACTTTAAACGCATCAATATACACTGGATTGATGTGATTTATCCCTAGCCGGAGAGGGATAATGAGCAAGAGGGGCTTCCAGCCTGGGCACAATCCTGCTGTGTTCCTGTTTTGGCCAAGAGCACTTCTGTGCAAATGTGCACTGCTGTGGGCAACGCTGCTGCTCTGGGCAGGGGACCAGCACATCTTCTCTGGGGGAATGAAAATAGAAATCAGTGAGTGGACAGAGGAACACAGAGCAGACCTTCCTCTCAATCATGAATTAAACTACTTTTCCAGACAGTTTCGTAGAGCTCCTGTTTTAAGACAAAAGGAGCAGGGCACGGAAATCCTAACTATTTAGTAGAAGTAATTCTGGCAGTCAGAGTATGTGCTGGCACATTAGTGAGACATAAGATAAATGAGGGGATGAATATTTAAGACTGAAGTTACATTTACTACTCGCTGTATTAATGCTGTCAAGCTTTGCCTGGGAAATGATATAACAGAGATGAAACATTAGAAATTCTTCAGGGAACTCTTCACTTCCAGTGATGTAGATATAAAATAAGCAGAAGTAGGGACTAAAGTAGAACCAGGCTGTGGTTAAATACCACTTGTAAACCCACCCTTCTTACAACTGAAAATGGGCCCACAGGTTTCTGAAGGATCTGCCCCTCATTTCCCTCTTGCCTGACAAGAGCAAATCTCTGGCAAACTCTGTATTACAAGACATTCTCTGTATTTTTACATACTGCAGCTTCATTCCATTGCTGGGAATGCGCATTTAGGTAGCACAGACCAAACTCCACCTTCTCATGTGCATGGTATGTAAAATGGTGACCAAAAAGGCCCCACTGTTCAGTACTAAGTTTAGTTTTGGAAACCCAAAACCTGAGTAGCCATTTCCTTTACGCCTTTTCTTACCCTGGGAACAAGAAGGGATGGTCCCAAGATTTTGTTCATATTTAGATACATTCAGGAGAGTGGAGTCAAATCAAAAACTGTAACCAAAGAAATAATCACACAATCATCAAATTATTTAGGCTGGGAAAGATCTTTAAGATCATCAAGCCCAACCATTAGCCTAAATGCTGCCAGAAGTAGTTTCTCCAAACAATTAAATTTGCCATGAGCTTGAGCTACTCTTTAGTATCTGCTGAGACACTAAAGTAGTCCTGGAAAAACTTCTGTTTCACTTACTGATGTCTTCAATAACCACTGTATTGTCCATAGATACATAAACTGCTAATGAGTTCCATTCATCAAATAAAGCAAGCTTCCTAGAAAACACAAAGGTAATAATTAATAAAAGCTAATTAGGACCATGAGGGTAGCTTTTAATTCAGGACAGTTAAATGGTTCTTGAGTAAAAAAAAATTGTTTCTTCGGAAAAACATATTTTTGGAGGTTTTTGTTAAGTCTCCATGTAATAAAAAGATAACTTCGACTTTAGTGTTTAATATATTCAGAAAAAAACCAAAACTGAGTGGTTCCAGGAAAAGCACACACACTGTACCATGTGAAAACTGTTTTGTCCTTTTGCCAAATGCAGGGATAGTAACAGCTCAACCACATAATTAGGTTTATTACTTTCTATTACAATTAACAGCCTCCACYATGGGATCCTGCCATGTGATCCCTGACATCATGCAGAAAAGGAAAAAATTCCTATGCCAGTTTTTCACATTACTTTGTGCTTAAGAAGCTCAGTGGAACTATTTCTGTGCATGTGCAGACAGCAGACTCAGGTCATTAAAAGCCAGAGCAGCTAAAGGTTTTGGCACCTGAAAGTTAGGAGGAGGGGCATTATAGCACACAAGTTTCTGTCCACTTGTGTGACACCTAAAACTCTGGGGAAGGGAGCTCTTAGGCTACACACACAGAGTCAGCTGTCTAAAATAAGCCCGAAAAACTGATATGTGAGCCATGAAGAATTTGTAAGGGAAAGGAGCTGGAGGCCGGAACATCCTTTAACTCCTCTCTCTCTCCAGAGTGTCTGTCTCAGGGCTGCAAYAAATGGCACCCAGAACCTGCAGGCTAGCAGGACCTGAGATCTGGCCCCTCCATCTATCCCTCAGGCATGGAGAAAAGTCAACTCTTGAAGTGTGGCTTCTTGACTAGGAGGAGCTTCCATGTTTTCTACCTCACCTCAGGCAGCACTGCAGCTCAGACAGCAGGGAATTGCAATTCAGTTCCCCCCCTGGCCTGGACGGCTTTGCTCCAATCCTTCCCAGCACTGCTCTAATGTGCATGGTGGCACTCCTGACCTGCCAAAGCTGTGCCACTTTGTGGCAAGGAATGCATGTTCCTTCCAGGTGCTTACCAAGGTTAGGGCACGCTGACAGCACATCCTCAGAGCCCTTTCTGCAGGTCCTCCCCAGGCTCTTGGGACATTCAAACTTAGAACTCACCCAAACCCAACTCACTACTTGCCCGCTGGGCTACACCCTGGGCTGCAATGTGCTTGCAAACACCTGGCACAGGAATTCCTGACTCAGAGAGCGGGAAAGACAYCATCCTTGGCCATTGCCCCGGGTCCTCAGCACGATCTCTGAGCTCAGCGGCCCCAAGAGCACGTTCCCAGGGAGCCACTGACRTGACTTACTTCAGTACTTGAGCAACTGTGTTTGGTCCAAACCATTCTCCAATGGACTTGCCCTCTCCAACACCCATCTGTGCTGTTTTTATAAGGGAAAACACAGGAAAAGACCACAGAGAGGCTGGTCACAGCACACRTTAAACAGCATGGCCTACTAAGATTTTGACAAACATTCTAGAGCAATTGCAAGCTGTATTCAGCAACAACAATTATTTTCTCAATCTATGCTCTTTTCAAATCTTAATCTGATAGTTCCCTTACAAAAAGCTCCTAAACTGTAATGAGAATTACAAATATGTCCTTGCTTACAAATGACAGCAATAACCTTTGTAACTGTTTATTTTAATACTATCAACTCTGGTACCCAAAACCACATACTTTATCAAAAGCTAGATTCTAGCATACAGACTTATTTAGGTCTTAGTGAATAATATCTCTGAATTATTATACTTTGCACCCACACATTTTTATTTATATATAAATATATACACTGTCTTCATAATCCCCTTTCTSAAATTTTTAATTAACTTCTTTCAAATGAGAAAGTTTCACCACAGTAGGAATTTCAGTGGACAAGAAGAAGTTGATGTGTGTTCTTACCCATTTGGTGGATGGAATAACAGCAATCTTTTCTATCTAGAAAGCACCGTAGGATCCTGTGATATTCTTCTGGTTGTTTTTTGTGTTTTTCCCACTGCCAATCTTACAGGAAAAAAGTTATACAGATTAAAAAATTATAATGTTTCCATTGTACTGATCAAATTTCTAGATGGCAGAAAGCCATACAATGAGATGTTGAGAAAATTAATCTCTAGTATTTACATTTTATTTAGAGATCCTAGAAGTCACAGCTTGTCATTTATTATCAAACTATCCTTTATCATCACAGGCTAGATTGTGAAAACTGGGAAATTAAAACAAAAATGCCATCTGCAAGTATATTCTGAGTGACCACTGCTGAGAATCAATACCTATTGCTCTATGTGAGCTTCCAAGACTGTTTCAAACTATCTSTTCTGTTTGGACTTGTTAGATTTGTAAGCACTTGTAGGATAATAAGATTCATAAAGCAAAATCCAAACACAATGCAGGCCTCTCCCACAGCAAAATCCAAACCATGGCTTCGTCATGTGAGCTCCTGCTTCTAACATGAGGWAGTCACCTCACATTTATTGCCAGAGAAGCACATACACAGGGCTGATGCTATTTAGATCCATATAGCAAGTTCAAGTTCTAATTTTCCTCAGGTAATTTGTTTGTTTGCCTCCTCTTTCAATTAAATCTTTGCACTTCTGTTCTGTGGATTCAGTTATTCAAGTGGATAAATCCTTCTGTGGATTCAGTTATTAAAGTGGTAAATCCACAAATCATGCTGCCATAGAAACCATGGCAAAATAGCATAAGGATCACAGACCCAACCATAATTTAATTGACAGAAGAGTGACACACAGAGGAGACCTACGACACTCACCCGTGACCCTGGGATGTGAGGTGTTGATATAGGATTAAGAGCAGGCACTGGTGGGGTCTGCTGTGGGGTTTGGACTCAGACTGATGATGGTCAAGTAGTTGGTGGACCAGTGGTTGGTGAAGTACTTTGTGTGGTGTCTATCACTATGTCACTACTCACACTGTCACCTTGGGCCAGCATTTTGGTGGCTATGTAAGTAATTAAAAGAGGGGAAAATCAGGCTTTCCCTTGGTTTCAACTTCGGTATTCCTCAAAAAGATTTATAAAATAACAACAGTGGGATTCCCTGTTTCTCCTCCCTCTATTTTTATTTTTCTGCTTAAGGCTGGCATGATTTTACCCTGTCAAACAAGAATAGTTCATTAGTAACTTCTATCGGGGCATCACAGACAGTTTCATTAATAAATTTAGGTTTTATGCTTTTACGGAAAACTACAGCAAAAATTAAACAGTCTCCAAACAACACAAAAGTTGCCTCAGCAACAGTACTCACCTCTTCCTAAATGTCTGCAGATCAGTGCCTGGGCCAGCATCATCTGCCCACACCTCAGCATACATCCCCAGCCCGTGTCAGACGAGGGACCGGTGCCTCCTGAGAACAGAGTTCCTTACAGTCAACGTGGGCTCTACACCGAGCCCAGCCTCTGAGAAAACCTCACAGTTAAACCTCTAACAACTGTCCTACGGATTAAAGGCACTGAGTAAGCTCCTTTCTTTCCATAGTGCTGGTGTAACTTTACTGCTTTCCCTACAAACAYGAAGACCTGATTATATACACGTACAAGCAAGCACTGTTTTTAATAGCTTTAATCTTTGGTTTGCATAAACAGTTAAAATTATACTCAAGATGTGCTAATACTGTAAAAATAACTTCTCAGTCCCCAACATCATCACTAATCCTGCTAATCCATAACCAGGCAGCTGGACTGCTGCATACTCACCAATAGGTGAAAACTTTCTTCTATACGTAAACCAGAGACGAGCACTTATATCCAACAACAACTTAGATTTGTCTGGAATAATTTTAAGAGGAAAGAAATTATTAACACCGACTTTCAAAACTGAAAAATTCAAATTACTTCTGTACAGTCAATACACAGGGTGCATGGAAGGCTCCTGTTGGCTTTTACATACAAGACCCTTAATACTTAAAACATTTTTAGCAGTTGAAACACAGAGAGCTTGTGCCAACTGCTAATTAAAGTTATCTTATTAAGAATGAAATAATTACTAGCCAATGAAGTTTTACAAGGTGTTTGGAATGACTATGCCCAGCCTGAATGAAACAACTCTGGAGAACTGCATCCTCAGGAAAGAACTGGAAAAGCAGGTTAAGAATTTCTACATGCAAACCAAGACGGAATTATACATTACCTCCAAATCCAATACAAAGTAATTTTAAGAAAATGTTAATAACAGTAAATTTAATTATGTCTCTCTTTTGTTTGTTTGTTTAAGCACATGCACTTACAGAGTTCTCCCAAAGGCTCTGAAGAATGCTTAAGAATCCTATTTGCTGCATTTTCCCTTAGCTGTGGCTCAGACTGGCTGGCTTTTCCAAAGGGTCCTCCAGCTGACCAAGGCTGCATGCAGCACCCTTGGCTGTCCTGAACACCTTGCCTGCACTGTTGGCCACTGCCTTTGTCATGTAACACAGGAGGATGCCCCTGTCTTCTCCCCAGGGAGCAAAACTCATTTCAGAAATCTTATTTTTATATAAACACATTGCTCTGCTATAACTCTTAGGTCATATATTTATTTTCACCAGAATACAGTATGTGCCATAGATTAATTTATTATTATTATTCTGGAATACCATTTTATTTGCGAGTAACAGGCTGCAGACAGCATCCCTCATGTGAAAATAACATTAGCAATGCTGAACATTTCCCAAAAGTTATTTATTTATCTACTTCTGAGGCAGCTGATGCTGGGAAGCGACCAGGTTCACATCTGACAGCCTTTGCTGTGAGTGTGATCACATTGCATGCACCACAGCTGGAAGCACATTGGCTTCGGTTCTGGTTTCTGTACAGCAGAAATTTCACTGCTTACACCTGGTGTCTTGTGGATGAAGAAGAACAAACTTCCCTCATGAGACATTTAGGAAACATAAGGAAATTAGGAGCTGCTGCTGCTGCATATGAATCTATGAATATTCTACAGATGCTACAGATAATTTAATTCTAAAGATACCTGTGTTTAGGTGGTGTTGCCTTCCTAAAATCCACACTGGCTCATCAGTTTCTGGAAATTCTTCTAAGTAGTCTGACAAAATAGTGATCTGGTTTTCATACCTAGATAAAACTGAACAGGAATACACAAAATTCAAACTCCATTTTATCCCCTTGTTCTTTTCTCCACAACTTGGAGCCGTCAGACTGAACCAGTTGTAGTGAGTCTTTGCAGCCTTTGGGGCTTCTGACCAGTGCTGCCAGCTGCTTTTAATTTTCTCCTTTAAAAGTTGTTCTCGCTGAAATATCCAATGCCTTAGTTTTTATTTTGCTTCTTGGTGAGTGCTGAGAGAACACCAGGAATAACACCTTGATTATAAGCAGTCTGACTGAAGCCAGTGACAAGTTCAGGATGAATGCAATGTGGGTGAGATTTGATTCAAGATAATGAGGAAAGGAAAAAAAAATTTAGGCACCAGTCTTGATCTGAAATGTACAAAAAATACAACTAGGAGTGATTATGGCCTCATGCTTAATGGGAAGCATGTGAAAAGTGTTAGCAAGACTGGGCTTTGCTTTCCCAACTGGAGATTTGAAACACTTCAGGGAAAAAAAATAGATGTATTAATATTATTATTCAATGCCACATCTATTTAGTGAAAAATAACAAACGATAATTAATACTACTAGAAGAAGACAGTCCAATCATTTTCTAGATCATTAAAATGGTGCTTTTTGGAAGAGTGAAACAACCTTCAAGTGCAAAAATTAAAGTAAAACCATTTATTTTAGACAACAATCTTAAGGAATATACTGCCAAAAAATCAGAAGTTAAAAGTGAAAGCAAACAATTCTATCTCAGTTTTCAAGTAGGTGCACATATATCCCGTACAAAGAATGAATAATCAGCAGGTAAATATATATAAGAAAATAAGATTCCGTTTAAAAAATATACATTCCAGCAATCAACAGGGAGCTGCACCACCCTCTGGCTGGAGCACCGGGGCCAGCGCTGCCGAGCCCCGACATTACCTTCCCCGCAGGCAGTGGTTAAACACCACGACAAAGTCCTGTAGGGCTGTCAGCTGAGCTAAACAACTTCTCGCACTGTGCTCTGCCTTCTCCGTCAGAAAAGCCATCACTTACTGCACTTGGAGGGCAAATTGTCTGTTTTGCGGTCCAAAGACTTAAGACACTCTCGCCCCTCGAAATCCGACAGGAGACACCTGCGCCCYCCCCCACCCCGCCCCGAGGCCACCTCTGTCGCCCCCACTGTCCTACGACACCCCGGACCACCCGAGAAGGCACGGTCAGGGTCTCTTTCCCCTTCCCGGCACTCCCGCAGAGCGCTCCCCGCCGAGCTGTGGCGCCTCCCGGGGCCGGGCTGGCAGACCCGGCTCTGGCCCCAGGCTCAGGCCGCCCCGGGCCCCCCCACGAGCCCCTCAGCCTCGGCCCCTGGGAGAGGCCGCGGGACCCCCCGCCCCAGGCGAGCCTCTCACGGCGGATCGCTCCGCGCCGCCCTCCTGCCCCTCAGCCTGCGGGCGCCTCCCGCCGCCGACGGCCCCGCTAGGGCCCCGAAGCCCCGGCCCTGCCCCTCAGCGCCGCGCCCGCCGGCCGTGCCCGCGCCCCGCGCCCCTCACCGGCCTCCATCGTCCCGCTGTCACCATCCTCCTCCTCCTCGCCCCGACACGGAGGCACAACACGGCCGCGCCGCGGGGCGCCCTGGGAGCTGCAGTCCCGCCGGCCGCCGGCAGCGCGCCGGCCGCGCGCCCCGGGACTACAAACCCCAGCAGTGCCCGCGGCCCGAGCGGGGAGAGGTGCAGGCGGGCTGGCGCGATTGGCTGGCCTGGGCCCCGGCGCCCTTCTGATTGGCGGCGCGCGGACTCGGTCCCGCCCCGCGGGCGGTGGAGCGCGGGGGCAGCATGGAGGGCGCAGTGTCGGACGTGGCCGTGTGTAACCTGGCGTTCGCGGGRCGCCTCGAGGAGCTGCGAGCGCTGCTGCTCCGCGACAGGGCCCAGGCCACGCGGGCCGACCAGGTCAGCCGGCTGCGGCCCCGGGCGGCCTTGGGGCGGCTCCCCGCGTGGCGACTCCTGCCAGCCGCTCCCCGTCCTCGTCCCGCTCACCGCCTCCCCGTCCCTCTCTCCCGCAGGATCACCGCACCGCGCTGCACTGGGCCTGCTCGGCGGGACACACGGACGTCGCCGACCTCCTCCTCGGGCTCGGCGTGCCTGTGAACGATAAGGACGATGTGAGTGCCGTGGCCCTGCCCCGGTGTGGCTGAGGGAGCCGTGGGCCGCTGTGCGGGGCAGTTCGGGTGCGCAGGTGCTGCCGGGGCCCTTTGCTGTCATCGCTTCAGCCGCAGAGGGGTCCTGACCGCGGCGGGGGCAGCTCCCGGAGCCGCTGGCCCTGCTCCMTTCCTCCCTTCCGGCCTCTTCTCCCTTCTCCCGTCTGCTGTGCACCCTGACACTTTCCTGACATTTAGGCAAGCCCGGGCTGCTCTGTGTGCGCTGGGAAGGCAAGGTGAAGTATTTCACAGTTCGTGTGGAAAAAGGCGTGAGGAGGAGACTTGATGAGTCCTGCTTATGGTGCAGGAATTTTACGAGAACTCTTCTTATGAAGGAAGCTGCAAAATCGGGGTTGTTTGGGTGGTTGTTGGGGTTTTCGTGTTACTTTTATCTCGGTTTGATCTCTCAAACCCGTTGTGCCAAATCATGTAGATTTTTCATATTGTGGAAGGCATAAATASAGCAGGTGGTGGTTCAGTGATCTCCCAGTTGGAAAGGAAATGGTCTGCTCCTGTTCTGGAGGAATGGTTGAAATATTTGCATCCATTACAAAGCATCCTAAATGTCATCCTTAAAGAAGGAAATGTCTTATCAGTTTAGAGGGTAGGATATAGAAAAGATTGTAGAAACTTTTTAACACCCTTTTCTACCACTCCTGTTTGTTTTTAAAAATGCACTAGTGTGACTTCTGCAGGGACAAAGTGTTCTGCAAAGATACCATGCATGACTGCATAGCAGAAGTGATTTCTGTCTTTTAACTGGCAGCTTTTGTCAGGTACTGAATGCAGGCATGTGAGAAGACATGATCCTCGTCTCTCATGAAAATCAGTAATGTTTAGCTTTACACTTGTAAGAATATGTGCAGTGTGAGTAGTCAAGTCTATCTGGGTTATACATTGTCGTGTTTTTCTGCCTGAAACTCATGGCTTGAATAATGTGAATTTCTTCTTGCCTCTGTAGGCTGGTTGGACTCCCTTACACATTGCTGCTTCGGCAGGCCGAGATGAAATTGTGAAAGCTCTCATTGCTAAGGGTGCTCATGTAAACGCTGTCAATCAGAATGGCTGCACGCCCCTGCATTATGCAGCTTCCAAAAACAAGCAGGAGGTATGTTTGCCTAAGCTACTGGAGCTGGTGGTGCTCTTGGAAGAAGGATTGGGTATTTACTCCACATCCTCCTCCCCCACTCCTTTCCCTTTCTACATACTCAGATTGCAATCATGCTTTTGGACAACGGAGCAGATCCGGATGCAACAGATCATTTTGAATCCACCCCGTTACACAGAGCAGCAGCCAAAGGAAACCTAAAAATGGTACARATCCTTGTGCAGCACAATGCCACTGTGGATATACGAGACTCTGAAGGGAATACTCCTCTGTAAGTAATATTTTGTTTTGCTTAATATAACGTAATCCCTGTGAAATGAAACTTCCAATATTTCAATGTCCTTTTTATTTTTTTAATTTCTCATTGCCTCAAAATACTCTCTTGTTTCACATCCCTGTGCAATTAAAAAGTATTTCAGAAAGTCATACTTAGTATTTTGCCTAAGTATGTCTGTACATGCATACTTTAATTTGTGTTACCGCATCTACTTAAAGAGTGTAGAACACCTTTTGTAATAATCTGGAATACATTGGGTCACTGCTAGAGGGTAGAAAGTGAGCTAATGACATCAGAGTCAGAGGAAACTGGTCTTGCAGGCTGGTCTGCTCTGTCCTGCCAAGCAAGAATTCATTTTAGAAGCTTTTCTTCACTTCTCTAAGGAAAATAAGATGCAATTGAAGTACAATCAGCCCGGTGTTTGTTGTTACCTTAGAGATCAATTTGAACCTGTAAGGGTAAAACCTAAGCTGCTTTGAACTTGGAGGCAAAACTCTGCCTTGTTTACCGTGGAATGAAGATTTTGCTGGGAATGAGATTAAGCAGTATGCTTTAGCCATACATAAACCCYGGTATGGCCCTAGAACACACACAGTTCTCAGGATACTGTGCCAGATGGAAAAAAAGCATTTGCTGCATTTGCGGTAATTCTTTATTTCAGATTATTTTTTAGCATCGGACGATTTATTTATCACTTTCAATTTAATAGAGATTGCCATTTTCCATTCTCACCATGGATTATGTTCTCTTTAGCTTTGCTGACTGCAGAGCCAAATCCTAGCCCAAAGAACTGTCTTAACATTGCAAGGACAGCAGCAGGAGGAAGGTTCTTGAGTTGCTTAATGACAGCAGAGTGACTGGACAGCAAGCTTTGGAATCTGTCTAGGTAGTTGGCTGCTTGTGGATTTGTTGTTCTCAGATGTATTTCCCCCCAATATTCGCGCTGTCATTTTGACATGGCATAATTATTGCTCTTCATAAGCTTGGAGTGTTTAATAGTGGCTGTGGGTTTCTTGTTCTCACTGCAGTCATTTAGCCTGCGATGAAGAGAGAGTGGAAGAGGCAAAGCTGCTGGTGTCTCACGGTGCGAGTATTCACATTGAGAATAAAGAAGAGCTGACCCCACTGAAAGTGGCAAAGGGTGGCCTGGGAGCCATCCTTARAAGAATGGTGGAAGGCTAGAGGGGGCTTCCCACTGGAGCCTCTTTCCTGTTGCACTTCTATTTAAGACTGCAAATTTCATATTTTGATAGTTCAACTAGGATGTCGTGTATGGGTATCAGCRTGGTAATAAAATGTTTTTATTGAAGCTGTCCTTCAAGTGCAGTGCCAAAACAACTCTTTGTACTTCCTGTTAATTAAATAGTTCACGCATTTTAAAGTATTTTTCAATATCATGCAGTTTTCTTTCAGTTTACAGTGTGATGCATATAAATGTGGTATTCCTTCTATTTCAGACCCGAGTTTAGAATTACTTCTTTCAAGAAACAGGACCAAAAATGCTGTAACCATTTAAAGCCAATTTTTATTTTGTTGTAGAGTCTTTGTTTTTTCCCTCAGCCTTTGTGATTTGTCTGTGGGGTTTTGTTTGGGTTTGTGGGTACTGATTGTCTTTCTTCAGATGATTCTAAACTACACTGTATCTCCTTTTGTGGCATGCAGTTTGCTCAGTTACTTAGATAATTGTATCCATGTTGCATTTGTATCCATATCCATTTAAGTGAGATCTGAGTGTTTAAAGCTTTTTTGCTGTTACTGATTGTTATCCTGTTGTCTCCGAGTCTTTAAATACATGTATTTGATGAAGTGCACTGGACTGCCTGCAGAATGCAGGCACAGTTTCAGCGTTACCTCTGCAAATACACTTTTTTAATGGGTGGCTCTGGATACTTCTCTGGGATGCACTTCGAATTTAATGTTTCTTTCTCTTGGTCCTTTGGTAGGTTCCTTTTTCTGTTCTCTTTGACTCACATATGCAGCACTGACACTTGCAGTTTACCATCTTATTTTATAACAGAAGCCTGGTTTAGTCTTTATTTATTCATAGCAAATCCTGATATTAAGTTATTACAAGACAGAGCTAATGAGGCAGAGTCTGAAAACTGACCTCCTGTCCTGATGGTGGTAAGATCATTTTTGACACCAGTGTATAGATTTCCCCTTGAGCAAAGGAGGCTGGTGAAATTCTGTGAAATAAAGAACTTTCCTAAAACAATGGTCTTTGGTATTATAAAACTTTATTAAACTTACATGTAACAGAACCGATATATTCTAAATAGCTTGTATGTTTGGGATGTGGACAGCAAATGAGGAAACCCTGCCGTCCATTACACAGTATGGGAATGCAACGTTTGATCTTCAGCCTCAGGAAAAGGCTGAAATGCAAGCTGACAGTTTCTACAGTTTGGCTTTTAGGAATAATGGTAATGCAATTTATTTTGATAAGCAAGACAGAAACTTACAACCAAACAAATGTCTTCACCAAGGACTTTACACAAGGACTTAGAACACAAAATGTGGGTTAGATTTCACTGAGGGGACTCACTAAGAGCAGGAGGGATAACTTGCTGTACAGTAAGCTTTGGGCATGCAGATCTTGGTTGAAGGAGGAACTTGACTGAGTAAATGTTTTTTATATATTGCACAAGCACTGCTGAAAATTTGAGAGCAGCTGAAGTTAAAGAGTTCTCTGTTCATCCTTAATCTTTGTGTAGCAAACAAACCCCGCCACAGCTCTGTAGCTTTGTAAATCCACTTCCTTAGGAGATGGTGGCTTGAATGTTGGCTTAATAACTGATTTCCATATTAATGATCCCTGCTCCCTAGGGAGGAGGTAAATGGGCCATGCAGCAAAGACTGCTGGAACATCTAAAGCAAATTCTGAAGAATGTTTCTGCATCCTGCATAGCTTTGCAGGGTTTTAGAGCTACACACTGTGTATCAATACATAATTTGACTTGTGCTTTGCCAAGAGCATCAATGGGAAGCTAGGAATGGTGCCCCATCCTTTTTAATAAACTTTACAAACTCCATAATGAGAACGACCATGTGCCAGGCGGCTTACAGAAACACCTCACTGTAGTAAGAAATTCCAAATACGTGTTAATTTCCTTACCTTCTCGCCCCAGCAGCCTGTTTTGCCTCTTATTTTTGCCTTTTTACTACTATTACACAGTGGTGGTTGGAAGTATGAGAGGAATTATTAGTCAAGAACTTGTGTTCAAGTATTCTTTTATATAAAAACATTAACATAACTTGAGCAATTGCTACTTTTTGAACAAATAGAAAACCTGTGATGTTCTAGGAAGATTGTACTAGCTATAGAAGGTACTGACAACTTCACTAGCATAAGCTCCTCTCTTACTGTAGCAAGTTATGTAAGGAATACCAGCAGGTAAATGTGTGGAGGTGAGATTAAGGAAAGATTAAAAAAATATGACTGCATAATATGTTCCCCTCTTCAATCATGATAGTGCTGTTGCAGAGATGTGGAAGTTGGAAAGGTGTTGCAGTAAGAAAAATGTGACTAAGATGTGTATGCACAGGAGGTGGCTTTAGAAGAACTAATACAGCTGTAGTGGTGCGTGAAGACAGTTGTTTATATTTTCACATGAAGGGCAGGAGTAAAAGAATGCTTAGGAATGTCAGATAAGAAATTATTTTAAGTTATTGCTGCTGTCAGCCAAGTCGGGAGTTCCTCGGACCAGTAATTGATTGGAATTATATCATCATGAAACACCTTCAGTAAGAAGTAGCACCCAAACAGCAGCAGGTAGCACTTACTCGTCTCTTGCTGTTTCTGAGCGTGGTTAATGCATGTTTACACAGCTTGGGTGTCAATATCAGACATTTTCAGGAAACTGCTCAACCTGGATTGAAGGATGTGTGGATTTGGCTTGGCACAGTTGCTACAAGAGTCAGTAAGAGCTGCCTGATTAAGGAGACTTCCATACAGATTCTGACATGAGATTTACCCTGGATATTTTGGGGAGAGAGGAGTGCGAGGATCCACTGGTAGAATATGTCAGTGTTGGGATTAGCAAAGGTTTGACCCTCGCAGTTTGGCACAAGCAGTTTTCACCTAAAATAGTAGTATAAGAACACCATAAATGCCCCTTTACTCTGGAATGAAGCTAAACACTAGGACACATTGCAAAGATAAATATTTGAAAGCCAGAAAACTGCGAAGAAAGGACAGTGAATACTTATGCTTAAAGATCCAAAATGAATCTTAACTAGGATCTCATGCCTTACATCTTTAAATGTTGCCATATTTTTTTTTCTTTTTCCTTTTTTTTTTTTTTTTTGTGCACACTTTCTTGATAAACACACTTAGAGCTGTAGGAACTRAACCTGAAAATTTTAGCCTAGAAATTGTAAAAGATGAGTGTTGCATATAACTAGTATTACAGTCTAGGGACAGTCACCAAAGAATCTTAGATCCTATAAAAGATTTAACTGCCAAAAAGTTCCAGATCCCTGAACTAGATATGTTTTCCTGCAGTGCATGAGACCTAAATCAGTGTCTGCCTGTGTCAGCGAGGACGTGCTCACGTAGTACAGAAAGGAGCTGCTGGGGCTGTGGGTCTGTATTCACCTGAGCCCCACGGTCCTTGAGCTCTTCTGAAAGTAGGTATCTTTGCATTTTTGAAAAACTGAGTTTGTATAACCTTAGAAATGAGGCCCAGAGAGAAGGGGTGTCTAGTGACCAAGGTATGTGTGGTTCAGTTCCCTTTTCTTCTTCCAAGAGAATGCTCAATACTTGACTGCTGGCTGTCAGTATGCTTTGCACCACTTACCTTTCCTCTTGATGCTTCCASCTATAGAAAATAGGCTGTTACACCGGGCTAAGAGACCAGAAGAAAAGTAGCGTGAGCAGTGGGTAGGACAGTTGCCTGGAAATAGAATTAAATCATCTCAGGCAGAGGAAGCAATCAAAACTCGTGCTGTACAGAAGGCAGCATCACTCCTCAGTTTTCAAAGCAGCTGTATCTGCATGTCATGAGGAATCTGATGCTGTGCATGGAATAAGCCTTGCGAGGGATTTAGATCTCCAGCTGCTGTTGTGTAGAACAGTCGTTTGATGTCTGAAGTGAGTGCCCAAATACCAGTTCCATTAAGCTGAAAACCAGAACTACTAAACACACAACTCTGGAATGCTGGTGCCCTTGGGAACTTTAAGCCAAGAAGGTCACTGTTAACAAAATGTATTCCATGTCAGGCAGCAATAGGGTAAAAGTTTTCAGGATTTTTTTTTTTTTTTAGCTTAAGTGGAATTCAGACACACAAGGTTTCATTGGCCCACGTATTAACATCTATTTCTGCATTCTGGTAATATTGATGTAACTTATTTTGACTTCTGATGTGCAAAATCAGTTCCTTTAAACACTGCAATGTACTGGCCATGATGATTGTTCTTGATGCACAGGAAACAGTGGCCAACACTGTTTCTGGAGAAGACTGCTATGGTTCTGAACTGTGTGGATACACAGCATTAGTGGTAGTCGACTGGAAAGCTCTTATTTTGACAAATGCTTCAACCCAGTTCCTAATTAGTTTTGCAAAATAGGTTGAATAAATGTGGATGATAGTATTTTTATACTTACATTTTTATACAGTATAAGTAGATAATAAAAGAAATTTGGTTAACTTTAAAGGCCAAATCTGCTATTCACAAAGTGCCTGTGTAACAGACCCTTTTTAATCTCCACCCCAGTGGTTCACAATACGAATGCCCATTTCAGTTTTAGTTATGCTTCTATGTTAATTCAATGACAACAATTTTTGTATAAAGGGGTCCAAAGGTGACAAAGAAAACTCTATTAAACTCTAGGCTATTTCTTCTTTTTCTGCTTCTGGCTTCTCATCATTTTCAGGTGTTCCAGGGGCTGCTGTTTCATCAGCACTCGGGTATTCATTCGTCGCATTGCTCGATGGAACTGTGGTTGCAGGAATGTTTTCTTCATTGGGTACCTGAACATAGTCTGCATTGGGTTGTTTCTGAACCATTTCTCTGCGGGAAGACAGGATTACGATTGTGATTTCACATGTTGAAATCCCCTGTACACTAGAGTCTTTCAAAAGAATGAATCTTTGTGTTTGCTTCCAAACATTAACCCCCATGTTATTATGACTGTTTCAGGAGTGTGTGAAAAGGTTACAGCATCACTGGTGCCGAGACAGAAAGAGTGACAGCATATTAGCTAACAAGGCATCTGCATCACTGGTGTAAATGATCCCGTTAGAATAAAATGGATTTTAGTATGTTTAAATGTTGTGCCAGGAAAGTGGAATGGGAAACTGAGCACTGGCAAACAGTGTCTGAGGAGGGGCAGCAAAACACACTACTTGGTGTAAGCTTTCTAGGGAATTCCATGCAGATCTGGTGTCCCATTAGAGTGCATAAAAAATAGAGTGCAGTAAGAAAAGAAATATAAAAAGACTGAAATCTGGAAAAATGTTTTTAGTAACAGGTATTAATTCCATTTATCTTATCAAAAGAATAATAAACCAACTCCTGATGTTGAAGCGCTTTCACATGGTAAAAAATATCGGATGATAGTGGATTAATTCAATGCAGTAAGATTTATTAGGATCCAAGCACAAAATTAGATGTTAATGCTACATCAATTGAAAGCAGAAATAGGTGCATGAGTGACTGACCACTGGTCTGGGTTAGCAGAATTCCATATTAGGAAGTCCTAGACCTGTGCTACAGGGAAGTCACAATATTTTTCTGGCCTCAACTGCATGTAGTCATTTAACATCATGAGGCTAAATACAGTCTACATAGCACATGAGATTATCCCTTTTCTGAAGATTTGGCAATTTAAGGGAAAAATGAGCAACCAAAGCACAGAGAAAGAAACACCTCCAGAGCAGGATCAAAATGGACATTCTGGGCTCCATTCTGTTGGTAAACCTTACGTTTCCTGCAATTTGAGATGCCTTGGAGTGTCTCAAGTGTGTGTCCTGTAATTTCAGATAGAACTGAACTGAGCCCTTTGTGCTTAAATCCCAGTAAATTTGCTGAGGCAGCCCTTAGCTGCTGTTTCTTTTTTTTTACTTCCTCCACCTGCTGTTAGCAGACCCCATTAACTTTAAATATAAAGAGCTGTTTTTATAACTTGCCACTCTTAGCTTGTGTTGTTTGAAAACACTTACTTCACTATTTTAGATACTAAGTGGTAGCTGCCTGCTAACATAGGGAAGAAGGTAATGGCAACTTCCGTTACAAGAGGAACAGGTAAAAAGTCCCACAAAAGCAAACGTTCTCACTCTGGAAGTTTTCTCAAAACCTGTATTATTTACCCTTCAAAAAATGCTTACAGTAATTGCATTTTACTTTAGTTCTGGATTATCAGCAGTGCTTTGCAGAAATTATTGTCTTAAAATGAAGCAAACAGAAATTCTTACTGCATCTCATTATTTGGTGACTTCCTATTTTTTGCCTTCTTGGTTAAGACCCAGACGATAACGCAAATTATAGCAGCTGCCAGAATTGCTCCAATCAATGCTCCAGCAACAATACCACCATCTGAATCTGGAAAGAAAAAAAGATATTACTTGAATTTTTTAAAAGTAGTAGTATAGTAAAATCCATGGAAATTTAGTGCAGGAGCTTGTAGCAGAAAAAAGGGATTGGATTCAAAGAACTCTCCAGGAGGGAGGCCAAAGATCCTCTAGGAAAGTGAGAGCTCTGTGCTTGTGTGATCTTTGCTGCCTCCTTTCTTGTTGAGTAGCTCCCTATGCCAACAAACTCTATTTATGCCTGGCTAAGAGAAACATGAGGCTGTAACACTGGCAATAGCTAAAAGCCTTTGCTTTTCAGTCCTTGCAAACACGTACTGAAATTCAGGTTGCCTTTATTTCTGTCTTTCAGCTAGTGGTCACATCGACAGTGCCCCTGTCCTTGTACTACCATGTTTCAGTGACAGTTGTAATTTCTGGGGTGGGGAGACCTCAGTGGGACTGTTGGCTGGAAGAAATCGCTCAAAGCTCCATGTCTGCCTGTTCTCAGTAAAAGCTCTGCAGCCAGAACCAGGTCTAGCTCCTGCTCCTTGCAGGAAATGAAGCTGGGGATGTTAAATCAGTTTTCTGTGTCAGTGTAAATTCTGGGCATGGCTGAATGCAAACTCCGGAGCTCTCCAAATCCTTTTCTGTTCTTACTTGAAAAAGAAATCTATGCTTCAAAGTTGTTAGAGCATTTYCCTGCAAGGTGTGATGTCCCCCATCAAAGATGTGATTACTTTCATGCATTCCACTTACGTTTTGCTGTTAGGTCAAGCTCACAGGTGCTGTTCCCCAGGATGTTGCTGGCTACGCACTGGTAATAGCCAGTTTCGAAGGTGGTGAGGTTGCCAATGTAAAGGATGCCAGTGTTTGGATCTGTGACAAACAGAGAGCAGGTACACATTAGTGTTTGTATTATGTAGAGACAAACAGTTCTCTGTAGTGGGTAACACCGAGAGCTATTCAGAGATTAGAAACAGGGTTCACCAATTATTCGTTTATTTGTGGTTTTTTCTATTCTTTAAATATGAAACCTTTACCTTCCTTGAGAATTGCTCCAGTGGATTCTGTGGGGTTGTATTAGAGACCCCTACTCTGCCAACCAGTGTGGCCAGTATTTTACCCACATTGATTCTGTGGTTGTCCATGTAAGTCCACAAATGAAAATGTAACAGGTACATAAAATTTTTGGGATGCAAGCACTTGAATGACAAATTGATTCAACTTAATCTAAGTTCACTCAAAATTTTGAGGGAAGGGAGATACAAAGGCATAAATATTTGTCCCATTTTAACAATTTAAAGTAATGGCATAGACAGGACTTCAACTTTTTTTTATTAAATAGAAAAAGTGTCCTGTGTTTTTGAGAGCTGTCAATCAATTCAAATTAGTAAAAATACGATTCTATGACATTGACCATCAGAAGAGGTGGATAAATTTTAATTAGCCCTTGTGATACACAGTGTTTGAAATGCTGGAATTTCAGATCCTGAACATGGTATGGTAGTCCTGTAGTCACGTACTAAGTTGTTCTGTCACAGGCTTGAGGGTGTTCTCATTGACTTTGTACCAGCGGTAGGTGGGGCGAGGCAATCCCTCCTCACAGTTGCACAGGAGGTAGATTAGATGGCCTTTCTCGGGAGTTCCTTCTACTTTGCAGAAAGGTTTTGATGGTTTGACTGTAAAATAGGAACAGACACATCATGACTGTGTACCCAGGACTGCAAACATCCACTTCGAATTCTGGTACTGCACTGCTCTGAGTAAAGAGCTGAACACCATCTACAGATTTCCATCCAAGAGCAGAGCATTACTTATGGAACTGACCAAAGCCTTTCCCATAACAAAATTGAGTAATATTAAATATATGTACATGGCCTAGGATACAGTTTTGTTACCTTCCATTTGCATACTAACTGTTACTAGGGAGGTGTTGAGACAAAGACTATCAATTATTTTCATTGTAATGGGTTACTCACTGTTCACCATACACCATTCTGCCACATAGCAGCATCATTTTCTTTAGGGACATGGCAGGAGCTTTTGCACAGAAAGGGAGAGGATCAAGGACGGATTCTTCAATATATTAGCGTTGTGGAGGAAATTAATCAACTATAGTTCTGTTAAAATATATACCTGTTTTGATATAATTTCCTCACTTTGCACACGAGGGAAGATTCTGTCTTCTCTTACACCTATTGTTTTTCATTTCCTACCTACTGATATGCTTTTGTGGTTCTTTAGAGCACTGTCAGGGAAACTTTACCAGCAATGAACACAGCCTGATTTTGTGTACAGAAATGAACAACTTTTCTTGGTTTTTATGTGAAAAGTACAATCTTTTACTCAACTGCTCCAAGATTTACTACTTATTTTGGGAATTTTAGATGAAAGTTGTCAGTAGTACTTTGATTTTTCACGGAATTAGTTTACTCATGTCTTTTTCTTATCCCTGGCAGATAGGATAGTGAGGTTGGAATCACATTCTCATATGACTGATTTGTCACTCTGACCAGGTATGAATTCTCAAGATAAAAGGAATTATTAGGTGGGATTAGTACAAATTTCTATCTTATTAGGAAATAAAATATCTCTTCCACTGCTTTTCATCCTTTTTGTTCTGCCTGTTCCTGGTTCAACTATTGCTTTTTTTCCATTCAAAACAGACTTTGTGCTACTTCCATCCAACACTTAAGTTTCTAGAGTTTTTGGGAGCCAGAACTCTTGGGCTGTACTGCTGCCTCTCCCAAGATTTATGCAGCTCACCATGACCAACATTAGGTAAAACTGTGATGTTTTGGTCTGTGCTGGGACAGCACATAATAGTTTCAGAGAGAAGTTGTCACTCTCAGCTAAAACTGTTTTATTTTAATCAAAGCTAATATCAATTTGTTTTCCAACATGAAAAACAGAGTGAAGTTGGGTAATTCCAGCCACCCTCTTACGTGCCACCCCTGAGGTAACTTTTTGAGAGCACAAAGTGACTCCGAAGGCCAGTGGTGGGAGAATGAGATTTGACTGCAGGTCGGGCAAAGGCAGCTGTGAAGTGGAACCAGGTCAGCTGTGGCTGGAAGCTAGAGGGCACCCAGGCTCTGCCTGCCTCCAGAGCCCTTGGAAACACTGCAGCAGAGCATCGGGGAGCTTCCCTCTGCATCRCGGGCCTTGTTTACCACAGCCTGTTATTCCCTCTGGCCCTACGTGTTTTGAGCCGCGAATTTGGCGTTTCATAATAGGGGAAGAAAACAACAATACAGCAATAGAGAGGGAGGGCACTTACCCAGCACATTGACAATCACAGATTTTTGACTCTGTCCGGCACCACCCTGAGGGCTGAAAACTTCACAGGTGTAGGAACCGGTGTCTGAGGGCTGCATGTTGGAGATTGTTATTGATGCGTTCCCTGGACTTGTTGCAGCTGTTATCCTGTTCTTAAATGCTCCGTAGGAGTAAGACTGGCCTCCTGAATAATAATAGATCTGTGATAAAGGATCAATTGTTAGTTTAATAACAAAAGATCTTCTTGCTGCTTCATTTGGCACTCAGAATATAGTTGATTTCCGATTAAAGCCAAGCAATGTCACCCCCTTTCTTGCCTCCTCCCCCAAGAAAGCAGAAATGGAAACATGGTACATTTGAATAGATATTTCTGAAGGTTCTTAAAAGACAAGCTTTTCAGAAATGGCATTTTTAATTGTGTAATTAACAGTAGCTAGATCTTTGTGGATACTCCAAGCACAGACTGATGCATTTGCCAAAACAAAGGTGAGACCATTGACCAGCATATGACAATTCTATGAAAAAATGCCAAGTCATGCACAGTGAACAGTGGTATTAAGTGAAGCACTGATAATTTGTGGTATTATTAATAAGCGGCTCAATAGAAGATGATGACAAGGATGGACCTGTTATTGCAAAAAGTGGGTGGCTGCAGAGCTTTCCAAATACAAAAGCTGGCAAACAGAGAACTGAAATGAATTCACAAGACATAGATCTAAGCAAACAAGACACCTGATCTGTTGGCAGTAAATTTGAAAGCCATAAGGATGCAGTACAAGAATAGTAGCAGAGTGATCACACATGCAATTAGAACAGCCTTGCTGTTCTCCTTGTTTGTGCCATCAGCATTGGAGACAGTGTCGTGGACTATCTTGGTTTTTTTTAGTTTATAGCAGAGGAGAAAGTCAAGAATACCTGTTGGCCTTGGTGCTTGGAGGGGCACCTACTTGGGATCAAGAAGTTCCCCTTTTATTAAATACTAAAAAAAGTTTTGAAGAATGATAGACATAGTAAGGATAAATGTCTCTAAGGAATGCAACATTTCCTCCCAAATAAAAATTGCTGTTTAACATTGACTGATTTCACTGACTTCAGTAGCATCAATAGTTCTTGACAGCACTGTGGAGTAGAAGTGGCCTCATAAGCCTGAACCTGTTGTCTGCTGATGGAAAGGAGAGGTAGAATTGTCTTCACTGTGGAACCTGGATGGCAGTCCAAGGCTTGGGCTCTGAATCTATTTAGGAACTGCAGTATCTCATCTGCTCTGGGGTAAATATAATAGCTCTCAAGGAGTACCTGTGCTCTGTCCAGTCTAACTTTGCTCTGAAACCAAGATCTGAAAGAACGAAGCTAATGTGGAAAACTATGATTTGTTAATTGTTTTCCTGAGGTGTTAATGATAGTGTTGTATAAAAGTGACAGTATTTGGGATAGGCAATATGTTCCCCCAGTGTCTACACAGACAAACTAGGCAAAGTGAACACTTCCAGCACACTCAGTCATTTCTTTAAACTGGTGAGAGGTGACCATATAGAATTACAGGTTGTGACCCAAATAGATCCAACATTGTTCCTACTGGCAGTATTCCAGAATCAGCAGTGTAAATGTATTTACTGAAGTTGAGCATGTTTTTTAATGGGAATAGTGGGAATATGCTTGTAGGAAAAAGTTTCACAGACTCCTCTTCACAGGCCGTTCTCACTTGACTAGTATCAAAATTTCCTTTTGGTGAAAGTTCTCTGCCTTTTAGGGATACTGCAGATCCCTGAGTGAGAAGTATAATTTGCTTTACTTTGCAGATCAACTGATTGCATTTTGAATTAAGAATATTTATTCTTAATTCTATTTATCCACCCTGATATGGTGTTGACTGAAGTCTTTAAGCAATGTTATCTAAAAGCCTTTATTAGTTTAAGGCAAGGTACACCCCAAAACTGTCAGAGCACAGCAGGTTAATGTGGTGATATGGCTTTGAAATGAAGGTCAGAACCCAGGTTGCACCAGCAAGCACCAGCAGCTCCAGGACTGCAGCTTGGCCCCATCTCAAGTGCAATTTTGCATACTCTTGAGCCAGACTTTATCTTTCCCTGCCCCAGGATTACAAACACCAGGTACAATTGATGCAGGGCTCTGAACACCAAAGCATTCCCAGGGCATGGAACACTGGTATTGCAGTGAGGAAGAATAAAAGATCCAGGCTTAGCACAGCGACAGACTTGGTTAGAAAATCTGCTGAAGCTGGATGTACCCCCTGAGTTTCCATTGTGTGCATGCAATACCATCAGTACTAAAACTGATTTTATGCTTTGCAAATGTCTAGAGATGGAACTCTATTGCAAATCTAGAGTCTGGATGCACACACTGTATTCCCCAGGGAAGGAGAGTGTTCAAAATAGGGAGTTTCGTTTAAACAAATCACTCATCAAAAATGTGGTCTACCTGGAATTATAAAAAAACACGCTGGCCACACTGGTCTCATTCTACATTTATCTTAGTGTGAGCAACAACGAGTGTTATTTATCACTGTTTCTTGCAAGAGTCTGAAGTTMCAAGAACTGTGACTTCTGACTTCAGACTCCGCTTAAGCTGATGTCCCTAGATAGCTCTCAACAGTGATGGGCCGGATTTCCATCTCCTCTCCATCAACAGCACCTGGTAGGGCACTGAAAGAGCTTCCATCAGCTCTTTACACTAATGTGAAATTAAGCTCCACAATGATTTAAATGAAGTAATGTGTGTCTTGCCGCAGCATGAGGGGAGTGCCAGGCCCATCATACCCTACTAAAAGGCCTGATTGCTGGACAAAGGGGCTGAATTCCACTCAGTCTACCTCAGAGCGATCTGGGATTTATGTGAGAGTAAAGAGTAGCAGGACGTGCCTGCTGAGTGCTCGTTTAGCTACAGCACATGTTCCTGGGAATAGGACTGGCATTGTGAGTCTTAAATGCAGTCGGGGCATGTCAGTAAACACTGTAGGGGAGCAAGTACTCCTTGGTATACTCGACCTGGAGTCAGGGTGAGTTACGTGCTTAAGTCCTTATACAATGCACTGAAAAATTAATCCTCATATTCTCTCTTTCCAATTGAATGAATGCAGAGAAAATATTTTGTGTACACTGTTAAATCTGAGGCAGGTGTCAACACAGCAGAGTCTATTTCTTCTCTCCGTGGATTCAAACAAAATCCTTCTGTGTTGGTTTTTTTCAGCTATGAACATAAAGGCAGTGCAGCATTCTCAGGTAATGCGTTCAGTTCCTCTGCAGGCTCCTGCCTGTTCTCTGTTCTGCTCCTGTTCAATGCTTATCTCACTGGCTCTGGAGTTCATTGCCTGAAGGAAGGTGGTAAACACCAAAAAGGCTGAATAATGTTGTGATTAATTACTGAGTGTATATCTTGTCCCAGAGGTATGATTGGATTGTGTACACAGGAAATTTCGTTTAAGAGGAATATGTTTCAGTTAATTGGCTGTGAATTCATAGGCCGTTTTAAACAATACACTCAAAATGAGTATTTTAAACCCTTGTTCAAGGTGGTTTTATTCTGTCCTTGGAAAGCTCGTTTGTGGCTTTCAAAAAACTGAAATTAAAATTTTTGAAAAAGTGTTTCTGTTACAATTCAAAAGTAAAAAACTTGTTTTCTGTTGAAGATATGGAAGATATGGTTTTGAGCAACTGAGAGTTAATATTTCCTCCTGCAGACACACATCTCACTGACATTTCTTTCCATTTTACTAAAATGTGTGTATGGGAAAACTGCATATTTAGTCAATGGTAGACTTATTCTGGACCCTTTTTAATCTGATGTGATAAATATATTTTAAGTGCACCATCTTGAATGCAAAAAAATGCACAAGAAATCTGCCGTGCTTCCCTTCAAAAAATAAGCTTTTTGTTTCCTCAAGCAAATCATGAATAGCTCTAGTGAAGTCGATGATTTACCAGAGTAGAAACAATACTGACAGTGCAGTAATGGTTGCTGCTCCTCCTTACCAGCTAGTTTGTTCAGGCAAGTTATTATATAATGGTGCCTTTTCACATTTCATGGAAGCAGCTGCCTGGGATGACTAATCAAACAACTGACAGAAAAAGGAGTGGAGATTATCACTGCTAAAACTGTTGTCCCTAATAACTTCATAATCTGAGACAACACTTTCTGCTAAACGGCCAAATTGCCCAGAAAACATCCCCCTGACCTTAGAAACAGTTGCAGTTTAGTTGGTTGTTCAACCTGTGGGCCAGGCAGTGTTAGAGCTGCTGTCAGCAGCCATCCATCCTTCTGGGCTTTCTGAGGCAGTGGTGTGGTTACTCTGCATTTCCACAGGCAGCTTCTGCTGCACCAAGAAAAAGATTTTGGCTCACAGACTTCCAAGGCAGGTGGGTCAATTATTCATGTACCTGTTTAGGGTAGCTGGGTTACAAACAGAACAGGGAATTGGGAATTATTATACTCATTTGGAAGAAAATCTTGGCAATCTCAATGCATTCCAGATGCTGGAGATAAGATTATTTGTGTCGCCAGTTCTGCAGGATCTGGTACATGAAATCACCTGTCCTTCTCTTCTCCTTTAGCCTGCCTTGTAGGAAGACTGCTCCTCTTCTAGAGTGATGGTGAGGAAAGTATTTGCCTGCAGAGGAAGCAGTTGGCAAAGCTGAGTTGAGGATTTTTAAAGGCTGCCAGATGTTTGGCAGAGTGTGAGGAACCCACCTACGTGTTTTCTTTGTACAACTTTTATAGAAAGATCTTTCTTGGGGTGTGGAGGGGGTGTGTGAAAAAGCAGGCAGGAAATTAGAAGAAACATGCCTCCCTCTGCTTCCTTTCTTCTTGGGACAGGACAAATATATACTAGAATTTGCATAAGTATGTGTCTTTCAAATGTCTTTGGATGGACTCATTCATAATCTCCAGGTCAATACTCCTCCCATCCCCCATCTCCTGGAGTCACTGCATCACACTGTTGTACATGCCTAGTACACATGGATATCAAAGTTGTAGGATGAGATGTACCTCAAGGTGTGTTACAAAGCGTCCTGCTTAATCTCCACAGAAGTCCTGACTTCCTGACTGGGAGGCAGCTTCAGGGCATGACTTCTTTTCCAGTACCTGTCTTCCCTCCCCCAGCCCCTTCTCCCTTTCCCCCACCAGCACATGTAAAGCTGTAGCATCCTGTTGGATGACGTTTCTCTGACGGATTCAGCGTGTGACTCAGTCTTTGCCTGGAGAGCTGGAAAGCTCAGGCATCCAGAGGGCCCCGTCTTTGGGCTGGTTTGTCATTTTCTGTTTGACATTTTCTCAAGCTACTAGAAAAAGAACTGTTAAAGTCTCATTCTCCCTTATAAATGCGACAGAGGATATTAAAAATTTTACTGGTTTGAGATCATTATCTCTTTTTTAATTCTGAGGACAGACAGAATTTATAAAATAACAAGAGAAAAAAATGTTCATCACTCCCTTAAGGATCTTACCATCTAAATGGAAAACAAATGCTACACACTCAGAGTGTTAATAAAGGCCTAAGGCTCAGATTCTGAACTCAGCTAGATAAGAAAGCAAATGCTCACACATGTGTTGGTTTCTTTGACATGTGTCACATGGCTGAGTCTGGGCTCAAATGGCTTATTTCATCCACAGCTTCTTTTCACACATTTTTGTCAAAACTCTGATCTGTCAGAAGGTAGCAGGGATATTATGTCCTGCATTACTGGGATTTTTGCATGGGTAATTCAGGGTATTAACAAAGAAGCATCTTGTCTCAACAGCGCATTGGTAGAAGGAGAAAGGGAGGGAGTCAGAGGCCTTTAGAGGATTAATCATTCAGCAGCTCTAACTGGTGCAAACACATTGGAGGAGCAGCCCTTTCACGTCCTCACAGTATCATTCTTGTGGCTGAACTATTAGTGAATAATTCCTACAGCGCATCAAGCACAAACATGTTTTCTTAGTGCATTTGGTGTAACTGCTGTTCAGCAGTTATTATTAGACCTCAGTTTACATTGGGCTGTACCCTGTACTTCATGGTGAGACAGGAATCCTGCTGCAGTCAAAGAGAGTTTGGAGTGGATTATGGCTGGAACGCTGAGCTGACAGCTGAGAGGAAGCCAGTTCAGCTCGGTGTCCTCAGCATCCATCATATCTCAAAATGTTCTCATATTGTAGAAAGGACATCCAGGATGATTTAATTTTTTTCTCTGTAAATATGTAGCCCCTAGTTTGGGCTATCCAGTCTTGCTCATAGTCAGCCCTGAGGCTCCTGGTGTGTTGACACACCCTTCAGACAACTTTTGGGTAGAATATTCCTGAAGGTGCTAGTTCAGCCACCCAGAATAGCTGTGGGGAAAAAAGCCCAACACAGCAGCTACACCCAAAATAATTTTGATAGAGAAAAATGCAATAAAAAATAGGGTGTGTTAAAAATTCTGAATGATGCATCTGATTCAACTTATCTCAGTCATGGGCTGGTTTTGAGATTTCAATACAGAACATGAATACAGGTTTCACAGTAGCACAAATCTAGTAGGAGCTCTTCAGCTGGTTTTTTTTCCCTTAAGATTATGGGGATTGTTTTCTTACCTTGTATCTCCAGCTACATCTTCCCCGTGCATCTGTCACATACACCGTCTTTTGACAAAGACTGACTGACTTTTCATCCATACTCAGAATACCGTGACACGGGGAATGCTGTATTTGAGTAAAAATGTGCTGATCTGAGAGTTAAATGAGACTTTAAAGGTTCCCCCAAAATCAAAGAGCCATTTTTCCACACAGCTCCCCACCTACCATCCTTGCTGATCACAAGGGCAGGGTGCCTCATGTTCAGTGTATTGTGCAGAAAATACCTCAGGCCTTGTCAGCCGTGAGATGGAATAGAATCTTATTTCTAAGTTTTACCTGAAATTAGGCAAACTAAGATTGAAGTCTAATGTATGCCCCAAACACCCCAGTTACCACCTGATCATTTTCTACTTGTCTGCACTTTCCTTTGTGATAACCTCAGGCAGTCCACCATAATCCCACTGACATCCAGAGTCACTCCAACTGCAGTGACATGACAACAGCATCTCCATTCCTCTGCGTTGGGGCTGCTGCCTCTGCTTTCCATGAAGCTGATCCTTATAGTGCCTGCTCAGTCATCTAAGTGCTAGATAAAATGCAGTTTTAAAAAATTACCTCTAGGCAAAAAGAAATGCTCATGTATCAGAGAGGCCCTTCCCAGGAAGTTTTCCGGTACTGCCTCAGGAGGTGCTTCACACAGGCTCATCTTTGCTCGCGGGCTGGAATGGGCTCCCAAGCTGGTGTTCCCTGCAGCACTGACAGCCTCTGCAACACATGATCTCAGGTGTCTGTGGCTGAAAGCGTGTGATGGGGTCCCAGGAACTGCTCATACTACATGGGGGGAATTTGTTCTTTCTAAAGATTTTATGGAAACCCCACACGTACAGGGCTGGCTGGCCCTTGACTCTCACATGGGGGTAGCCCAGCACCCATGGCCTTGCTTTGTGCTGGGCAGCAGAGTTGTGCTGGCATTGGGACTACAGATAATCTGAATTTGGGGTGTCAGGGTGAAAGGAGCTGACACAGCTGTGCTCAGGTCACTCTTCTTGCCTCTTTCCCTCTTTAGGCTTTCCTTCCCTGTGCCCTGTTGCTGAACAAAATGCCACAAGCTCACATTTTTTAACAGGACATTTTCATAAGAAGTCTATCAATAATTTTGTTTTACTTACAAATAACAGGCATCCATGACCCTTACTTATACAGTAAATTTAAAATTTCAGTCAAGAATCCTGCCCTGGGCATATCTTGGTTAGCCAGGCAGCGTCCCTGACAATGTCACTGACTTTAGCTGTGGGTGGCCTGGGCTGGAGGCTCAAGGTGTGGCCCTGGTTAGGTTCAGGAGTTGTATTTAGCTTTGCAAGGCTGCAGCCTCGCCTGTGCAGAGTCAACAGAGGCTTCAGGCTTTCAAACATTTACTTAGGTGCTTTACACTGGGGCCAGCCGAGTGACTCAGAGCATGAAATGAAGCACAGATGAAGGTCTTAGCAGGAGCTGAGACTTCACCTTATGATCCTGGCCAGGCTGTGATGTACCCTGGGTGAGCTGTATAAATAGTGTTAGCCTCAGTTTGTCTAGATGTAAAATAGAGATCACTCAGTATCCAAAAGTTCTCAAGATCCTTGGCTGGGAGTTATTATTTAAAAATTAAATTTAGCATTAAAGGACATGTTGCTAAGGGCTAAATGGCAAGAAGAAAAAGTTAAAAATATGTATGGCATCCTATTTTCCATGATTTTATACTTATATTATTAAGTTCAAGTGAGGGAAATTACTTCTACTGGAGAAACTTCTCAGGAAAAGAGCAGAGTTAGGTTCAAATAGTAAAAAGCTCTATATTCTCACACTATGTAAGGCTGTGCTGTCTTCAAAACAGTGCTGTGAACACCTGGCACTCTGTTTGTGCCTGTGAGCAGCCTTTTTGTGGTATTTGCTCCTTGCCCGTGTAACTGCCATGGCTGGAGCTGTCGAGCACCTGCAGCAGCACTGGGGGAGGTGGGCAGTGCAGAAAAGGGTCTGAAAACACCAGAACAAGCAGCAAAACACAAAACCAGCCTCACAACAGCTGGGCTGGGAGGCAGATCCGCATTGGGTCAGCAAATTAATGAGTACCTTGAGGTAAGGTAAATGCTGTTGCTGAATATTCAGGCACTAGTCCTGATCCTGGTCTTAATGATTTCATTCTAGACAGGTCTGTACCTGAGCCTTTGTATCTCAAAATACTGCAAAATGTGTAATGTAAGTGGCAGTCTAAAATAAAGGAACACCTATGGCCTCTGTTTATTATACATTATGTCCTAAAATGTAGTAATTTAAACCTCCCATTCATTAATGCTTAAAGCCAAAAGCATCTTAATGACATAAATTTGCCTTAATTATATATAATGTTTATAAATGTATATAATGTTTAGAGCTTGCTCTATTGTTTGATGCGTCTATTGATAAGGAAGTGTTTGATTTTTTTATTATAGACATGTTAGAAGAATCTAAATATCTCATTAACTTAAATAATTTTATTCTACTTAAAATGCAAGCTGTTGTTCTGGTATTCAGAAAGGTATGGTGCCAGTCTTTTCAATATAGCTGGGTTTGTCATCTTACYAGCATGTTAAATATATATTTGAATTGCATTTTAGTATTGTTTTACCTAAACAATGAAAGCCAAAGTTGGCAATCTCCTCCATTGCCATGCATATGTTTCCTACTTGGAAACTTAATTCAGCTATGTGCCAAGCCACCAGGGCAAAGCCAGGTTTGTAGAGAGATTATCTTTTTGTTTAAACTTGTAGGAGAAAAATATGTGGGCTTTCAAGTCCTCTCTGAAACTCAGAAGAGTCACCAGCCTGAAATAGAAATAGCAACCTCATTCAGAGGGAGGGTGAAAATCCAATTTCATGTTCAGCTGTGTTGTGTGATTTCTTAAACCATATTTTCCACAAGAAATCACAGTCCTTTCTTCCCAGTGTTTGCATTAACGCCAGTAATTTCATTCAAAATGGTAAGGAATTGCCAYGCCGTGGTAAAAGGATACAGAGTCAAGTAATACAAGACTGAATGGGCTCCTGAAAGCATTTTAAAAAGAGCACTGGCCCAATCCTGCCCCCTCCAGGGACACCAGTGGGCTCCAGGGAGGAAAGGGAACCCTCTGAGCCTCGACGAGTGTGCCAGCCAAGGAGAACTGGAGCTGCAGCAAGAGGAAATTGTACCTTGGTGTTCAAGGAGAACGGGATTAGCACTAGCCCATGGCCTTTCCAGATTGAACCGCCTTTATTTAATGAAAATGCAAATCATCCATTACAAATGTGTTGCAGTGTGAAAGTGAATTTACCGTGAAATTAGTTTCAGATGGGGAAATCCAGCTGCAGTTTTTCCCAGTAGTGTTTCTTACAGTCCTTATAGGCACAGCTTTCCCAGTGAGAGCTGCAGAAGCTGGGAGTGAGCACTGGAGAGATTAATCCATAAGATTTCCCTGACATTTGGTAGCCTTGCATCAGTTAGTTCTTGTTGAGTGTATTCTGAACCACTCACAGTATTTTATGATTATAATTCTCAGGGGGTATTTTTCTCATCATTAGTCACAGTTTACAAATGGTTTTCCCCTCCTGGATCTCTTGAAACTGTRTGATTCTCCCTCTGAAATACTTATAACTACAATCTGCTTGTTTYTCTTGGTTGTGACCAGAAATGCATGGCATTTATTGCCTTACAATATGGGAAATTTGATGCAAGTAGAACAGAAAGACTCTAACCAAACCTGGAGAAGATGACCTTGATCCTATGTTAGTGCTGTACTTCCCACCTGAACTAGCAATTAAAATTTAAGTTGTAACGTATTGGATCAAAATTATAATATCTTGTACTATACACAACTTAGGAAACCTGTAGCTACCACACTTTCATGAGTAATTCTTCATTTAATAAAATAGTTTTAGCTTGAGGAAAGCAAACAGTGAGTAACAACTACTCATACAATTAATCAGCCAAGGTGTGCATACATCAGTCTGGCATTCAGCTAGAGTCAGAATTTGGGATRGGCCCAGAGCGTGTACTTAGCACTGATACAGCCTTTATCTGTGGCTGTGATACACTGCAGGGGGGCAAGCAGTTCTGTCTTAGGGTAAATTGCCATTTCTTACATATTGAGTATTGCTATTCAATGCCAAATACATTACAACCTGCACGTTCTGCAAATTACAGTCTAATTCTGCTGTATTTGATAAACCAAATAGAAGGCACAACTCTATTACCAATGGCAAACCTCCTATCGTAATATTATTAGGAAACTGGTGAACATGACAAGAATATCCTTAGTGTGGACTGTSACATTTCCTCTAAGTCAAATCTCTTTACATCAACTCTCAGGCAGGAGGATCGAACATTTAGAAAAAAACATGTTGGCAACAGGATAACAACAATGGGAACTGCTTGTCTCATAAGCACAAGCCTGACACCAGGGAATGGAAAAGGAATTCCAGCCATCTTCAAGGATTCAGCAACACTTCTAATCAGGATTTCTTCTTATGAAAGAAGGTGTTGCTGACTGCTCAGCACCTGTCAGGACTGAGCTGATGGGAACTCATACCCTGCGTGTTATGCTGGGAGTGAAATTCATGGGTTCATTTCCCCGCCAAAACATGAGATTAATGGATAGTTTTTGAATTTTGGGCAGTAATGTGAGTACATACAGGAAGTTACACATCCCATCACTCCTTGGCAGACCAGGCTGCTCTGTGAGGTCTTTAAAGCCATGTGAAAGGCTTGGGCAGTGTTTAGAGCAAGTTGATGTCTGGTGTTGGTGTCCTTCCCAATCTCATCAGTGCTGACACTCCAGCCTGCCACACAGTCTCATTATACCCCAGAGTAAGATATTGTTCAGCTCTGCAGACTCTTGGGGTCTCAGGAAGGGCAGGGAGCATTTGCCTTCGATCTGGAATTGTTCTGGTTCCACTGTGACAGCGTGGGATGCCATGAAATACCAGTGCAAGTTTGCTGTGGCAAACTTCCTCCTATGACAACTTTCTGCAGAGCCCTGCCAACAGTCTCGCTGCTCACTTTGTGCCCACAGTCCACTGTGGTGCACAGCACCTCTTACTGAGCTGCCAAAAGGCAACTGCAGTGCCTGACTCGAGGAGCTCTCATTTGACCCTTAAAGGGGGAACACATTGTCATAGGCAAGGGCGTCTCACCAGGAAAGCAGCCTTCACAATGGCAGGAAATATCTGCCAGACAAGAGAAAAGGGACCTGGTCCAGGGGCTATAGTGCTTTTATGATTTTTGGACTCCTGGTCTTTGCTTCATGCTTCCTGTGTGACTTAGAGCAAGTCGTTTGAGCATCTGAATCACTTTTGTACCTTGTCATCAGTTTGTGAAGGAATTCAGGCATGTCAGTGGGAACTAGGAGCCCAGATAATTTGTTCATCTGCCCCTAAATTTCACTGCACCCCAGTCCTTAGGCTTTAGGGTAGGAACACCAACATTACCTGGTCTGTAGTAAGGATAACCCAATCAAACATAACAAGACTCTTTGAGGACTTAAGGATATATTAAATACAATTTAATAGTAATAATAAATAAATATCTTACGGTGTGCAGCTGGCTCTCTTTGGCACTGTAAAAACTCCACTGAATAAAGAAATTTCCCAGCGGTGCAGAGCTCGTGTAGGTGCAGAGCAGGGTTGCGTTTCCACCTGTCGTGACATTCACTGTCTTCTCGGGGACAGTCACCACAACAGCGCTGCCATGGCCTGTGGGCAGTAAGTGTGTGAGGAGACATCAGCTGGGGCTGGCCYTGGGAGCCGTGCAGGAGTGTCTCACTCCCTGCGTTATCGAAGAAACCTGTAGGACGTATCTAGCTGTTCTCCTTTTCAGTACAGTTTCCCTTGGGCTTTTTGTGGAAATTTCAGTGATAACAAGCTGGGAGTGGGTAAAAGCTAGCAAGCAAATAAATCCCCCAGAATACCTGTGCCCTTAAAACAAATAATGTTCTGAAAAAGCAGAGTTCCTAATCCCGTACTTGTTCTCATTTGGAGATAATCATCTTCTCACTAAGAGTCTGTGGKTAAACCGAACCTTTCTTCTGCACTCACAGTGCTCTCCCGTGCTTGCACTCTCATTCACAGCTGTGTCTAGCCCTCTCTTACACCCTTCTTGCCCGTTTTGGTTTTTTTTCAGTTATTCCTTTAGACGTCTGATCTCCTTCACCATGGAGCACCATCACCTACAGCATTGTCTCTTCATGCACTCTTATGTTCTGACTGGGTCTCAGTGGCACTGTTGAGTCCCTCAGGCTGGAGCCAAGCAGCCTTTCTCTACTTTTGTTTTGCTAATTACTTTGCTTGTGTTTAGGTTTCTTAGTGCTTACATCCAGAAGCTATTTCTTTCCAATGCTATTACATTGGAAACATCAAATTAAGCTTTTTGGAACTGTGGGTTGTACAGAGTTCTTTGATATCTTGATCAATCCTTTCTGTTGTGCTCAAAGCAGAAAGGGAACAAACATAACTTATGAGCCCTTCCCCATAATGTTCCAATGAGTCTTGACTACACGATTATAGGAATGACAGACTCAAGCACCACCTTACAGTATTTATCAGTTTCTATTGTCTATGTAAATTACTAGCCATGGTGACACATGACAACAAAGCTGGAGCTGTCAGAAAAATAAGCCTTAATTTCAGGGGCTTGGTAGGCTGCTGAGTCCAACTTTAAAGCTACTGTCTGAAGATTCAGAAGGAGAATGTATTTCTTTTGAATGTGATGGAAAACATAAGTCTTTTGGAGATTTCTATGCAAAACAGGCAAGGTGAAAATTTCATGTTAGAATAATTTTCATGTGGGTTTATTGCATATATTAAGGATAGAAACAAAAGATGTAAAATATTTTTCTCAATGCAGTATCTGTGCATCTTATGTTCAGGTGCTGCTTTTGAGAATTTAAGCAGAACCTCCAGTAATACCAAAGAGTATTTTACTGAAATTAACAGCCCTGTGTGAGAAAACATTGTTTAAAAAAGAAACAATCTATTTTGTCCTTTTTATCTATGTAAATATTGCAAGTTCATGAGTTGGTACAGTATGCAAACCTATCTGAACTCTTTGGGTACTGTTTTCCTTGTTTGATGTCTTCAATAGTAAAAGCTCACTGCAAGGAAGAAAGGAATAATCTACTTTCCATGTTGGTGATGGCTAGCATGAGAATTCATGGGTTTAAACTACAATAAGATTTATATTACATGTGAAGACAGTGTCACAGGAATGGCTGGAGATTGACCTAAATGTGTCAAACCTGCCTTGGGGAAAGAGGGCTGGCTGCCAGTCCTACTTGTCTTGTGAGTTCACAGCAGCTTAATCCTTGCTGAGATCTAATATAAAAGCTGTGTCATATTATTTTAGATATCTCGGTTCGCTGTTCTCAGCTTTAAGAATTAGCGTTGGCCAGAGGATGATCGTTTCTTGCCACAGTTTACATGTATTTATTTTCTGCTCTTTGCAGGATTAAAGCTATTACCTTTCAACACAATGTTATTCTACTGAAAACATCCATTTTCCAGTCATCTGTTCCATGTATTTACTTTATCATTCTTTGGTTTTSGAGTCAGGAGTGCCACCGAGCCTGACTGTTACAAACTTTTCCGGAAGAAATTAATTTTAGCGGAAATGACTCCACAAAGCATTCTGGTTTCCATAAGACTATATTTTGAAGAAATACATTTAAGTGAAATAATCTTCGCTCTAGTAATAATATAAAGTCAAAACCTATCAAACTGACATTGTCCAGTATGGCTGTTTAAAGCCAAAACTAATTGCAAGATGRAGCTTTTGACTGACAATGGAGCAAACTGGCCCCACAGAGCCTGTTTCCTCACCATGGATGTTAATGGGAGTTTCACTTTGCATTTATGGCTTCCAACTCCTAATCCCATTTCGTACATACAGGCATTTTGGTTTAAATAAAAAAAAGTGCACAAATAAGAAGTAACTCAGTGAAAAGAGCTAGTGTGAACAGGACCMTAACTTGTTAAAAACAGTTCATCCATGTCTTTTACTCATTGATAATATGGTAAGACTGTTTCCTTCCTACAGAGAAAGTCATTGCAGTTAATTAGGAATCTCCCACTTTCACTGAAGTCCTTTGCAGTTTTTAATGCTCATGAAGTAAATCCAAGTTTGCTGATMTTTCCCAAGCCACAACAGAAAGCCCCAATCAGTGGTGCCCATCAGTATGGACACACTGCTAGTCTGAAATGCAGAACTTTCACATTAGAGGATGTTGTTTTAAAAAAGTATTGGTACCAAATCTGAATAAGTTTTAATTTCTAAGGTTAAATTCTGTCGGGTTTATATCTGTGTGAGAGTTAGAACACTGAAAGTCCAGGAGCAACAATTTAAAATATTTCTATGGCACCCAAACCAGATAATTCCATCTTGAAGATGAAGATGTGGAAAATAACTTTCATTTTCTGTAGCAGATACAGAGGCTGTTCATCTCCRTGGAGCATTAGACTTGAAATGACTRCTTCTGTATATATTAAAAGTAAAGCTTAGCACAATGAAATGTCCTTGAAACATGAATAATATATAGTCTTTAATATACCATGTAATTCCTAGATTTCACAATTATTATGTCCTCACTTAATTTCAGCGAAATCCAAAGATTCTTTGTATGCTGAAAGTTAAGCATCTCCCCAAATTTTTTGGTGATGGTGGGACCGAGGAATCATTTTCCAGCCCTATTATCAAGGGGAGAMAAAAGCCAAATATGGAAAAACCTGACCTTGAAACACTTCAAAGACCCAAACGCTCCATGTGAGAGCTCTTTGCCTCTTCCTGGCATTAGAGCAACGCATTAATCTACCAAAGMTAAAATTCTGTTCTTGAGCAAAAAACTCTGACCAGGTAGCAGCCAGTTTGTGGCTTCCCAYAAAATGGTCTGGCAGTATAGCCATGACTTTCATTCCATCCTGAAATAAATCATCTTGGATGTTCTCCTAGGCTGCCAGTGAGATTTACATGCTCTTTTACTTCAATAAGTTGCTTTATTCCAGTGCTATTTCAATCAGTTTGTTATTCTTACCTGCAAGGACGRCTAGCATTGGAAATATCTTCAGCATCGTCCCGCACATCTTCTTGATGCTGAGAGAGAAAAGAGACCAGATGCTGATTCTTGCTTCGACTGAAACTCAACTGTTTTATTTTTTTAAGTCGGTTTTTTGTTTTCCTTATCAGCTGCGTATCAACACGTCAGTGAGCTGTTTCATTCTCCTTTATCACATGTGTGCCTTTCTCCGACTAGTGGTGTGACTGTTCACTAGAAACCGTTTTGTGGGGTTTGAGCAATGAAGGGCTTTGTTAATAATAAACCTTTGAATCAGAGAAGCCCAGATTCTCCCACTTTTGTGAGGGCCCAGCAGTATTTGCCTAAGTGCTTCCACTTAGTACTTTACCTAAATACTTCCACTGAGTACAAGAAAAGTATTTGTGGAGCTATTTAACAGTCAATCTGATTACTGGTGTTGGAGTCGGGCCAAATATGAATAAGGAATAATCTTTATTTCCTGTTAATTCTATAATTTCTTTTTTAAAATGGGCATGTCAGTACATTTTCAATTTAAAACATGTATCTTATACAGTTTTATACAGAATGATTACATTGGACTCATGATTGCCTTGGCATTTCCATATTGAACTCATCAATAAGATAACATACCAAAATAAAGATCAAATAAAAGTTATCTTCTAAACTGATAATAAAATCTGTTACATCTAGTTATAATCCATGAAGCTGGATGTTACTAGTCTAAAAAGTGACAAGGTGAATATATTGATTTTTATTTAAGTGTTAATATGGGATTTATATAGTGAAAACACAGTGGAYGAAGGTTAGAACTTGAAGAACTGATAACTTAGATTTCTTTGTTCTTGTTGGTTTCAAAATGCCCCTTCTGAAGCACTCTAGGGACTGAAGATGTTCAGCTTCCTGCAGGAGCCAGATTTGCTTTTTGTGTTCCGTGTCATTTGACTGATTCAGAGCCCCGAGGTGCAATGGCAGTAGCTGGCTCAGGTACACAGCCCCARGGAGTGAGTGCCTGAGGACAGAGCAGAGGGCAGCATTGCCTTGTACATGTGTGCCTGCACCTAGGGCCAAGGCAAATAGCATGGTCAGTGACTTTTTTTCCATGCTTGTTGAAAACGTGGGACTAGTTCATGCCTGATGATCSCATCTTCCTAGTGGCAGGCGAGGGCAGCCCCCCCTGTTCCATGGCAGGAGCCACGCTGCAGCATGGGAAGCCCTTTTGGAAAATGGGACTCAGCATGTGGCCATGTGTGGTTGGAGGGGAGAGGTATGTCCAGGCTCTCCTCATCTCTCATGTGATGTGGTGGTAGATTCTCCTGTGCAGAAGCGGAGTTACTGGTTGCATCAGTTACTGTTGGGATCAGGTTTATGGACTATTTTATTCCGCCAGATATTTCTGTGCATGGCAGATGCTTGAATAATCTCTGGGCAGATGGCAGGGTTTGGTAATATTCTTATATAAGCCATCTCCAAAGGTTTTGGTGATGTCTCCTCCTTAGTTCTGACTGTCAGCACTTCACACAGCATTCCCACATTYTCTCTCTAAGAGGAGAGAACAGCCCAGAGCGCAGCAGCAAACCAGTCACTTTGCCATGGGTGGAGCAAAGACTCCTATCTCGAGATAAAATGGAAGGGGCCAGTACCAGGAACTGTGTGTTAACAGACTTTGTGACTCAAATCTGTGTACACTGAAATGTATTCAGAAATGTTCCCTTTCAAGCAGCTCCCCTGTATTCACTTTCCAAACAGAAGTGTCAGTCATTAAAAAGTGAAGCCCAGAGGCACACCCCGAGCAAGGCAGCATCATCCAGACAAAGCACTGCCAGAATATTTAGGARTTGCTTTGTTGGCCTGAAACCTAATTTAAAAACTTCGTGTAGAATTCCATGTCTTACTTGACAAAGCTCAGCAGCATTCCAACTGCTTTGTCTTCCTGAAATAAGCTAAATCTCTAATTGTTTGACAACACTAAACCCAGTCTAACCCAGTGATAGCTGGGGATGAAGAGAAGTGTGTAATTAAAGATTCAAACAAGTGCAGTGAAAGAGCTGCTTTAAGCTTCTAAATCCATCATTAGGTTGATTTTCACAGGCACAGGGSAGTTTGCTTGCAAATTGCACAGCCTTGTCTGTAGTTTAAAAAAATATTTATAAACATTTGCTGGAGTGTTTCTTGCCTAAAAGTTCATTYATGAACTCACTGTTATTTTTAAGCTTGCAGAAAGTCTGTAAGGTATCAATAATATAAACTTCTGAGGAGAGCACCATGGCTTGTCACCTCAGAGTAACTTGGTCAGAAATACACCTAATCCTCTGTATCCAATTCCCTGACTGAGCACAGCTTATCAAAAAGCACAATTCCATTTTCTTGTAAGGAGTCTGGACCGGTCTTTTTTTTTATATTGTCACTCACTCCAGGAAAAAGGTCATTTTTCCTTTTAGCCATTCAAGAGCTAGGGTCTCCTAGAGCAAAATCCCTGTCCAACAAGCTTTCCTCTTTCTGGGGGAAAAATAAGAAAAGCAAGCATTGAAACGAGGTAGAGCACCCACCCCCTGCTCTTGTCCTGCAAGGAGGATSTGCTGCCTGGGCACTGCCCTGGCCCCCACACAGGTGGGCAGGGTGGGGAGGAGATCCCCCCTATTTAACAGACGTTGACCACGTAGGAAGTTTTCTTATCTTGTATCACTTCAGGAAGCTGATGCCTGCTGCAGTCAAAGGGATTTGTTTGTGTGCAACACATTGCAGTAGAACTGCAGCACCTGTACCCACAGCAGTGTGTATTTAGTCACCAAGTSCCATATGAAATACATGTGAATGGAAGCACCTGGACAAATTTGTGGATCTGGTTCAGGCCTTTTGGGTTGACAGTAACTTTCCTCTGGTCTCCCCTGCCTTCTGTCCTGAGAAAAGCACGAAAAGCAGAGAAACAGCTGCTCGTGATGGTGCCCCAGACCTCCTGGGGATGCTGGTGTAGCATCCACATACCCAAGGACTAGGCTGCCTTGGATGGTGCTGGATCAGGATGATGGAAGTGCTGGAGGGGATTTTGTTGCAAAAGCAGGGGATGGTTCTGCATCAGCTGTGGTGTGAATATCCATGGTACGTTTTAACCCCCTGTGTGTAGGTGAGCTGAGCACCAYGAGTGCCCTGACTGATGCAGGCTGAAGAAGGACTTTCTAACAAAAATTGCCACCATCAGAGAATTAATTTCTGAGCTGTGGCTCGGGTGTCAAAGCCAAGGCAAGCTCTCCACTGCATGGTAAATCACAGTAAAATGGTTCTGTCTTTGTACAAGTGCTGTTCCCTTGGATTTGCATTGGCTGCATAACCTTTTCCCTGCATATGATTAACTCTCCTTATGTCTTTTTTCTTTTGACCTTTTTCTTTTTCATGTAGTTTCAGAATTGAAACTAATCAAGCAAAAAAAAAAGAAAAGGAAAATACACAGTGAGGATCTGGGGATTAAACTGTCTATCAACCTTATCAGAGGGAAAGGTCTTTTTTCTAATCATCGTTTGCGTTTTCATAGGCTAACAATTTTTGAAACTATTAAGTGTTATTGTTCCTGCAGTTTGGCAGCATTTGTTGTCCTTATTTAAGATGAAAAAGGCTTTCAGCTTAAGACTGCATGGAACTGTATAATTTATATGGTGTCTACTTGCCTTAACAGGTATGATAATGTAATTTTAGGATTACTCTGACATATTAAAACGTGGCATAAAGTTCATCCAATTGGGATGAACTCTAGGCTTTCCACCTGCTCCTGCTGCCTCTGAAATGGGGAGTTCAGGTGGATTGATGTTAAAAGGATGTGTTTTGTGCTTTCAAACACACCAGTTCATGCTGTCAAATGACTACAAGGTGATCTCATTCTTTATTTTTAAAAATAGCTAGTTTTTTAATTCTCACTGTTTCAAGGAAATTCTTGGACTCGGTGCTGACCTCAGCTGCTCCCTGCTCCATATTTTGCTATGAATCTCTTTGCTTTTGGCATGCTCTAGTTTAGGAAAGAGACTGAAGCAGTTGCTTTGCCTGCCTGAGTTTGACCTGRCTATGAATCCCTTTCATTTTAATTCACATAACTGGCCCCCCGAGGGAACTGAGAAGCTGTTTCTGCATGCAGGCTCTGCAACTCGGCTGCCCTCTGAAGGAGCCTGAATTTAGTGGGACTGTGTGGCCTTTCTCTTGGGGAGGCAGAATAATATTTGTACATGCCATTAATTATTAATCAATGGTTGTATGGCTGGTTTTGCCCCAGGTGCCCTTCTCCCAGCAGGCAGGCCATGGGGTGCCCGGTGGCAGCCGGAGCCTGGCTCTGCCTGCTGGCAGTCAGCTTCCCAGACTGCTCTGGCACTGGCTCCTCGAGGTGGGATGTGACGGGGCATTTTCCTTGGAAAACTCTGGATTCCCAGAAGCTGGGCAGGAAATGCTGCAGTATGTTAGGGTGAAAAAGCCAATATGAAGTGAACCAAGAGCRGCTGCTTGCTTAGTGCCTGGCTTGATGAGACTTTTCCTTTTGATTCCCAGGAGCTTCCTACTGGGAGAAGGTTACTTGTTTACTTGGTTTTAATTCTCAGGAAGAATGATAAGATGCTTCCTTTCCTGCTTTGCTAATAATCTCATTAGAGTTGTCTTAATTATTTTCATTACACTGAGATTGGCAGCATGATGACGTGATGAACTTGTGGAGCAGAGGATCAGCAATCCTGAATAAAAAGCAGTGTGGGAGACCAGCTGAGATAAACCTAAGCACTCGTTTTGTCCTGCCTTTGATTTGCTTGTGGGAGGCAACCGAAGTTATTCATCAACTGATTAGGACCCAGATCCCACAGCCCAACAGCTTCGTTACACACCGCTGTTCAAATTCTTTGGAAGCACTTGCTATCCTTCAGTGATCAAGTAGGCAGTGAGTTTGCAAAGGGGAGGAAAGTAATGGAAAATGAGACTGTCAGCAGCCTGTACATCGTGGGAGCAGCTGGGAAAGCAATCGCTCAGATGACTTCATCTGAAAAACATATGAATCTTAATAATGTGTAGGGTGTAACCTTTGAAGAACAACTGTCTAATCCAGTTGTAGTCAGCCGTTTGATTCAAACGAGCTAATAAAAGCCGCGGGGCAGCCCAGCCTGGCACGGTTAGTCCCTGTCCCGCCTGCCCTGGCGGCAGCAGGGGTTTGCGGCTCTGCAGACCCGTCCCGGCGGAGAAGCCCCGCTCRGTGGCCGCTGGCTGTGGCACTCTGCACGCAGCCGTGCCCCGCGCTCCGGCTGTGTCCCGCACGTCTGCTGCCCGTGCCATGTCCTTGCAGCCATCTCGTGGCTGGATTTCCTCAGGCCAGGCTGGAGGTGCTGCACAGCCCCAGGCCCTAGGTGATGCCCCCCATGCGGCCCCGTGCCACCGGTACCCACCGTGCTGCTCCAGCAGCCTCCCCTCGCCCGGCCGGGCTCCTCCTGCCCCTGCCCCTGCGGAACACTCCACCCACTGCAACAATCTTGGTTTATAAATTACCCTGCAATTCCCACTCTCACAAGGGAAAAGCAAAAAGTCACAGGCTTGTACGGGCGTTCCCAAAGGATCAAACTGCTTTGTAAAATTATCAGAAATGCAATTCGGCTCTTTTTTCACTCTTTTCCTCCACAAGCACCGACTACAGATTCTGTGCCAGAGATGACGTAAAACTCCTACTGGGTGGCCTTTTCTATAATGTTCAATAAGTGATATGTTCTTGGAGCCTGTATGAAATACTGAAAAGCTTCCAATTCTATAAGCAGACAGCCCCCAGAAAGAAAGAATGGCTTAAAACCCGGTTCAGAGATTTATCTATCAGCACCACTGATGTGACTGGTATTTAATTAGCATCAGCTTTTCATTCTGCCCCTTTTCATTCTGCAGGTTAACGTCGTGTATCCAGCTGGGACCGGTCTGTTTGGCATCCGTCACGGTCACTGTCTGTGCATCTCTAGAAAAAGCTGGTTTCAGTTCACCGTGATTTTGGGAGGCAGGTCACATCCCAGTTGACAACTGACCTGTAGCAGATAGATTAGAGTGGTTGTACCTTGCTAACAGTAATTACATGTAATTAAAGTGTCTTCCTGGGACAGGAAGCCCCTGACCTTACAAGCGATCGTTTTCAGCCTTGATTTGAGTCCCGTGGTGTCAGCGAGATTCCTGCAGCATTGGAGCCATCCACGCGCACAGGGCTATGGGAGCAGGGCTGAGGCTGGCGGAGAGCACGGCACCACTGAGCAGTGGTGTAGAAAGTGCTGTTTGTGCTGTAGTATGTGCAGTATGTGCTGTACAAAGTTGCTGTTTAGCCTCTGTGTTTCACCATTAGATTATGTTGTATGCAAGAGACACTGACCTGAGGTGCACCAGGACTGCCAAATTTATCATGAATCCTTCAATAATTAATGGTTTCCCTTAAATTTCTACCTCTGGGCATTGTGGTGGTGAATAATGACATGAAAGGTCAGTTTCTTTGCTCTTTCATTAAAGAAAGGCTGTTTCTATCCTGTGGATTGCATGGAAAATCTTAAAATAGTTCCAAGTATACCCCAAAAGAGCAAAAACCAGAAAGCAAATCAATGACATGCATAATTTTTATTTTTTAAAAAGTACAGCCCTACTGAAGCAAAGAGTGACCTTGAATATGTCATCATATGGCTTTAGAAAGGATTAAAAACTATTAGCAGCTTCTTGCAGCTGGAACTTTTAAGCCAACCTGCACAATGCCTCCTCCTTATAATTCTACTTCAACATTGAATTAATAATAATAATAATATTAATAATTGGCAGTTGTTAATTTCTAGCCAGAAATTTATTTGAATAATAATATAATCTCTCTTGCAGTTCAAATGCCATTCATAGGGTGCTTGCATTTTTCGCAAATGTTTCCTTTTTTAGAACATGAACTGAACAAAGAGATAATCAAATGGTGTGTGAGTTCATCACAAGGGCTGGCTTTTAATGATTAAAAAGGACTTTTTTAGTTGTGATTGAGCACAAATCCACATGACAGTTTTTATATATCTTTTATGTGTTATCCCTCATGCAGCAGCTTAATTTGCACTTCCAAAGAACATCAGCAAATCTTTCCTGTTTCCTTAGAAAGTGCTATTTTTGTGATCTTATTCCTGTAAGCCAAACTCATCTTGTTCAGTAGTCCCTCAGGTCAAATACAGCAAAAGCAATACTTCCTCTAAGTAAATATCAGCATAATGCAGTTAGGCATCTTTTTTCATGTTTTAATAATATAAAATTCTGACAGAGTCCTGGTTTATTCCATGCATGTTAAGTGAACAGCTTATTTTGATACCGTTTTTAGCAATACAAAAGCTTTGTGTATGTTAGTGGCTTTAAACCTCATTTTATCCCATTTTCAGATGGGAATAAACTCAGGTGAGTGTTTCAACCTTGCTTGGATTGATGGAACCAGGGAGGAAAGGAAGGAATCTGTTCTGTTGTAAGAGGTCAGGGAAAAACATTCTGATGTTTCATAATGAGAAATCATCTTCAAACTAATGTCCCTTTTTCCTTTTTAAAGAATTATTCTTAAGAATTCTCCTTTCTGCTCTGATTGCTTATTAAGGCACTAGATACCAATTGCACTTTGTCCTTCAAAATTGTGCTTATAAGCAGTTTTGAAGCCCATTTGAGTAGAGCTCTCACACTGATGTCTGGAAGTTCAGTTGGACTTCTCTCAAGGCAGATGTTTACTCACAGTACTTCAAAACTAACTGGGAAAATGTGGACTTTGAGCAAAAAGAAATTCTAGAGTTAACCATGTGCAGTGCTGATTGTGACAAGGAGTCTTGTGGACCTGAAATGTTTGTGTGCCGAGTCTTGTGCTGGAGCAGAGCAGTTTCCTGTTGCTAAACAGCATTTCTGCTTACATTTCCTATTTTACATGACAGATCCATGAACAAACCCAGCCTCTGCTTACCCCAGAGATTGGAGGGTGGGTTGGAAAGGCCTGGCACTCCAGGATGCTGGTACCCTGCCCTGGACAAGCTTTCTCAYAATGAAATGGTGCAGCATCGGTGGTGAAAGAGCTGCTGTGGGGAAGATTGTGCCGCTGTGSGTAATTTTGTCCTTCACTTTTATTCCCTGAAGTTTGCTCATTAATCTAACTGTAGATACTCCCATTAAACAGAGAAAAATCTGCTCCTGTTTTTGTATCTTGCAAACAGCTTTTCCTCTGTGTTACCCTTCCTTGTGTGCAGAGTGTAACCTTTACTTAGGACTTCCTGTCAGAACCAAAGAGAAACCCATTTCTAAAATGTGATTTGAACTGCAAGAGGGGCAGCAAACTCACTAATATTTCAAAGAAACCTCTATATGAGAGAAGATTTATTGTTTGCTTGTTTTAAAGGCATGCCAGGATGTGTTCCCAACAGGAGAGACTGTATTATTTCCTCTTACAACATAGTGCATTTTTAAAGCCAGTTAGCAGCAAACATGTATCTCTGAGGGCTTCCTGCTGACAAGAAGGGAGCATGCAGGGCATCCAGGGGGCAGGGATGGGACAGTGTGCGGAAGGGATATCAGGCACTTAACCATCAACAACACATTTTGGCCTGAAAACGGCAAAGCTTTGTTAATTGTCTCTCTTGGAGAAGTTACCTTCTGCTCCATGTTGTCTTCGGCTGTAAGCTGGGTTAGTGCATCAGAAGGCAGAAGACAGATCCCTCAGGATGCTTTCTGCCATCTGTCTAGACCAAATCCTCAGTTCAGCACAGCAAACCTGGAACAACAGTGGTGGTAAGAGCAGCTGTGTGGTATTTCCTTTTCTGTGCTGTTTCACTCTGTTGTATCACTGGCCTCTACCTAGACACATATGGTCCAGAATAAATGTATTGCAACGGAGCAGTAGGTATACAATCCATGCTGGTTTATCTCGTGCATGTGTAAACTCTCTCCTGTTTTCTTTATGAACACTGATCAATGCCAGTCTTTACATACGGCGGGAGGTTTCAGGCTTGCAGGTCTGTTTTCCAGAAGGATTTTCCTTTTCTGCAGGTGCCTGTGTTTCTCCTTTTCTACAGGCAAACCTCACCTCTAGTACCCAGCTCTTCTCACTACAGAGAGGAGTCTGGACCTCACTCCCATACCTGGTGCAGACTCAAGCCCCTCCTGTTGCTCGAGCCAAGGGTGGCTGTGTGCACTCTGCCATCCCACTCTGTCCCTGGTAGCTGGGATGAACGTGGCCCTATAAAAACTGTTGGCTTTGCTGTAGGCAATTAGTAACATCTTCCCCGTGACTTGGACCACATGATTTGTAAGTCTCTAGGAAAGTTCTCTGAAACATGAGCCAATTTCTCTTTTAAAACTGTTATTACATTATAAGAAAAAATCATCTTGCAGTGCTGAGCAAGATGGTATCAAAAATCTTTCATGGTTGTTCTCGCTGCCAACCAATACAGATTTATACCTTACAGCACAAAGGACACAGAGACTCAGTTTTTGATTAAAACAGCTCAGCTTTTCATCAGTAAAAACCGAGGTCCACAGTGCCAAATAAAATAAGGCCAGGTTCTTAGCTGGTTTAAACTGGATGAGCTCCATGCAGCGTCACTTGACCTGCACTGAATTTTACTTGCTGAATTTTGGCTGTTAGGTGATTTTCCTTCTCTAACCAAGTAAGACATACAGCAGGGTTGCAAGGGATGTGTCTAAAGAGATATGTTGCTATTCTGCCCCTGTCCAGTTCTAGATTCCCAGCTCCTGCAGATGCAAGTAGGATCCTGCTCATACACACATTTATCAAGGTATTTTTTTTCTCCTTTGGAGTCTGCATTTATGTTTATGGCTTGCTGCTGGAGCATTCATCGTAGTGGAGCAGGGATTTTATTTGTTTCTTTATTCTGGCAAGCTGTATACCAAAATTTTAACACCCAGTAAACAAAGCTGAAAAGCAGTTTAGTCTCAGTAAAATATTTTTGTGATAAGACAGTGGGAAGTAAATGGCATCTCCAAAGCACCATGTTCGTCCCTTGGTGCCTCCAGTAATTTTCGCACTGCAGTTACATAGCTGGGGAGGAGAGTTACAGAGACCCATTGGGGCTGCAAAAACTTGAATGAAAACCCCCAATGAAATAGTTATTGGTGATATTGTCATCCTTCCACATTTAGTTCTTCTAACAGAGCTGAATCGTGAAGAAACGCCGAGAGCATTAATCACACTGCTATATACTTTTCAGCTATCTTTTGGCAGCCTTTAGAAAGTCACAGCTAAAAATACTGAAAACACTCTAGGCTTAATGGGATTTGAGTTAAGAAAAAGGATAGCATAGAAAGAAAAAGCCTGAGAATAATGGGTTGTGCTATGGCTGTACTTGCAGAGGTCCCAACATAGGTGAGATAACAAAAGGACTGTTCATCTGAGCTAGAGGTGCACCTCATCTAAAGAGGAGTCACACATTGTACTCTGAAAGTTGTGTGGGTTTTGAGGGACTTTTCTCCATGATGGGAATATGAATGAACAAACCCTTTTGTGGTGGGTTGACTTCAGCTGGATGCCAGGTGCTCACCAAGCTGCTCTRTCACTGCCTTCCTCAGCAGGACAGGACGGGGTGGAGGAAAACAGGATGGAAAAAACCCATGGGTCAAGATAAAGGCAGTTTAATAAAGCAAAAGCAAAGGCCCCACACGGAAGCAAAGGAAAACAAAAGATTTATTCCCTACTTTCCATCAGCAGGCAATGTCCAGCCACTTCCCAGGAAGCCGGACTTCAGTGCACGGAGCAGTTGCTCTGGAAGACAAAAGTCATAATAACGAATGACATAGGGGCAGGCAGCAATCAGAATCTCAGACTCAAAACGCCTCCTGATACTTTAAGTTTAATAGCCCAAATCTTAGACTTGAATCAGCAGTTCATTTGAGGATATGGACCATGAAAGTCTAAATAGAAATCAGCAAGTAAATCCAATTTTTTTCCCACCTCTGCCTACTATTTTAGTGTTTTACGTGACTTCTGCCAGTTGTTCTCCTGAAGATATTAAAAGACTGAAACGTGAGAAAAGCATGGGAGGCAGTGGCTATGGTAATAAAATGCATTTCTTCACTGATTTTACAGGCTGTTGTGAAGTTGTCCCCATGTGACTGTATTTACTCACTTCCAAGTCACATTTTTCTCTAGCATTGAACAGGAGTGGCCAGAAATAAACCCTACACTAAGATGTTGATCCTGCCTCCACTTGATGCAGAAGGACTGAGYGTCCAGCACCCAGAAATTCAAACTCTTAGTGATGTGAAAGTGTGATTGGTTTTGGTTCATCCTGTTCTGTTGTAGAAGATGAAAACTGGGCGAGCTGCCATGTCTGCAGCGGGTCAGGACAGCAGGGACAGCCAAGAGCTGCGTGTTGCTCTCCGTGCCCACTCCTCACTGCATCATTTCAGGGATGCAGTGGTTTTTTCCCAACGTGGCACTGGCACATTGTAAACTATCACCAGGGAATTAGCGAGACAGGCACGTTCCCCAGGTCTCCCGGAGCCTGCTGTTTTCTCGTCCCCATCTAAGATTTATCTAATGTGTCCACTACTGCGTGTTCTTTGGAGCGGTGCCTTAGTGSGAGGGGACGGAGACCTGCGGGGCACTTAGGAGGGCAGTGTCACAGGGCTAGATAGAGTTACAGCAGGTAAACAGCAGGGAGTAGAAATCCCAATAAACTGGAATTGCTGGAAATGTATCTTCAAATCCTGACTTGGAGCTTAGTTTTTGCTGGCTTGAGTCTGAACAGGGACTGGACGGGGGTTCACTCTGTTACCTGCGTGAGTTGAAGACTAGAATAACCCTCGGTCCCCAGCATCCTTCTCCACTCTCTCCTGTCCCTAGGCACAGGTCGAGGGGAGAGGGACAGGTTTTGTTTCAGAAGGAGGCAACTCTGCCATCCTGAGAGGAGATAGGGCGGCTGCTCTGCGTGCTCCGCCTGCGGGGCTGCTCCGAGTGCTGGGGCTGCTCCACAAAGAGCGCGGGGGCTAAGGTGGCCTTCCTGCCTACACCTCCCCTCCTAACACCTTACACCTTCCCTCCTAACACCTCACACCTCTCCTTGCCTTTCCAAGGCGGGTCCTGCCCTAGCTGAGATAAGAGTGGCACTGATTACTTTGTCTTAATATACGATAAGGACAAACAGTATCCGGGAAGACTGAAAGGATCCCCAACCCAAGCCGCCTCCAACCCCATCCTGCCGCTCGCAGGTCCCGCTGACCCGCCTGACCCCCGCCTCTGCTCCGGCCCGGGTTTTCCGCGGTGCTGCCGCTCGGGACGGGCACGGCCCCGTCCCCGCCCCCGTCCCCGTCCCGGGATAACCGCGCCCCCGGCCCGGGATAACCCCGCCCCGGGATAACCCCGCTCCCGCCCCGCGCCGCCGAGGGCAGGTAAGGGCCGCCGGGGCTGCGCCGTGCCGGGCACAGTCCCGGTGTCGTGGGGGGCGGGAGCGCAGCCCCCGGGCCGGGCTCGGTGCGAGCGCCCCGTGTCCGTGTGCCGGGTCCGGGTGCCGGACGCGACACACCGGTGCGTGCCGGACTTCGGTGCCCGGCCGGGAGGCGCTTGGAGCGGGCGGAGGTACCGCTCCCCTACCGCCTCCCGCCGCCGGGGCCAGCCGTGCCCCGGGTGTCCGGGGTCCCCGGAGGGCTCCGGGACCTCCCTCCAGGCAGGGTCTGCCCGCGGGGACACCCCGGCAGCGGGTGGGAGTGTGGGGTCGGGCGGCTGCACGGAGCAGCTGCGGGGCAGGACGCGCGGGGCAGGACACGGGGACAGCCCTCGGCGCCCTCGGCGGGGGCGGCGGTGCCGCTGGGGCCGTGGCTGCAGGTGCCCGTGGGCTCCGCGGCAGCGCTTGGGGCCGGGACAGCGCCTGGCACGACGACAGCGCGGCGTCCGGCCGGGCCGATGGCACGGAGGTGGCCGTGCCTTTCGCAGCCCTTCAGGGGATGTCGGGGCTGGTACCCTGCCTTGACATGGGGCATCACTCCCGTGGGTCTGGCCAGGACTTTGAGCTGTTAACTAAATAAAAGTGTATCTTATCTTGCACTGATGAACTGTGTTATCAGGGCCTCCTACAATTAGTCATCGAGTGGTTTTGTGCCATCTATTAAAATTAAGTTTGTGAGGCAGCTGCTGGTTTTCAGAGGAGAGATCATAGAATCAGAATGGTTTGGGTTGGAAGGGACCTTAAAGATCATCTTATTCCAACCCGCCTGCCATGGGCAGGGACATCTTACACTAGACCAAGTTGCTCAAAGCCCCATCCAACCCGCAATTGAATACTTCCAGGCATGGGGCATCCACAACTTTTGCTGTAGAGAAAATCTGACATGAAAAACTTTTGAAAAAAGGAAAGTCCTAGAAAATAAGGGATACTTTTGATGATTTATAGTGTACGTTTTGTTATTATTTCCCCACTTCGTATTCTAAATTACTTGTAAATACCTGGAACATGATGTGTCACTTTCCTGTGACTTTTGCTGTTTTGTCTGTATTTTTGTAGTCTCCCTCCTCCATCCTGGTTTTATTTGCTTCCTTGTTCATGCTTTGTTGTTGTAAATACTTGGCATGACAATAAAACCAGCATTTATTAATTTCTGCTCCCTTTGCAGCCAGCTCTCCAGTGTGATCAATGCTGTTGTATAAGCTATGGCCACTGCTGTTTGGTTCTTACGTCTTTCTTGGATTGCTTTGGCAGCGAGTCATTTTTACATTAAATAGTTTGCAGTGTAGCTTATTCTCACCAGTGATGTTACAGACCATTCCAGGCTCCTGCATCTCCGCTCCCAGGGCAGACCACACGTTATGGTTGGGACCGTGGAGATCCAGTAACCTGCCCCTGTGAAACTTCAGTGAGGGTGTCAGCAGGCAAGGGTCAGTTGGTTCTGAGGGCTGAACCCATCTCCTTTACCTCCCTCCCTGTTCCACCTTTGGCAGAATATCTGAGAAACTCCACGTGGTGACCCAAGTTTCTGCTCTCCTGCACAATTCTGTAATTGAAGTGCAAACTTGTTTTTTTCCTCCTGAGCTCATAAATCATGTCCCTTTAATGGGCCTCCATACCTGGGAAAGGGACAGCCCTTGCCACGGTATGGCACAACATGGACAAAGTGTTCCTTGTACATCAGGCTCGCTTTGATTGCATTTAAATCAATATTGTTGTCTACAGTCAGAGATGTAGCGGGGAGTGTGTGGGGGGGGAGAAAAACAAAGCAATAATAAATGTTTACAGCAGAGTTGAAAGGAGTACAGGGCTGTCCTGGGGTGTCAACAGGTGTCAGAGCCTGAGAAAAATAAGGGTCTGTTAGTGACTCCTGAATCAAAACCAAGTTACTTTTTTTGCAAGTTAAACCTAATGGTGCAGTTCATCTGGAAGGGACAAAACAGATGGGATTAGAAACTCACCCAGGGAGGATGCTGCTGGGAACTGCTCTGGGTGTCTGCTTGGCTGAGCCTCCGTCGCTTCAGGAGGTTCAGCCCAAGCTGTTCCCTTCTCGCAGACCTGCAGCTCCATGGGCTGACATTGCAAAGCAGAGTCACCAGCATGGAGTGTCCCTGGGCAGGCATCTTACCCTCTGCAGCATAATGTGCATTTTACACAACAGCATCATCATACAGTTGTGTCTGGGCAGAATTATGGTTTTCACTGCTCGTATAAAAGATCCCAATCTTATTCAGCTTAAGCACCTAGAAATAAAACTCCATTGTTCAACAGTTCAGGCGACCTTGTTATTCTTATCCAAAAAGTCTGTTTTCGCCACCTTCATTCAAGATTTGCTAAGTATTCATGGAGCTGCACAGATGGAAGAAACACCTTATCTGTGTGAGGAAGTGATACCAGATGATCATCTGATACTGATTTTATTTTTAGTGATTTAATTAAATTGCTGCAATCTGTGTTCGGATTTCTCATTCGAGTTTGCCTAAACTTTTATCTTAAGCTAAACTAAGTGACAGGCCATGTCCACATGCAGATTTGTGCTTGTTTAAGCACATCTGTTTATTGTTGTTCCTGTAGTTAATTAACCTACGGCAACTTTCTCCAGTAGAGAGAACCCCGTATGAGAACTGTGGCTTTATGTTGAAGTTAGTGTGGCATCTGATTTATTTAATTATTAATCTACTTGTGAATTGAGACTACCCACCCCTGCTAGTATTAGCCTCCTCTTGGCTGTGGGTGTTGTATGTCACCCTTCACTGGATAAACTTAAATCTTTCACCTGACTCTGAGCACTGCAGGGGACGGGCAGTGGAACCAGGTGCCTTTTTCCTTCCGCTAAGTAGCAAGTGCTGCCAGGACCTCCTGTCCCACTCAAGTCATCCAGCTCCTAGAGCATGTACATGGCTCCAACAGGTGAATTAATGACTGAGTCTGTTTGCATTGGAAAGTTGTATTATTTCTGGAAGGAAAGTGGCCAGTTTGTTAAAAACTATTCCCATGTATGAATTTGTTTTCTCATGGAACAAGGTCTGTGAAAGCAGGTGATGTTGCAGTTTCAGCAATGGGCTTACACTGCCTGGAGTTTCCTTACACTGTATGTCAGAGTGACAAAGTAAAACAGATTTACTTAGAATTCTAGTGTAGTGCATTTCTGTACTTGAACCAGGCCCAGCACAGACCAATCCAGGCCTCAGCACGTGCTTGGGAATTAGAAGAGAAGAAGGTGTGGATCCCAAATCAGACATGAACTTGAGCATCATTTTTCTCCCGTAAGTGGGGAGTGACCCCAGTCCGTCTGTGTTTGGGCATCACTAACTAGAAACTACAGATCAGGAGATTACTTTTTAGAGTGTTTCTAAAGCTCCTTTTCCCGGGTGTTGGAGGGAATTATACCTTCCAAATATCTTAAGCAATGATGAGATGCACCCTGCTGTTTTACAGTTAACTCAAAACTGCGAATGAAGGTATTTCAGAATCATCCAGGCATGGCTGAGGCTTAAAAATAATCATTGACCAGAAGGAAGGATCCCTCAGTATGCGAAGTTTCCTAAACAAACAGCACTGTTCTCCCTTGGGATTTATCACCAAGCTGTGCCTCATAGCACTGAGCTCAGCAGGCATAGGAGTACAAAGGAATTGGGCCCCACATATTTTTAACTTCCCCACCATGTTACAAAACGAGGTGGTTTTAGTGTTGTGTTTTTTTAAATAAAATGGCTTCTGATCCGGAGGGTGCCTGACCAGGGTAGGTGTTGCAAGCTCACAATTATTGGGGCATAACAAGCAGGGTCAGGAAAGCAGTTTAAGACATGTCACCACTGCAGACAAACATGGAGAAATTATGTTTGGAAGGAAGCACAGTTAAGGTCACCAAATATTTTTCTGGGTCAAAAATAAAAGCCAGAAGTTCTCATGGGTAGTTGTTTTTTTCTTCATCTTCCATTCCTGCAGTTTCTTTGTTTGAACTCAGCCAAAATTTATCTTCCATCTCCCGTTTTTCTTATTGAAAATATCTGTGTTCTGAGGATGAGTGACAAAGGGGAACAGGGGGATGATTAATCTAAATACCTGCAGTGGTCTAACTTTAAGCTGCTAATTGATCAGTTTTAGATACCATATATTTATTCATTGTTGCAGTTTCAAGAATGACAGCTGAGAAGATGCTTTTAGGAGTACCCTTCATAGCATGTGGCATCTAGAAACACTGCTAGCAGAACAGCTGAGTACTTTAAAGCTGATATAACGTGTATGTTCTCCCTTGGCTAAGAGGGAAGCCTGGACACCAGGATGTTTTCTCTGATGGAAATGTCCGTGCAGCAGAAATGCAGCACGATGTGCATGAGAAGCCCTAAACTGGCTCCTAGCTAAGCTGTGGGGACGAAGGCTCATGCTGGGAATGCCTGTGCTGGGAATGCCTGTGCTGGGAGTGCCTGTGCTGGGAATGAATGGAGGCAGAATGGGTCTGGCAGGGTCACAGAGCAAAGTCTCTGAAATACTGGCATCCTGTCTGGAGATAGAGTCATCCTTACTTGCTGGGATATTAGGGGATTTCTCTGTGTCCCAGGTGGCTGTGCTTGTTTATTTGTGTTCTGGCAATCTACAGAATTACAATGAACTACATCCTGCAAGCTCTGCAAATAGTTCCCACCTATGAAATAAACAGAAGTCTCAAATATTTAGACTATAGCATTGGATTATCAGTTTATTACCAGTAAAAGGACTTGTTGACCTTAAGGAGTCTGAGTCACACTTCTCCTCTGATGAGTTTTTTTATTTTGGCAATGTTGGCTCTAGGAAATAATGATTAAGACTGAGAAGCTCAGTCTTTTGTTTACCCTAGGTGGTAACCGTAGGATGGTTCATTTAATTAAAAATGGCTAAAAGGAAGTAAATTGTGTGTAATGCAAATTCCACCCATGCAGTTCCTTGCTAGAAGGAGATGAGTAGAGTTCAGTGGAGATAATTATTCGCATGGTGGTTGCATTGCACTGGGTAGAAATGCACAGGGGAGGAAAAATCCGGATGCATCCTATTTTACAAAAGGAAATGGAGGCCTTAACTGAACCTTCTGTAATGTCCTGGGTCTTGGATGTTCTTTGGAGGCCGTGGTATTTCTGAGGCTGAGTGCAAATAAGCAGAATTCACCTGCTTCTGATGTGGTCAGTGGAGCATTTCCTCAGTTATGCATTCCCCACGTGCACCGAATAGGGGAGTTTGCTTGTTTTTTTGGCTTAGGATTGTCTTGTTGTTCTAAAGTATCTTCTACTGGCTGCTTTCGAGGGGCTGGGCTGGAGACTTGCTTGCTCTGATAAATTCCTGCAATTCCTCTGTGCCGTCTCGGGGCCATTCTTGATCAATGGACATCCTTCACTAAAGCTGCCCAAAGGGAGGGGGAGGGAAGAGATTTTTATAGAACGGCAGAGATTCTCCATCATGCTGGACATTATTGGAAAGTGTAATGTGGGACAATGACTGGATCTGAGAGAAACCACCCAGGGCTGTCCTCACAATGAACTGAGCAGTGTTTTTTTGTTCTGGGATGCACACTGGAGTGGAGAGCCATCACTAGGGTCAGAGCTGCTGTTTTCTAGCTGCCCCTTGGGGCCTGTCAGAGCTGGCCTCAGTGAGGGTAATGGGCAGCACGAGCTGCTCATCTTTCTGTCTGAGGTGGGAATGGCACGTCGTGGCATGTACAGCCCTCACCGAATAGAAGAACATCTGTATAAAGTCTGTGAGTAGTTGAGCTTGAGTAATTCTGGCATTTGTGCCTGGCATTGCCAGAATTTGGCCTTGACATTTACTGTGTGATGGTAACAGATGCATTTATATGTGGACTGCTCTGGGAGACCACAATTGCCTACTTTGTTTGAAGTTACTCTTTATCTTATCAGCTGTCTCTCATCTGAAGGCCATTTCTATATGACTTAGCTACTTAGGAGCTGTTTGGGTAGGAACAGTAGACTTCTTTCTCTCATTTCTCTGGGACAAGTCAGACAAAATATCATTGCAGTCAGTGCAGCAACAGCATTTTTAGTGGAATAGCAAATATATTCTCTGTTCTCGTAGCTCACAGCTGTTCTTAGTCAGCAAAGGAGTAGACAGTCCAGAGCTGCAAGTGGTGTATTGCAAATTATGAGAAAATAATGCACCTTGGAAGACCTCTCGTGATGCTGTGGAGCTTCACTTTGCAACAACCAAATACAAGGCAGGTATTTCATATATTTATTTCATTACAGTGAGAGGGGAGATGTGAGCACAGAGTGGGAGAAAGAGGGTTAGTGGTGTGAGTGTGGCCACAGGCAGAATAGACCTGGGTTGGTGTTTCTGCTGTTCAGCCATGTGCCTTCTCAGTGGGACAGCCCTTGGCTACCTTAGGAGCAGTTTCCTACTTCCCAGCAATTTCATTCTTTCAAGAGCAATGTTTGTGGGCTTGTGCAATACCGTTCCCATCTGTATTTCTGCACCTCGAGGGCTTGTCTGTGTCTAAGAGGAAGCACTCGGATCAGCTGAGCAGCCACGGGTCTCGCTGGGACTCACTCCTGGCCCCCTCCTGCTGCAGCTGTCCCATCGCTCGCAGCCCCCCAGCCCGGGACTGCCCTTTGTCCCGGTGACCGTGGTCAGTGCCGGCTGCAGCCAACACCGGGCACAAACACCGGGCACAAACACTGGGCACAAACACTGGGCACAAACTGGCACCACCCCGCTCCCTCTCCGGCTGTGGCCGCAGCACCGGACTCCAGGCAGGGAGACACAATCTGGCCCCCGTGGACAGCAGGTTTTATGCTGGTTTTCAGCCCATCCCTCCAAAGAGAAAGACCATCCTACAGTTCGCTTTTTATTTCTTCTCTGCTGGTAAAGGACATCCATTAAGGGTCATAGTATTGTTTCAGAGAGCATTATAACGGCTGTCCATGTTTGCCTGGAAAATAGTGTTGGCAGTGCCTCTGCATATTTCACTGACAGCAGAAGAAATCAGATGGCAGGAAGAGTGGGGCTGGACCTTCCAGCATGAGACAGAGAGAGGCACAAGGCTAATCATGGGCTCTACAGGTGTGGCAGTTTTGGCACTAAGTCTTTCTGGTGCTGTTAAATACAGCATATACTGGGAACTGCAGTAGGACTGTAGATGCCAAGACCACATCCATCATTCTTAATACAATGGTACTCTTGGTTTTGACTTGCCCTACAAGGGCTGTCTTGACTAATGAGGGTATTGGGAAGTGTCCACACATTGTAAAGCAAAAGGAGGTTATTTCCTTACATTGTGATATCATGTGTGATAAAGAGGTATGGGCAGAGGCAAGCAGCCTTTTCAGCTTGCTGCTATATTCATCTGGCTATGAATAGTCTTGTGAGATCAGTATTATCTGTTCCAGGTTTTGTTATGTTTTGCATTAGGAGGTTTTCATATCTTTATTACATGGACCTATGTGCAGCTCCAGGTCTAAAGGGTGAGGTGGGTCTAGATGGTCCTACGCTCACCTCGGTGATGAAATGGGGTCCTGACTATCAGTTTGTCAGGTTACAGTTCCTAAATTCATCCTCTTCCTTTGTGTGCAACTCAGTGTCTGGTCAGTGAAATCTGCTTGGCCTGTGGTGTGTATTACTAATCTGTGCACGTCCCAGTGCTGAGGAAGATACACAGCATTTTGAAGGAAAGGTGCTTGCTGAGAAATCAGAACCAGGACAGGAATGCCCTGCAGATGGCCTACAGATAAGTTGTGTCTGTAGGCAGATGTCAGCAAGAGTACTGAGCTGGTGCTGGGCATCTGAGCAGTTTGTGCTTGAGTTAGTTATGCAGAGCATTAACATAGTTCTGTTTTCAGCTGGAGCTTGGTTAAACCTCACAGAAATAAAGTGAAAATGCAACACAAAGAAGGTGGCAGTCCCTTCAGCATCTGCCTTTCCAAAAGGGGATGTTTCGCGCCTGCTAGGCCAAGCAAGCATTTAATTTTCACCTGATCAAACTATTTGAAAGGGAGTTACTTTAAAAAACCCAAACTCCCTGAACAACAGCCTTCTCCACTACTATTATTAGTATCCTTCTTAGCTTTTCTGCAGGTGATCAGAGCTCTCCTCTCTCCGAGGGCTTGGCAGAGCTGTTTGCTGTGCTCTGTGTGAAGGCTGGCACTGCCTCTCTCCCTCATGGCTGCAGAGCTGCAGTGGGCACAGCTTACACCACTTCTCCTGGCACTACGAAACCAGTCCACAGGTGAATATCCCAAAGGCTGCAGCTGTTGGGAGGAGCCTTTTTGCACCTGAACACTGCTAAGCAGTTCTGTAGTAAACTAGATCTGGGCTGAGAAGGGTGTGAGGAATGAGCAAAGCTCCCTGAGTAACACCTGGAATGAGCAAACAAACTGCCGTTCTCTGGGAAGAAAAGCCATGGCTGCAACACATCTGCAAAATGTGCAGCATGGAGTGGGTGAGCGTGGAGTGATCCTCACTGGCTTTTCTAATAAAATACTTGAAGATATCAAATGAAACAAGCAAGTGGCAAGTAAAAAAAAAGGGCAGGTACATTTGTGCTTAAAGTGTAGTGAAGCTGTGGGATTGTGGGGCTTTGAGGATATTGGCAATGATTAAAATTAGAGTGAGTTCAGAAAGTAATTAGAAAAGCTGTGAAATGCAGAGACATTGCTCCCATTTCAGGGCATCCCTTGTGGGAAGCTGGAGTGCAGGATGCCTGCTAGCTGTTAGCCCTTGTTGAAGATAAACTGGTGCATTACAGGGACCTTCAGTCCAGCTGTGTATGGCTATTCCTGTATTTTTAAACTGGACACTGATGATCTTTTGGGAAATGAGATGTGCACATCCCAGGGCAGGCCTCACTTCTCCACCCATGCCTGAGCTCTGTGTTGGACACACACCATCACAGATCTTTTCTGGAGACTGGAGCATTGGCTTCTTGGGGAGGTGGCCACAGGAGATCAAAAGTTATCACAGTAGGAGATGCAGCCAGTTATGCCACATGATGGGTCCTGCTGATGCTTGTCTCCACACTCCCTCCACACCCAGCATTTGTCAACATGGCTGGGCATGTGAGAGAATCTTTGTGATGTTCTCTTCCTCAGAAGAGCAGTTAGAGGAGAGAAAGTCCTTTGGACATCCAGCGTGCTCCTCTGCTCAGGTTTGTGGTCTTTCCTGTAGCCATGAAAATCCGTTTTGCTAATCTACATTGTCGGCACAGCGGCAGGACCCCCCAGGGCTGCTGCTTCTGTGCTGGGCTGTTGTGGTGGTGCAGCACCTGGGGGCAGCCCGGGTTTGCTCTGCGTGGTGTGCCGCAGGCTTTGGGCAGAAGCTGCTAATCCGGACAAAATTCACTTTTTTACAACTCTCCATTTTGCTCCTGTTGCCAGAGAGTAATCCTGACATAGGAGGGGTCTCCCACTGGCAGGAGGGAAGGAGAGTGCATCTTTCTTTTTGCTTGTCACAGTTTGTCCAAAACCAGTTTACATCAGTGGGCTAAAAAATGTGCTTGCATTGAAGAGGTCCTGGTCTGGGGTAAAATCTACCTCAGTGCTATGCAGTGACTCCCATGATTGCTCTACAAACCTGCAGGGCTTTTGTGTTTCCTGTCCTGGCTGTTGGCAGAGGTGGCAAAGCCAGGGCTGGGCAAGACACGCAGAAAGCGTTTCCATCTGTGTGGGACCCATGGGGTCCTGGCTCTCCTACGGGTCTGTTGGTTTAGGTGTTTGTACTGCATCATCCAAACTGCTTATTAACAAGGCTTTGAGAGGGGAGAGGATTATGTGCAATCTAACAGAGCAAATCCAAGCTGTGGTGCTGCTCCAGAACAGTGAGCATGAGCTCAAAGACTGAGCAACTGGGGGAGCAGGTGATGGTTGGGCACGGTGCATGTGCCTGCCTGGTAACGTACTGTACCTGTCAGGTCATTCTTATCCTTCATCTGTTGTGCTTGCAGACCCAGGTACACAATTAACACACACACTCTCCCTTAACACTCTGCACTTGAGTGGTTCATGGTGGGGCTCTCCTGTTTTGGGCCTTTGCAGTGCCCGAGACAGGCACGGGGCACCCATCAGAGGCTGCCCAAGCTCAGTCACAGCAGGGACAGCCCCATTGCTATGCTGCAGATGGAGATCATTTCCCAGCCTTGTTTACTCCTGCAGGTCTGGGTCAACAGCTTTGCAGCTCCTGACACTTCTAGCAAAACCTCCACCTCCGGTGGAGCAGTCTTGTGGACCAGCTCACTTTCCCACAGCAGGTGCATCAAGTGGTTTGATTTTTAACCATATAAAACAAAAGAAGGAGTTGGCTGTTTGGTTTCTGTTAACCTTTTTCTTCTAATGTAACTATTTCAGTAAGATAAAACATTTTCATGGGGAAAAAAAAGGCTCTTTACAAAGAAGTAGCCTTTATCCCTAAGAAGTAGCCTTTATTTTTAATTGACTGCCATACTGATGAATAAATATGAGTCTTCTCTGAAAATATTTTCTGAAGTAGTTTCAGCCCCCACGTCATGGGGTTTGTTAAAAATAAATAAAAGTTCTTGAGAAGCAAATACTGTGAAATGTCCCTAGATACCTTTTTAAAAATAAAATCTGTCCCAGAAATTTCTGTGAATGTCTTTGTAGAAGTAAGTTTGTGCCTGAGAGCCAGGGAGAGTAGGTGGTTGGAACTAAGCATGGAAGACCCATGCCAAGCTGGATGAAACGTAGGTCGCCTAAACAGTAGAGATTCATCAGGGTTTTTTATTATTGTTTCTGGTTTAACTATTTAGAGTGGTATTGGTAATTTCTGAGATGATAAAGGCTATACTTGTAGTGTGACAAGCACAGCCATACTTGCCTAAAAGAAATAGGAAATGTTGTTTGCTTTCCTCCAGCGGTTTTTAACAAAAAGTTAGAGTCTTTATGACAATGCCCATTCCTTTCATGAGCCTTTTCCTGCAGTGTTTTGTGTTCTGGGGTATTTCTTTGTAAGCGTTAAGGTTAGATGCCTATTCTCTCTTTTAACATGTTGTTACACCATTACAAAAAAGGCAAACATTTGGGAATGTATCATCCATAAAATAATGTAAATCTGTGTAATTATGTCAAATGAGCAAAGTTCAGCTGAAATGCTTGTTCTCAACTTTGGATGTGCCAGTTGATGGAAGAGGTGCTCCATGTAGAGCCAGTCCAAAGAATTTGCATCATTGACAAAAATGATGCAAATCCCAGCTCTGTGGAACCTGAAGGAGGTGTGGTTGGTTAACATGGAGGCTGAAGTGTCAAGCCCTGTGCGGAGAGCTGCTAAGGGAGCATCCCTGTGGTAGCTAGGATGGGCTGACACCCACCAGGGAGATCTGGGGAGGCAATAGGAAGAAGTTGCTTGCTGCCAGTTAGCAAAGCACTGAAATAGGCGTCCTGAAAGGGCTGTGGTTGGTATTCTCAAAGAGGCAGATTAGAGAGTAAGTGTGATACAGGCCTTGAGGCAGGGAATGGGCCTGATGGCCTTCAGATCATGTTTGCCATGAAAGCTGGGATTTATTAATTTTTAATTATCTGACTCCCAAGGCTTTGGAAGAAATAGCAAAGTATCATGAAATCCACAATCACTTGACAGGTTTGGAAACAGGAGAAATTCCATCTGGTGAGCTAGAAACTGCCTACATGGACAGGAGCAGAACTTTTGCTCCCTCAAAGGTGTGCCTTACTGCCCTCAAGTTGGCCAGGGGAGAGGAAGAGGAATAAAGTAGCAAGGCAACGCTTGATTTACTTTTCCTCCACGCCCTGCAGCCTCTGGCCATTTTCGCTGTCTTTTGAAACGCAAAGTGATCTGCACCAGTAGTGTTTGAATAGCAAATATCAGTGCAGCATAAAGCAAAGGGCRCACATATTAGAAAATGAGCAGGCCCTGGTATTTCATAGCATAACATGAAGCAGAAACACTTGCAGGTTGCTGTTCTGTCATTTTCTGATTGCTTTGCAGAGATTGGCTGCTTATCCTCGGTCTCATTTAGGGCAGGAAGAAGTGAGGATAAGAAGAACGGAGGTAGAAAGCAAGAAAGCAATTTGGTAATTTATATGCATATTTTGCTTGTAGCATGCTGAGTCAACTGTTTACCTGTTAGTAGGAAAGGGCTAAAATAAAACATTGTCTTGGTTAGGGTAATACCACGTGAGGAGCTCTAGGACAGGGAGGAAAGTAGGGCAGCTTGTTTTGGAACTTGTGCTGGAGAACAAATAAAAACCCCCAATGTACACATTCGGTTGCCATATGTCACGCTTATCATAAAAGGCATCTCGGTGCTATTTCTTTGCAGGGATGCTTGAACTCCACAGAGCAGACTTCCCTGTTGAGGAGAGCGCATGCCAGAGGTGCCGGGGTTGCCGTTGGTGAGATGAGCTTTGGTGCCTGTTGAGGCAGCTCCGGCGGGCGGCGGGAGCTCGCTCCTTCCCGTGCTTCCCTGTGTGATTGACGTTGGCATCCAGATCGCTGCAACTGTGCCTGAAGAAAAGCAAAGGAGCCTAATTTTGCTGAGAGAATTTTCCTGGCAGGGGAAGGCATGCAGCGCAGAGAGACGTGCCAGCCAAGAGCCTGGAAGTGCAAGTCCAGGTGCTAACGCGAGTTCCACCCAAGCCATGCTGTGGTGAATCCTTCCTCTCCCGCCGCGTCTTGCTTGGCACCAGGGGCTGCGAGGGGCTGCCCATGGCACTGCGGCAGCCTGGGCTGGAGTAGTGCCTGCTGTCTCTTTGCTTCAGCCATCTGAAGAAGTGCAGAAGATTGTAGGGAAGATGTTGGACTTGAGCTTCCTGACCGAGGAGGAGTATGAAAAGCTGATGAAGGTTCTGCAGAGAGATGCAGAGCTGAAGAAAAAGGATGGGGATCGCATCAGGTGAGAGAGCGTGTGGTAGCAGCACGATGTGAGCTTCCCTCAGGGAGATTTTTTCACTTCTTTTAGAGAGGAGCATGTATTTGTGTGTGTGTGTGTGTGTGCAACAAGGAGGGGTGCAGGTTGCAGGCAGTGCTGTCCCTTTTGTTCAGATGGTGATAGATCTTTTCATTGTAACTCCTGCTTTCTCAGCCATCCTGCTGTCTCTGCTGTCCTCTCTCCTCAGGATTGCAGGACTGGATTCTCCTTTTGAGTTAACCATCAGCCCTCAGAGATGCCAAAGGCAATCACTCCGTTCCTGTTCTGGGGAGGAAGATGCTGGTTTCTTGGTGCCAGAGGTCTGAGCAGGGGAGTCGCTGCTGCCTTGTTTTACTCACTGGGTAGCACAGAAAGGCTATAGAGAGTTTTAAAAGGAGATTTTACATCCTGTTCTCTACTTTATGTCCCTTCATTGCACTTTGAGGTGGGTGTATGTGCACCACCCATCATGCAGAGAGGGGCAGTTAGAGGCTACACGATCTGCCAAAGGTTTGCAGGGACCTGTTCCACAGCCAGGAATTCTCCCTCAGTTCAGCTGCTTTGCCACTGGCCATCCTGGAGCTCAGGTCTGGTTGATCAGGATTGCTTGTTGCTGCTGTCACTTTTTAAATGCCAGCCATTAGACCATCTGGGCTGACAGTATGCACCAGGCTCAGGGAGCTGGCACTGAATTCTCCATGGCAAGAAATGAGTGGCTCAGGGAGTGTGGATGGCACTGTGCCAGTTTACCCCAACTAAGGATGTGAGTCTTCGACTTGCTGTTGAGCCAAAAAAAGAGTGAGCCCCGTGTAGGAGGGATGTTCAAGGCTTGAAGGGGGAGCAGGAAGCTTTGTCGCAGGCTCCTGGGAGCCGGCGTGCCCTGGCCTTTGCTTGGAGGTGAAACAGCTGGAAGGAAGTAGCTTGGACTTGGGGTGTATGTATGTGCATGCTCTTACCTCTCCTGAGGTTGAATTGAAACAATTTCGAGAAGGTTTTTGGTTTTTTTTCTGAAACTGAGTGAATTTTTGCTCAGAAGTGGAGGTTTGGTAAAAAGTGTGTTTGGATTATTTCGGTTTTGTTTCACTTCTCTTTGAAAGCTGTTGCACAGAAGGCTTTGATTTGGGAGTGAAGTGAGTTAGGTCCTGGCCAGAGCCCCTTGCTGTCAGTTTGGCTACCTGCAGTGAGACATGTTTGTTTCCAGCACAACCCACTGGGCCAAATGAAGCCAGTGGCATTTCCTTGATCTGGTGTCAACAAGATTAAAATATCTATTTCCTCTGGCCCAGCACCTCGAGATCCTCATGGAGGCAGGTGCAGCTCTGGTGTAGATGGGAGCCCCTGTTGGGCCCCCAGCACTGCCTTCAGAGGCTAGAGCCCAGTTATCCCAGACCTGCTCCCTCCTGGCCTTTAAGGAGCCAAATGTGACTCTTCAAGGCTCCATGGTTATCTGGGGTTTTGCCCCCTTTTCCTGCTGAGAACTGGGCTAAGGTGGGAGCTTCCTCTGGCCTCCCAGGTTTCACAGGGACCCTGAACTGTGGTGAGCTGTGGGAGGCACTGCCAGATGAAAGGCAGCTAATTCAGCAAGCTGTGGTGTAAAACGAAAATAACCAGAGGAGGGTTAGAGTACAGGCTGGCAAACAGGGCACTGACAGGTTTAGGTGCCAAAAACCAGCCCTGGGTGTGCCTGAGCGAGTTACAGTAGGAGAAGCCGTGCTCAGGAAGGAGAGCTAACCATGTGAGTGCCAAAATGGGCATGGCAGGAGGAGCAGAGAGAGGAGCAGTGTCCAGGGAGAACACTGCAGGGACAGGTTGCTTCCCTAAATATCATTACTTATTCCTGTGCTTTGCATCAAATTTGATCCGAAAGGTTTTGCTGCTCATAAAGAGATTAATAGACAAATAAAATGGAGAAGTGCAAGACAGGCAAACAGCCCCACCCCTTCCTAAACCCTCAGGGCAGGCAAGCAAATGGACAGATCTCTTTGCTGGGTGACTGATTTGGATTTGTGAAATTCGGAAGAGGTGAAAGCCTGTGTTTACAAGGTGCTGTTCCCATTTCAGATAAAGAATAAATCAGCTGTTGTTTTAATGCTGGCTTGGCCCTTGTGATTGCAGAGAATAATCTCTGGATCCTTTGTAGTATCAGACAGGTGAACCCATGGACGTGCTACAAAGGTAGCTCAGGGGAAGTTGAAACCTTAGGGATCTTTTGGTGTATAATGCTCTTACTGATTTTCAGGCGGATACAAGGCTCCATCACGGATGAAAAGAAGAAGAAGTTTGTGACAGGTGAATGGTTTTCGGAAGTGAAGGCAAAACGGTTTCAGGAAGACTTGGAGGGGCCGGATCTACTGCGGGCATCAATTAGAAGGAAAAAGGGCAAATTAGAAAGTAAGTATGTTAGTGTGCATCTCAAGAAAACAAATTGATGGACCAGGAAATATTGGTCCAGAATGGGAATCTCCTTGTACGGGGAGTCTGTTGAGAACCAGTCCTTGTGCTGTGATAAGGGGATTCTCAGCTATGCTTTCAGTAATAGAAAAACATCCCTTCTTATCAAAATCAGGGCCCAAAGAAAAAATTAGTGTGGCAGAGGACCAAGGCAAAAGCCATGTGCAGTGAATGCCTTTTCTCCACTTCAGCTTCTTTTTCCCAAAATTTCTGTTTGTTAGAGGTCACTGGTATCATTTCTTACCATGGAAGCAAAAAGAGAAGGGAATGATGTAAGGCAGTTTCTGGCATCAGGCTGGTATGTGTGGGTCAAACACAACCCCCTGCCCCAATTCCTAAAGTGGTCTGATAAGAGCAGCTGGCCAGCTGCACTCACAGGCCTCTGGGGTGGTGGGCAGTCACATCTCTCATGCAAAGGGAGAGGGTGCCTCTCTCCTCCTGGCATGTATTGGCCCACTTGAGAGGGTTCATGCCTAGCTTTTTACATGGAGATAATTCCATGGCACGATGTGGTTTTTGAAGTAAAAGGGTCTTTGTGGCCAAATCTGAATGGTACCCAGGCTGTGTGCCATAGCCAAGGAGTATCTGGAACCGTGTGCTAATTGGAAGCAGATGTGTTGTGTGTTGTTTGACATGCAGATAAACTTGCATGGTGCTATGTAAAACAGATCAAAGCAGATTTGTCAGCTCAGGGCAGAGAAGAGAAGAGATCAGCCCTGTGTGAAACAAGCAGGACTGTACTTTGAGTCCAAATGTAACCAGCCTGGAGCTGGAACATCATGCTGAACATCTGTGCATAGCAGAACTGGGGATGATTCCCATCCAGTCCCCAACATGAGGACAGGCCAGCTGACCCCTCAGCTCGGTGTCACACAACCTCCTGGATGATTTGTCAGGGTGGGCAGTTGCAGACACTCGAACATGGCTGGTGAGTTCTGGCTGCTGCTGCCCTGGGGAAGCCTTGGCCCTGACAGGCAGCTCTAAGCAAAGTCTGCCACTGTCCCTAACACAAGGGCCCCGTAGCTGGGCTCTGTTCTTTTGCAGTAAAGGCTGCTGCTAGACAAATGGGCATTTGTCCCGCACTCAAGTGTCATCTCCAGTGGTTCAGTTCAGTTCAGTTCAGCCGTCTTTCCTGGGCCCAGCTTGCCATTCCTGCTGTGGGGGAGCAGCAGTATAGATCACTCCTTTGTTTGGTGGGCCTCCTTGGCCAGGGTGTCTCTGTAGCAGGAATTGCCTGGGTTTAGTGTCCCCCTCATAGCTCCACATTACTTAGACACATTCTCAAAGCTAAACGCTGACAAGGGACTTCACTGAGAGCTTCATTTTCTTTTTCTTCTTTACTTTACCCTGACAGCTCTCATAACTTAGCATAGATTCATTGGAGCCTCTCATGCAGAACTGGCCCATCATATTTCATATGAAGTTGCTTTTATCCTTGGTATTATGGATTCATGATGTCATTAAATTTACTATTTTATCATACCTCCAGAATGCTAAAACGTATAAAACCTTTTCCATCTTGGCAGAGTTGCCTGGCCATTCCTGCAGAGCATGTTCTGCTTTTTGAGGATGTGCATTTGTGCTTGCACCCTCTTGGCCTGAAGGGGAAGAGCTCCAGGAGCCTCTCTGCCAGGGCCCAGGCCGGGCAAATGCTCTGTTACCTGCAGCCCAGTGACCAGCCTGCAGTGGATGGGGTTGTCTGCCCTTTGCCTTGCACCCTTAGCTCACTGCCAACTTCAGGAAAGCAAAATTTGAAGTCCTGTTGRTTTTAGATTTAACTTTTAGAGCTGATATGCACATATGAGATGTGGTCTCGGGTCATCATATTAAATAATTTCCTTATTAATATAGCAGTATTACGCAAGATATGTCATTGCACGTGCATTACTTGACTAATGCTGTTACAAGAAGGAAGAAGCAACTGTTATTAAATTACTGTAATAATGTTTATATTTAGCCCTTTATTCCTTTTTCAACTTCTTTTCTTCCCTTTTTTTCTCTATTTCTATTCTTAGACTTATTTTGGTAAAGCACGAGTGTAACATGTGACTTTATTTCTTCCTCTTACTTTTCCCACTGCCATTTTACATCACTGGTTGAGCATCAATATTCTGCAGCTATATATATATATTTACCTTAGATGAGATAAGGGCCTTTGCTTGCCATATTGACACCTTTTTYCCATCCCTTGGAAAGATCAGTCATTGACCTTTGTTGGCTTTCAAGGTGATGAAGGGGTGCATGTTCATTTAGGCAAATCTGTGTAACATGTTCCTAACTCTTGATTTAAGTCTTTAGACTTAAGTCTGTGTTAGGGAGCGGAATGAGAAAATTTCTGCATGAAAAAGCCCCACTGAGATAATTGTTGGCATTCCCTCTGCAAGATAAATGGGCTGAGGAGGGGTGGAAATTTGTGCCTGCACAGGAAAATTCCCAGAGACCTTTTCTGGAGGAGGGTTTTATCCCTCAGAAGGGAGGGTTGTGGGGATCCCTCACGGTTTTCACAGTTGGTATTGATTGTATTAGAAAACACTAGTCATGGGCAGTAATACAATCTATAAAACAGATACCCTATATTTAAACTACAGCCTGCAGAGCAGCACAGATGGATGAATTTGATGATAACTTCTCCTTGAGCTTATATGCAATCCTTGGGGGTTAAAAATCATCTACAAGAGAGACTATTTTATCCACCTGCCAAGGCAAGTGAGCCCCAGTGCACAGTTAGTTGTGCTTTTCCCAGGCACTGAGAATCTTTGTTTTACAGTGATAGGAAATGAGTAAAAGTGTTAGAGCAGGAGTGGCTGTATAGTCACGTATATAAATATATGTATGGACAAGTTAAACTGGTCAGGCCACTACTAATTTCTGTTGGAATTTGCTTCTTATGTTGTCTCATCCTAAAGTTAGCAAAGGCATATTGCTTGTCTTGATGGATTATAACATACTAAAATAGCTTATTTGTTTGTGGTGATAGAAGCCAGGCATAGCTGTGTCAGTGGCTGAGCCATTTTGCAGGGCAGGGATTTGGATGGGTGGAAGTGAACACTTCCTGCTGCCTCTGCCAGCCGGGAGTGGGGAGCTCTGTCTGAGGGGGAAGTGTCAGTGAAGAGCAAACACAACACAGCGCCTTTGGAAGTGGGGTGAGAAATGAATGCAGTCTTCGGTTGTCAAGGCCTTTTCAACCATGACAGGCGAAGGGAAAGCGTGGGAGCTCTGTGTTTGGTTCCTTCACTTCCAGCACAGCTACCTGCTGGCATCTCCCTCCCTCAGGTCTGAGGCAGAAGAGGAGGCTGTGGCTCACTGTCTCAATAAATCTCCTCAGTGTGCCTTCCCGTGCCTGCACGTGCCATGGCCTGCACGTGCCACCAACCATGCCCCAGGGTCTCTCCCCCAAAACAATGTTCAGCAATGCTTTGTGCGCATCAACGTTTGCATGGGCAAAACCGTCCCTCTCTCAGAAACATTCTTTCTAAAGCTGGCTCGTTCCTACACAGCCAGACTCTTGTTTTTCAGCAGGAGCCACTCCCCGACTTCCCACTGCTGCAGGAGCCATGGGGCCACCGAGCTGCCACCTCCCATGTGTGCCAGACATGCAGTCCTAATGCAGACAGCTCTGAGCAGGGGCTGCTGTGTCCCTGCACCTCCGGGCCAGGCGCTGGGCGGGCAGGAACAGTTGGGAATGCAGCATTTTTCTCCATGGGGATGCACAGGCAAAAGGGAATGAATCTTTGGATATCGCTGTGACTTGTGGGCTGACTGTGCTGGTGCTGGATGGCATCACATGGTCAGCCTTGAGTCTTGTCTGTCCTGGCCTGCTCTTGCGCCTTGTGTGGTTTTCCAACCAGATAACAATAAGGCTATACTACTTAATATCACTTCTGAATCCTCTGAGCTTCTTTTTCTATTGTATTGTGTAATTAAATATATCCTAAAATGGTTTGGCAGTTCTTGTAACAGGTAGATTTTCTCTTAAAAATAGACCTAGCTGCATGTGAATAAATATGTGCAGATCTTGTTGACCAGACTAAACTTAGTTTTTATTCACTGTTTGAGAATTTAATCCTTTTGGTTTTGCAGTAGCGAGAAAACCCATTTGCTAACAAAATGTCTAATGCAACTTTATACCCTGGCAGTCTGCTGTAAAGGTTACTGTCCTCTATTGTTTTTTCTTTGGGGGTCTTTGGGAGCTTAAAAGATACAGCTGAGCCTTGTGCCAGTAAAAATAACAGGAATCTCCTCATTAACTGTATTGGCCTCCTCCTTTGTTTGCCAAGATCGGATGACTTGAGTCAAAACAGGAAATGGCTGAATTTAAATCCTGGAACGGATTAATTTTATTGACAGTCACGGCAGCGTCCTGCAAAGGTTTCCAGCGCTGCGACAGCTCCTGGCACGAGTCGGGCGTTGGGCAGCTCGCTCTGGCCTCTCGGGCCTGTGGGGTCTGGAAGTGCCTTTTCTGCCCCGGGGCCTCCCCATCCCTGGGGAGAGCAGGCAGATCCCCCGACAGCCATCTCCTCTTAAATCCCCAGGAATAGTGCTGGTGGGAAGGCTTTTTCTTTCTCCGAACAAAACACACTAACAATTTTAATGAAATGTCATTTCTCAGTTGTCTCTGTTGTATTACAGATGAGGCCAACGAGCACATCCAGATGGGTCTGGAAAGCAAAGCTGCCCCGAGCCCTGCCTTCCCTGAGCACGTTGCTGGTGCAGGAGAGGGAAGGTAACACTGCTGCGCATGCAATGCTCTGGCTGCTGCTCTTGCTTCTAATGAAAATTGAATGCTACCCATTAAACCCTGGTTTTTAACTGAGTTTCTGAGACTGTATAAGTAATATGTTCTATAGGATATTTTTTAAGTCCTTCTTCCAGGAATTGTCAGAATATCAATCCTCCCCTAATAACCAAGTGCTAATGTGCTTATCCCACAAAGGTCTTTTCCTGCATGATTTGATAAGGGATCAGTAAAATGGAAGCTGTCTCTAATGTCAGGATATGCTGGTTAGTTTTTCAAAGTAATTATGGTTTTATTTGTTTAATTTTTGCTATGGAGCAACACTAACAAAATGAACTGTTTGAGGAAACTGCTCATTTCCTGCTGGTGCCAACCTCTTGTGTCCAGTGCTCAGCACTCTCCATCAAGGCTTGGTAGGATTTCACGTTGTGCTGACTGAGCAGAAACATCCATTAAAAGCACTCCAAGGAGCAAGTCAGTGACCTCACTCAATATCCAAGGACTATGGAGAAGCCATTAAAATATTCACATATTCATGTATTGTTGTTCCCATCTCATTTGCGTTTTTTTGTCAGTGGAATGAGGAATCATTCTTCACAGGTGGCAGTTGCTCCAGTTAAATATTAAATTTGGGCCTTGACAACACTTGGAAACCTCTTGCAGCTGATCAGTGGGTGTTGTTTAATGAAGGATCCAGAAGCAACAAGCCCGAGGTGCTCCTGCTTTACTGGCACAACTCACAGTGTTTTTTGGAGGGGTTGGTTGAATCCTGAAAAGCTTGCTTTGTTTTTCTCATTCAGTCTTAAGGAAGGTGTGGCCTGTTCCTTCCTGGACCTTAGCATAGAAATGCTTCTCCCTTCGGCATGGCCTGTGGGCTCTTCTGGCACTTCCCAGAAGGGGAAAGTCTGAATAAACCTTGTAGTTGAAACACATTGTTTTTATTGAGCAAGTTCTGCAGCTGAGCAAAACTGAGATGATGTTGAAGACTGCCTGAGCACCCAACCAGGCACATCATTACCACAGACCTCCTTACTCTGGTGTTTCTCCTCTCCCACAGGTCCATTACACCTGCTCTTGAAACTGCAGAGCAGAAAATTCTGCCAAAACCGAAGCCAAGACTTCCTCTCCAGTTGTCTGCATCATACAAGGTAGTACAGGCACAGCCTCTGTACCTTGTTTTGTTATTCCTTGGAGCTTCACACAGTCTATGCCTACTGACAGGGGCTCCACGGGCTGCCTGCCCTTGTGTCTGTGCTCAAATGAAATACATTTTTTCCAGTCTTGCTGGTATATATACACTGATAGCATTTGTCTTCTGTTCAGAGGTCCAGTATACATGATGTCTCTTCCTCAGAGAGTGACACTGGAACAGGTCCATTTGTGGCTACAACAAACAGCTTTCATTTGTCTAGAAAAGGTAAGTTTTTTGTTCAGTGAGCTATTGGTGTTTTTGTTACTCAACATCAAACACCAAGAGACAAGATACTTTTCAGTGTGTGTACAAATAAATAACAAAGAGTACCTTGGCATATAAGAATGGGCTGCCAGCATCTGTGTGAATTATGTCCAGGGCATCAGGGACCAAAGCAAAAAGCAGTCTGATGACTGGAACTTCTCTAGGCTCTCAGTACATTTTAAACTGAGTGCTTGGGTCTCAGCTCTTTAATCCATAAGAGAACTTACTCTCTCTTTCCAGCATTGAATGTGTAGTGTAGTTTTGGAACACAGCAAATAGCCAATAGGAAAGCTGTCAAATTGAAAGGGAAGCTGCAAACAAATCCCCAACTCACAGCAACAATTTAGAAGTCAGTGGATTTTTTCTGTGCTCTGTTTCAGGGAGAAGGACTGGGGTTTTCAGGGTTTTCTTCAGATGGAAGGGGGCTTTTTAGAGTCTGAATATGGGAAAGAATTAGGAATATATTGATGGTTTCTGAAAATTCCCCCTAGCTTCTTGTTGAAAAATTGCAGCCCAGACCTTCCAGGGAGATTTGATGTGATGCAGTGGGACAGGCTGTGAGCATTTGTTGTTGTTGTAGGTCATGGAATATCCCCATTGCCCAGCAAGCTCTCAGAGGATGCTGTGCCTCAGCCCAGCTCTGCAGCTGGAGGAGAAGCTGTTGATGGGCCCACCAGCACCACAGAGGGGCCAAAAACTCCACCTGAAGAAACTTACGCTCCCAGCAAGATACCAGTTAAGAAGAAACCAAACAAAACCTTCCCCAGATCCGAGCAATTTGTGAATCACGTGGGGCCAGCAGAGAACAGCCTTGCAAAGAAAGAGCTGCTGGCCAGCCCCAAACCACTGCCCACAGAGGGGGGAAGCAGCCAGGCTGGCAAGCAGGGCGTGAACTACACGATCTCGTCGATGAGTAACAAAGAGGAGGATATTGGCTTTGACCGTGAACACTTCAAGAACTTGAAGAACTTTTGGGAGAAGGGAGCAGACTCTGTGGCAGCAGGGAGCACGCCGGCAGAGGCGGGCTGGGCGGCGGCAGACGGTCGGCAGTTCAAGCTGTGCCGCTCGCTCTCCGTGCAGTCTGGGCAAGGCCAGGACACTGAAGAAAAACCTGGCGTCTCCACCAAAGCAAGGACCCCCTACAAAAGGACAATAACATTGTCTTCTAGCGAGGAAGAGCCAAGCTGTGTCGCTCCTGTGAGGAAGGGCTCGGTTTCCGTCGCTCCCAGATCCACGTACGCCAAGAGCAAAGGCGGCCCAGTCACACGAAATGACTCGCTGGGTGAAAGCAATGGGAAGCTGCTGATGCCAGAGGAAGAGAAGGTGGTGCAGCACTGCTCCAAGAAATCCAGATTGCCTGTGCGAGCGCCTTCCGTCAAGCTCGAGTCGCCTACCAAGGATGTGTCTGGCGGCGCCCTGGAGCCAGGGACACCTACGGAGGAGCTGGTGGTGGCAGAAGAGTGCAAGCCCACAGCGAGGTCCCTGGCGAGCAGGGTGCAGATACTGATCGAGCCTGTGCTCACAGATGGTGAAAGCGATGAAAAGAAAGAGGAAAGATCTGATTTGAGCACTCATGACAACATGGAGATAAATGGAGAGCTACCTGAGGAAAAAATGTGTGAGTCTTCAGACCAGCCAACACCCGGTGTACCATCTGGAGAGAGAGAAGCTGTTCAGGGAACAGACTCAGCTGTTTACTCAGGTACTGAGGGCTGTGACTGCACCCTGTGAAATCCAAATAGAGAGCCATCCCTAAGCCTTCTTCCCTAACCCTTCTGCATTTTGCACATTTTTTTCATATGTCCATTTATCCTATATTGCAATTTGTGCAGAGTTAGCTTGTGTGGAATGTGTTTTACAAACAGCTCTGGAAACAGATCCTGTGTAGAGTGTGTAGAAGGGGGCAGTGCTATGTTCCCTGGCTTTCCTCCCTGCTACCAGCCCCTGTACCTTACCTGCAAGCACCTCACCTTGGGACAGCCTTGCACTACCTACAACACATCACAGGAACTCACTTTATTTCACTCGCTGGCAAGATTGTACTTTCTTCAAATGTGGGACTGGAGGAATTCTTTGTGGTGGTAGAGATAAGTCTGATACAAATAGAAGAAATAAAATGTGAAGCAAAGTGTTAATAAATACACTGGCTCTTAGACTGTCTTGATATAGCCACTGGCTGTCAGTGCCTAAAGGACATTTTGGGTCTTTTTGGAATGCACAAGTGAATTTGGATATTAAACTGTAAGCAAGGCAGACTGAAAAAGGAGTCTGATCTTTCTGGGTTCTGATACCGTGTTCTCAATCATGATGGTGTCAGTAGTATCACCATTTTCTCAGCCTCTTCCTCTGGTTTGAAGGGCTTTTGCAGTGACTGTTACTATAAGCAAAAGTTATTGTTATTTGCAATTTACTTTACATGTGGGCTCTGATTACCCACAACTCTGCTTTCTTTGAAGCAAAGACCTAGGATGAGAGAGCATCTTACCTCCTTTTCCCAAATATTGTGTCCTCATGTACCTGGGTAAGACCTGTTTGAGAGGATTTTCCATAGACTCACCTGATTTTTATTTTTTAATTGTTTAATTTCTTGGCTTATTTCCTATGAAAATCCTGAGTAGCACTTCACGTCACTGCAAACTTGTTCTTTATAGAATATTTGGGGTTGTAAAAGACAACTAAGATCATTGAGTCCAATCACTTATAGATCAGATCATTCTAATATTTCTCAGGGCTTTTTGCCTTATTATTGCATTCATTTCAGGATGATATTAGCAGATGGCTGTGTTTCACTGGAAGCTCTTCACAAGTGCTGGTCTGTCTTAGGGACTGGGTTAATCCAGTATTTACATTTCCTGACACAGTGTGAAGAGTCTTTCTCAGGGGAGACATCAGAGCACCCGGATGGTTGGAAAGCAGCCCTGTGCAATGTAACTGCACTGTGCTCAAGGCAGAGTGAACAAGAGAGGCACACACGCATACACAGGCTTGTTGACACACTGCCCATTCATGTTTATTTATTTACCATGTTGATTTGGCTTTTCATGTATTCCAGAGGAAGATGGGGATCATTCTCCTGCTGCTSAGGCATTGGCCCGAGCAAATAGCATTAATCTTGCAAAGAGCATGGTGAACATTTACACAACCACAGAGAGTGAGTAACATCTTTCTTTCTTCTTCTTGGTTTACATTTGCTGAAGGTAATATATTATGCCAGTTTTTCATCACCATGCTTCTGTGCATGTACAAGGCTAGGAAAATGACATATTGTTTCATCATCAAATTAGAGAGTTTATAGTGCCTAAAATTAAATTCAGAGCCAGGAAACTGCAGCTAGATTGATGGTTTGTTACTTCAGCAAAAACACAAGGGCTTCAAAGGGTTGGCAAGAAGCTTGTAGTCGTCTCTCCTGTTCCTGCACGAGGGCTGTGGGAGCTGCTGGCAGCCTGTGGATCGATCCGAGCTGCCAGACCCAGTGTCAGCTGGCGAGATGTGCCACAGACTCCTGTCACACGCTCACTGGGCTCTCCCCTCACCCAGAGCAGAGCCCATTGCTGGACTGATGTCCCCAGCTGCCAGCTGGGACATGTTTTATGGTGACAGTCTCTCCCTGAGAAACCCACAGAAGCTAAGGAGAAGGAAGCAGCAGTCTGAAGAAGCCCAAGGCCAAGCAGCCTGTCCGTGCCACCAAGAAACCCAAGAAAGCTGCAGCCACGGAAGGGGCCTGAGGGAAGGCAGCAGCAGCCTCTGTGCCCAAGAAAGCCAATGACAGTCCCCAGAGAGTGAAAACTGGCAAGCCCAAAAGGACAGCTAAGAGCTTGCCTAAAAGGAAGGTGGTAAGGCCAAGGCTTCCAGGACTGAGGTGAGAAGGATGGGAAGCAGTGCCCAAGGAAAGGTAAAGCCAAGCAGAGGCTTCGATTGAGCCCATTTAAGTCCAATTCCTGGTTATGGGGGGGAGGACAGTCCCCCTTGGGGCTGTCAGAAGCAGCTTGCAGGCATGTCACACTGCATCATCCTGTGACTGTGCCCACCCTGGCTGGCACCTTGTGCCAAGCACTGCCCCATCATGTGGTGCAGGACATGTCACAGGGCACAGTGGCTCAAAGCTCCAGGCTCCACATTGCTGTTCAGGGATGTGGTCTTCACACAGACAACCAAGATTTCAGCTTCCCCTTATCTAGAGCCCCAAACCTCATCCTTGGAAACTCTCCTTTACAGAGTTGCACTTCCTTGTTTGCAGTATAGCAGGGAGTCTGTGGAGAGGGCTAGATACAATTCTTTGCTCTTGTTTGGAGATAAAAATAGTAAATATCAAGTGAATGGTAAATCAAGAAGTTCTTGAGCATTTTGAGCACCAAAGAATGTATCATCATGACTAACATGCTGAACAAGTGTGTATATGAACATGCATGTTCATGTACATATATCTGCTCAAAACAAATTCTTCCAGGATGGAGAAAGTCATCTTCGAGGGAGTTATTGAGAGAAGATAAAGATAGAAAAAATAGGTTTTAGTTAGACATTTAAGCAGTCCAGTAACCATCTTTCTATTTATAGGAAGCTTTCTGACTTTTTTTCTTTTAGATAATCTGGCTATTGTCCACATCTTTGTCTAGCAGAGTATTTGAGAGGTGTATCCAATGGTGAAATTGTGGGTTTAAATATTTTACTGCTCTTTTGTACAGGGCAGTGTGCTGTGAGGTAAAAATGTGAACATGTTTGGTTTCTTTGACAAGGAGGCAGATTTGTATGGTTTTAGTGTAAGTTAAGTCTATGCCAAGCAGGCCAGATCCATGTCCTTGAGCTGATAAGGGCATTAAATGAGCCACTAGAGGGAGTTCCACACTCCCACACAGTGAATGAAAACTGAAAATAGCTCTAGGGTGTTAATTAGCAGTTTTTGTCTTGGGGAGGATCAGCTGCAATGACAGGTGACACAGACAGGGCAAGCAGTGGTACTCCAGTGCCTCCCACAAGCTTTCCCTCCTTCCTTGTGCCCTTAAACAATAGTGTGACTTTCTTACATTTTCATGACTCTGACAAGCTGTAGTGATGCCTTTTTTGTTTGTACCTGCAGCATACAATAAACCTCATCTGATACCACATCCGTTTCTTGAACCTGAAAGAGTCAAAGAGCTGAGCAGATCCTCTCCTCTCCTGTTGTCTGAGGTGGGTTGACCCAGAAACGGCTGGAATACTGTTCCCAGCATCCCCTGAATGGCAGTCAGTTTCATGAGAACGTTTCTCCTGGACACCAACAGTACTCGCCTTAGAGCATGCCTTGGGTCTGTCACGAATAAATGCAAAAAGCCTTAAGAAAAAAGCCCCCAGTAACCCAGAGCAGCTGTTCCATCCTGTAGGAGTTCGTGTTTCCCTGTGTTTCAAACCAGGCTGTTCTGTGCCCTCTCCCAGAGCCCGGGCGGGGCAGGCAGCTCTGCTTGGAGGCAGTTAATGATGACGTTCAGTGCTGGTTGGCGGGGATGCCCCTGGGGAGGCTCCCTGCACTCTCCTCCGCTCTCCTAACCTGATCTCTGCTTAATGGGACTCTGCTGAGCGATTGGTTTTTCTCTGTAGTGTTGCAAAGTGCTCGTTCGGCAGAGCTTAAAGATGCTTCTTATTTTCTGAGCAGACTGAATCAGACACGGCTTCGGAAATCAGCTTCCAGTTTAACAGGCACAAAAAGACGCCAAGCATTGGCAGCCACTCGTCCGACATGGCTTCTGTCTCCTCGGTAGGTACCGAGCGCCGGCGGCTCCTGGACGGGGCTCTCAGTCGGATGCGGTGACGCTGCATTCAGGCTGATGCTGCTGATGTGGCCTCCGGAGTATCCTGTTGGTTTCTGCAGGGTGCATTATTAAAAGAGAGGTGGTAGTTAATTACTCACTTGCGTTAAAGGAGTGAATCCAGGTACCATCTCAGAACAGAGACCCACCGAGTCGTTGTTGGTCAAATTCCCCGTGAGCGACAGCCCCCACTCCCAGTGAGGATGCTCTGAATCCTGGCGGTGCACAAGGCGGGGGGGGGGGGGGCTTTTTCTAGCCGGGAAAATGTGGCACACAGCTATTAAGTGACGTGTTTGTGGTCCAGGACTGCAGATGGGTGCCCTCTGCAAGCTCATCCTTTATCAGCAGATACAAGGGAACTCAGACTTGGACAGCAAAAGTATGTTTTAGAGCTTCAGCTTCTAAGGAAAGCTGAAAAGGGCTGAATGTGTTTAGTTGAGCATTTTTGAAAGATTCTTTAGAGACTGTGTTTGGGGAGGGAGATGCTTACAAGTGCTTGAATTTGCTCTGTTACTGTTACTGGTTTCTCCAAGGTGTGTATTTGAGATTTAAAGAATATATGTGAAGCAAAGCTGGTAGGGAGAGGTCATGAATGTAGATAAATATGTTAAAAACTTTGGGGCACATGAGTCCTTCTCCTAGTGTGGAGCATCTGGGAGCTGAAAGTGAGCCTTTTGTATCCAGGTCATACAGGTGTCCTTGAAAATCTCGTTCAGGATTCTCTGCAGGGGTGAGTATCCTGACGGGATGGTAAATGCAGCTCCAAGGACTGACAGGAGATGTTTAGCAGGTTTTTGGAGGCTATAATAAAATTCAGAACCGAAGTACATAGGGAAAGACAGAGAAGAATTGGGTTAATTATGAGGAAAGTTCTGATAAATGTTCATGACTGTACCACAGAAAAGTGCCAAGGGGGTTAATGATTTGCTTTGTAAACAGCATTAGCTTTTATGATATCCTGTCAGGAATCATGAGTGATTGGTGCAATAGAAAATTATCTCATCTTTCTGGAGCTGAGCTTTGCTTGTGCTTCATCACTTTCTACCAGTGAAAGACAAAGCCTTGAAAAAAGAAGCCGAAGTTGTATGGGCAAATGCAGTTTGTTCTGGGAAAACAAGTAACTCTTGAGTGCCTAACTCCAGATTTGTATCTGGAGAAACCTCATGTTCGTGTGCCTTGGGGGCAAGTAGATGCACACAGGCTGTCTCTGGTGGGGCAGTGGCTCTTCAGGACAGGGCTTGTATCTGTTTTGTACCACTCCATGCATGTTGTGAGTAAGCAACAAGATAGGAATAGTTTTTCCTACACTTCTAGTCTTATAGGGTTCTTATTAGCCTATTTTAAAAATGGATTGACAATTGTGTGTCTATATCTACCTGAAATAACAAGTTCTTATACAGCTAGTTCAGATTGTCTCAATATATGTCTTTCTTAGCGATAAGACTGGGTCAGGATATCAGTTGTTTGTACTGCAAGCATAGGGAAGAGACTTGTGTGGTCCCCCCAGTAATATATGAGTCCGTTTCCCAAAGTTTTGGGATTCAGGAGTGAAAAAGCTTCTGTACTTCTTCAGCATTCAGGAGGAGAGTGCTTCCAAGTCCTGGTCTAGGATAGCACATCCTTGTGAGACCCTTATTTGGGTTGCTCAGCCCTGGCTTGTTTGAGAACAGCCTCAGCTGTGAACCCTGACTGTGTGAAGGACACCTCACTGCATGAGGACAGGAATGGCACATTATCTTTCTAGGAATGCCCTTCTCAGACTATTGTCTTTGTCCAGAACCAAGTCAGGACTGTGCCTGTTTCAGTGGCATTGACCTTGCTCTTCCCTCTGGCAGGTGAGTGGCAGTGTGCTCAGTGTCTACAGTGGCGATTTTGGGAGTGTGGATGCCCAAGGAACTGTGGAATTTGCTCTGGATTATGACGAGAAGAACCGGGAGTTCCAGGTCCATGTGTCGCAGTGCAAGGACTTGGCTGTCGTGGATGAGAAGAAAGGCAGATCTGACCCGTGAGTGATGTTTTGGTGCCTTGTGACTTCAACATTGCTGAATTCTGTGTTCTGGAGGTTTTTTTTTTCTTTAAAAGTCATGGGTTCTTCCTTCCTTCCTTCCTGCATGCTTATTAGAGAGCTTGGTGACACGGAGCAATAACCAACTGGAGTTTCTTTTCTAGGTATGTTAAAACTTACCTGCTCCCAGACAAAGCTAGGATGGGTAAGAGGAAAACGTCAGTGAAGAAGAGGACTGTGAATCCCATTTACAATGAGGTGTTACGGGTAAGAACAAACACATGCTCTGAAAACCTCTGTTGTAGTAGGCGCCTCTATCAGGTGGATCTGAAGAGATCCTGCCCCCGTGGCCAAATTTTTTGCCTGCCTCCTGCCAACACTGCATTGCTCTTCCCTGGAGTTCCTGAGGGTTGGGACATTAAAGTTTCTCTGCACCCATCTGTGTGGCACCCAAGATTTCCCTGCCAAAACCACACAGTGATCCTTGGATGCGATAGGGACCTGCAGCCTGTGCTGCCTTCAGTCAGAGCAAGGGCTGTTTGTCCTCCCCTTCCCTGGCTTGCAGTCACGAGGCATGGGACTAGTAAGAAAGGTCTCCATTATGTGACCATACTCATCAAAGCATGGAGGATTATTTAACAATGCCCAGGCCTGTGTTAATAATTCTTGAAAGAATATTGGTTCTGCCCTGTGATGAATGGAGCGCCAGGTTTCCCTGTGCTCAGCAGAAAAGCTTTGTCAGGGTAGTAGTATTGCTGCAGGACAAAAAAAGAGATGTTCAGAGTGAAGCCAGTCCATTAGCAGTGCATGTGTGGGGTGGATTTGAGTGTCTCAGAGCTCATTCAAGCCTTTGAGTAGTTTATTTCTGTTTGTGAAAGAAACAGAAGAAAAATTTGAACAACCTTCTCTTTCTTCCTCTAGTATAAAATAGAGAAAATGGTGTTGCTGATCCAAAAGTTAAATCTCTCTGTTTGGCACAATGATCCATTGGGACGCAACAGTTTCTTGGGAGAGATTGAAATAGACTTGGCCAGCTGGGACTGGAGCAACAGGAAACTCAACTGGTACCCGCTGAAGCCCCGGGTAAGTGTGTCTCAGCTACAATCCCACTTTCTAGCCCAACCCTGCAGCCTTGAGGGGTGGTAGAAGTCCTTCCTGACTCCTCTGAGGTCTTGGGGTGTGGTGGAGCAGAACAACCTGAACTATACCTAGGGAACAGCCCCTGGACACGTTAGTGCAGTTCAGCGCTCGGAACAATGGCCTCCTTGGGTCTGTTTTAGTGACTGATCTGTAGGGACACTTTCATAAATGCAACCTGACACTAATCACAGCAACTCTGATGTGACTTTGCTGTTCTCTCCACTCACAGAAGGACCATCCCTTAAAAATAGATAGCAGAGTACTAGGTGAAGCAGCTGACATGCCTTGAGAGGTAAATATTCAGGTGCCACTGTTTGTAAAACCTGTACAGCTTCCTGCATGCTTCTGGGTTCACAGGTCTGATCTGAGATCCCTTTTCAGCAAACAGAGGACATTTGTCCTTCAGAACCAAGGTGCTTAATTATATCCAGCTGGACATATCTGAAAGGGCAGCCTTGTCCTCTCAATCCTGAGGCTTTTGGTCCTGAGACTGAGTTTGAGAACAAAACCATAGAGAAAGGAGAGCTGCCCTAAGAAGGGGCTGCTCCAGCCATGCAAAATCAGAGTTTGTCCATTTGTGCCCCTCCCTTGAAGTCAAAAGCTGTTTCCTTGCTGTGTTTACACAATCCTTCATTTAGTCAGTCATAACTCTTTCTGTTTCAGAGCCTTTCTGCTGTTAATGGTGTGGATCATCGAGGAGTGATGAGTTTGTCTATTAAGTACGTCCCCCCTGGAAGCCTAGGTAAATGTGGTTCGTGAATGAAGGGATATTGCCCATGTGCGGACACGCAGCTTGCACTGCCTCATCTGCTTAGGGGCTGCTTAAAGAGGATTCTCATTAGAGAAAGATCTTAGAGATCAGCACAACCAGCAGTGTCTGACAGCACTGCCTGAAGCCTACCTCTGATTTTCACATCTGGATTTACTTGGTAAATGCTGGGGAGAGAAGAAGAGCTCAACAACCTCCAACTCATCGGCTGTTAGGAGCACTGTGGGCACTGCAGGGTGCTGTGATGTAGGAGCAGCACACAACCCCTGTTACTGTGGGGCAGGCACAAGTTCGGGTTGGCTCAGCAGTTCCTTCTCCTTTCCTGTCTGAAAGCAGCACCAGCAGGTTGTGTGAGGAGCCTCTGCAGCTGCAGGAGTGGCGGGGCTGGCAGCAGTGCTGAGCCCCCAGGGAGGGGCAGTGAGCACAGAGGAGCCGTGCGGTCCCTGGGGAGCAGGCCCGTCATTCCGTGAGGTAGGACATGGACTGGCACGACAGGTTTTCTCTTCTCCTAAATGGCAGGTCCCAAGAACCCTCCCTCCGGCGAAGTTCACATTTGGGTCAAAGATGTCAAGGACCTGCTGCAGCTGCGTCCGTCTGGAGTTGACTCCTTTGTGAAGTGGTGAGAGCATGAACATGGTGCTGGCTTTGCTCCTGCTCTGTGCCCCCACAAAGGGGTGTGTTTCCTTCTCTGTTCTCAGGCTCACCAAGCTGTGCCTCCACACTGTAAAGCCTTTGTGTTGCACTGGGAGAATTGTAGGGGAGAATTGCCCTTGTTATTCACCTGTGGCCAAATTAGGAAAATCCTTGCTATGATGAACCTCTTGGTCAGTCACTGTTGTGACTCAGTGATTTGCCTCAATAACATGAGTGAAAGGAGGACGTGAACCCTGCACCTCAGCCCCGTGTGTTCATGAGACCTTGTGAATTTTGCCTTGACACAGGCTTGCATGCAAAGTTTGGGAATTTGTTAGGGACTCATCAGAACTGACACAAAGACAGTTGTGTCCTGCTTTGATTTTCTCCGGAAATTAGCATGTACATGTTTTCTGCAGCCTGCAACGAGTTCTGCCGAGGGGAAGGTGCTGCAAGTATTCCAGAAAATTAAAAATCTTTTGAGGGGATTTTAAGATGTTATCAGTGCTTTGAAGTGATCACTATGTTTTTTTCTGTATTTTAAATCCTTACAGAGTTCTTCTGCAGGAAGGTTTGCTGCTCAAGAAACCTAACTGACCATTTTGAAATGCCCTCTTGGGCATTTAAGTTATGAAAATTTATGAAAATAGAAATATGTGAAAGTAATGTCTATTTTTAAATGTAAAATGTCAGTTTGCAAAAGAGATTTCCCAAGAGCAGGAAATTTTAAGCAAATACCCCCCTTTGTGGAATTGCTTGCTTTTAAAATTTATTTTCTTGGCAAAAAAGGAGTTTGACCCATGAATTAGAAACATTCCTATTAAATCTACAGAGATTTCTTCAGCTGAGACCCAATTCCTCGTCTCTTCAGAACTGAGGCTTATTTAGACCAAGGAGCTTTGTAGGAACAGTGTGAATTTTAGGTGATGTTCACGCTGTGTTCTTTCTCCTCTCAAAGCTATGTGCTTCCAGACACCAGTAAGAAGAGCTACCAAAAGACCCGAGTGATAAAGAGAGACACAAACCCTGTCTTCAATCACACCATCGTGTACGACGGCTTTCATACCGAGGATCTGAAGGATGCCTGTGTAGAACTCACTGTGTGGGACCATGAAAAGCTTACCAACCATTTCCTTGGAGGAATCAGGCTGGGCCTTGGGACAGGTGAGTTTTTCCTTCATATTAACTTAATGCTGTTACCGTAGTGCTGAGCCACAAGGGAAAGTGGGAAGTTGCAGAGCATTTTCCTGTTGGGGAGAAACCAGGGATGAGGAGTCTCAGTAATTGGTACCTGCACTGTGTTTTGGATGGAGGGGGCCCCGGTACCATGGTAACAACCCTCTGTTCCCACATTTTCTGCCAACGTCAGATCTGAGGTCTGGCAGAAGTCAAGAATCTCCCTGGGTCCCTCAGAGAGTTTTCCTGCTGTTGCAGGAAAACAGGCTGCATGACAAACCAGCATTAAAATGGTGTTGGTGCTCCTCCCAGGGAAGAGTGCTCAGAGAAGGGCTGGAATGTCATACAGGACAGCACCACCTGGTGACTGTCCAGCCTTGGAGTGCTGCAGTCAAGGATAACTGTCCTTGGGGGACAAGGCTCGTGGTAGCTGGAGGGTCTGCCTTGCAGGTGCACCTGTGGTTATTGGATTTGCCTGTGTGTTCTCTGTTTTCAACCTCTAATGGCACCAGGAGAGTTGTAAACTATCCAGAGGGAAGGGGCAACAAGAAGCCCATAAGACAAAATACCAAACCCAAGATTAGCTGTGATCTAAATTTAGCCTTTTATCTCGTTGACAAGTGATTGGCATATGAAAATTTGGTTGAATTGGAATTGATGTACACACTTCTCCACTATGGTATGTTTGACTGCTATACAAATCAAACAAGAGAATTTTGATGAATACACCACTCTGTCCACAAGAAAATATTTTAAGGGGAAAACCAAGTCTTTTAAGACTTTCTTTACCATTCAAAAACACGCAGAAAGGGCTTGAGCCCAATAGTGTTTTCCTTGGCAGGTTAAGTTTAGGGTTTTTGAATTTTATGGCTTTTGCAGTGACTTCATTCTGAACTCTGGTGTAGAATGGAGGGCATTTGCAGAAGAACAGGAAGTGTTCAGGGTGCTGCTTGCTGAGGGGAAGTCAGCACCTTTTACGTTAAGATGCTGCCTGCAACAGTTACATCCGATTGAGTATTTTTGCATGGAGTGGAAACTCTTTGTGCAGCTCCCAGAATTGTAGTTTCCTCGTTCTTTTCAGGTTTGAGCTATGGCATTGCTGTGGACTGGATGGACTCCACGCAGGAGGAGGTGGCCTTTTGGCAGGAGATGATGTTGGCTGCCAATGAATGGATCGAGGGATTGCTGCCCCTGCGCTCCCTGGCAGGGAGGAAAAAGCTGAAATAACCCATCGTCTGTGCCATAGAAATGCTGGATGTGTGCATTAGAATTAGGGAACTTCCTGCACCGAGGAGATAGAGAGCATCCACAGGGCTGCAAGTGTCAGGTTAATAAGGCAATTGATGGACGACACCTTGGAGATGTTAATGTTGAGTACTAATTCACTGACAAAGGACATGGAAGATGCCAAACTGATGCTATACTTGATTTGGACCAAGAAGAAACTTAATTTGCCTTTTTGTTTAATCATTTATATATTCAGTATATTTGAATTCCATTAAGCTCTGGGAACATTGGCAGAAGGAGGAGGAGATATGGATACCTTTATTTTTTTACTGCTTCTTGTGGCATTTTTTTTGTGTGCAGAGATGTAGTTGTACTAAAGCAGCAGCATGATATTATTCATACTCCCTGTGAGGGGTACACTTTGTACTTGGTGTACAATTGCTCCAAGTCACCAGCACAGTTTGAGAACGGGAGCTTTGCATTTGTCACTGGTGATAACACATCTCTAACGTGAGGAAAATTGAGTTCCAAGGTGCATCTAAAGAAAGAGAGGACTATTTGCAGCAGAAAATGAAGCAACCTGAGGAGGATGACAARGAGGAATTCAATATATTAATTTATTTCTGCTTTAATCTGAAAGAGTGCAGGGATGGTCGTACAGCTTGTGGGATTTTGCAGCCAGGGGCTGTTTTCCTGGCTTTTCCACAGGCTTCCTCAGAGACCTCAGGCAAGCTTCTCTGTGAAAGGATGAGTGCAATATAAATTAAAGTGTTTGCCCAAATGTAAAATATGGTTACATTGCTAATGGGCCTAATCACACCTTTGCAATGCCTTGTGTGCAAAACATTTCAATATGAACTAATGATGTAGGAGACAGTCTCACGTTAGCCTGGCACCACGGGTCAGAGATGGAAGGTCAAAAGCACACTGGAACACAGGAGATGTTGGGAGCTGGTGGGAAGGGTCAGGAGGGAGTGAGTGAATGTGAAAGGGAGCTGCAGAGCTACAGGTTCCTGGGAGTCTCCTGCCCCTGCATCCCCTGCTGCCCCTCTAGTCTTCCTTTCACCTGATGCCTGTCAGTGAGTTGTCTGTGGCTGGAACTTCCTTTTTGCCAGTAGCTTGCAAAAAAAACTTTGTGTCTGGCACATCGACCGTGGCAGAGTGGTGTTGTGAATACATTTTGGATTGCAGCTTTGTAATTTCTATTTTGGATGTACATATTGTGATTAAATAGAATGTTTTTCTTCAGTCATCAGTTGGTCTCCTTGTATCTATTTTTATCATGCTCTAAGTACCCAAAAAAGCCAGCAAAAGAGGTGTTAAACTTTGTCATGTCAAAATGAAGCATTTTTGCCAAAGGGCAAATGAAATGTCATGAAGAAATATTTTTTATATCTATCCTACCTTAGATTTTGGCTCTGTGATTATTTTGATATTCTTCTTTGGATCAATGGATTCAATGGATTGATTTTCTTTAACTCAAGCCTAGTGTGAATTTTCAGCTTAGCAAAGATGGTTGTAAATAAATGAATGGAAAAATATACACTTAAAGTAATAAGACTTCTTCTTTAAATGGAAACATTTGGGAGATAATCAGCAGCTTTCATGGGAGAAAATAAAGAATTAAAGTGGGTTTGCAGTTRGAAAAAGACAATACTTGGAAATGTATCAGTCTCAGAAAGCACTAAGAGAGAGTCCATAGAGCTGCAGAATTAAGCAATGACTTTCTAATAAAGGTGCTGATATACCTGTAACTTGTCATCCCAAAGATACTTTGTATGGGCTCCAGTCTGGCATGTTTTGTTCACCGAGATTTGGTCATTTACTACCTGTGTGAGATAAAATAACAATACTGGGCCTAAGGAGAGAGTTTTAAAATCATTATCTTTACCTTAGGTGCTGAACATGTGAATATTTATAGATATGTATAACTTACCTACTATGAGGAGCCCTGGTTGTAGGGGTGGTGGCTTGTTGCAGTGGAGTTACCTACAGGACTGCTGCTTTCCTCCTGGGTGCTTCCCCAGCCACAGGGATAGGGATATTCCTGGGGGTGGAATTTCTGCTGTGGCTGAGAAAGTGGTTGGTAACACCAGGGGCTTTGTCTCGGACAGGTCCAGGTCTCTTCCTCGTGGGTTTAGCTGATTCCTCTCCATCACAAAAATGGAGTCAACCCTCATCCTCCTCCCCTTCTTCCTCCTCCTCATGCAGCATTAGCACATGGCAATGTTGCCAAAAGTGCTGTTTGCATCAATGGAGCTGGAAATGGTTGTGTTGGTGTTTCAGAAAATTAATGTCTTTTTAATCAGCGGTGCCAGTAAGGGAGAAAAAGGGGGTCAGTGGGCCAGTTCATCCCAGCAGAGTTACTTTTATGAACTTGGCACGGAATTTCAAGATACTATTTTTGCATTCAGATTCCATTGAGGATTTTTGTTAATCTTTTGCTGGCTTGTTTACTTAAATTAAGCCCTGATTAACTTAAGAAGCTTTCTTTGGCATTTAATAGTTTATCGAAGTAAAAGATTACACTGCCAAACCACACACACTTTTGTCACACAACTGATTCTGAGGCAGTAAAATTTGCTGTGCTCTCTCTGTTTCACTTACTGCACAGAAAGCACTTTATCATAAAATGATTTAAGGCACGTTTATTGCCAGTGTCCTGTGGAGGAGCAGAGGAGCTTGTGGGTATAAGGTTAATGGCCTGTTTGCGCGTGGTTTATGATGCTGACATTTGTTGTCTGTGAGTGCTGCACATGACAGAGACTCGGGCCCGTAGGTGTGTGCTGACAGTGACAAGACTTGGGTTGTAACTGGTGAAAAAGAAAAAACAGATGGAAAGTTTTCTGACTGTACTTACTAGTTCCTCGTAGAGTGGGTTAAGCAGAGCTCCGTGGAAAGGTGAGACTTTGTGCCAGCAGTAGATGTGGTTTGTGTCTCTCGTTTCCCTGAACACAGACGTGCCGGTGCCAGCCCCGCAGGGGGAGCTGCCTGCAGTCCTTGGGCTCTTGCTGGACACAGAAGTGATCCCAGGGACTGAGTGGGCCCAGGGAATACYGGCTGACAGCCTGGGACCCTCAGGCACCATCCTTTTAATATCAAATACAAACCTCAGTACCGACAGTAGAGCTGGTGATTGCTTTCCGTGAGGGTTCTGCATTTGCGAGTCAATGTGCTTCCTTCCAGTTTATCTCTGATTTATATAACTTTTTCTTGGAAATCTTCCAAGATTAAAACAAAAAAAGGAGAGAAAGCAAAAGTCTAGGAAGTATTTCTGCCTCATCGGGCAAATATAATGTGGTGGCCTGTGGCCATTCAAAACTGTTCATATTACAGGTATCAGAAACTACTGAAAATAGTTTAGAAACTAACTAAAGAAGAGAAAGAAAGAATTGTTGAATCTTGAATGAGTGTCTCAGCAGAGATGGAAAAGAAGTGGTTGAATTAATTATCCATTACTAAATATTTGCCTAGCTTTATCCTTCACCAAGACAGGGAGAAAAACTGAAGTACTGTGGAGATTTGGAGATAAAAGAACACTGGCTAAATAACCCCTTGTAATAATGTGATATGTTGAAATAAGAAATGCTGCATTTTTGCAGGCTTGTTAAGTCAAAAAATGTATCAAATAGACTGGTGTATCAAAAACTGAATAAATAAACACATTTTTGATCCTGATAAACAGGCATTAGCATATTCAGCACCAGGTTTTATTATTTGTTTTAGTTKTCTGGTGTGTACTTCAATATTTTTCATGGCTCAATCCTTTTTCCTTTCCACCTGCTTACTTTGCACCCTCAGGTGTTAGAGTGGATGCCCGGGAGCAGATGTCCCTCTGAGCACCGTCCCAGAGGTTGCCAGCAGAAATCGGGAAGCTCACTGTAAAGGCCCATGGAAGATCAGTGCTTGCAGAGACGTGCAAGGTGCGTGTTCCTGGAGCTGTGCTGCTCCCAGCAGCATCGCTGCTGCTCGAGATCTGCTGACCACTGGAGASCCCTTGAAACAGATACCCCTCCCCGTGGGGTCAGCCAGGAGCAGCCAGCATTCCCAGGGGATGCACTTTTTGGGAGGCTCCGGGTGCTGGTGGCTCTGCCACAAGGAGCAGCTCTGCCAGGGTGAAGTTTGTGGGGCCCAAGGAGGACTCTGAGTGTTTTGGTACAGCAGGACCAGCTCCTGGCCTCTCGTGAGCAGGGGGTGGAGCAATGAGGTTTGAGCAACGGTGGGCATCTCTGGAGTGGCCATTCCCACTTCTGGGGTGTTTGCCACCTTCACCCACACTTCTGAACATGGTTAGTTGGTTGGCTGGTTGGTTGATTGGTTGGTTGGTTGGTTGGAAGGTACAAAAACTGAGTGTCAGTCTCCAGAAGGCCCATGGAGAAATTACTGTTAATGGTTTATGTGAGATCTCTTTCTTCTGAGAGAGGGATGGGAATGATGGAGAGCTGGATATGTCTCCTTCAGGAGCCCTCCAGGAGTTTGGCAGCCCCACACCAAGCTCCTTTTTGTTTTGCATTAATTTCCCATTCACTCAGCTTAAATGCCTTGTCTCAGATAGTAAAATCTGAATGAAGGGTGAAGCTGTCAGCAGGCAGCAACATCCTAGAAGGAGTGGAAAAACACAAACAGGAGCAGGGGCTGAGCTTGCCAGGTTTGCTGGTCACACCAGGTTCATGCTGGAGGGCTCCAGTTAACATTCCTGCTGGAAAGGGGCTGATGTGCAGTCATTGCCCTGCAAGTGACCTGAAATACGTGCTCACTTCAGCAGGCAGATATTTGCTTTTTAAAATGTTGTAAAATCATATTATGGTTGAACTTGTCTCTGGGCTGTGGCATTTCAGCCTCTGTTGTGGACCCAAACGAGCTGAACCGGCCCTGCTTTAAGCTGCTTTAGGAGGAAAGGAGGGAGTCCTGAGCACGARGGCATTTCTGTGGGTCAGTTTTCCTTTTTTTCCAGGACTGCCTTCAAGRTTTAGTGAATTACTTGGTATCCTGTATATTACAAAATGGAAACTATACAACACCACAGAACCACAGTCCTACCCCCTGCAGCACCTTAAAGACCCCCACGACTAATCCTCAACAGGCGTTGCAGCTTCTGATGAAAAGGCACTTGTTTAGTGGTGCTGACAGAGTGAATGCAAGGGTATTTTGCCTTTTCTCTACAGCCCTGCCTGTGCTGCTGCTAAACTTGAGACGCTACCAGCAGGAACAGAAATCAGATTTCATGCATCTAACAACCCGTAATACCATTATGTTGGTTGTTAACAATCCAGAGTAGCTCTTGAGCTGTAAGCAAGCAGTCTGAGCTCTGGACTCGGAGGGGAAGCCAGGGAGCTGTTTTCTGGCAGCGTAAGTAGCTCAGACACCCACTCTATAGCAAGAAAAATCACAATAACCTCTTTTCCTTCCCTCCCCTCTCTCTCCCACTCACCATTACTAATTTATCCTGATTGTAATGGCTTCTATTTGCTCTAAGCAGATCCTGTTCCCTTCCTGGGAAGAACAGCTACAAGGACATAATATTCCCAGTGGAGGATCTGTGCTTGGATTCAGGCAGACTCAGGCAGATATAATGATCTCTTGATGGGAGGCCCCCTTTTCGATCTGCCAGCCCACGACCATTTTCATGTGATCGTAATCTGAAATAAGACGCTGGGAGCTGCATCTGGAGTGAGCCCTCCCGTGGTAATGAGCTGACGTTTAATTTATTGTCACAGGGAAATGTTTTGCACATGTTTTACGTCTCTTCAMAAAGCCCAGCTGATTCACTTGTGTGTGCCCACTGTTGTGGCTGGAGGCTGTGTCATGGGTGCTGAGTGGCACCAGAGGGTGGCTCTGCCACTTGCAGGGATGCAGGGACAACCTCATCCTCTGCACACGTCCACCCATGTGGATCACATTCTATGAGAGTTTAATCTTCCCTGTCCGTTGTGGCTGCAAAGCCAGCCAGGATCCATGACAATGGGAGAATGTGGGAGAGACACAAACGCAGAGAAACTTCAGAAATAACGAGAGAAGCCTCTTGAGTCAGTAGCAGTGCTCCAGGGCAGTGTTAGCATTTGCTTTGCAGCTCTGTTAAGCTCCTTGTCAGGAGGCAGAGCCTCCTGCACAGGGGATGGGGCAACTGAAGCTGTCTGAGGACARGCAGCTGCTCTGTGCTGGGCCCTTTGTTCCTCAGCCAGGGGAGAGAGCAGTGGTGGTGGAGGAAGGTTCCTCCCATCAAGCTGAGGGGGATAAATAGCTTTCAAGATGTTCCTGCCTCTCTCAGTTGGGTACAGAAGGAGCCTGGGCACCTAGTGTAGGAGAGCCATTTAGGTAATGGTTCCTATATTGATGGGGGCCCATTAATGGGACAGCCAGCATCACTCAGCTTGAACTCTATTTATCAAGCCTGTGTCTGCTTTACTGCTTTTGTTTTGATTCCAGTGTGACACTGGAGAACCAGTGGCACCTCTGCAGGATGCCACCTCTGAACCCCAGTCAGCTTGCCTGGAGCTGCCTTGGTGKGCAGTGCTCACTCCCTTGTGCACCAGAAGCACTTTGCTGACAGGCTGGTGTTTGGGGAGAGAGAACAGACAAGTTTCCTGGGGACAGAGGCTGCCAGTCTGCCTCAGAACTCCACCACTCCAAAAGGCACTTTGGCCCAGCCAAAAGCCAGGGTGGGACAGAAGCTTCAYCATGTGCCTCCTGGCATTCAGCCCTGCCTGCACTCCCCTCCTGCTACTGCCATTGGAGGCTCTAAGGCTGTCACCTTGTCACAAAGTCCTAAATTACGCACCCAGTGCCTGCTGTCAGCTGGGCTCTCAGTTCCAGAGCACTGTGTGCTGCCCTTGACTTTCCGCTTGTCTGCACCACCCTGACTAACTGTGGGCATCCTATAAATAATAAACACTAATTTGCCTTAATACCTTCCCTCTGTCCTGGGTTTTACAGCGGCACAGATCAGCCATAGGTCGTGGGTGCAATCACATCGCTGTCAACAGTGTAATCTGGCTCCATGTCACATCTGGACAGGCCTAATTTAACAGGGATGTTTTTTGGAACCAGCTAATAAATTGCGTGCTCCGTGTGGTTACCCAGCCCCGCTCTCAGCACTCCCATCACCCTGGTGTGTGGCCCGTGACTCTTTTCAGTAACTGGTCTCTCTGTTTGGTCCTGTATGGACTCAGGGCTCTGCTTGGGTGCAGTTTATCTCTACAACAATGAGCAGCTCCGGTGTGAGTGTGTCTGGGCTATAATACCTGCGAGGGCTGGAGGTGACAGCCTGTGGATTTGGATGTTCCAGTTCACCAGTGTGCTGTGATGGCTGCACTGTCCCAGGCTGGGGCACACACATGGGCTGCCTCGCACAGCTCCTGTGCAGCCAGACCCGCAGAGAGGGATTGTGGCGGATTGATTGTTTTGTGTATCCTTGGAAACTGAAAGGGCATTAAAATTGCATGGTGTGTGCAGTGCTGATGCACTCTGCTCCTCGTGGTGCAGCCTTGGGCTGGGAGAGGGCTTCAGCCTTCAGCTGCCAGCTATGGGCTCTAAAGGGCACTGGGTCGGGAGAAAAGCTAAACTACAACAGAACAGCAAACCATTTAGAGGGAATACTATCTATTTAGAGGGAATACAACCGAGGCCAGGTTGGATGGGGCTTTGAGCAACCTGGCCTAGTSGAAGGTGTCCTGCACATAGCRGKGGTTTTGAAACTGGGTKAGCTTTAATGTCCCTTTCAACCCAAACCATTTCATGATTCTGTGAAGTACTTCTGTGAATTGCAGTGCTGGGGTGAGGAGAGTGTCTGGCTCTGAGACATCCCTGACCGTGGCTCAGTACCTTCTCTGTTTCGTTCCTCACAGCAGAGAGCTTCTGCCCAAGAGGAGCTGCCTGCCCCAAGACCATCCCACCCCACCCCAGCCATGGGGCCTCCTGAGGCTGGTGCTGGGCCTTAACATGGGGTTCCTGCCACTCAGAGCATGCACAGCAGTCACTACCCACCAGCCTGAGGAACTGGGCTTGCAAAAGCCCAAGTATCTGCTTAGGGCTTCATCATCTAACACCAAAAAGGAGTGAATATAATCTCTCTGGGATAGAGACTACAGGAAGCACATGGGAGCAAGGGAGTAATCCTCCAGCCCCTGCCTCCTTTTGTCTCATCTTTTCTGCCTTAAAATAAATTTACTAAATAAGAGATACCTACTTCAGTGGCTGATGTGTGGATGTTTGTCACCTTGTGCAAGGTGTGCACAGAGCCCTTGGGCAGGGCTGTAATCCACGTTTGGCTGTACACAGTGCAGGGTGTAGGGCAGTGCTGCCTGCGCAGGAGCTGCCCTTGGCCTCCCAAGGCAGTGCTGGCTGCTGGTTTGGACTCTGCTTGTGGAGTCCCAGGGGTGCTGCCGTCTCTGGGTTCAGCCATGCCCTCACCTGTGCTCAGGTGGTTCTCAGGCAGCTCTCCCCAGCACTACCAGCTCTGAGGGGAAAGGGGCTTCTCTGGAATCGCCCCCAGGCCCACAGGAGGGAGTGCTGAAGGGCTGCTCCTAGTCCGGGGCTGTCAGCAGCCCACGGGGGCTGTTCCGAGTGCTGCCATTGGTGCACCCACCCCCACGGCGTCTCACCAGCACCTGCCGTCCTGTCCTCAGCCAACAAACCTCCTTTTGCATCAAATCTGGGTTACTGTCTCTCAGACACCACATTTTCCATTTTCTAAAACAGAACCAGAACAAAGGCTCTCCCAGGATCTCATTTGCTCCTACCTTCTCACTGGCTGCTAATTAATGCCGAGCCTGCCTAGGCACGCAGCGGATGTTCATCTTTATGCATGTGTTCAGAGAAGATGAACATAATATCTGCATCACGGGATCGTGAGGGTTGATTTGCTGGGGGAGACAGGTTCCTGATGCTCCAGGAATTCCTCTAGCTACAACAGGATCTGCTGGGCTCCTTGGTGGTCTCCTCAGCTCCGCACAGCCCTGCAAGTCAGGGTGCTTTGGTTTTTCCCTGTCAGAGCTCACCCCACTGCCAGGAAGTGTCCACCAGCACCTGTGCCTCGAGATGTTCCTGGAGATGCTGCTGATGGATGATTTACAGGGTGTTACTGAATGCCTTGTGCCTGCTTGAGCACGATCAGACCTGTGGAAGAAAGGGAATGGGGCGACTTTGTGTGCGAGTGCATGGGGAGGAGAGAAAAACAGGGAAGAGAAACCACAATTGGTTGTGGGCTTCAACTAATGGGCATTGAGTACTCAAAAATCATTCAGTAAAGTGCATCAGATCTCCACAAAGCATCGCTGGCAATGAGTCACTGGTTAATGTACCACTAACTTGGATTTATAGGTTTAATATTTTTCTGTTGCWCTGTTTCTGTTGCTGTGCAGATTGCTTCATCCATTTTCTTTCCTGTCCTGAGGTAGGTTTCAATAGGATCTTTTGGGGTGGTTATTTTTTAATAAATACATTATATTTCAAAGAATATTGAAAAAGTTCCTTGCCATTCATTCCTTAAGACTTGAAATGGTCTCTCTGATATCCTAGTCCAATTTGCAAGGTGGCTAACTGTCTCATACCTATATAAATGTCCTTTTTCTGAGGACCTAATGAATGTAATAGCCACTGAGGATGTGTTTATTTCAATAGTGGTCAAGCAGGAGGAGCTTTTAAGGAAACCATCTGTATTTAAAAAAAACCACCAACACATTCATAAATTTTAAAAAAGCATCAATATTCCTTGCTTTTTTGTCTGACTGAACACAGACATCTTACTCRCTGTTTTTAATAATATACATGTTAATTTTCCCTTCCAGAGATCAAAACTCTGCTCTGGGAAGTGCTGAAAAAGTAGGCGTTGAACTTGGCCGTATCCCACGGAGCCAGGCGAGAGCGGCTGTGTGCTGTGTGAGACACTGCCCGTTTGGGACAGGCTGGGCAGAACTGGGACCAACACTCCGAGGTGTGTGTGTGTGCACTGGGGATGTCTGCTGCCACTCGGGCTGCGGGACACTGTGCTGCACCCTGCGGAGCCCAGAACCCACTCGAGCAAAGCGAGGGAAAATGGATTTAGTACTTGTGGTATTTAAGTTGCTGGGTGTTTAATGTCTGTAATTTTTGAGACTGTACACATATCATATATATACACTCCTATATATATATATACAGACACATACGTATGTGTGTGTATGAGGATTTGCAGGGTTTTATGAGCAAGACGCCTTCCTGTTACCACTGTCTCTTTCCAGAGAGGCTGACAGGCTGCAGGTGACCCTGGGACAGTGCAGAGGCTCTCCAGAAGTGCCAGGAGCACTTGGCTCCTGGTAGATTTCAACAGGAACGAAGCCCCCGATGCAGTCGTGAAGAGGCTGAAACTCTCCAGAAGTGAAACTCACGTTTAAAGCACAGAAAGGTGTTGTGCACCCTGCTCGACCCCCCTTTACCTTAGGGAAGCGTTGAGGAAGGTGAGCCTTGGCCTGCGCCCTCCGCTTTGGCGTCCGCCAGCCCCCAGCTCCCCCCGGCCATGGGCTCAGCACAGCTGCCCCCGGCCCCGGGGCTGCCCTCGGCCGCCGGGGATCCCTGCAGCCCCCGGTCCCGCCGCCCCGCACGGTCCCGCCCCGCCCCGCCCCGCCCGGCTCCCGCACCGCCGCGTTTCGGGGCTGGCGGCTCCTCCCGGCAGTGCGGTACCGCGCGGCCGCCATTGCATCACCGGCACCGCGCCGGCCGCGCCTGCAGCCCGCAGCCCTCATCCCGCACCCAGCATCCCGCATCCCGCAGCCGGCACCCCGGCTCCGGCTCCCGCGGGGAGCGGCGGGGCGAGCGGGGGCTCCGCGGCAGCGGGGGAGCGACCCGCGGCTGGGCCCCAGCCGGTGCCGCGGCTCCGGGGCCGCGCCGGCAGCGCCGCCGCCCGGGCCCGCGTTCGGCGCAGCGCTGCGGCGGCGGGGCTCGGCGGGATGCGCCGGTGGTGACGGGGCAGCGGCAGCCGCGCAGGGCCAGCCCGCCCGCCATGGGCCCCGCCTGAGCGGCGCGGCCGCGGCCGCCCCCGGGCCCGCGGGCCGGGCATGGGCGGCGCGGCGGCGGGCGGGCGCTGAGGGGCCGGCGGCAGCAGCATGGAGGCGATCTGGCTGTACCAGTTCCGCCTGATCGTCATCGGCGACTCCACCGTGGGCAAGTCCTGCCTCATCCGCCGCTTCACCGAGGGGCGCTTCGCCCAGATCTCCGACCCCACCGTGGGCGTGGATTTCTTCTCCAGGCTGGTGGAGATCGAGCCTGGCAAGAGGATCAAGCTGCAGATCTGGGACACGGCCGGGCAGGAGCGGTTCCGGTGAGACCCGCGGCGCGGGGCCGGGGGGGGCCGCGGCCGGGGGAGACGTTTGGGAATGAGACAAAGAAGGGTGAAATTGGCACCTTTTGTGCCCCCCCCTTCCCCCGTTTCGTGTGTCCCTGGGATGCGTGTCCACCCCAAATGGCCGCATGCAGGTGTGCAGGAGGTGCAGGTGTGGATGTCGAGAGCGGCCCCGCTGCCACTGGGGAGGGGGACGAGGCCCGAGCAGCGCTGGGTCCGCGTTTTACCGGCCGGGAGGTGTCGGTGCATCAGCGGATGCAGCGGGCAGGGAAAGCGCCTGCTCCCCCCGGTGCGGAGGCAGTGACCAGGATGTTTCACAGCCGAGCACTTACGCTGAGGCTCGCGAAATGCAGTGGAATATGTGTTTTGGTGCTCTGCTGCGACAGCAGAGCTCAGCTCTCCGTAGGACAGAGAAAGGTCGGGACAAACCCTTGGCTGTGGCTGTGCAGGGATGATAGATGCTTTCTGGAGAGTGCCACGCCGAGCGCTGCATGGGCACGGACAATTTGGGAGCTTAAGCAACAGTAGTGAAGTCTCGATGAAGTAAAATAAAGGCAGCATGTGGGACCGTGCCAAGTTTCCCACAGGACTGTATGAGAAAAACAGCAGCCGTGGTTGGAGCGGGCTCGGCCCCAGCTAAAGAGGGGCTCAGACCTGCTGCTCTGACAATGCTCATTTGGAAGGGCTATGAGGGTACCCACAGCTCTTGACCTCCTGTTTGCTTGTATTTTTCATGTCTAACTCTCATCTGCTCTTCCATCCTGCTCCCTCTGGAATCACTTCCTGTGTTCCACATCTCTGTGCAGCATCACAGAGCTTCTACTTCTGTGCTGTAATGACTCGCCTGAGGAATGTTTTGGTTTCATTCAATGGATGAAACCTCCCCTACCCCCATCCCTCTCACCACCTTCCCTCGCATCCCTGGCACTGGCGCCTGGCCCAGGATGTGCAGTAGTTGGTCCTTATGCACTGACAGGTTTTTCCTCTGCTACCTTGAAGCGTTGCGGGCGAGGAGCTGATGCTGTATTCTGCTGAGAGAGGAGGTGCTTTAGCTTGCAGTTGCATCAGCTTCCAGCTTTGGATCTCCGGCTGAGGTCTGTAGAAAACACACCTGAATGCTGTGCCCTGTTCCTGCCTTTGCTGTGAAGAGCGAGAGCTATCGGATGGCTTCAATTTCCGTTCTTTTCTACATTAGGAAGTTCGGGGCCCTGGAGGCTGCCTGCCCTCCGTGCTGGGGGCTGACCCGGCCCAGCACTCGGGTTGTCAGCAGGCGACCTTCAGCGCAAGGGCAGCTGCACTGATGCGGTGGGCAGCAGCCTGCAAAGGCAGGAAGGGTGCAAGGGGCAGGAATGGTCAGTGACATTAAAAAAAACCCCACTGTGCAACTTTGAAATGCCCTTGCCAAAGTGCAGACTTGAATTCCCAATGTGAAAAGATGGGGGGAAATGAGCAAACCCAGGGGCCTTTATGGTGCACTCTGAAATGTAAAAAATATCAGGTAAAATGTCTGGTTTGTGTTTATTCCTTTCAAAACACTATTAGCCTTGTGGCAAATTGTGCCCCATGAAGACAACTCTTGGGCTCCTCGTACAAGGTATGTTTCTTGGCCAAAGACAAGATTTAGCTGTTACTGGAATAAGCCAAAGCCCCTTGAACTTTTTTGTCATTTGTCAAGCTCAGAGAATTTCTTAAGAAGGAAATCTGTAAGGATGAGGTCTGCTTTTTCACAGAGTTCTCTGATTTGAACATTTCTAGTCTGCTTTGCATAGTCTTACAGCTGCCCCACGAGGACAAAACCACTGTAGTTAYTTTGAAAACACCTTGGCATTCTCTGTGCAGCAGCTGTGCTACATTTTTGCTCTTCCTGACCCCCTGTTGTGAGCTCTTTCACTCCATAAATTAGAAGCAATTTCCGTGCAGTCGAGGCTTAAATTACAGTTAAGCATGTGCCACTCTGTTTTGCCAGACCAGGCCCCTAAACATGCTGCTTGGGGCAATGTTGAGACTGCCTTGGAGCTGTACAAGAGCAGGGTCCAATTCTTCCTGGATCCAACAGGTTTTGCCCATCTCTGGTTGCTCAGATACTGTGATTTCCGTGTCTGAAATGTGATGTTGTGTAATGCTAGCAAAAGCAAAAGCATRTGCAGCCCTCACTCCCTGGAACTGTGTCCCACCACCTACAGAAGAGCTGTTTCCTTCCAGCCAGCAGCTCTCCCTTGGCTGAGAGGGAAATACTCGAGCAAACAGGCACAGACCCTGAGTGCAAAGTCCCCACCATGGGTACAGAGCAGGAGACAGTTCCCAGACAGAGACATTGCCCTTATGTTAAAACTTGGCCAAAATAGGTGCAAGTCCCTGTGCTGCTCTGCATCAGTGTGTGAGCATGGCAGGAGGGGGGAAGGTGGAAATCTTGGAAGGGAATTGGGGAGGGATGTGCAGCATGAAGGCGATATACTTTGCTTCCTGCGGATCAGTAAGGAAAACAGTCGTGGAAAAGGCTTCAAGAAAAGGCATTGAGACCTTCACCTAGTTTTACCTTGAAGCAGCGTTCAKCTTAGATCCTGTCATGTCTTTCAGAAGTACCTGAGGCATTGTTGTTTCTGGCAGGAGGAGCCAGGGCTGATGGCATGGAACACAAGGGAGAAGCAGAAATGCCTGTGACAGTGTGGGGGTGAATTCAAAGTGCCAATATCTGTTTGCAGCTGGCCAGATAGCAAAAGGCAGATCTAATTCCCACAGTGCCAAATGTGCAGAGTGACTATTGTCCCTCAGCCAAACAATTGGAGAGGAGAAATTATCCAAATACAGCGAACTGTGGTTTTTCTCCTGCTTCTGGCTTTCTTCAGTTTTGCTTGTGAATTTTCACCCATCACTGCATGTCTGTTGATGAAACAATTTTTGAAAACTCTAGTTTATCCTTTCTTAGGGCAATTTCGGTAGATACACACACTACGGGACCAAACAACCCCTAGCAACAGTCTCCCATGGCCAAAAAAGGACTTGTCCTAAGGTAAAAATGCAGCAGTGCTTATATTTTTCCAGCAAGGGAAGTTCAGGCCTGAGTGTGAATTCCTCCGGGAACTGAAATCGATCACTGCTTCTGGATTTAGATCAAATCTGTGACTTGCAGAAACACCACTGTTCTACAGCTTCTTGTTTTTCCCTTGTGTGGGAGTCACTGAACTGTAGCTCTGCTCAGCCTCGTGGCCTCAGCTTCTCTCCATCGCCCCGTGTTTGCTGGTTTCCTGTGCTGCTTCTGGTTGCCTTGGGCTGGCCCGGCTCAGATGAGCTGTGGAAGATGTGCTCCATTTCCCAGCCTGCAGTTCCGACGTCTTTTTGGTGACTGTTTAATGTTGTCAGTATTTGACAGGAACATGACCAGTGGTGATGCAGATTCTCATTGGAAGTTCTTACATCATTTTGCTGTTTCTTGGGAAGTCAGACTGGCTCCTCCTGTCAGTGCCACTAACAGTGTCCTGTCCCTGCAATGTCAGTGACCACTGGTGTAGGGGGAAAAGGTGTAGGGGTGGGCGGATGTCCCTGTGCCAAGGTCTGGGTGTATGGARGGGAGCTACAACCTCATAGTTTGCCTTCCAGATCTCTGACCTCCTGCTTTTATGTGTCTGTCAGAGAGCAGGTATTTGGTTTCAACTGAATCCTTTTATTTGTCACACTGCTTCTAAACCAGTGGGTTAGATGTGGTGTTCAGAGATCTGATGTGGTGGGGGGTGGGACTCAACAGCCAAGGGCATACAGAAATCCATGAGAGAAAAAAATGGTGATGGGGATTTTGAACAGAGCTGTAATAAATCAGTGGGGCAGTTACACAAGGGTGAAATCTTTAAGACAAGTTTTCCTTTTGAATGACAAGCTCTACAAAGCACAAGCTAAAAGTCCTAAGATATTGCCTGCATGGTCTTCTCTGCCTTGTGTTCTGCTTTCTTAAAGGACATATGTTCAGACAGCTGTAACTTAACACTGTTGTGGCTCCTTYGCTTGCAGGTCCATCACCAGAGCCTACTACAGGAACTCAGTTGGAGGACTCCTCCTCTTTGACATTACAAACCGCAGGTCTTTCCAGAATGTCCACGAGTGGCTGGAGGAGACCAAGGTGCATGTCCAGCCATACCAGATCGTCTTTGTCCTGGTGGGTCACAAGTGTGACCTCGACACACAGCGCCAAGTGACCAGGCACGAGGCGGAGAAACTGGCTGCTGCCTATGGTATGAAGTACATTGAGACCTCAGCTCGGGATGCCATTAACGTGGAGAAGGCCTTCACTGATCTGACTCGTGATATATACGAGCTGGTGAAAAGGGGGGACATTTCAATCCAGGAGGGATGGGAAGGGGTAAAGAGTGGGTTTGTCCCAAATGTAGTGCACTCTTCAGAAGAAGTGGTGAAATCAGATAGGCGGTGCTTGTGCTGAGCTCCTCTAGTGAGGCGAGTGGTGATGAACTCTACTAACCAAACGTACTTTACTAAGTGAACTCAGCGTGACAGAAGGGAGAGCAACACTCCCGTTGTGAACAGCCTCCCACATTGTTTTGGACACCAGAACAGACCCCGGAAAGAAATGTTCTGTTCCAAATAATCTTTCAGATCTGGGGGCTACAAACCTGAAGGAGAGTGAGTGAGGGTGCATGTGGATCTTGTAAGGAGACAGGAAGCAGAAATGAGGGGCTGCACGACACAGGAGAGAGTATGCAAAGAGCTGAATGGGCTGGCACATGCCAGGGTACTGTACATGTCCTCTTTTAAGTAAATCCGTAGCTCCCTGCTGGCTTTTGAAGCCACAGGATGGATACTCAGTAGTATGACAAACAGGCAGACAGAGAGAAGGCAAGAGGACATCTTGGTTTGTGTCAGCTGTTTCTTTCCAGGAAGGTCTAAAGGCAGCTGAGATACCATTTCCTCATAAGGTCAGTTCCACAGGAGAAGTTTACTGACATGGTATGCACACTTCTGAGTTTTCTTTCTTATGTTCTTGAACCTAGTTCGATAGCAAAGAATATTCTGTGGGATTTAAAGAGGAAAACAGTAGTTACATGATGGGTAATTAAAATTTAAATTATCCCTCCCTTAATAGTGCTTTTCTTGCTGTGCTGAACCAAGAATCTAAGTGGCAACTCCTGCTGCAGTAGGGATTATTCAGTGCAATTTTTCCGCATTTACTGCCTAGGTGAGTACCTTGAAAGTACCCCAAGTTCAGGGCTTACCAGTAGAATTAAGTGATCAAGAGTATAAAGAGAGAATCATGTCCTCAGGTGTTATGTCTTAAGGCTGGAGTGTTGCATCCAGGTGGGACACACCAACATTTCTGTCCTGGTAACAGCTCTGTGCTGACCTTACCAGCCAGGTCACCAGGAGGAATGGAAAGGAGGGAGGAAAGAAAGAAAACCAACGAAATAAAAAACTTGAAAAGCTTAACTCAGGTGCATCAGACATCCTAAAAGGTGAGATTTGCTCTTAAAGAAGTTAAATAGCATGGACAGCCACAGCTTCCATTGGTGCTTTCTGCTGTTAGAGTGTCATTTTCTGTCTTGGCCTCTGTGGAAAAGAACTGGCACTGGGAAGGTGGAACACAGCAGGAGTGTCTGAGCAGGTGGAGAGGAAAGCCACAAGACACACTCAAGAGTAAAATTTGTTTTCCTCCATGTTTTAGTTTGACAAAGAGGATCCATCTCAGGTTGGCCATCATGGGATGGCAGCCACGTTACAAAAGCTGTATTTAGGTGGATGTTTTCTGGGAATGCCATTCACCACTTAGAAGCTTTGCTTCTGCCAAGTTTCAACCCAAGCTTTTGAAGTGCAACAGGGTGACTGTGCTCCTGTAGCAAACTAGGGAAGTTCAGCCTACTGAAAGCAAACAAACAAAACTATAGTGACTTTTTAACTTGTGTTTGAAAGCTTTATACATCAAACTGTAATGGGCAGGAGGGGGGGGATTAGGTAAAAGCCACAGGAAGCATCTAGTGTTTTAGGCCTCTGAGTAGAGAAAAAAGAAAATATTTATTCCAGCTTTTTAATCTGCCCCATCTGTAGAAATGTGGGTCTTGATTGCTGTTGAGTTCAGACTGTTTCTCATTCTGAACCCATTCTCACAGTTTGCAGCAGCACATGGGCAGGCCTGTATTAAAAAAAAAAACACCTGTGGTTTCCACACTGAAGCTGTAAAAAAAACCACAAACCCACAGCAAACCCAACCCAACAACCCAAACCCTGAACACTTTTGTTTTCAGTGTTCTAGAAACAATTTCCATTCCTGAGCTCTGCAGGGGAGCAGCAGCACTGCACCTGCTGGGAGGGCATAGGGAGCAAATGCCACGAATGGGGGTGGCAGTGGCCTGGCATTTTCAGTGAGCTTGTCACTGCTTGGATAGGCTGTGAACATATCCAGCACCTGCTAAAGCCCAGTGAATTCCAGGCACATTCACTTGTGGTTGAGGTCAGTGCCCTGATGATTTAACAATTAAAAAACAAATTTTAAAAATCCCTTTGCAAAATGGGTGAGCAGAGCTGGAGCAGGTGAGTGCAGGCAGCACCCCAGGAGCTTGGCTGATGCCAGGGCAGAGCGCGGGGTTTGCTGGGACCRGCTCAGTCAGTTGCATTTCACAAGGGCACAGACAGTACCAAAGGGTTGGTTTCTTTGTTCTCTGGATGGGAAGTCCACCAAGCAGCTGCTTCAGCTTTTCAGGGGCCAGCTGGTCACAAGGTGTGTCTTGGGGTGCCTGGCCAAGGATCACAGCAGCCCCAAGGGCAGAGCTGGAGTGTGACATGAGGGGCAGTGAGGAGTTGGATCAGGAGTTGGATCAAACATTTTAGCAGCAGTCAAATTCTGTAATTCCCTGTGAGAACCTGGCCAGAGGGGAAAGATCACTTTTCATGAGACAGCCAATATTTTATTTAATGGGTTTTGGACATTCCCCTTTACTGCTCCCAGGGAGAAGTTCCAGAAAGCCTAAGCCAGTAAGTGCATTCAGGCCTTCAGAGTAAATCTTCAATTTAAATACAGAAGTGTTGTAATTCTGAAGAGGAACAGTACAGAAGAAAATGTACACAGTCTTAACTACTTAGAGGTAATAAATTGTTATATTAAATGATAGAGAAATCATTATCTACATCTTTTTCTAATTCCTTGCATTTTCTAGACAGCTTATTAAAATATAGGAAATGTAGATTCATCTGTACAAAATTTGGAATGTTTTTTCTAAGATGAAGAACTTATAGGATATGCTAAGAATTCTTTTCTAACAACTGGTTTTAATGCTTTGACTTAGAGGGACTTTGAGAAATCAGAAGGTGATAACTTTCACAGGATAAAGGTCAGGAGCTCTTATACTCTAGGACAAAAAGAGAAAAAAAAGAAAAAGCTAACTTTCTGTGGTCTCTACCACATGTTAAAAACAATCTGCATGTTAGACTGAACTTGCTCAGAACCTCCAGAATAAAAGCGTACTATCCACTGTCCTTGCTTTGTTATGCACTGTAACGAAATGTGAAAATAACGCTGTATTTAGCTGTCTGTACGTGACTGAAAATATGCTTGTATTTAGCAAAATGGTTACTACGTGATAATGTGAAATTCAAAACTTGTAAAGAAACTTTGGTGGGTTTTTTTTTTCCTTTGCCCCTGCCCATTCTTTCTGAGTGAGTTCCCTGCTCCCTGTCCCCGTTCTGTACCACAGCCAGGGCTGGCTCCACCGTTCCCAGGCACTGCCTCACAGCCACTGGACACCTTTGCCTGCAGGGCCTGCCTGGCTCTGCAGAACCAGCCCTGCCTTGCTCAGAAAAACCAGACCAACTAATCTGAAACAAAACCAGCCACAGCCACCCCCTGCTCCCAGGAGCTTCAGCCACCCCAGCCCTGGCCCCTCCAGGAGGCCTCTGCAGCACTGGTGGCACAGCACCTACAACAGCAAAGGCCAGGGCAGACCTGGGCAAGGATTGGTCATGAGTTTTGGGGTTTTTATTTACCTCACATCAAACACGCAAACACCAAACCCTGARTTATGATGGCCACAGCCATCTCCCATCCCCCTGGAGCCAGACACCTTTGAGCACAGGAGCAAAATTCTCTCCAAGGCTGTCACCCTGTCCCCCCCCGACACGCAGCAGCAGGTCCCTGGCAGTGGCACACAGCGCTGATTTTGCTCGGTACTGCTTTTGCTGTGCAAAAATGCTTAACTGGTCGTTCCGTTGTGCACAACAAAGGCAGGCAATTGCTGCCTTAGGACCAGCCGGGGGGGCCGGGGGGGGGGGGGAAGCACAGCCTGTTGGGATCTCATTAATCCAAATTGAAGAGAAAATTGTAAGAGAAATCAAGATGTGTTTGCAGCTGCCTTTCCATCATTGCTGATGCTAGAAAAAGAAAATGCAAAGCAGCAGCCTGCAGCCTGACCAGCCCCACATCCTGCTGCTGTAGCAGATACCTGTTGGAGAATACATTAGAGCTCCACACTCCTCTGCTGCAGCCACAGACACAGAAACAAACAGCACCGCCCCGGGGGAAGGAACAGATGAGCCCAGGTACTTACTGGTGACCAGAGCTAAGGGTCTACCTGCTCTCTGCCCTTCCCTGCAGCTCACTCTTTGACAGGCACAGTGCGGGTAAATCACTTGCTTTCAGTCACCAATTCAGATGTGCTGACTCACACCCCCTCTTTCATTCACGCCAGGATCCAGCAGCCACACTTTTCACGTCTGCTGCTTCAACGGAATTTTTCACACCCCCACCCCCAATTAAGGGAGGGAAACATTATAAAAGATCAGACATCAGATTCATGACTTTCACACAAAGAAAGATGCACAAAAACAGCTGTTTGCCACAACTGTTTAGTTTTACTATTTTAATATCATGAAATAAAAGTACAAAAAATTTACAGGTATATTGTTTCTTACATGAAGATTGAACAGTTAACATTTGCATTTATTTTGCAGTGAAACCTGTACTCTCAGTCACAGAATGTGATTATTAGCCACTGACATCACCACTGAGCTTCGTTTTAGAAAGAAACTGCAAAGGTAAAAGGCAACAATCTCGCAAGGCTTCGTAAGGACCAAAAAAACCCTCCAGCTGTAACACCAGAGGTCATGTTCCAGTCAACCACCCCGATCTAACACAGGTTTCACCACCTGGAAGGGTGAGGGTGTTCAGACATTTGAACGGGACATCTGGGCTAAGGGGTTGGAAATGGGGGGCTCTCACAAGCTGCTGCATTTGGGTGCCCTTGTTCAACACGTTCACCAGAACGAGCAACGTGTGCACATGTATGAAAAAGAAGGGGTGAGACCTGCAGGCTTGACATCCCTTGTGCTGTTCACTCCACTCCCACTGTTCTCTGAGGACAAATCACAAACTGCTGTATGTAAAGCGCTGAGAGCTCAGGAACAGGCAGTTAGCTAACCCATAATTAGTACAAACAAGTTTATCCAAAGCGGATATCCAGGAATGCTTGCAGACCGATGCTGCCAATTAACTGACTGAAACAAAATCCAAGATTCCACTCTATTTTTTCTGTTTCCTAGAACATCACAGCTGCACGTCTTCCCAGCCCAAGTCAAAGTTAACTTTATCAGCTGTACAGAGATGAAAAAGAAAACCCCTGCATTGCCTTAGCCTGCTAACATGTCAGGCTCCATTTCATACATGTCCCTCAGCTTTTCAGACTTTCAGGTAGAAATTTATTTCTGACAGACTGGTTTGATCAAAATACTATGTCCTTTGCTGGACTGTGTGGTGCCTTTTCAAATAATTCTTTTCATGAAGCATGCATGAAACCAAATTTTTGAGTTTACAAATAAATAAAATGGTGCTCACCATTAGGTTTTATATATTTTACCATTTACTGAAATGCTGAAAGTAACGGTCCTGAATGAAGTTTGGGGGTGTTTAAATAAAAAATATTTGGAAATTGCAACCACATTTAAAATTGGCAAAACTATGCTTTGTTTTTGGAAGGGTCTTGCTTGTTTCTTCTCTTTACGTCCCAATTATAAACTCTAGCCATATCTGAGGGTGTGGAATTAAGGAAACTGCTCATGCTATCAGAAAAGAAAAAAAAAAGTGAGATTTTTAAAAAGGGGGAAAAGCAGTACAGAGCTGGCCACTTACTTATAGCAGTCAGTATAATGCTGTCATTTAATGAAAGGGCTGACTTGGTGCAAAGCTTTGACAGGAACACTGGTAACTGTTGGGAACTGCAGCATTTACACCGTTACTTAAAAAGCCTCCCAGAAGATATTGCAGAGAAACACACTTTTAGTTTTGCTACAGCTTTTCTTTGCTGATTTCAGTCAACCTGCTGCCCATATCAGCTGCAATTGCCTCTTTCAGGCATCCCAAACTCCTGCAGCACTGACAGCTCAAGTGTCAACTTGGAAGAACAAGCAGTTGTGTCTTCCATTTCCTAAATCTAATGCTTCAGTTGATGGCTACGCTCATTAAAATAGTTTTTAAGCAGAAAGTATAAAAAACCTCAAATGCCAGAGGTGGTTCATGACAGTATAAAGAAATTTAAACAACACTGAGCACAGCCTAAGTTAGCCCCAGGCTTGCTGCAGCAGGGCTTGTGCTGCTTCGATGCAGCTGCAAACAGTGTAATGAGCAACAGCCCAAAGAACAATATTCCTTTGCTCTAGGGCAACGGTCACTGTGCTTTAAAATGGCCACCTGGGCATCAACCCACACTTCCAGCTCACTCTGGAGTCAGTCTGGGTTGCAACCACTACAGAAGGCTTCATGGGGACACAAATGCAAGCTTTGCTACCTCTCACACACCAACCTTCAGCTTAGCCCTGCAAACACAATATTCCATTTCATTGCTAGAACAGGTGAAGTTCACAGGTGCTAGAGAATTTTGAAGGCAGCCAGTCTAAGATAAAAACACATTGGGAAGTTGGTTGTTACCTGGATGTTGGTTTTCACATACACCTCCTCCCCCACAAATGCACAAAAAGGATACTGACTTCTGTAGTGGTGAACTGATCTCTGAGAAAATCCAGGTCTTCCTCTAGAAGATCGAGGTTTCTTGTGGCTGTTGACAAATTCTTCTCTAACAGAGCCTGAGCTTCATCAATATCATATTCAAGCATTACATTGGCCTAAAAAAGAAAGATTGATAAAAGCTCTTACTTGTGCAAAGGACTAAGCCACGCTGAGCTTATTTTAGGCTGTTGTTTATAACTGATCACGTTAGCAGCAGACTGTCCTGACARGCCAAGACAAGATTCAGGACAGGCAATGCCAGAACCCACTTGAGGCCTCCACCCCTTCAGTAACCAAGTAATAAACTGCCTAGTGACTTAAAGATGTTCTCCTCCTATAGCTAAGCAAGCAGAGATTTCTCTCCCTGGGGATCACATTCAGCCTTTCAGGTATCAGCATCTCCTCCTCACTGTGTTTGAAGTTAAGAGACCTCACATTTCTTAGCAGCACCTTTCAGGTGCCATACGACTCTAGAAACAGTTTTTGTTGGATTCAAGATAAACCTYAGGCTCTCTGTGTGGAATGCTGACAAACAGCTGGCACTGTCAGTAACAAGAGCTACTATAGGTAAGATACAACAGGTATAAAAGTCCTCCCTGATACCGTGGTGGTGGTTTTTAATCCACACATTGTTGTTTCAGTAAGAAGCTACCACGGGAAGAGATAAAAGAGCAGTATCAGGTGAAAATGCACCAATGAAACTTTGTCCCATTCACGAACTGTGCACTGAGCAGAGCCACGTTCTGGGACTGACAAAACTCCTGGGAAGGCTACGCTGAGCTGCAAGAGCTGAATAAGCTGTTCTTAAAAGGAAGTGGAGGGCAGAGTACCCCCAGCAACAGTGGCATGCACAGCCCAACACACTGACTGTAAGCAATGAACAGGACAAAGGCAGAAGGCCAAGAACACCTAAATAAAATAAATTGCTTGTGTGTGGCATTTCATTAAAGCTCTTCAGCATGAACTGTCAATAGGATGAACTTTCTCAGATGTTCTGTTACAAAATAAACCTGGGATGCTCCATGAAAGTCAGTGTCTGTGAATTCCGAAGACAGTCTCCTGAAAGCAACAGGTATTAGAAAAATCTTCTCTTTCTATGATACAAGTGGGAGAGGTTGAGAGCAATCCTTCAATTAGTCTGGATGCTTCATGTGTCAGCAGTGTTTCTGTCCTAACCAAGCGGTTTTATTTGGCAACCAACACTGAGATTTAGGAACATCCGTGATTTTGAAGTCTCAAAATAAGCATCACGAGCTTAATCTCCACATATAATGAGGCCTCTAAATACAAAATACCCCAACCTTATTACCAAAATACCCCAACTGCTTAAGTTTAAGATGTCTGGGGTGTGAATGGTGATCCCATCAGGCTTTAGTGCAAATTCCACTCTAAATGCTGGCAGATACCTGTGATTAACAGAAATCCCATCTTTCCCTGAAAAGGTGCATGAAAAGGGAAAGCAAGATGATGAATACAAATAATGTAGAGAAGATGGGAAGCTACTTGCCAAACTAAGTTATTTTGCTGGGCACATTCCCATCCCAGGCAGAACTGGACGGTAACTTGAACCAAAAAGTGACAGAAATGGTAAGGAAAACACAAATAAGCTTTTTGGAAAGAACAATCCAGCAAAAAGACAATTCTCTGAAGTCTTACTGTGTTACCAAATAAAGTAGAACATGAAACCTTCACTAACACACTGAAGTTGTCTCGTTAGATGTGCTCTGCTGCCAGAGCCCAGCTCCACCATGCACCCGTCAAAAGAATCATGCCCACTACAACTAGTGGAGACAGCAACCAAAACTCTCTTTCACAAGTCTTTTGTAACTTATTGAAACAGTTTCAGAGAAAGTTCCATTTTACTTACCCCCAACCACAAACAAACTTTGTCTGTAGGAGGAACTGAAGCTTTGCAGTAGAGATTATCTGCCAATAAAAATCTGGTTTCCATTGGATGTGTGGAATCCTTAAGACAAATGATAAAACTTACAATTGCTATTTTCACTGGAAACTTAAGTCAAAGATATAAAACTTAAAGAGCACACTTTTTCTGATTTTTGCCATTGATACAGTATAAACTTGGGTGGAATTCTACATAACTTTACTTCAACATTAAAGTTAAAGCTCCAAAAATAATGCATTTTAAAAAGATATATTTAAAAACAATACAAAAATCTCTATAAAGAATGGAGATGAAGTCAAAGCTTAGCTGCAATCTATACACTATTAAAAGTGCATTACAAACATTAACTGGTTTTGAACTAGCTTTCAAAAAGTACTACATACCTTTAAAAACAATTCTGTTATTTATAAAGGCATATTTAAGTGTGCTCTCCAAAACATTTCTTGCAATGTGTTCTGTTAGGGTGGAAAGGTAGTTAGCTTTTCTCATATTCATTAGATATTCAAAATAGTTTACCTTTTTCTTCTGCATGTGTTTTAAAATTTCTAATGTCTGTTTAATTTCAGGAATCTGACTTTTTAGCCTGTGAATTAACAACAGTCATAATTTATTATTTTACAAAGACACAAAGTTTCCTAAACAAGTGATCAGTTTTATTATACAGTCCACCCTCCATTTTAAAACTTGAAACTCTTAAGAGCTTTCCAGGCTTACAGATGCAGGTTTGAAAGACACAGCATGTAAAGGCAGCTCAGCTCCAGCTTCACCTGCCTCTCACCACACCGAGGCTTGCTGCCTTTGGAAGCACAGCAATCCATTCAGCTTTCACACTGGAACAACACACAGTAACAGTAACAGTAACAGATCCCTTTTTACTAAAATGGTACATTTTCACATATTTGTAATCTCCCAGAGGAGAGGGAAACCTCAGCAGAAGTACAGATAGAAACCACTGTAGGTAAAGCAAAACAAGTGTGTTTCTTCTGACATTCATGCACTATTCTGACAGACAGCTGAGAGCCACAGGACTCTGCATTGCTCAAGTGAAAGCTCTCCAGAGCTGAGGGATCCCCCTCCCCAATAGCCCTGGCACAGGCACCGGCAGGGATCCCCACGGCCTTCCTGGCCCCCACCTGCTGCAATCTGCAGGCTCAGCCAGCAGGGACTGCTAAGGCAGGGCTCCAGCTGAAATTGTGGGGGATATTTGTCCAGGAAAGGAGCTTAATCTAAATAAAATATTACTAAAAGCTTTGATTTTAGCGTTTAAATTAAAATTTGTTTCTTACCCAGCTTCAGATCAAGACTGAAGCTACTGAAGAGAGAGGAGATTACTACACCAACAGTTATGGACTTGACACATTTCACAAAAACATTTACATGGGGCTGACAAAACCACAAGAATACAGCAGCCGTTTTTGGCACCAAGGGCTAGGGACCAATTCAGCAACACTGTTCATTCTTTTGCACGTAATTTTCAGGAAGAGCAAAGAAAAAAGCTGGGCTTTCCTGAAAATACTGTAAGTATTAGCTCTCCTATCATCAACTTTTTACTTCCTGGGATATTTAAAGAAACAAGACTTATTTTTAAAAAAACAGAACTGTGCTAAACATTTCCCAATTCTGCAAAAATTATGACTTACCTCCTTTTCTTTTGAGCAAGATTAAGTTCCAAAAATTTATACTTCTGATACTGCTCATCCAACTTCTTAAGAACTACATCTGCTGTCTCATTTCCAGGCTGTTTCATAAAAGAATCTACATCTTCCTTTAAGGGGAGAAAGAAACCCTCAATGTTAGAAGAGTTTTATGGAAATCCTAGGCACAGACATGCTATCATCTTACAGCAGCTACATCTAGAGGGGGGTTTATACGTAAACAAACTTTTTTTTCTGGAGTGGAGTACAACAAAATTTTGTTTCTTTTCTTAGTCACCACTTCCCCCTCCCTGCTTTTTTTGGTAGGGAACTAAGGAATAGGTGCAACGATTATTTCATAATCATATTTGCTGGTACTTGGTTAGTGGTGCTTTCAGTCCTGGCTGATTTCAAAGGACACCCAACAAGGATGGATATCCTCAGAGCATGGCTAAACCTGTGTTTCCTACCAGTAAAGCAGGCATAATGCTATTCCATGGCTAATCAGATTATGAACTATTTAGGATAAAACTGATGAAGGAAAAGAGTCACGGCTGATCAAGCATGTTCTGGCAGAGAAAGACACAAAGAGGGGAAAACTGGGGTATCTGCTCAGATAGGCACTATGGTAGTGAACAGCCTGTTTTCAAAGGCTCCTTCTACAGTCAGCAGGAAGACACAGAAACCTCTAGAGAATGACTCCAGCCAGTCCTACCATCAACTGGAAAAGCTGCCAGAGAAGACACGCCCGAGCCGGCAAGGATGCCGACCTCAGCATGTGCCTCCTTCAGACTCCCAGGAAGCAGTTCATCTGCTTGGGACAACATTCCCAGCCTCTGAAAGGTACATCAGGCCAGAGATCAACCACACGTTTCTGGCCTTGCCATCATTTACATGTATAACTCAAGATGACCCCACTCCCCCACTGAGGTAATTCTGCCCTTGCTTGTCTACGCAGCTCAGTCAAACCCAATGGAAGCCCCTTCAGCTCCTCCTTTTGAACTCGGTGTCTCCATTCCAGAAGTTTCACACCAGAAAAAAGACTGTAATACATTACTAAAGTGACATCAGACATGAAGCTGTTCCCCTTCATTATGACTCCTAAACTCTCTTGGCTAAAGAAACTTACTATGAAATTACTGAATCTGGTAAGAAGTCCCCACCTTCCTTAAGGAAATCTGCAGCAGAAATACAAACTCCCCAACCTGTAGCAGGCAGCACTGTCCAGGTGGTAGATACAAACTCAAGAGACCACACTTCAGACTGCCTGAGGAATGCCTCCAGCTACCTCACAGTCCAGGCAGCATTCCTGCCTCCGGATAAAGCTTGTAGAGAAGCTTTCAACAAAGAAAACAAGGATTAGGTTCAGGAGAGTGTTGTAGAAGGCCTGAGGATGTTGTGAAATGAAACTCCCTCTTGTGGAAGCAACTCGGCTGGACTGAATCACCCGGGGCAGAAAGCAAAAGCAGGTGGGCAGCAGCTCCCCCTGCACCCTGCCTGGCACCCAGCTCTGCCTCAGCTCATGTTTGTGCATGTGGACAGGACGCAACCCATGCTCTCCTGAAACAAAGACGCTCAGAAGTGAATCCAGAAGGGAATCCGGGCCCCCTTTATCCTGGTGATCTCCTCCCACTACATAATGTCCCAGGTCAAAGTGGGCTCAGATTTACCTCCAAGGTTTTCCACCTGGGGCTTCCAAGCCTGCTGGTTGGGCTTTTGGCCCACCTCCCCACCTGCAAGGCTGAGGCACAGTCAGTTCTTTGAGCTTGAGCAGAACAGCTTTGAGGCACAGCTGGCTGTCAACGCCATTAGGATCCCAGCTTTGTGGTGTATTCTGCAGCGCCTCAACTGCAGAATCACCTTACAGGTTCTGCAAGGACCTGCCAAAACTCATCTGTGTCTTTTTAGTAAAAAAATTCATTGGCAAAACACCATTTTGCAAACTTCAAGCCAAGCCCCAGGAATGCTCTGTAGAAACCCTGAAATGCAGCAGGACAGTGCATTCCCACGTGTCCCCACAGTTCTCTTCTGAGTGATGACCCAAATAAAGAGCTGCAGGCACTCACTCTGCAGAGAGCTATCATCACCTGGGGGCATGTGCAGAGAACATGACAAGAGAAGCGTGTCTGCAGATCTGCATCCTCACACCTGCTGAAGAAGGCAGAACAAAGAAGGCATTTTATTTGGAACTGTCCGGGCAACAGCTCAAATCCACCAGAGTTGAAAGTTGTACTGGGGTGTTCCTTAGACTCCAGTAAAACCCTGAGTCAGTGCTTAACATCACTTGAAGCCTGGAGAGGTACAAGAATTCACAGATCAATTGCCTCAGACAAGACATCTACCATAAATTGTGTGAAGAGCCTCTACTGAAACAAGACACTTACAGAAAACATCTCTGAAGACAAGATTCACAGTAAGGCTGCCCAGGCAGCATGTGGTGGGGGAAATGTCAAGCAAGTGATCAGCAAGTCTTTAAACGTTTTTGAAAGAGAAACCTATTTTCCGAAGAAAAAAAAGCTCTAGTAAAACCTACCCTCAAGACAGTAGTATTTTCACTCTGCAGAGCAGAACACAATTACAACTTCTTAGTGTAGGCTTGTTTTGAATAAAAGAAATTCTGTCTTAATATCTACATTCAACTCTACCATCACCATCAAGGATCTCTTCTGCAAACACATCTGCATTTGATTAGAGCACGTCTCAAAACTGAGAATTAGGAAACTTTCATGGAGCTTAGATCCAGACTAAGTTTATGAAGAACTGCAGATAAGCAAAGGACCAAGGCACAGCCCCAGAACTCTCAGCTGTGCGGTACAGCACACAGATGCTTCAGGCATGGGTGCTGAAAGGAAACAACATGAGCCAAACACAACAGCCTCGAAGGCAGCCACCAGCGTGGAAGGAGGGATGTGTCAGATGCCCTTAAAAGTGTTTGCTGAGACTGGTTATCTCCTGTTCCCTGCCAGGGTGGCCACCTGCAGAGTCAGCACAGACCACAAGTTCTCTGTCACGATCAGTAAGATCTCACAGGGCAGCTGAAGACACGGCCCTTCCCTTTCACTGGCACATCCGTGGGTCTCCTACAAGGCGTGGAAGGAAATTATCCGGAAGCAGCAATGGTTTTACAGCTCAGTAAAGACTTGCCAGACCCTAACGATTGTTAAAAAGTCTTAAAGGAAGAGCAGGAACTGGATCACTGAAAGCAAGTGCACCGTACTCGTGTGGTCAGGCCCTATGCCCAGACAAGACACATCGGCAGTACAAGCACCACATCAAAAAATACCAAAATGCAAGTCAAACCAGTTTATTCCTATAAGAGCAGTGATATTGGATGGGGCAGACATCCAACACCTCTCGAGGTCACCAATGCAGCCAGGTATGGCCACTCTGATCAATAGTTATTGATCAAAGGAAACAAAGCAGCAATGAAGACAGTGCACCAATAGTGAGCTCACAGCTGAAAGTGAACAACGGATAATTGTGAGATTATGTCACTGCATAAGTCACCGATTCCTTCTTTTCACCGGTGCTTCTGAAGGGTAAGTCTTCCTAGCAGTCTAAAACTGGATTAAGAGAGTAAGATGTATGGAAAGGTGCTTGGAGCATGGCACACTATCCGAGGTGGAACAGGAGCGGCAAGGCGTGCCCGTGCAGCGTGTGACAGGAGGGCTCTCACAACAGGCTGCTCACTGCCCTGAGTCGGGCAGTGCAATAACGCGATATTGCTTAAGGCGGGGGTCTGAGCTTCCTGCAACGTGCGTTAGTGCTCCATAACGCCAGGTCGGGA